>OY757915.1:84362317-84577317 GCA_963585895.1 Sepioteuthis lessoniana
AGTGAAATAGAATAAATAAACTTTTGAGTGACAATGGGGACCTAACTCTCACGATTTTTCTATGAATATTCAAACCTGATCAGTATAACCACATGCTGCAGTGATTATAGATATTTAGGAAAACAAATAATTATTTCGAGGTGAACGTCAACATGCTTATCTATCTTAGATTAATATATCTCGGAGCTAATTGGGAATAAGTTGCATCTACCTTTCTAGGAAGCCATGATTAAAATTGTTTAAAATCCTGGTTTTTAAGCTGGATTCGAACACTGACATTTGGCTTTGTAAAGCTTAATAGAGTGGGACACAAGATGTACAAAAAGGGGGTTCTCGGTAATGACGACTAACCAACACTAATTATGCACTAAGAACTTTCTTAATCAACACTTGTCTCTGAGCGCACCTGCTGAGGAAATTATCGTTTGATTAGATGATTCCAGTTTAAGATTAACTGAAGCAGAAAAGAATTCTTTATCAGCTGCTGCTGAAGATTTATCTCATAATTAATAACTTCGAAAACTGCATGCGAAACAATTGTCTCTGGAAAATTGATATACAGAAATTATAAAGGGATCACAACAATACTCCAAACTGAACAGTCAGGTGTACACCGACAACATAGTTTCATCCATAGGCGACACATTTTTACCAGGGAAATTATAACGGGAGCACAAAAATATTTCCACATGTTTACATCTACAAATCAATATTTTTTCAACATAGTCACATCCATTTGCTATACATTTTTACCAGCGACGAATTAGATACATCGGCAGTTAAAATGTTAACCAGCAAAGGTGACTCATTTTTATTTATAGGAGCGTTGATAGAATCGTTGTTAGAAAATTTTGTCCGCGTAGTCCATCATTCGTCGGTTCTATTCGATAAAGATAAGTGTTATATAACTAAGGAATTATTTCTTATATTGATCATTTTTCGTTAATTAAATTTTATCATTTTGTTTTGTAAGGCTTTGAAGCACTCGGGTCTCGTAGTCCAGTCACATAGTCAGGTGGTGCAGTCTTATGCTCACGTGCAAAGGATATGACAATCACCATTTGTCGTAATAAACCCCCAGACAGAAAATGGGGCTGGAGTGTGAATGACGTCATGCCCAGAAGAGATGATCCTGAGAATATGAGGATTTTGAAAAGACAGTAGTTGAGTTTTCTACCGTTGAGGCGTGCGGTTGATTTTTTCGGATCTCGACCGGCAAGATTCACCGCGCGTTAGGGTGGGGTCAGCATAGTATGGTTAGCATAGGCTTTTAAGAATTGTGTTTCTCTCCTCGTGTCGCATGGGACCGAAAACAGGAATTAATTAACTCGTTCGTATCTGAAATGACAGAATCGGTCTGGATCTGGATTGTTATTATTATATCACCAAAATTATTCAAAATAAGCTGACTGAAGCAATCAGTTAGTCTTCATTGTGTAATATTACGGACGGGCGCTGTCGTCAATCAGTGAAGGTGTCACGAGACTAGCGCGTGCGGGCAGAATGACCTGCAAAGTTAGACGTGATTTTAAAATAATCACAGATGTATTATCACGTGTTTCACTAGTGACATCGAACATTCAAGGATCTTCGATTTGTTCTCCAAAATCTCTATATAAGAAAACAAGTAACGACATTTTGGGAGAGTTGAAGGCAGTTTTCAAAACAGGCGAGTCAAAGGTTCCGAGTCCCCTATCCGTCCTACCCAGTCTGCTATGACAGGCGTGTGTCAAACAGCCAGCTCTCACCCACACCCCGTCACCACCAAGAGGAAGGGAGAAGAAGGACGCAACTAAAATTAACTTTTCGAGTTGCAGCGATCATAGCTGAATAATAAACGATTGCTATATTTTCTTCCCTTACCTTCGAGTTTGAGTATTTCTTTTTCTGTGGACTTCTTTCTTTACAGCACAAAACGTTGGTTCTATGGTACAATTAAACACGAATGAATTTCAATGGAGTCAATTTGTTTCTGCATAGAAGAATTAAGTAACATAGTTAACGGTGATGATTATGTGGAAGGATTATGTTTTGCAGCAAAAATTTGCTCTATCCAATGGTCTTATTTTGTTCCTATATTTGTTGCAGTTTTCGTGGAAATAAATAAACACACCTCTCATTTGAATATATATATATATATATAATGATAGAGTAAAAAGATTAACAAATCACAAAACTAATGTAATATAGATACTTAAATAACCAAGCTGTTTAAACAGGATCCCACTTCCAATCATGTCTTACGCAACTGAATATAAAGGACAACCTTCCTCGTAGGAGCCGCTCGATCTGATGATCACAGAGTCGAGAAATTGATAGTTGTCAAATGCCGTTGACTGGGCCTACATTATTTCTACTTAGATTCAATCATTGACTTTGTGCTCAATTAAGAAAATATAGGAAATTGCATTATATATATATATATATATATATATACAGTGATACCTCGAGATACGAAATTAATTCGTTCTGAAGAAGATTTCGTATCTTGGAGTTTTCGTATTATAGGAAAAGATTTACCCTATAAATGGCGTAATTTGCTCCAGTCCCCAAAAGCAGTCGTATAAAGTGTAAATATTATACCCACCCGAAGGAATATATTTCTTAATGACAACATTTATTTAAAATTTAAAAATAATGAGAAAATAATAAAATCAATGAAAAATAATTATAAACATTGTTTCGAAAAATGACACCTTATCTTTCGAGTCGAGCACTTTCCATTTTTGTTTTCGTATCGTGAATATCTTTTCGTTAAATGAGATATAATTTTCTTTGAAGCCTGTTTTGTGTTCTGAATTTTTCGTATAATGGGGTTTTCATAAGTCTAGTTTCCACTATATATATATATATATATATGTATAATTTTTATACCTATTTTTTATAAAAAACGATGATGCAATTCGTAAAAAAAATATTACGCAAACTGATATATAGGGAAAAATTTATAAAAAAGTAAAGTCTAAAGGCATCCGTACTACTTGAAAATAATCAGCCAGCACCGCAATGTCTAGCCAAAAGAAGAAAACACCGACAGAGTTATCTAAGCAAATACATAAAAGTGCTCAATACACTAAGTAGAGCAAAAGTAGAATACCTTTATTTCACCTGCCGGATCATCAGGATAATTCTGAATTATCTTGATAATCCGGTAGGTGAAACTTCGGTAGTTAGTTTCTGGTTCTTTAAGTATTCGCTCTCTCTCTCTCTCTCTCTCTCTCTCTCTCTCTCTCTCTCTCTTTCTCTCTCTCTCTATATATATATATGTGTGTGTGTGTGTGTAAGAAGGACAATGTAGAATTGAGTTACTGGTGCACTAGAAATTTTACAAAAATAATTATTTTTAACATTTTGAATTTTTGACAGTTAATTATAATTAACTGTCAAAAATTCAAACAGTTAAAAGCACAAGTTAATACAAAAAGAACCCAAATGCAACAGTAGAAGAAAAGAAACATTTCATTTAAATGGAAGCTGTAATATTGACAATTTAACATATCAGACAAAAGTCAACGTGAGAGATAAAGATGATACAATCAGTAAAGTTTATATCAACAAAACAAATATGGAAGACCTGATTGTATAATCATCTTTCAAACTTTACACACAAGAAATATGACAGTATCACAATCCTATTTCATTTCGTTTTGAATCATTCCATCATTATAATCAGCCCCAGAATAACTCTACTCCTGAGTGATAGTATCTATCAGAGCTTCATCGATGGACCAAAGAAAACTATTTTAAATAATGTTTAAACCAATTTTGAACTACATTAATGCTGTTGAGATAAGAAAAAAATAAATAAAAAAAATAAGAATAGATATGTTTAAAAATTACGTTTTCCAAGAAACCCTCAAACAGGTAAGCGAAATCCATGCATGTCTGAAAGATAGACTTCCTGACACCAAAGAGAAATTCTCACTCACTTAAGCTGTTACCCCTCGTATTGAAAGGACTTATTTCTCTCGACTGCTGGCAGGTTAACACACGTGCTCGCTAAGTCTTTGGATTAGAGGCAGGTTGTGTGTCTTGCTAGCAAGCTGCCTCTGCTAAAAATACCTCACTGAAAACACCCACTGGACAAACGACGAACTTCAATCTTTAGTATCAAAAGGACTTTAGTATATTTCAACTCCTTGTTCGGGAAACGTGACTACTTCTACTGGTTTAGGAAAATGCTCCCTATCATTGAATCGTATTAAACCCCAAAATGAAGTTTTGAGTTAAAATATATGTGAGTCTCTTTCCTTCCGTCCTTAATTCCCTTGTAGCTTTACACTGACAAAGAAGGCAACAAGGTAAGGAGAAAAAGGAGTCAGATAAGAGACACATAATCATCCCTATGGAGCCTAGTAATCCTCCTACAACTAACTACAACCACGAAACTAATAACAAATGTTCTTATACTCCATAAAGAATTAGTTCTTAAAGCAATGATATTGCAGTTAGGTATAAAGAGTTCAAATGCTTAAAATGCTAATGAAATTTATTAATAAATTGATTCTTGAAAAATTGATATTGTAAGTATGTACAAAGTGTTTACATGTTTTTAATGACTAAAAAGATTGATATTGCAACAATGTATTACGTTCTTTACTATTTGAAATAATTGTGAATTTTATTGATAGTTTGTGTATTAAAACATTGATTCTACAACTAAGTGCCTGTGTCAGATTAATAGAAATTTTATAAATAAATTGGCTCCTAAAACATTGTGAAGTAAGAAGAATTCACCTGTTTTAAATGGTTATAAACATAATCAATACATTGCCTCCGAAAACATTAACGTTGCAACAAAGTATGAAATATTCACCTGTTTTAAATGGTTATAAATATTATCCATACATTGCTTCCGAAAACATTAACGTTGCAACTAAGTATGAAGTATTCACCTGTTTTAAATGATTATCAACTTTATCAATATATTGTCTCCGAAAATATTCACATTGCAACTAAGTATGTAGTATTCACATTTTTTAAATGATTATAAACATTATCAATACATTGCCTCTGAAAACATTAACGTTGAAACTAAGTATGAAGTATTCACCTGTTTTAAATCATTATAAACGTTATCAATACATTGTCTCCAAAAATATTCACATTGCAACTAAGTATGAAGTGTTTACCTGATTAAAATGATTGTGAAGATTTATTTTTGTTCCGTATAATAACTGTAGACATTATTTGTTGAACTGATTTCGACATAGAATAATTTCGAATCGTAATCGTTGTAAAAACCAACCAACCAACCAACTAACCAATTCTCTCGCTTTTTTTTTTTTTGTTCTTTTTTCTCTTCCCGTATTTGATTTTCTGTGTCCGTCTCTTTCTTTCTTTTTTACCCTACTTTTCATTTTTGCACTCTGAAATAAATTTTATGTTTCTCGGTTTTTGCTCACTCTCTTTTCTATTTCTTGTTCTACCTTCTCCTCTTTTTCCAAAAAATTATGGCATTCTTATTCGTTTCAGATTTTTACAAAATATTAATATTCTTTGTTTGTTTGCTTCTTTCTTTCTTTCTTTCTTTCTTTCTTTTGCTCGGGTTCTATCACCCTCTTTGTCACTTGCCATTCGCAAGCGTTTTTTTCTTTCACTCTCTTTCTTTCTTTCTTTCTTTCTTTCTTTGACTTCCTGCCAATTTCGGTTCCCTCTTTCTTTTTCCTCACGCCCACTCTTTTAATCTTCTACCTTGCCCAATCTCAGTCTGTCTGTTTGCTGTTTCCGTTTCCTGTCGATTCTCTGAGTTTCCTTTCGTTACAAAATGAAATAAGTAGAAATTCATTTCGACAGGTTGAAAGACGTTATATCGTTTCTCATTGGCCGGCTGCAATGACGTCATAATAATAATTTCCGGTTTTAAAACAGGGCGACGTTATTGTCTCATTAAGCTTGTCACAAGACTTGCCGCAGAATTGACAAAATACTGTTAATAATAATGATTATGGCTCCTGTGCCATAACTACTTGTATTGATAATATCCGTAATATAGGAGAAGACTCTACTGCAGCTACAAGAATAACGACAACAATAATGATAATAATGATAACAGAATGAAAAAAAAAAAAAAAATAGAAAGCCTAATGCAAGCTATAAGAGTTGGCATCTAAGATATAGGAAAAGGAAATTGTGAAAGAAAAATGTGTCATGCTTAGGAAAAAAGAGAAAAGAGAAAAAAAAACGGAAGGAATAGAACCGTCGAATCAGGATAGCTTCAGTTCCTTTGGAGACCCCCCCCCCACAAATTCCTGGGAATATTGAAGTGGATACCAACAGAGGTGAAAGAAAAAGTAAAATTTGGTTTTATGATATATCAACCATTGTAGGTTACTAAGGCCACATCTATTTTTATACATATAAACAGTTCTATTTCAAACAATCCAGTTTAGTATAGTTTTTTTTTTTTTGTTTACCCATAGTTAAATGTCAGAACAGATCTAATTCAAACAATTCAGTTTAGTATAAGTATAATTTTTTGTTTACACACAGTTAAATATCAAAACAGATCTATTTCAAACAATTCAGTTTTGCATAAGTACACAGTTTAGTTCTATTTAACCTATTGATAGGACCCTATCAGGTGCTACCACTCCGTGCCAGAGTGGAACCGGGAGCGATGGCAACGAAAGGGAACGCCGCATTCCCCAAAGCTCCCGCATTATTGAACCTTATTATCACATTGTTTAGTGTCATATCCTGGGAACTCGTTAGGGGGGGGGTCTTACCCATCTGGAGAGAAGCAGTCGGTGTATTCTATAGCCCAAGCCTACTTGGCAAGGAAAAGTAAGAAAAGAACTTCCGAAGAAGAAAAAGATCAACCAAACTTTACAGCTGAAATCTCATCAATGGAATAAATCCCTGTGTAGTTACATTGTAAGGTACTTTTTCTTCTTCTTAAAATAGACAAGCTAGACAGATAAACCAACAGACAAGGAAAGTAATAACTATACACTAGCCCTTACACACGAGAGATTACATTGGCAGATTCTATGTGTCAAGAAAAGAAGGAGATGGTTGGTTGGTGGTTTGGGTGCTTAAGGCATATCAACCTTTATAGGTTATTTAATGCCAAATCCATTTTATACAAATAATCAATTCTAAATAATTCAGTTTAGCATGAATGCAAAGTTTAATTGTCAAAAACATTTCTTTTTCAAGCAATTCAGTTTACTCAAACAGTTCTAATTCAAACAACTCAATTTAGTATAAGTACAGTTTTTATTCACACATAGTTAAATGTCAAAACTGCTTCTATTTCAAACAATTTAGTTTAGTGTAAACACAGAGTTAAATGTCAAAACAGTTCTATTTCGAACAATTCAGTTTAGCATAAGTATGCTATTTCGTTCTATTTGACCCATAGATAGGGCCCTATCAGGTGCTACCACTCCGTGCCAGAGTAGACCTGGGAGCGTTGGCAATGAAGGAGTACTCTGCGTTCTCCAAGCTCCAGCATTACGGGAACTTCACCAGCAGATTGTTTAGTATCATATCCAGGGAACACCTTATGGGGGGGATCTTACCCCTCTGGAAAGATGTAGTTGGTGTATTCTGCAGCCCCAGCTAACTTGGCAAGAAAAAGTTAGAAAGGAGAACTTCAGAAGATCAACAGAAATCTCATCAATAGAATAAATCCTTGGGTAGTCTCCCTCGTGAGATAGTTAAGCTTCTGAAAATGGACAAGCTAGATAGACCGACCAACAGATAAGGTAATTGATAACGATACACAAGGCCTTATACACGAGAGATTACTTTGGCAGACTCTGTGTGTAAAGAAAAGAAGGAGGAAGAGGACTCGCTAATATTGAGTTTTATGTAGATGCAACTATTCAAGGATTCTAGTAATATAAAAAAAAGAGCAAAGTTGGCATGGTTATAGCAGCCAGCAACAACGATATCAACAGGAAAAATGCAGGGACAAATAGAAAAAGCAACAATGAAAAAAATCTAGAAAAAAATAAGAAGAAAAACTGTAGATCTATTCAAAGCATCAAAATATCGAAATTGTATGTGAGATGACAAGGAGATAGCTGCGTAGGGCAAACCTCAATACAGAAACGAAATTTCTTTAAATACCAACACAAAATAATGTCAGAGGAACCAAGGAAAAAATGGTTATACGCAGCTGAATAGCAAGTATATGTTATGAGATGACAGAGATGAAACCTTTAATAACATAAGTAACTACAGCAAACTGGCACAAAAGGAGTACAAGACTACGCACATTACTGTGATTAAGATTGATTATAACGACAAGTGGTTTACGGAAAAGCAAAATCTCTCCAAGTAAATGAGACGCATAAAATTCTCTGCTGATTTGAGACACAAACGGATTAACAAACCCCAGCCCGAAAACCTGACATAATATAAATTAACAGCAACAAAAGAACTTGCCATCTATTAAATATTACCGTTTAAGTAGACCATAGTGGAAGGAAACGAAAAAATAAACAAATATCAAGATCTTGGTTTAGTTTGGTGTGGTTTTATGGCATATCAACCATTGTAGGTTATTTAATGCTAAATACATTTTTATACATATACACAATTCAGTTTAGCATAAATACAGTTTTTTTTTGTTTACACACAGTTAAATGTCAAAGCAATTCTATTTCAAACAATTCTTTTTAGCATAAGTACAGTTTAAATGTCAAACACTTCTATAAGACCCATAGATAGGACCCTATCTGGTGCTACGCCTCCGGGAGCGATGGCAATGAAGGGTTACGCATTCCCCAAAGCACGAGCACTACTGGAGCTTCATCATCAGATTGTTTAGTGTCATATCATGGACACTATTTGGGGAAATCTTACCCCTCCGAAAAGATGCAGTCAGTGTATTTTGGGCCAATCTAGATCTTGTCAGAGAGTCGAAAAAGCTGTGAAAGCTGTGAGACATGAAGGTGATAGTGACACTAATTACTTGGAACATTTCCCAGAGGCCTGGAAAAAGAGACTAGCGGAATTGGAGATCAGAGAAAGAATCTAGAACATCCAGACCCCAACACTGTTTAGATCAGCCAGAATACTTAGAATACTGGAGACCCGAGAAAAAAAAAAAAAAAAAAAAAAAAAGAATCTTTGAAGCAGATAGCATGACATAAAGGATCTTAGAAGCTTATACCCTCAAACAAACATATAAAAAGAAGGAAAAAAAAAAGAAGGAAGGAATATCACAGAAGAACCTGGAAACTTTTGGGAAATAAATTCTGCAGCATAAACTTAAGCTAAGGAATAAATACCTGAAAAGTCTTACTTGTAATTTACTCCGGATTCTTCTTAAGATGGACAAGTAAAGTGCTCAAAGACCTGGACTATAGATAGCATAAACCGATGAAAATACACAAGGTTTGATCTTCGAGAGCTGATATCGATATGCAATATAAATCAGAAAAGAGGGAGAAAAAGTTCGCCGGCATTGTGGATTGGATTTATGCGGAAATTTACGAACTTAAAGCACAAAAGTAAAGATGCATAAAACGTGGAGATACAAATTAAAACAGCTAAATTCTGCAGCCCAGTCGGCTGGACTATTTGTTATATTCTTACTGACGCAATGATAAAGACGCACGCAGGAAGACTTCTTTAACAACATTTACCTCTCACTTTATTGCAAGGGTTCGAAAAGGTTGTGTGGGGTTTTACTGTGAGAGGGAGCTGGAGACCGAACATAACTGCAATATTTTGACCCCCAAACTCATAGCCGTCAGCGTTGTGTCTTTTTCGTTCTCCAGGGCTACTCAACCGGAGGTCCAGAGGCCACTCTGCTGGGTGATGACTTTCTTTACGGCATCTTATCAGCATCTTCTCCGGACCTCAACTCATCAGGGCCCAAAGGCCCCTTCGGCCTGATGTGGCTTTCCCTACCACATTTCGTCTCCAACTCCGTCCGATCTTCAACCCAACTGCCACTGGCTCGTCGAACTCAACAGAATCATATAATCATTCGACGCCCACTCGATCTTTGAAATCGAATGTTTAATCGTCATCAAGCGGAAATAACTGTCATGCAGTTCAGAGGTCACTCTCTTCCGGTGCATCAGTCTATGAGTGTACCATGGGAATTTTTTAGCTCGTCCCATTTCATCAGCCAATTTCCGCCCACGCGATTTCCTCTCATAACTGCCATTAGAATGTGTCACCTCCTTCCGGTGCATCACCTTGGAATGGCATTTTTGGCCGGGTCAAAAGGTCAAAATATAACTCTGTTGAATACCCTGACTGTATCTCTGCAGAGGGTTAAGACTCCACCCAGCGAGTGACCTTGATAGAGAATTAAATCATCTAATGGCGAGGTTCCTAGAGCCTTGGGGAATGCGGAGTACCCCTTCATTGCCATCGTTCCCAGGTTCTCTCTGGCTCGTAGCGATAGTACCGGATAGGGTCCTATCTATGGGTCAAATTGAACTGCTTGAAATTTAAACATTTAAATGACATATGTTAAATTAAATTGTTAGAAATAGAACTATTTGACTATTTAACTGAGCGCAACCAAATGACTGATGTTTAATTAAATTGTTAGTTTTGCACAGTTATACATGAAGCGCTTCAACTGTGTGTCTAAATTGAATTGTTAGTGTTATATAGTAATGCTTAAAACAATTTAAGTGAATACAAACAAATGATTAAATACTAACAAAAACCATTCGTGTTCGAACATTGGGACAATTTAACTGAGTGCAAACAATAGAAAAATAACGTTTCTCGGCCGAAAGGACCCCGACTTCGGCTGGGCTACCTTCGAGTGGGTGATCGGCACTTTTGACACCTTTGTATAAGACTGGTCCTTGCTGTCCAGTTTAGGCTATAATCAGGCATTCGTACCTGGACCCAGATTTGGGTCCAAGACTACCTCGGCTCATCAGGCCCACATTGCACTAAGTAGGTCGATGACCAGCATAGACGTGCAGGACTCGAGCCTCGGCTCGTGCCCAACCTTCCCTTCCCCTAAATCCCCACTAAAATCGACCTTCGGGTCATTGACCTTGTGTCGAGTCCTGTCTGGTGGGAGGCAGGGATAAATTTCAAACAATAAGAATACTTGTGTGCAAGCAAATTAGATCTGACTCATTTAAAAATAATATTACATACAAACTATTTACTTACAAATCATATGTATAACCATTTAACTGTATACAAACAATGTCCCAGTCGGCCTGGGCTGTAGAAGACACCGACTGCTTTTCTGCAGTGGGGTAAGACTCCTCCAAAGAGTATCCGGTATATGACACTAAATAATCTGATGGTATTGCTTTGGACAATGTGGAGTACCCCTTCATTGTCATTGCTCCTTGGTCCACTCTGACCCGGAGTGGTAGCACCTGATAGGGTTCTAGCTATGGGTCAAATAGAACTAAACCTTTATTAAGCTAAAAAGGATTATTTGAAATTAATTGTTTTTACATTCAACTCTGTGTAAACAAAAACAAGAAAAAAAAAAACTATTTAAACCAAGGACTAACAGTATGTAAAAAGACTGTACTTATGCTAAACTGAATTGTTTGAAATTAAGTGAAACCGTGTACCAAAAATAAAAAATAAAAACAAAAAATGAAAAAAAAAGAGCTAACGCTTGTTTGAAAATGTTATCTTCAAAATATGTTAAAAAATTATATATTTGATATGAATAAAGGATTTGGCATTAAATGACCTACAATGGCATAAAACCAAACCAAACCAAACCAAACCGAACAATATATGCAAACAAATGAGCTCTGACTCGTTCAAAAATCTTATCTATAAACTATGGTATTTACAAATCATATGTATAAAGACAATTGAGCATTAAGTAACCTACAACGATTGATATGCCACAAAACACAAAGAAACCAACCCAAAGCCAAATCTGCAGCCACTTCAAAATTAACAAAATAACAAACAGACAAATTATGAAACTGAATAAACAAAAATGGGAAGAGTAACAACATTGACACCGCGAAAGACAAAGAAATTGTGCAATAAATGACCAGGAGAAAATGATTAAAAGAAAACCTTCTGATGAAAGAAACTCAATCATTTTGATAGCTGTCCAGAAGTAATGGTTGCCACTAGCGTAAAGTAAGGCTCGTCAAATGAATTGAGCTCTCGGTAGCCGTTAAGCAGATATATGTAAACAAAATAAATGTGATACATAAGCGTTTAAACTTCCTTCGCTTGGGCTGGTTTCCTCGTGGCTGAGTGGTAGAATCTTGGATTGACGTTTGAGTCAGCCGCGTTTCGATCTCAGCTTCGGAAATCTAGCCTGTCTAGCTACACTGAAGTGTTGTGATACAACGAAACAGTCTGTCTGTGGATGACAATATATATATATATATATATATATATATATATTGAGAGAGAGAGAAAGACAGTCAAAAACAGCCAAAGACATGAAAGTCAACTCCATGGGTGAATAACACAAAAAACTGAATAAATGCCTGAACCTTGCTGGAGAGATGTAAAAGTTTTGGAACATAAAAGTGGCAGTGATGCCAATCATAGTAGGCGGTATTCTTGAAGAATCTGGAAAAGATTCTAGAGAACAAGAGGTTTGTTGAAGGAATGAAACCTTCCGGTCCACACAGCAGTACTGAGATCACCTGGAATACTTAAAAGAATCCTGAATAACTGAGGAGATTTGGACTTCAATGAAGGCCACCAGCAAGTACTGGTGTGAAAACACTCAAAGAGAATAATAATTATTATAATAATAAACTAAGTAGACCTTGTTAGAGAACTGAAAAAAACTATAGAACATGAAGGTGACGGTAATACCAGTTGTAATTGTCCCACTCGGCACAGTCAATAAAGGATTGATACAGGGATGGAGGACTTTGAAATAAGAGGATGAGTAGAAACCATCGAAACTACAGCATTGTTGAGATCGGCCAGAATACAAAGAAGAGTCCTGGAGACTTGAGGAAACTTGCTGTCGCTTAGATTCAAGTTGAAAACCATTACCTAATGGTGATGTAAAAAAACTTTCAAATGAGTTAAATGATAATGACATTACGCGTTCCTGTTAACATTATTTTAAAACGCGTTTATTTAAACTATAGATGAGACCCTATCAAATACTATTACTCTTGTTCATAGTTGACCGGTGAGTAATAGCATAGCGTGCTCCACACAACCCAGAACTTTAAAACTAAGCCCCCACTGTCAGATGCAGTTTATTGTCATATCCAGACGTCCCTTTTTTTTGGATGGCATGTTCATCCCTCTACAGTGGTCACAGCCAGTGTATTCTAAACCTCGCCAATAGTAAAATAGATCTATTTGACCCAATGATGGGGCCCTAACAGGTACTATGATTCCAGGTCAGAGTGGACCTGGAAATAATGGCAATAAAATGGAGGTGCCCGTGGTGTAATGGTTGTCGTCGCAGGAATTGGACACGGCGACACGAGTTCAAATCCTGGACTGATTGCATTTCACATAGCACTGATACCCTTGGGAAAGGTATGAATCCAATTATTCTCCCTCCAGCTATGGGTAAATAGTAGGGCAGACTAGGTTCTTCAGCCTTGGTGAGGCAACTAGTCTAGGAGAAGGAAAACTCTAAATTCATACCTGTTAAACTCCGCTTAAAAGAAAATTGACCTTGTATCATATCCTGCCCGAGCGGAGGGGTTGGGTAAATATGATAAAATGGTACTGCACACTTTCTTGAGGTCCAAAATTGGAGTTTTAGTATCAGCTTAAGTTTAGTATCATATCTCGGACACACCTTTTTTCGAGGTGAGTAACCCTCTGCAGGGGGTTTGCCCAGTCAGCTGGGGCTGTAGAATACACTGATAACCCCCCCCCAACGAGTATCTTGGATATGACACTAAACAGTCTGATGGTGAGGTTCCAGCAGTGCTGGAGCTTTGGGGAATGCGGAGTACCCCTTCATTGCCATCGCTCCCAGGTCCACTCCCGGGTATTGTAGCATCTGATTGGGCCCTATCTATGGTTTAAATAGAACTAACAGCATACTTATGCTAAAATGAATTGTTTGAGTAAACTGAATAGCTTGAAATGGAAATGTTTTTGACAATTAAACCGTACTTACATTTAAACTGCGTGCTTAAGCTTAACTGAATTATTTGAAATAGAACTGTTTTTTGACATTAAAACTGTATTTACACTTAACTGAATTGTTGCATATAACTGCTTGAATAGTTTAAATAGAAGTGTTTTTGACAATTAAACTGTGTACTTATGCTAAACGGAATTGTTTTAAATAGAACAGATTATTTACATAAAAATGGATTTGGCGTTAAATAATCTACAAAGGCTGATATGCCATAAAACCCAACAAACCAAACCAAACCTCTGCAGGGGGTACTGTCAGTATATTCTATGCCCCGTCAACGTCCTTAGCTCTGCTTAGGACGAAGATCAGATTTTATCACAATCGATTTGAACTCACTAAACCTGTTTAAGTATGGGAAACCTTTACATTTAGATCGGATGAAGAGGTGGACTATGCGCTGTCAATAAAATTAGTGACTCAGGCCAATTAGCAAACGCTTCATGCATGCACTTACTTGATTGGTGGGAATTGTTTGAAGAAATAATTCGTTGATAGCGTGCCAAGTAAGGGAAGTAACTCGAAAGCTACTTGCCCGGACATGTTTGCTGTAATCAGACATGTAATTGAAATGCATTTCGTATTTATACGAGAGCTACCATTGTTATTTTTCAAACAAAACGTGGAGGCGTTGTCTACTTTATCTATCATGATGTAACAACTATCTACTCTATAATATATATATATATTGGCATGATGGTTAGAGTGTTCGCCAATGGCTCAGGAGACCAAGGTTCATACCAAAGACCAAAAAATGGTACTTGATGCCTCCTTGCTTAACACTCAGCATTATAAGGTAAGGATCAAGGGTAATGTGGAGCAATCTAGGGAAAGGAGTTGCACCCTCTCCTACACCTCGGTGTAGTAGCTATCGAAAAAGGTCACCCTCAACTATGGTCATGAACTTATATAAATATATATATATATATATATATATATATATATATATACACACATTTTTTAAATAAAAGGTTAATCTGATAACGAAGATAACCTACGGTTAAACAGTTGGGTAAACTGGGTTCTTTAACCTTGGTAATGCAACCAGTCTAACGCATTCAAACCAGCTGCACTCCACTGTACACTGTATTCAAACCAACTCTTCTCGGCTAAAAAAAAATGACCTTGTATCCCATCATGGTGGAGGAATCGAATAAATATAAACTGAGACATGTTTATGTCTGTTTTATCGAAACTAATAATACAAGAATGGATAAGTCGTTTCTATAATATCTCAGAAACATTTTATTCTAAGGGGAAATCTATCTATCTATCTATCTATCAGTAAAGCGTCTCGTTGTGATTAAGTGATCTAAAAGAAACCATTTACATCCCTGGCAATAAGGAACAAGTTTGATTGTGGTTACAAAAAACCTGGAAAACTTTCTCCCGACATCCAATAAAAAAGCTTGGCGATAACAGGAATCCTATGCTTTATTGAAATTTCAATGGTTGACCAAGAATTTCGGTGGGAAAATATACTTTTACCAATTTTTTAAATCTATCTGATTCTACTGACTGCATATAAATACCAAATGTTATAGATCTTTCGATATTTGATTAATTAATGGACTCAATTTAACGGCATGTTAAACCGTCTTGAGTTATTTATACCGTGAGGTTAGAGAATCGCCTTCATTGGTCGTTCAAACGTACATTTTTTGCAGACGCTCCTTTTTTTAAAACAGATCTATTTGACCCATTCGATAACAGGCACTACAACTCCCGGTCAGAGTGGAACGGAGAGTAATGGCAATGAAGGGGTTAATCCACACTTCACATAGCCTTCAGAACTGTAGCCTCATAATAAGATAAAGTTTAGTATTATGCCAAAACATCTCTTTTTCGAAGAAGGGGTTTCTTACCCACCTCTCTACAAGGGATACAGTCAGCGTATTCTAATCCCCGCCGATAGGTAATTGCTGTTGATTAGATTTGGGCTCGAGCGCTTGCTGCCTTGTTATCAACAATTCGTATCGATGGCAATTGATCTTTATCTAATAAAATTATAAATAAATTATTATTGTACATTCACCTTCAGCCACTCTGTAAAGAGTACAGATATAAATTGCAAAACATATTCAGGTTAATTGGCCATGTAATTACCATGACTAGTATATTTGGCATCACTTGTGTGCGATGTGGGCTGTTTAGGCTCTGCATTCTGTGGTCACTGGTTCGATCTCCAGTGGAGGAGATCACGGTATACACTGCTGATGAAACTTAATAAGGTCGAAACAGATATCCAGTGTTTCCGTATGTCACGCGCAAGTGTTCGCTGGGTTTTCTGGTCGTGGTAATTCAATTCAAAATAAATTATCATTAACGTAAAATCCCGCAGTGACTGGAGAGATCCGGATTTTTACTGGTTAATTCAATTTCATTTTTTTCGTTTTATTTACTTGACTAGACGAACCAGACACGCGGAACACTGCTGGAGAAGCAAGGACGAGCTCATAAGTAATGTACTCCTATGGAACCCCACATATGGTCGTGCAAAAGCAGGACGACCAGCTCGAACTTACATACAGCAACTATGTGAGGACACAGGATGTAACCCTGAAGACCTGCCAGAGACGATGAATGATAGGGAGAAGTGGCGAGAGAGGGTCAGGGATATCCGTGCTGGCGGCACGACATGATGATGCTGATGATGTATATATGTAAATATATATTCTATATACTATAAGTGTGATTCAAAAGTTTTGCAATATTTTGGTAGCATGAAGCACAATTTAGCAGTTCTGGATGCTTTTGTTGAGATCACGAAGTTGACCAACCATACTGGACCGTGCTTGCTTGATACTCTACTAGTGCTACTTGTGTAACATATATATGTATGGGTCCACGAGATCGACCAAGATATGAATATGTGAAATAGACATATTCATACAGATACGTAAAACGTTCACAAATGTTCATAAACATATCATCATCATCATATCGCGCTGGTAGCACGGACATCCCTGACCCTCTCTCGCCACTCCTCCCTATCGTTCATCGCCCTAGGTAGGTCTTCAGGACAACAGCCTGTATCCTCACATAGCTGCTGAATGTACGTTCGAGCTGGTCGTCCTGCTTTTGCGCGGCCATGTGTGGGGATCCATCAGAGTACATCTCTTATGAGTTCATCTCTGCTTCTCCAGCAGTGTCCTGCATGTTTGGTTCGTCTAACTTGAATAGTTTTCGTGATAGGGGGTAGGTGGCCGTAAAGTTGGTGTCTTGTGGGGTGCTGCTGCCAGGACTTGTTCAGGATTGCACGCAGCATTCTTGTGTAATTGCCATCCAGTTTCTTCTCCAGCCGTTTTGTTAGCGTCCATGTAGTGCATCCATATAGCAGTATCGATGTGACCGCTGCCTGGAAGAAGCTGCGTTTCATTTTATCGGTTAGGTCTGATTTCCATATAATCGATAGCCTATTGATAGCTGTCCATGCTTTCGTTAGTCTCGTTTCGATGTCCTTTTCGGTTGATTCGACGCTGCTTCCTAGGTACGTGAATTTGTCTACTAGTTTAAGTGGGGTTCCTTCTAGAGTGGAGATGTCCCCCGTTTGGTTATAGCACATATATTCCGTTTTGTGTGCATTAACATAGAGGCCTATACCTGCGGCTGCTCGTTCCAAACTATGCAGAAGAGTTTCGGCTTGGTCAGGTGTATTTGCCAGTATCGCTATGTCATCGGCGTAGTCGGCGTCGGTAATTGTTTTTGCGGGGTATCTTCTGCTTTTTTTCTTCGTCAGTTCGAAGCCATTCTCTTTGATTTGGTCAATCGATGTTCTAAGTACGTAGTCTAGACAAATGATAAAGAGGTACGGGGCCAGCGTGTCCCCTTGTAGTACTCCTGCTACAATGTCAAAGTATTCTGTGTCTCCATCCGGTGATCGTACTTTTACTTTAGTGTTTCTATAGAGAATCGTTATTGCCGCTACGGTTTCTTTAGGTATGCCGTACGCTAGTAGAATTTGTTCCATCTTTCCTCTGTGAATGGAGTCGAAAGCCTTGGTAAAGTCGACAAATATTAATGTTGCTTGTAGGTTCTTTGCCCGTACACCTTCAAGGATTCTGCGGATGGTTAATATTTGTGAGGTCGTGGATCTATTTATTCGGAAGCCATTTTGGTTTTTTCTAAGTATGATGTCGATTTTGGGTTCTATTCGGTTTCGTAGTAGGGCATTGTAGATTTTGGCAGCTATGAATGTAAGTGTTATACCTCGGTAGTTTTTGGCTAATCCGAGGTCCCCCTTTTTAGGGAAGGGGAGTATGCATATAAACATATAGGAATCCGAAAACACTCAAAACACTTACGACTTTCTGGGTACGAAACTTTTATTTACCTATTTGGGTTTAAGGTTTTTCGACATGAGAGAGAGACACAATTTCTCTTATGCTGACTTCCCACCACGTGCGGCACATTTCGTAGACCCCAACTGATCTCGCCTCGTTGAGACCAAAAATCGACTTGCTTCCTCCAAGCCCAAATCTCAACTAACTGCTTTTTTTTTCAGATCCCCAAAATTCTAAGCGCTTCCGGGCATGAGATCATTCACGCCCTGTGGCTTTAAACCTATTTGACCTTGCTTAATTATAGGGCTTTTTGCGACACGATCGAAATTTTTTTAACTATCTAATTACTGTATCGTGATCAATAGCGGTTTCACTTTTCACATAATGATACTACTAACCAAAGCAGGTGCTTATCATGGCGTGTACTGCTTCGGTCACGTGATATACGAGTAGCAAACTAGTATGTACCAAAATATTGCAAAACTTTTGACTGATCCTACGATTTTTATTTGATATATCTTGACTCAAACTATTAAAAAAGACATTGATTTTTAATCATTGGTGTTTATTTCTAGTTAAATTATGATTTGTTTTCGCGTAGAGCAAATTTTATAGAATGATCAACAATGTGACCTTTGCTGATTCCAAACTAGGTCTTCTCTAATTTTTCGATATAGATCCCTGGGGGGTGTATTAAATTTCATTAATTTGGCAAGGTGAATAAAAGCACTGAGGTCCACAAGAAGTGAATTACTTTGTTTGCATTAATGAATTCCTTTATAACAGGAAAACAAAAATGTCTGGATCATGTAGGCTTGTTGCCAGATATTATACACCTAGTAGAATGCCTGATTGGGGGTATTTGTCTTCTATCCTACCATCCGGACGAGTGCGGCACCAGGCCTTTTATAAGGTGGGTCTGTGCGCAGGGCCGTGGCCCAGACACGCCTGGCGTCTCCAAAAATGATTCGGGTCCCGTCGGCATTCCCAGGAGCTAGGCGATAAACCAACCCCCCTAGGAGGGTTAAAACCTGGGGGGACGGCCCACTAAGGCTCGAGGATGCCGGTCAAGGCGAACCTCGACCGACAGCTGTTTTTTCAAGTTAGTTAACCGTTCGGCACGAATGCCAGACGGTGCAAGGGAGAATGCCTGATTGGGTGTGATGTGTTGTTTATATACAATCAGTTCAAAACATACGGGTCATTTAAAGGAATGAATAATCTACCCCTGACCGAAAAGACCATGATCTTTAAGGTGTCTTTCACGACGCATAAATTCATTTTTCCTGAAAGAAATCATTTAGAAAACAATTGTATCTTCAACAAATTTGTTGCATTCTATTCTATAGAAATATTGATTTCTTAGGTGTTTGTTTTTGTTTATTTGTTATGAGACGTCGTTAGAAAAAACGAAACAAAAACAAAAACAAACTAAAAAACCCCAAAGAAAATGAGATTATTAAATAAAAAGAATAAAATGTAGATTTGAAAAAAAAAAAGAAAAATAATAAACACAAGCAATTAAAATACAACGCGTTAAATTCTAATTCTGTAACATATTGACCTTCGACCCAGCCGTCAATCAAGAAACAGGTGCATCCAGTCGAAGATATCAAGATATAACCTTGACCGAGGACGGGTTGAATTTAGTGCAAATGCGACACTCACAGGAAGCAGATGGATGTCAAACAACTATATAACCCGGTGCCACAGACAGTTCGAGTTAGTTGGAGTTCGAGTTGCAGTTCGAGGCAGTGAGAACCAGCCCCCCGGTTGAGCAACCCATCAGAATGAGTTAGAAGTGCTGCTAAAGACAAAGGAACTTGGGGTCAATATGTTGCAGTCTGTTCAGTCTTCAACTCACCTCTCTCACACAAACCTTTCACAACCCTTTTGTAACCCTTTCAAATAAAGTGTGAGAGGTATATTTTTCTAAAGAAGTGTGTTCGTCATTATTGTTGATTATGTTTCCGCACGTATATGTATACGTATAGTTGTATCACGGCTATACAACAATTCTTATCCTTGGTAAAAGATGTTTGATGAAAAGAATTCAAACTAGATGATTGATAACGAAAAATCTCGCTCGATCCGGAGAGATCCGGAGTTTGAGTTGTTAAGTCAGTTTTGCGAGGTATAAATAGATGTGGCTGTTATTACATGATCCAATATTTTATTCATTATATATTTTTATATTTTGTAAAAAAATTAAATCTTGAAACAGAAAATATTGGTAAAGAATTAACTCCTCAAATCATGGTATCCAACTAGACCAAGAAAAGATGTCTGCAATATTCAATTAATTTATTTATTAAGGGGCGAATTGAAACTAAATTTGGTTACTAGAGGTGAGGGATCAAGTAAAACGTTTCGGAAGACCTGGTCAAGACTGGTGACTACAGAACTGTATTTTGACCCGTGGATTAGCGCACATACATGGGGGCCATTCAATAAATAGGTAAAAATATTTTGTAAAAAGCAAAATTTTAAATTTTTGTTCCCATAAATGTTTGGAATTGGTTTATAGCAAAAACTACTTTAATCCCACCGATTTATTCATTTTGAGGCCATTAAGAATGGCAGCAAATTAAACACAGTGCTTAAGGTTCGAACAAAGCTCAGTCATCAAAGTTTTCGTGGCTAAGAAATGAAATCATGTGAAATTTACAGAAAAACGTGTGATGTCTACGGAGAAGCGTGTTTTAGTATAAAAAAGATATTTACAAATTGGCAAGACATGAATTTGCCACTATGATTCTGAGTCAAAAAGACAGTCCATGGAGAGTAAACACACTAACTCTCCGGCAAAAAGGTTCCGGACACGGCAGTGAGTAAAGAAGGTCATGTTGACACTGACTCTATGGCAAAGAAAAAAGTTGCAGACACAGCGGTCAGTAAAGTAGGTCAAGTTGACAATCTTCTGCGACATGAAAAGACTCATCACTATTGATTTCTTTGAAAAACCCTAAACGGTACTTACTATTGCCAACTGCTGAGGCGAAATTCCCATTATTTATTGATCCAAGGCAGACAGCCGTGGCCCCGCATGTTGGTTAGGCAGAACGCCTCTATACTTCCTGATGCTAAGCATAGATCCGAATGTTGCCCAGTCGGCTAGAACTGTACTGCATCAGATGATGAAACTGCTGTCCTTTAGCTTTCAAGAATGTGGTGTACCCATCCTTTAACATTACTCCCAGGTCCACTCTGACTCGGAGCGGTAGTAAGAGTTTGGTTTCCGTTTATTGGTCAAATAGAAATATTTTATCATTTACTATACTTGAAATTATTTAACTCTGGGCGAATGAAAGAATAATATCGAATAGAATTATTAATATTAGATAGCAATATTTTATACCATTCAACTGCATGAAAAAAATAAATACCAACACTTGAAACCATTTTACTGCGTGTAAAAAAATGGTCAACGTCAATTAGAATTAATAGTGTTGCATAAAAATACTTGAAATCATTTAAGAGTATGCAAATAAATGAGATCAGGCTCGTGTAAAAATGTTACCTCGAACTATTCACTTATATATATATATATATATATATATATATATATATATATATATATATATTTCTAAACATAAACAAACGGCTGCTGCTGTTACTACATAATACCTTAAAAATTCCCTAAGCCAAATGTGGTACGCTTGTTGATCGAGCGGTCTGAGACTTAGTCTAACGTAATGTTGGATGGGTTTTGATCCCGGCTTCGAGCTTCCTGCGTGTCTAGCCACACTGAAGAGTTCTGATAGAACGAAACAGTCTGTCTGTGGATGACACTATATGTATGTATGTATGTATGTATGAACAGGATTTTATTTATAAAAATCCTGGAAGCAATACCCCGCGAAACAACAGCTGTACGGCTACTTACCACCCATCTGGTGGTGTAGTCGTTATCGCCGTAGGAAATGAACACGGCGATATGAGTTCAAATCCTGGACGAGACTGATTGTATTTCACATAGCACTAATATCCTTGGGAAAGGTATGAATCCAATTATTCTCCCTCCAGCTATGGGTAAATAGTAGGACAGACTAGGTTCTTCAGCCTTGGTTAGGCAACTAGCCTAGGAGAAGGAAAACTCTGAATTCAAACCTGTTAAACTCCGTTTAAAAATTGACCTTGTGTCATATCCTGCCCGAGCGGAGGGGTTGGTAAATAGTACCACCCATCTCAAAAAACATCTAAGTAAGACGAACAGGACATGCGTGACACTGCTGGAGAAGCAAGGACGAACCTCTGAATGATATTCTTCTGTGGACCCTTACACATGGACCTGCTTTCGTTGGCCGACCAGCAAGAACTTATTTACATCAGCTGTGTACGGACGAAGGAAGTAGTTTGGAAGACCTACCGGGGGCGATGGATGAGAGAGAGAGAGAGAGAGAGAGAGAGAGAGAGAGTATCAGGGAAATAGGTGCTGTCAACGCTACTTGATGATGATGATGATGATGATGGATTTGGCATCAAATAATTATCTAGGGTTGAAATGCCATTAAATCAAGTAACCTTACTTAACATACTACACTGATCCTAGGCACAGGATCAAACACTCCAATTTTAATTTTTGACAGAGCGTGCAGATACTACACTGATCGGAAACAAAGTGACATGGAGCCGTACTTTCACCTTAGAAGTACAGATTCTCTAAAGTGCTGATTTATTCTTGAATAATTTCGTAATTTTTATGATTACAAAGTCAATCAATGTATAATAGCATGTAGGATGGTAGTTGGATGTTGGATTTGGTTGAATGTGTTTTATGGCATGTCAACTCTTGTGTGTTACTTAATGACAAATCCAGTTTATATATATATATATATATATATATATTTGCGAGCAATATTGAACGAGTTCTAACGGCAACACACCACAACGCACCAACTATACGGCAACCTGCCCTCCATCACGAAAACTATCCAAGTTAGACGAACCAGACATGCAGGACACTGCTGGAGAAGCAGGGACAAGCTCATAAGTGATGTACTCCTATGGACCCCAACATATGGCTGAGCAAAAGCAGGACGACCAGCTCGAACATACATACAGCAGCTATGTGAGGATACGGGATGTAGCCCTGAAGACCTGCTGGAGGCGATGAACGATAGGGAAAAGTGGCAAGAGAGGGTCAGGGATATCCGTGCTAGCGGCACGACATGATGATGATGATATATATATATATATATCGTGCCCATTGGCCGAGTGGGTAGAGTGTTCAGCAATGGCCCGAGAGACTAGTGTTCAATCTCAGGTCGAGTCATACCAAAGACTCAAAAAATGGTACCTGATGCCGCCTTGCTTAACACCCAGCATTATAGGGTATGTATCAAGGGTAAAGTGGAATAATCCAGGGATAGGAGTTGTGCCCTCCCCGACACCCCGGTGTAGTAGCTAATGAAAAAGGAGCCTTCGGGTCGCCCTCGACTACGGTCGCCAACTTTACGTACTGATAGATAGATAAAAGATTTGTAAACGAATAGTGTGCGGGTGAGGATTGAATAATAAATAAATAGATAAATAAATAACATAAAAATATGAATAAAAATAACACAAAATAAGATAAATAAATACAAAAAATAACAATCTCCCTGGAGACTTCTGATAGAAAATACAATCTATGGGCTTCCTGGCGCCAAAAAGGAACTTCTCAGATGTCTATAGATACCTCAATCGAGGGAATGGCAATTTTTCTGGTTCTGGAAAAACATTTCCCCTCAACGAAATTATTGTAAACATGGGAATAAAATTTGAGTTTGAAAGTATCGCCGTCTCTTTTCTGGCATTCATTCTTTTTCAGCCCAAACAACCAGCAAAGTAGGATAGTATGTGAATCGGGAAAGATGAAAAAATAAGCAACCAATTTCATAAACTTTCCTAACAAATCCGGACCTCTTATACCCTATTAATAACCATTACAATAAATTCGAAATTTTCCATCTCCATAACCAGTTGCCGTTCTAAATACATCAAAAACCGGCCCACAAAGAGTTGATATACAGTTAAGTAAACCAGACTAAACTGGCTGGGGCTATAGAATACACCGACTGTTTCTCTGCTGAGGGGGTAAGAATCCCCCCAGTGAGTGTCCTGATATGACGTCAAACTATCTGATGGTGAGGTTCCAATAATGCTGGTGGTTTGGGAAAGCGAAGTACCCCTTCATTGCCATCGCTCCCAGGTTCACTCTGTCCCGTAGTGGTAGCACCTGATAGGATCCTATCTATGCGTCAAATAGAACGAGACTGTGTATTTATGCTAAACTGAATTGTTTGAAATAGAACTGTTTTCACATTTAACTGTATATAAACAAAAAAATCTATACTTATACTAAACTGAATTGTTTGAAATTTTTATCAAAATGACAATTCGGTGTTAAATTCCCCGAAGAGGGTTGATAGGCCATAAAACCAACCAACCAACCAACCAATCAAACTAAACGAAAGCAAACTAGATTTTGTTAGAGTAGCAACAGTTTAAAAACTTCAATCTATGATTTATAGCTGAAGAGAGCTGATTTTTAATAAAACTATTACACATCCAGCCAGACCTAAATCTTTTCGAGGGTCCGGCTATTTTCTTCTTCCTTTTTTAACCAAACAAATTTTTGTTTACTTTTTAAAATTTTTGAAATATTTGTTTAATCTCATTGTTAGCCTACTTTTCAAATGCCGCTCTCATCAACCATTTTTTCAGTTACTCATTGTAGCACAATATACAGAAATGCAAAAATGATTTATAGATAAGAAAAACAATTCTTGGTTAGTCATATCCGTTATCTTATGATTTTTTCTTTTTTTTCTTTTTTTAAATTTTTATATTGACGCAAGCAGACAATAAGAAAAACAAATATATTTCTCATCTAATGTTCGCTGTTTAAATTATCCCTGACTAACATTTCCATGGATGGCCTTCCCAAATATAGAAGACTCATCATAACACTGTAGTCTTCGGTGGACCCGCGGATATATGCAATTACTTAGATGTGATTTAAGCGCTCATTGGCTCATAAGAAGAGTGATTCATATTGACTGGTTTATCACGATATCATCCGAGAAAATAGTCAAGAGGGATTGGTCGACAGCAGAGATACCGGAATTTTCTTAATTTTTACAGTCAAAATCAAAACTCGATTTTTCTTTTCTTTCTTGATGGTATTCATTTCTTACATGCACATGCGCATGCGCTAACAGACATAGTATTGGAAAAAAAAAGAGTTCGAATCACTTTGGATGTCATAGTTTTGTAGCATTTTGACAAACAACACACATATATTTTGCCGTCACCCGATATGTGAAAAAAAAAAAAAAAAAAAAAAAATATATATATATATATATATATATATATATATATATATATATATGCTCCCCCATGGGGGTTGAGCTCTCTGGCGAAGGAATTGTCGGCCGCCGCTAGCGTAATGCAAAGCTCTTCGAAAGAATTGAGCACTCTGGTAGCCGATAGGGTATTAAAAAAAATGTAAACAAAGGCTGCTGCTGCTGTTTCAAAAATAAAAATACCTTAAAATTCCCTTACGTGGTCCGCTTGGTGGACGAGTGGTCTGAAACATAGTCTAACGTAAAGTGAGACGGGTTTCGATCCCGGCTTCGACCGTCCTGCGTGTCTAGCCACACTGAAGAGTTCTGATAGAACGAAACAGTCTGTCTGTGGATGGCTATATATATATATATATATAAAGAGAGAGAGAGAGAGAGAGACTGATAGACAGACATACAGAGAGACAGAGAAAGGCAGAAGGAGAAAAAGAGAGGGAAAAAGAGAGAAAAAGTATTCATCGTAGCATTTCCGTAATGAGAGAGAGAGAGAGAGAGAGAGAGAGAGAGATAAAGAAAAAGAAAGAGAGAAAAAAGCGGAAGTAATAGAGAGGAGGAATAACAGAGGAAAAGAGAAATAAAAAGTGATAGCGAAATAAATGAAGGAGAGAGAGAGAGTGGGAGAGAGAGAGAGAGCGAAAAAATAGTAAAAAAGGGATTGTAAAGATTGAGAGAGATAAACTAGGAAGAGATGGAGAGAGACGAAAAAGAGAGAGAAAGAGATAAAAAAAAGGAAGTGATAGAGAGGAAGAAAAAAACAGTGAGAGAAAGGAAAAAAGGAAGAGATTGAGGAGGAGAAAAAATAGAGGAAAGAGAGAGAGAGAGAGAGAGAGAGAGAGAAAAGAAAATGGGAAAAGCTTGTATGGGCCGACCAATGATTTCTTTTATTTATTTATATACTTATTTTTCGACCTGCTCTTAAGATTCATTTGGTTGACAGATCATTGTTTTATTTATTTTATCATCTAAAAATCTTAAACACTGTAGTATCCCACTCACGACATAATATAACTCTAAATTAAATTGATATACGAAATTACGCTCCTAGTACTAAGTTACAGTTAAATACACTGGATTCCCAGTAGATGAGTAAGACTCTCCAAAAGGAGTGTTTGGTTTGGTTTGTTGTATATGTTTAACGTCCTAATTTTTTTTAATTACAATCAATAGAATCCGGATAAAAAACAAACATATTTAAATCGATAAATCTTTTTGTTATCAATCTGTTAACTTTTTGGAGGTGCCCGTGGTGTGGTCGTTATCGTTGTAGGAAATGGACACGGCGACACGAGTTCAAATCCTAGACGGGACTGATTGCATTTCACATAGCACTAATACCCTTGGGAAAGGTATGAATCCAATTATTCTCCCTCCAGCTATGGGTAAATAGTAGGACAGACTAGGTTCTTCAGCCTTGGTTAGGCAACTAGTCTAGGAGAAGGAAAACTCTGAATTCAAACCTGTTAAACTCCGCTTAAAAATTGACCTTGTGTCACATCCTGCCCGAGCGGAGGGGTTGGTAAATAGTATCAATCTGTTAACTTGTAAAAAAAAAAGTTTTACTCTCTTTATAATCAACTGCGATCCAAGTTATGACATATTACCTTCCTTAGAGGAATACTCTTGTTGTAATATATTTGATGAAGGGTGGGGTATTACTTTGCCTTTGCACAGGGTTTTACTGTAGGAAATTTAGACCTCACGTCCTATGCTCAAACCATGAAGATTTTCTGAGAATACTAAAATCATTACGGAAATGCTATGATGAATACTTTTTATTTTTAACGTCAGAATATAATACTTTGTTTACTGTATTCTTTCCCCTGTTTGAATGGATGCTGGCGGCGTTATTTTATTTTTTGCTACAACTGATATCGTGAAATATCGCAGCTGCTCACACCCTGAGGGCCTCTTGAAAACTGGACCGCACCCATAACCCCACCCTGGTGACGATTTACTTACTCTTATCCACCCTTAACCATTCTTCTACCCCTTCCTCTGTGCACAGCGTTTTATTAGAGCTGCGGGATATATTACGGACACTGGTAGAGACTACGGGCTTATCTAGGTAGGCACGACTGATATGCCAGGAATATGATTCGAGACGAGTCTCATACATTTTTCTGGGGACGTACTTTGCGCAACGGTTATCGTCGGAGCAAATGGAATTAGCAACCTAAGTTCAAATCGCTGACGAAGTTATATTTATTTCACTTAAAGATAACGCCTTTGTCAAAGGCATGATTACGTTCTCTTTACCCCCTCTCACCTATGGGTAGTAAGTCATGCTGGGTTCTTTAGTTTTGGTTAGGCAACCAGTCTAGGAGAAGGAAAACTCAATTCAAATGAACTGTACACGGCTTGAAAATTAGACTTTGTGTCATATCCTGCCTGTTGCCAAAAGGTTGGTTAAGTAAAGTAAACTTGGCGACCTTAGTTGAAGGTGACCCGAAGGATCCCTTTTCAATAGCTACTACACCTAGGTGTAGGGGAGGGCGCTGCTCCATTCCCTGGATTGCTCCATTTTACCCTTGATCTGTACCTTATAATGCTGAGTGTTAAGCAAGGTGGCCTCAAGTACCATTTTTTGAGTCTTTGGTATGACTCGACCTGGGATTGAACTCCGGTCTCCCGGACCATTGGCGAACGCTCTACTCAATAGGCTAATGGCCCGGTTAAAAAGTTGGTCAAATACATATATATTCTTTCTTTCTTTCTTTCTTTCTTTCTAGTGACATTTTTGAATCTCTTTCATAAATTAATATCGCAGGAGCAGCGTGTTGGTTCCCAGACAGAACCTCAAAGCCGTTCATCGTCATTTCCATCTTGATAAAGAAAGTTGACAAACACGCATATGTAATTTGGTTCACACGATTATTAATGATTTAATCAGCTAGGCCGGCCTTTTCTGTGGGTTTGTAACCGTCATTTACAGGAACGAGAAAAAAAGAGGAGGTTGAAAAATATAATATATATTATATCGCAACTATCTTTCTAATTTTCAAAAACATCTACTTCTCGAATCCAAATACCGCCCTGTCGGCTGGGGCCGTGGAATACGCTGACCGTAGAGGGGTAAGACCGCCCCCCCCCATTAACAAGGCTTCCAGTTGGTCATGGGTAGCAACCCGTAATGTTTGCGGACGAGATCCTGGTGGCTAAGCGATCTGTGAGCCAACAGCCAAAATGGTCACGTGACCAGCAACACTCCACTCTGGCTCGGAGAGGTCTGATCCAGATAATTAGTTGTTCATGTCAAGCCCGAGTACCTAATTCTTCAAATTGCTCTAGTAGCAAACGAACACCCAAACCTTTTTTTTTAATCTTAAAAGTGCTAGAAGGTGGTGGATGAGGGTTAATCGCCTAGAGAAAAACAAAATATTATTGGTCCAGGGTGTGAGACTAAACTGTATGTGATGGTGAGGTTCCAGTTCTGCAGTTTGGGGAATCTGGAGTACTCCTTCATAATTACTCTCAAGTCCACTCTGACCCGGGGTAACAGTACTTTTAAAGGTCCCCTGTCCTGGGTATGAGACTAAACTGCATGTGATGGTGAGGCTCCAGTGCTGCAGTTTGGGGAAATCTGGAGTACTCCTTCGTAATTATTCTTAAGTCCACTCTGACCCAGGGTAGGCGCATCTGGTGGTGTAATGGTTAGCAAGCTCGGCTAGTAAACCTACACGAGTGAGTTCGAGTCTCACTGGGTGCCCCTTTCATATGGCCTTGTGCCACATCTAAGCAAAAAGCTTAGTAAATTTCCACTCTGACCCAGGGTAGTAGTACTTGTAAATGTCCCCTTGATGGGTAAAATAGAACGGTTCAACAATTAATTCATTATAATAATTATCATTATTTGAAACCATAATGCAGAATGTAAATTTTCGGTATTAGATTGAAATAATCAGTGAATAGAATTACTACTAATAAAAAGCAATTCTTAAAACTATTTCATTTTATGCAAACAAATGATTAATATTGAATAGAATTATTTATGTTAGATTTCAATACTTGAAACTCTTAAATTGTGTTTAAACAAATTAGCTTGAACACGTTTAAAAATTAATTTCCCCTCCCCCATTTTTAAACTAAAAAGAAAGGATTAGTCTGAAGAAATTATTGAATAAAGAATGAAATATTACTCCCAAATCCTTTGTTAATGTCTAATTTATCCATCTCTTCACTTATTTTTGTCATCTTGTCAGATTCATCACAATCTACCATTTCACTATATATATATATATATATATATATATATATATATAAAAGTATTATTTGGTCCAGTTCAACCGGAGTTGGGAGTAATTCTATCAGGACAAGAAAACTATTCAAGAGTGAACATTTAAATTTTCCTGGTAAAGAGCTCAATGTAACAGAGCAATAATTTCATTAAGAAAAAACAACAAACCAGTCACATTAGGATTATAAATTTATTTCCATCCTGTTATGCGTTTTTGAAAAATCCAAAAACACGAAAAGAAATTAACAGGACTTCTTCAGATCTTATGGATAAAATATATCAGAATAGACACAGGACAAAAGGTGGGAGGGGATAGAAGAGGGGTGAAGAGTTATCTCCTAATTTAGCCCACTTCCGGTTTTTTTATTTTATTGTCGGTTAGAATTACAATAAATTAATTTTTAAAAAAATTAATCAAAAAAATATATATATATTCATATAAACGATTTGGCATTAGATAATATACAAAGGTTGATATGCTATAAAATTCTAAACAACCTATCAACCAACCAATCAACCAACCAACCAGCCAACAAATCTAAATAAATTGCTCAAATCCCACGTGACTGCCTACTCCTAATCAATGAGTGCCTGTGCCTTCCTTTCAGTTTCTCAGATTTCCTTCAGTAGTGGTAAATTTTGTCTTGTCAAGAGTAAATTATGCCTCTGCGAATATCCTACATCTCTGCCATCCTCGGTGCCGGTGATGGTGGGTGCGATTACGTTATAATGAATTTTGAGTTGTCTTTCTTTTTCATTTTTCCTTATCATTTCCCCCTTTCTTTCTTTCTTTCTTTCTGGTAGATTCTTTTATTTTTTATTTTTTGTAACTTTCCCATTTAAAATTTTTTCCTTGTCTTTTGAAAAATGTTTTGTTTTTTCTTTCTTAATTGTGACTTTCTAAAAAATCCTTTCTTTTTTATCTTCCCGTAATTTCTTATTTATTCCCTTTTTATTTTCTTGGGTTTCTTTTTTTCTTTCTTTCTTTCTTTCTTTCTTTCTTTCTTTTTACTCATGCTGTCAATCTGCATCTATCTATCTATCTATCTATCTATCTCAGTCGATTTCTTTCTTTTACTCATGCAGTCAATATCTATCTATCTATCTATCTATCTCTGTCGATTAATTTCTTTCTTTCTTTCTTTCTTTCTTTCTTTCTTTCTTTCTTTCTTCTGCTCATGCAGTCTGCATCTATCTATCTATCTATCAATCTATCTATCTATCTCAGACTATTAATGTCTTTCTTTCTTTCTTTCTTTCTTTCTTTCTTTTATTATTTAAGTTTATTCCTTTTATCCTTAATTTTCTTTTGTATTCATTTTTGTTTATTCATTCGTTTTTTCTCTTTTCGTTTCATTCTCTATCATCAACCGTTGAAAAATATTATTAAACTAGAACATTTATTAATTAATCAAATTTCGGCGTTAAATAACCCATAAGGGTTAGATATGCCGCTAAACAAATAAAAATCTTTAAAGTCATTTAAAAATGCAAGGATTTTTCTTTTTCTCTTCGAATATTTTACAATTAAAACAGTTGTGATTCTGTAGTATAAAATAAATTCTACAGCATAAACCCTCTGTAAGGGAAAAGTCCCCGGGGCGTAGCGGTTAATGTACTGGATGGTGACATCGTAGAAAATCAATTCACACTCTAGCGGTTCTATTACGTTCACATCCGGACTGATGCCCCTGGGAAAGGTATTGCACTCCCTTATGCCCCTAGCAATGGGTGAAATAGTATCACTGCTGTTCCTTTACATAACCAAAGAAGGTTGATATGCCATTAAACAAAGAAACCAAATCTTCATTATTTTATTTCTTTCTTTCTTTCTTTCTTTCTTTCTTTCAAGATTATAATACAATGCCTTTGGAAGTCTCTCTTCTCTCTTTTGATTATCAAAAGTAAACAGATTGGATTGTTAAGTCGTGTGTGACAGCTGACTGGCCTCAGGCCAGTATTTTCTTTTGCTTTATTTTGCTTATTCAGATGAGGGTTAATACGCATCGATTCGGTGTAGTGTTGTAAGGCGGCATATAATATGTAAATACGAGGAAGAAGTTAAGGTAATACTTGAGATAGATTATTCCTGTTCTTTCCATTAATTTCTCTGATCACGACTGAAGTTTTTACTTCTTTCATGAAGTTAGTATTTTAAGTCCTTACTATTATTGGAAAGTTTTAACATATTTTTTAAATAACAGATGGGATTTCCTGTGATCAAATGAAGGCATAAATATAGGGCACCCACTAGAGTAATAATAGCTAACTTGATAGAATAAACTAGGAATTCTTCCAAGACATAGTCGCGTTAGTACTACTGTATGGTTGTACGAATTTGATTCTAACAAAATGCTTGTTGAAAAGGCGAGATGCAAACTACACAAGGATGTTTGAGGGTCGTTTAGAGTAACGGATTTTGTCGTAGGGAATAGAATCGGTGTCTTGAGTTCATATCCTGGATAAAGCTGTTTGTATTTCATTTTACGCTTTATCTGTTCATCCTCCCCCCAGCCATAGGAAAAATAGCCGGGCAGACTGCTTTACTGAGGAAACCAGTCTAGGGGAAGAAGACTCTGAATTCAAATGAATTTTACTCCTCCTAAAAATTGTGTGCTTAAATGCTGAGCGCTGTTTTGGAAAAAAATCCTGGAAGAAACACCATACAAAACCGCAGTTGTACATATTTACCAACCCCTCCGCTCGGGCAGGATATTACACAAGGTCAATTTTTTAAGCGGAGTTTAACAGGTTTCAATTCAGAGTTTTCATTCTCCTAGACTAGTTGCCTAACCAAGGCTGAAGAACCTAGTCTGCCCTACTATTTACCCATAGCTGGAGGGAGAATAATTGGATTCATACCTTTCCCAAGGGTATTAGTGCTATGTGAAATGCAATCAGTCTCGTCCAGGATTTGAACCCGTGTTGCCGTGTCCATTTCCTAACAACAGTTGGACGGCCATTTACCTTCCATCTTACAAATCATGCAAGTAATACGAGCAATATATGTTGGGTACAGATGGAGAAGTAAGGACGAACTCATAAACGAACTTTTATGATTTGGTTTCGTTGTTTAACGGCATGTCAACTTTGGTGGGTTATCTAATGCCAAAGTCATCCCTGTTGAAGATCAGGAGTAGTACTATTTAACTCATAGCGGGATAAGAATTTATATACCTTTTCCGAGGGTATTAATCTGAAAGTAAACGTAATACCATCACTGGAGTTCGAACTTACGCACTACGATATTGCAGTCCAACATTTTTAACCATAACGACTTCCCCGGCGTACTTTTATGGATTTCTACGTATGGAAATACTGGTGTAGCGCAACCACGAGAATAATGATAGTCAGCTAAATTAACTCGCTAACCACTGCTTCTCGGTGGAGCTCTTGTGACATATATGAAGTAGACCAGTATATATGAAGTAGCATAATACTTAGGGTATTCTACGGGTCCTTAGGGACCCCATTCCTGGTAAGTAGAGTTGTTTTTTCCCCCTTGAAACCTAGTTAGCAGTATGCTGTGAGTCATTGTCCCTGTCATCTAGTCGTTAGTTTCTCAAGATCTTCCCCCTCCCTATTATTTTTGTACCTCAACCTGAATCCCAGCCCGCTTTTATTGAAGATCTTGAACATTCATATGTAAAAAATCATATTACCTGCTTCTATCGACCCATACCGCGCCCGACCCTTTATTTTTTTATCTCTGTAGATTAGGATTCCCGCCCCACCTAGGGTAGGTCCGGCTTGTTTCCGGCTTTTTCAATCCGGAAAACAGTCGGCCTCCAATTTTATAGACGGTGGGGGATGGGAGGTCAACCAAACGGGGAATTTTTCCCTTATTTTCATGTATATATACTTTTCGGGGTTTTTCTCTCCCATTCCCATCATATCCATTGTACATAAATCATATTGTAAATAAAATCATACACCACATTCGGGTTTTAAGTAGGTCTTCTTCATAGAGCAAATGTGGTATTTTGGTAACTGCTGCGCGCATGATGAGGGATGAATGGTTATATATTGTATTGTTGAATGGGTCGGCAAATGTGGCTAGCTAGGCTCCCTTAGAATTCATAGTTAAAGCATGACCGCTCCCTTCCCCTCCCCCAAAACCTTAAGGCCTTGTGCCTTCTTTGTATCAAATACAAAGAAATAAAATAATACTTAGAGTATTCGCCAATGGCCCAGAAGACCCTGTTCAAGTCACATCAAAGACTCAAAAACGGTACTTGATGCCTCCTTGCATAACACTTAGCATTATAAGGTACGGATCAAGGATAAGTGGAGCAATTCAGGGAAAGGAGTTGCGCCCTTTCTAACACCTCGGTATAGGAGCTATTGAAAAGAAGGCCTTCAGGTCGCCCAACTTACTATTATTTGAAAATTTTTACAGATTTTCCCCCCATTATAGATAGCATCTCAGTCTGGTTTGTTTCTTTTGTTTAATTGCATATCAACCTTTGTGGGTTATTCAAAGCCAAAGCTATTCTCGTAGAAGCAAAGTTGTGGTACTATTTCGCCTATACCTTTTCAAAGGTTATTAGTCCCAATGTGAACGTAAAGCGTGACTCAAATTTGACCTCGCTTACAACGATGTCGCAGTCCAACACGTTAGCCACGGAGACACCCTCCATAAGAGGCTGCCTAAATTATCTTTGAAAGCCAGATTTCACACTGTTACTATTACTTGTTTGTTATTTTAATGCCAAATTCATATTTTTTCTTTACAAAGACAGCAGTGGTACTATTTAACCCATAGATGGGAAAATTAGGGGGCTCATACCTTTCCCAAGGGTATTTGTCCGAAAGTGAACCTAACCGCACGACTGGAGTTCGAACTCGCGTACCTGTTACTAATAGGTTTCTGACTGACATTTGTATTTACGGACTCACGAAATTCATATGCTAAATATAGAATATTTTTAATTTAAGTACAGAATGAAAACGAAAAACACATGCAAATTGAAGAAAAACAAGAGACCACATTCTCTTGTCTTCAGATATTCCGATTCTTTGGATTTTTATTCAGCTTATTGTAATTAAAAAAAAAAAAAAAAAGAAACTTATTGACTAAGAATCTCAAGGATTAAAAGACGAAGTCATTCTCAATTAAAGACTAATGAACAGTATATGTCCATGCTTTAAGTCTATTGAAAAGTCGATAACATTAAAATCCAATTTTTTCTTCTTCATTTTCCGAGTTTGACAAGATGGCGTTCAGAATTAAAAATACAGATTTATTTTCTTAAGGGATTAATCTGTATTGAAGTCTAGTTTCAACATTGAAAATTAAATGGGAATAAAAAAAAAAAAAATAAAAAAATTTAAAACAACAATACATACATACGAGTGATGTTTGAAAAGTGAGTGGGGGGGGAGGTCTTCAGACTAAAAAAAAAAAAAAAAAGTCTTACAAGAAACGTATAAACAAATGACGTTCTGAATTCAAAAATCAGATTTTCGATACATTAACATGAAAAAGTCTAGTTAAAATTATTTAAATACATTCGATAAGAATCTTAAAACAGATTAGAGTACGAGTCAGACAGTTAATTCATCAGAAACACTAAGTATATTGAGGAACCTCCCACCACAAAAACAAGACATTGTATTATCGTATTTTCAGGATGGAGTTTTGAATTTTTTAAAAATTAAATTTCCTCAAGGAAATATTCTTATAAAAAGATTAACATCGGAATAACTCAGTATATGAAACTGGTGCACACCCACGCACAGATCTATGATAGACATTCACAAGTAATTCAGTCAAAATACTGAAACTTATCAAAATCAGATTTTCGGTTAATTTTTAATATATATAAGATTTATAGAGTTTAATTAAGTTTTCAGATTAAGAGAATTTTCCCTTCCACACGAAATATTTTCCAGCATTTCTTACGAAGAGTTTAATACAGTAAAATTAATGTTACAAGTTTAGGGAAGACATAAGAAAATGTGATGCCGGTTCGTCCTTTGTGGCGACACCACTTTATAAGCAGTAGATCCTAGATATTAACTTTTATACATGTATAAAAAAAATTTAGAGATTGTTTTTTTTATTTTAAAATACCACCGCCACTAGTTTCAGATATTCTTGGTTTATCTATGATAGAACAGATTTTTCCTTTTTTCGAAACTTTTCAATAGTTTCTGATGGGACATACAACTATCACAAGCCAAATGTTATCACTACTGTAATTTATAATCCAGTTCGAGAGTCCTTTGTTGAACCATTGACTGCAAACTGATGATGTTCTTCAAATCCACAGGAAAACTGAAAGTTACTGGGCTTTTGGCGCATTATTCAAAGCCTCTCGATTTTCTCGATCGGAACGACCTTCCCGAACCGGTATTTTCTGCATTTTCGACATAGTCTCTTCCAATAAAGTTTTACGCGGCTTAGCCGCTTCAGCACAAACAATCATAGAGAGGGTAGCTAGTTGCAACGGAGTAGGTTTTTGAGGTAGAACAGTAGTTTGATAGGTAGGTTTCGTTGGAGGAGACGTTTTCGGTGTCATAACAGAATCTTTTCCTTCGGAATCAAAATCGTTCAAAATCTCTCTTAACACGTCAGGTAGTGATTCATGCATTGAAGAGAAATCGTATTTAGTTCCTTGATTGCTCATTTCACCTATTCGAAAAGGAGACGCCTCTTTATTGACTTGTTCGGGCATGAATTCGTCACAATTACTTGTGGCCATGATGTTTTCTCATTCAAAAGGAAACGGCAGCTTTTTCAATATAAAAGCCTTGTCTGGATTCGGCTGACCTTATTTAAAAAATTCTTTCTAGACTATTCCATTTTTTTAATTCCATATTTTCATTATTTCTATTTTTCAAGAAGCTAAATTATATTCCCTCTAGCTTTGTTCTCCGATACAAATTATGCTGTCATGTAATTACTTGAGATGGTTGCCATAACGCAGTGTATTTGTCTGTAAAATATTATTGAAGAGTTCAGTCCTCATTGGACTCCACAATTTGGCTTTGTTACTGTAATTTACAAAGCTTTACTTTATCTGGTACTCATGGTAAAACTATATATATATATTATACGAGGGTCATTCAATAAAAAAGAAGAATTTTGACAAAGTAGTTGGCAAAAGGGAGCATTGTTTATAGTTGCACTTTTTCAAGGAAATCATTTGTGATGGGTCATTTCATGCCCCAAAAGATTGTCAACATGACTTTCTTTACTGACTGCTACGCCCGAAACTTTTTCCTTACTTGAGAATTAGTGTTTCAACTCCATAGACTGTTTTTTCGACTCAGTATCATAGTGACAAACTTAACTTTAACATATTTGCGGACATCTTTCGACTAAAACATACTTCTTCGTATACATCACACGTTCTTTTGTAAATTTCTCATGATTTGTTCATCTCAGCATCAAAAAAACTTGATGACAGATCTCTGTTCAAGCCTGAAGTACAGTGTTTGATGTGCTGCCATCTTGAATGGCCTAAAAATAGATATTTTACGAGATTAACATGATGCTTGCTATAAATAAATCCCAAACAATGCAAAGTTTATACTTATTGAAAAAATTCTTTAAAAAAAAAAATTCTTTTTCGAAAAATTACCCTTTATTTATCCAACGACCCTGGCAGATCTATCTATCTATCTATCTATCTATCTATGTGAAACCTAGGTAGATTTTTTCTGACTCTATAGGGATTTATATACAATGCATATGTCGCTTGGCATTTGTTTGTATAAATTTATATATACCAATAACTTATATATATATATATATATATATATATATATATATATATATATATAAGATGAGCAAAAAGGGTGGGAAAATAAATATTAATATTCTTTTCTATTTGAATATTTCTTTTGTATCATCTGCTTTTTAATAGTTCTTCATACGAAAGTAGGCAAGGATTTTATTCATGAAGGATTCGTTGATTAATTCTAATGGCGTGTCAAGCTGTCAGGACTTATTTCATGCTAAGAAGTAAGAGAATCGCGTTCATTTTATATTCAAATTTACTTTTTTGCACACGGTCCGATCGAATATGAATCATTTTTGGACAGATTTATTTGACTCATTAAGGGATCCTAACAGGTACTTCCAGTACTGGTCAAAGTAAACCCGGTAGTAATAGCAATGAAGGCAGACTCCAATCTACCCAGAACTGGGGCATCACCATCAGATGTAAGTTAGTATCATATCTTGGACATTAGTTCTTTTTTTGGCGGGGGGCGGTCTTACCCTGCTGCAGGGGGATAAAATCAGCGTATTCTAAGCCAAAGCAAAAGGTTGGTTTGGTTTCTTTGTTTAATGGCATATCAACTCTTTTTAGGTTATTTAATGCCAAATCCATTTTCCAAGAAGAACAGTCGTGGTACTATTCAACCCATAGCTGGGAGGATAAGGGGGTTCATACCTTTCCCAAGGGTATTTGCCCGAAAATGAACGTAATAGCGCGACTGGAGTACGAACTGGCGTACTACGATTCCGCAGTCCATCGCTTTAACCATTACACCACGAGGACAACCCCCAAAAAGGTTGATCCGTAATTTGATGCTGTTACTATTGTTTACAAGCCTTATTTTTTCTGGCATACAATAAAAAAGTTAAAATCTCTGATTTTAATTAATTTTGCTTCATCGTTTATACTTACTTGATTGATTGTTTGGGTTTTATGGCATGTCAACCTTTGTAGGTTATTTAAGGCCAAATCCATTTTTATACAAATGATCATTTCTATACCTTTTCCAGTTCAAAATGGGAATAGTTCATTTCAAAATGGAAAAATTATTATAAGTATAAATATAAAACATAACTGAACTATTCCCACTTTGAACTGGAAAAGGTATATTTCAAACAATTCAGTTTAGCATAAGTTCACTTTAATTGTCAAAAAAACATTTTTATTTCAAGCGATTCAGCTTTGTCATACAGTTCTAATTCAAACCAATTCCATTTAGTATAAATATAGATTTTGTTTACACACAGTTAATTGTCAAAACAGTTCTAAATAAAACAATTCAGCTTAGCGTATGTATTGTTTTGATATCAAAAACTGTTCTATTTCAAACAATTCAGCTTAGCGTATGTATTGTTTTGATATCAAAAACTGTTCTATTTCAAACAATTCAGCTTAGCGTATGTATTGTTTTGATATCAAAAACTGTTCTATTTCAAACAATTCAGCTTAGCGTATGTATTGTTTTGATGTCAAAAACTGTTCTATTTCAAACAATTTAGTTTAGCGTAAGTACACTGTTTAAATGTAAAAAACATTTCTATTTCAAACAATTCAGTTTAGTCAAAAAGTTATTAGTCAAACTATTCAGTTTAGCATGAATTCGCAGTTTAAATATTAAAACAGTCCCATTTCATGTAGTTCAGTTTAGCATAAGTACGCATTTAATTCTATTTGATCCATAGATAGGACTATACCAGGTGCTACCACTCTGGACCAAAGTTGACCTTGGAGCGATGGCAATGAAGAGGTGCTCCGAGTTCCCCAAAGCTCCAGCATCACTGGAAACTCACCATCAGATTATTTAGCGTTATATCCAGGACTCTCCCTAGGGTGGGGTCTTACCCCTCTGCAGAGGTGGATTTGGTGTATTCCGCAGCCTTAGCCGACTGGGCAATATAGATTAACAGATAGTTGGATTAACAGGCAGAGAGATTGAAAGAAGAAACCAACATTGACAAAAAAGGGTTGTTATCTTATGGAAAGTTTACAATAGGTAGATATGAACGAAATGACATAGATATTAACACACACACACACACACACACACACACACACACACACACACACACACACACACACACACACAAGTGTGAGTGTGCGTGAAATAGGTTTTTTAAAAATAAATTTTCGCACGCTAATCAGATCACATAATTTTAAAACAGAGCGCTACCAACGGAAATAAAATGTTTTAAAACGTTCTCATCTTTTTCGCTTCCTTTAGTAACTAACACGCCCTGATATATATAAACACCATATGTTTTTGATCTCTGTAAATATATATATATATATATATATATATATATATATTGAGAGAGAGAGAGAGAGAGAGAGAGAGGGAGGGAGGGAGGGAGATGAACAAAAGAGACAATATTGATGTGAATATTTCTTTTATGTTATTTCTCTCTTGATTATTCGCCATGATTTAGTTGGTTAAGAATTTTTCTTCTCCCCCAGTGTATACGAAAAAATATGCTATCAATATGTCGGCCTATATTGAATACGCCAGCTGCTTACGTACAGAGTGGTAAGACACCCCCGTCAAAGAGTGTCGTGATATAACACTAAACTACATCTAATAGTGAGGCTCTGCTATATAACTAAGCAATATAACTATACTATATAACTATGTTAGTTGTTTGGTTGTTTGGGTTTTATGGCATATCAACCTTTTATATAACTATGCTATATAACTATGCTAAATAACTATACTATATAACTATGCTCAATAACTTCCTATATAACTTTGCTATATAACTATACTCTTACATAAAACATAGTAAGGGAATTTAATATATACAGGAATACCTCAACAATCGAAAACCAAAACACTTTTTCATAGAAGTAAGAACAAAATTAACGAAACACATACTAACATGAAACAACGTTAATCTCAATAGTCGATGTGTCATGTTGATATATATATATATATATATATATATATATATATATATATATATATATATATCCTAGAAAATGAGACATATAAATTTCTCTGGTACTTTAAAGTAAGGGATGACCTAATCCTGTCCAGTAGATCAGACCTTTTGATTAATAAGAGCCTGTCATCAAATGGATTTTGTCGTTCGAGCAGTCCATAGAGTAAAAATAAAGCCAACAGATTGATAAATACCTGGTCTTGCTGGAGAGCTGAAAAAGCTGTAGAATATGATGGTATCAGCGATAGTTGGTACCGCTGGAACGATCCCCAAAAGCCTGGAAAATAAACTGGGAGAGTTGTAGGTCAGACGAAGAATCGAAGCCATCCGAACTTTTAAAACAAGTTAGAATACTTAGAAGACCTGATTGCCCAGTCAGCTGGGGCTGTAGAATACACTGACTGCACCTCTACAGAGGGGTAATACCCCCCTAACGAGTGTCCTGGATATGACACTAAACAGTCTGATGGTGAGGTTCCAGCAATGCTGGGGCTTTGGGGAATGCGGAGTACCCCTTCATTGCCATCGCTCCCAGGTCCACTATGGCCCGGAGTGGTAGCATCTGATAGGGCTCTATCTATGGTTTAAATAGAACTAACAACACACTTATGCTAAAATAAATTGTTTGAGTAAACTGAATAGCTTGAAATAGAAGTGTTTTTGACAATTAAACCGTACTTACAATTAAACTGCGTGCTTATGCTTAACTGAATTATTTGAAATAGAACTTTTCTTCGACTTTAAAACTGTATTCACACTTAACTGAATTGTTACATATAACTGCTTGAATAGTTTGAAATAGAATTGTTTTTGACAATTAAACTGTGTACTTATGCTAAACTGAATTGTTTTAAATAGAACAGATTATTTACGTAAAAATGAATTTGGCGTTAAATAACCTACAAAGGTTGATATGCCATAAAACCAACCAAACCAAACCAAAATCAAACCATTAGAAGACCTGAGGAGACTTACTGTCCCTCAGGCTTTTGTAAAAGAAAAACTTGCATTGACTGAAAATAATTATAATTTGTTTGTATACAGTTGAATATTTTCAATTATTCTAACCAAATATTTATAACTTGAGTAAAGTTACATGGTTTCAAGTATACGCAATAAATATGGTTTCTTTGTTTAATGGCATATCAACGGTCATACGACAATTATGATGGAATTTCTCAGTCAAATTTTACTGATTAACCCCCATATATACTCACAGACAGATCATGTGTATGTGTATGCACACGTGTGTGTGCGTGTGTGCATGTATGTGTTTAAGAGAGTGAGAAAGATTACGAGGGGAGTAAGTAAATTTGGCGACCACAGGCGAAGGTGACCCGAAGGCTCCCTTTTCAATAGCTACTACACCATGGTGTAGGTGAGGGCGCTACTCCATTCCCTGAATTGCTCCACTTTACCCGTGACCCTTTCCTTATAATGCTGAGTGTGAAGCAATGCGGCATCAAGTACCATTTTTTGAGTCATTGGTATGACTCGACCAGGGATAGAACCCTGGTCTTCCGGACCACTGGCGAACACTCAACTCAATAGGCCAATGGCTCGGTAAAAGGGGAGTAGAAGGAAAATGTCATAAAATATCCATAAATTTCGAATTTTCTTCCATCTGTTATAAAGTTTTGATGTTGCTGATAACAGAAATCCAAAAATCGAAAAGCAAACAAAAAAAAAAAAAAACGTCTGTGGTTTTCGGAAAACCAACACTTGAGACGTTAAAAGGAAATAGAATAAAATTAACGGAAAAAGAATCAAATAAAAACAAAGCAAACAAAACAAAACAAAACAAAACAAAAACAAAATAAAACAACAACAACAAACAAACCAAACAAAACATTTCTTCTTTTTTAGAACGTAGACCCCCCCCCCAGCATTAACTTGGTTGTCGCGAACTAAATTAATTCTTACCCAAGTCTGTATGTTTCGATGTCGTATTACGTAACGGTCTATCTAATAAGTAATGAGACTGATTAAGTAAATAAATTCATTATCAATTTAACTACAAATCAACATTATATTCTTAACCGCCCTAGTGGGTAGAGTGTTCGCCAATGGTCCGGGAGACCGGGGTTCAAATCCCAAGTCGAGTCATACCAAAGACTTTAAAAGTAGTAATTGATACCTTCTTGCTTAACACTCAGCAATATAAGGTGCGTATCAAAGGTAAAGTGGAGCAATCCAAGGAAAGGAGTAGCGCCCTCCCCTATACCTCGGTATAGTAGCTATTGAAAAGGGAGCCTTCTGGTGGCCTTCGACAAATCTGACTTGACCTGGGAGTAATGGCCATGAAGGAGTGACTCCACGCTCCAAAGAGTTTCAGAACAAGAGCCTCATTACATGTTTAATGTTATACGCAGGATGCTCAGAGTGGTTTTCAAGGATGGTTTGGTTTTATGACATATCAACCATTGTAGGTTATCTAATACCAAATCCTTTTTATACATATATATTGAATATATGACTTCTAAACACGTTTTGTTGATTAACATTTTTAAACGAGCCTGAACTCATTTTTTGGACACAGTCAAATGGTTTCACTTATTTCTCTCTAAGAAGAATTATTCTATTTACTATTAATCATTTGTTTTCACACAGTTTAATATTTTCAAGTGTTGCTATATATCACTGACAATTCAATTAAGCATCAGTCATTTGTTTACACACAGTTAAATGACCAAGCAGTTCTATTTCAAACAATTCAATTTAGCGTAAGAACACAGTGTTGGTTTACACACAGTTAAATGTTCAAACAGTTCTATTTCTAAGAATTTCGTTTAGTATAAGTACACAGTTTAAAATGTCAAACAGTTCTATTTGACCCATGGATCGGACCCTATCAGGTGCTACCACTCCAGGCCAGAGTGGACCGGGGAGCGATGGCAATGAAAGGGTACTCCGCATTCCCCAAAGTTCCAGCATTGCTGAAGCCTCATCATTAGATTGTTTAGTGTCATATCCTGGACACTCTTTGGGAGATTTTTACCCTTTTGAAGAGATGCCGTCGGTGTATTCTGCAACCCCAGCCGATTGTGCCGGTTTTCAAGAAGGATTCGTGAATAAATCTTACAAACATGCAAGAAACGTACCAGGGGAAATAAAATAGGTCGCTAATGGTGGTGAATATGCTGAAAGTAGTGTTTTGTAATAGAAAACTTGCTCTGTCTAACAGTGTCAAAGTGTTTCCTTGTAACAGTTGCAATTGTTTGTGGAAATAAACAGAAGCCATTACATTCGGTGTTACTTTATTCTGAGAGTTGAGTACAGGTGATCTATCTAAAGATATCACAATATCGGTGGACCTTAGAATATTCTTATTTATCCCATGCCGAGGGTTAAGCTCCCTCATAAACTGATGTCCTAAACTGTATCTGATGATGAGGCAGTAGTTCTAGTGATCTGAGGAGTGTCTGTTATTACTCTCAGGTTTACTCTGACCTGGAGTGGGAGCACATGTTAATTTCCCAATCATGGGTCAAATAGTTTTGTTTAAAAACCATTTGTATTAAATAGGATTGTGTGAAAAATATCTCTGAAGAAACAATAAAAATATAAATAAATAATGTAAATACGACCATATAACGAACACTAACCTCGATGCATGAAATAACCCAAAACGTATTGACATGCCGTTAAAATAGACCAATCACTCCTAGTTAATGTATCTCTCGTAGTCTCCAAGAAAATAAATGATATATTATTTAGCAACCATCCTACATAAAGCTAGGAATCTCCATGGCAGAGTTGCTAGCGTGCTCGACTGCAATAGCGTAGTGAGTGAGTTCGAACCTCCGTCACACAATTACGTTCACTTTCGGAAAGATATGGATTCCCTTATCCCCGACCCCATCTATGATTTAAATAGTATTACTTCTGCTCTTCTATATTTACTAACCCTTCTACAAAGATGACTTTGGTATTAAATAACCCACGAAGGTTAATATGCCATTAGACAAAGAAACCAAGAACATATGAATTGGTAGATTTTTTTAAGATATCGACTGACATGAAATGACGCTGGCTATGATTTTCCTTTTCTGTTGATCTGGCTTGTTTGTTTAATGGTAAATCAACCCTCGAGGGTTATTTAATGCTGAAGCCATCCATGTAGAAAACTTGCTATTCTGTGAATTCGTAGATCTTAATTTAAAAAAAAAAAACCTTCTTCTCTCGTAAAGTAATGGTCCAATCGGCCGGGGCTGCTGAATACACTGACTGCATCTCTTCAGAGGGATAAGACTCCTCCAACAAGTGTCCTGGATATGACACAAAACAATTTGATGGCTTGGCCCCTGTAAAGCGTTTGGGGATGCTGAGGATCCCTTTATTACTATTACTTCCTGGTTCACTCTGGCCCGGAGTGGTAGCACCTGATAGGGTCCTATATATGGGTTAAATAGAAGTAAACTGTTTACTTACACTAAACTGAATTACTTGAAATAGAACTGTTTTTACATCTAACTGTGTGTTTAAACTGTTTACTTATGTTAAACTGAACTGTTTGAAATATAACTGTTTTGACATTTAACTGTGTGTTTAAACTGTTTACTTATGTTAAACTGAACTGTTTGAAATAGAACTATTTTGACATTTAACTGTGTATAAACAAAAAAACTTTACTTATACTAAACTGAATTTTTTAAAACTTTTATCAAAATGACTTAATTCAGCGTTAAATGACCCGAAAAGGGTTGATACGCCGTGAAACAAACCAACCAACCAACTGTAATCTTTCATGAATTCTTTCTAAATTCATGTGAATGTCTTTCTCTCCAGTTATTTGAATAATGATTTTTCTAAAAGGAAAAAGGTGTTGGAGAAGAAAAAAAAAGAAAGAAAAAAGAACAAAAAGGAAAAAAAAGATAAAAGAAATAAAAGGAAAAAAGAAAAAATCAGGAAAAAAAGAAAAAGAAAAGAAAGGAAAAAAGAAAAAGGAAAAAAAGGGAAAAAAGAAAAAAGAACAAAGGAAAAAAGAATAAAAGAAAAAGAAAAAAGAAAAGAAAAGGAAAAAAGAGAAAAAGGAATAAAAAAGAAAGAAAAAAAAAGATCGATTGTATTTGTCTTTAAAACAACACAACAGAATTTGTGAGTGAGGAACTGTAGATAATCCATCAATAATATTTTGATGCAACGTAATCTTATAGTAAAGGAGATGTATATCGAATGTGGAAGCGAGCGACATCTGAACGAAGAAAGTGTTATTTCATTTCATTCCATGTTCAGAGTTTGGCGTGTCGTAAGAAAGAGTTGGGGGTTGCGTTGATTGACCTTGCGTTGAGCCATTATCGGGCACGGCAGGAGGCTCGTCCTTTCCTGCTCGTTGTCAGCCACTACATCTGTATATCAAATCTACCCTACCTACCTACTTTTGGTGTGCTTCTCGGTAATGATTGATGTATTAATTGATTTTTGCGTCATGTCAACCCGTCTATGGTGCTTTGTGGTTAGAGAATCGCGTTTATTATACATTTATATTTTCGCTATGTTGTTGTTTCTTCAGAGTTTTATCATTTATCTATTTATTTATTCATTTATTGTGGCATACGGACCTATTTTTAAACAGATTTATTTGACCAATACTTCAAATTCTGGACTAGGCTGTTTGTATTTCACGTTGCGTGAATATCCTTTGGAATGGTATACATCCGACTATTTTCTCTCCAGTTTTAGGTAAATAGTAGGGTCGACTAAGATCTTTAACCTTGGTATAGTAACCGTTCATTCACCTTGGTATGGTAACAGTTCATTCACCTTGGTATGGTAACCGTTCATTCACCTTGGTAAGGTAACCGTTCATTCACCTTGGTATGGTAACCGTTCAAGGAGACGGTAAACTCCGAATTTAGACCTGTTAAACTCCACTTAAAAACAGACCTTGTGTTTCATTCTGCTCGTATGGAGGGGTTGGGTAAAACATATCTGACCTATACACGTACCGAGGGCACCCCCTTCTTTTTTTTGGAGGAGGAGGTTTCTTACTCTTCTGCAAAAGATGAGGTCGGCGTATTCTAGATCCTTGAATGATATTACAGACATCCATTTCGACGTACTTGGTATATCATTTTAAAATTATCTATAATCCTACAAAAATAAATAAGAAAAAAAAAGGTTATTCCCTTCTGAGTTGATGCACAAACTTTTTATAATCCTCACGTATCTATCTATCTATCTATCTATCTAAGTCTATACAAATCTGTCTATCTATGTGTATTTGTATCTATCTGAAAGTATGTGTATGTCCACCAATCTGTCAGTGCATCATAGCCAATATCTATCTATCTATCTAAGTCGATACAACTCTATCTATCTATCTATCTATCTATCTATCTATCTATCTATCTATGTGTATTTGTATCTATCTGAAAGTATGTGTATGTCCGCCAATCTGTCAGTGCATCATAGCCAATATCTATCTATCTATCTATCTATCTATCTATCTATCTATCTATCTATCTATGTGTATTTGTATCTATCTGAAAGTATGTGTATGTCCACCAATCTGTCAGTGCATCATAGCCAATATCTATCTATCTATCTAAGTCTATACAAATCTGTCTATCTATGTGTATTTGTATCTATCTGAAAGTATGTGTATGTCCACCAATCTGTCAGTGCATCATAGCCAATATCTATCTATCTATCTAAGTCGATACAACTCTATCTATCTATCTATCTATCTATCTATCTATCTATCTATCTATGTGTATTTGTATCTATCTGAAAGTATGTGTATGTCCGCCAATCTGTCAGTGCATCATAGCCAATATCTATCTATCTATCTATCTATCTATCTATGTGTATTTGTATCTATCTGAAAGTATGTGTATGTCCACCAATCTGTCAGTGCATCATAGCCAATATCTATCTATCTATCTATCTATCTAAGTCGATACAACTCTATCTATCTATCTATCTATCTATGTGTATTTGTATCTATCTGAAAGTATGTGTATGTCCACCAATCTGTCAGTGCATCATAGCCAATATCTATCTATCTATCTATCTAAGTCGATACAACTCTATCTATCTATCTATCTATCTATCTATCTATCTATCTATCTATCTATCTATGTGTATTTGTATCTATCTGAAAGTATATGTATGTCCACCAATCTGTCAGTGCATCATAGCCTCTATCTATCTATCTATCTATCTATGTGTATTTGTATCTATCTGAAAGTATGTGTATGTCCACCAATCTGTCAGTGCATCATAGCCAATATCTATCTATCTATCTATCTATCTAAGTCGATACAACTCTATCTATCTATCTATCTATCTATCTATCTATCTATCTATCTATCTATGTGTATTTGTATCTATCTGAAAGTATGTGTATGTCCACCAATCTGTCAGTGCATCATAGCCAATATCTATCTATCTATCTATCTATCTAAGTCGATACAACTCTATCTATCTATCTATCTATCTATCTATCTATCTATCTATCTATGTGTATTTGTATCTATCTGAAAGTATGTGTATGTCCACCAATCTGTCAGTGCATCATAGCCAATATCTATCTATCTATCTATCTATCTCAGTATGCTTATTTGTATCTATATGGGTGACTCCCCACCCCACCGAAGCGTAAAGGATAAATTGTTGGATTGCGGCCTCGAAAAAAGCGAGTTTAAACTCCAGTCGTGCTGTTACGTTCCGTTTTGAACTAATGTCCTTGGAATGCAAAAGGTATAGAGCCCCACTATACCTCCACCGGCTCTGGGTTAAATTGTGTCACTGCTGTTCTTCTACAAGATAGCTTCTGCATTAAATAACCCACGAAGGGTGATATACCATTAAATAAAGAAACCTAACTATATCAACCTATTCATACTATTCATTATCTCTCTCAGTCTATTTCATCATATCACAAATGATATAAACTTTTTTCGATACGTGAGTGCTTCAAAATTTGAACAACGACTAGGTATACCGAAGTGAAGATATTATTTCCACTCGATTTTCATTCTTTATTAAGAAGAATTCTTCGAATGTGTTTTAAATTGCTGTTTAATTAATCCAGCATTGGTTGATATGTTATAAAACCAACCAACTAACCGACCAACCAAAACCCAACCAACCAACCAACCAACCCGACCTTAATTTAACCTTGACAATCTGCACATTCTTCCCACAATGAATAAACCTATTTATCTATCAGTAAAGAATTTTGGTACCTTGGTTTTGAAGAATATTTCGAACGAGTTCAATCCGCTGCTTGGTTTAGATTGGTTTGGTTTCTTTTTTAATGGCATATCAACCTTCATGGTTTATTTAATGCCAAAGACATTCTTGTAGAAGAACATTCATGTTACTATTTAATCAATTGCTGGGGGTTAAGAAAGTCCATGCCTTTCCTAAGGATATTAGTCCGAAAGTGAACATAATATCGACGATGTCGTAGTCCAGCACGTTAATCACTACGCTACGGTGACTCCCTCCTTCAACCAACCAACCATCCAACCAACCAACCAAACAAACAATTGTTGTCTAGCCATGACCACTATACATACACATATACATGCAGAAACATATTCAACACAATAAGGACGAGCGAAGACACTTCTTTAGAAAAATATACCTCTCACTTTATTTGAAAGGGTTCGAAAGGATTACTAAAGCTTTTACTGTGTGAGAGGTGAGTTGGAGACTGAACAGAACTGCAGCATATTGACCCCAACTCTTATGGTCATAACAGCGTTTCTTTCCCGTTCTCCTGGACTGCTCAACCGAGGGCCTGGGGGCATAGCCTCTCTGGGACATGGTCCTCATTCCAGCATCTTCTCTCCAACTGATCTCAGGCTCTGAACTCCAACTGCTCAATCGGGTGTCCTGAGGGGCCCCTCTGTTGGGTACTGGTTCTCTCTACAGCATCTTATCTCCAACTAATCTGAACTCCAACTGATCGAACTTCCTGTCGCCGGGGTTATATAATAATTTGACGCCCACTCTTCTTCCTGCGAGCGTCACAATTTCGCACTCAATTCAACCCGTCTACGGTCAAGATTATATCCTGATATTCCTCGACCGGATGTACCTGTAGGTGCATTTCCTATTTTGACAGCTTGGCCGGGTCGGAGGTCAATTTGCAACACAATTAACAAAAAATTATTCATCAAAATAAGAACCATTAAAATCTATGCTTTGTTGCCTAAAATAGACAAGTCTAACAGCTCTGTTCGAGCACTGGATACACTATTGGAGACCTGCCGAAAGCGATGGAAGATAGAGACGAATGGTAAGAGAGAGAGAGAGAGAGAGAGAGAGAGAGAGAGAGAGAGAGAGAGAGTCAGGGAAATCCGTGCAAGCAGTGTGACATGATTATTTATTCCGGTAGAATGGAATTTTGGAGAACGAATTCTTCCAACGTGTTCTCATCTGCTGTTTGGTTCTTTAAGACCTTTTGAACTTGTTTTTTTCCTATCAAAAGGAGGGATATGAACTAGAACTAGTCAGACCGAAATGAGAAAATTAACTCCATTAGCTGTTCATCTGTTACCAATTCTTAAAAACATCAAATAGATTCGGTGAAAAATCAATTTATTCAACTCACAATTTTTTTATTATTGATTTAAAGGTGTATTGTACACCTCTTAAATACACAATTTTATACCGTGCTTACACCGCATTAAAATATCTAAAAAGTGTATACAAAAGAATTATTTAAAATTATCGCACAATTATTAAATTATCGAATAAATAAGGTGAAAAACAGTTTATTTAACTTGCACCCGCAGGCATAGGCCTCTCTGTCAATGCGCACAAAACGGAATATATGTGCTATAATCAAACGGGTGATATCTCCACTCTAGACGGAACCCCTCTTAAACTAGTAGACAAATTCACTTACCTAGGAAGCAGCGTCACATCAACCGAAAAGGACATCGACACGAGGTTAATGAAAGCATAGGCAGCTATCAATAGGCTATCGGGAGGTGCCCGTGGAGTAATGGTTATCGTCGTAGGAATTGGACACGTGACACGAGTTCAAATCCTGGACGAGACTGATTGCATTTCTCATAGCACTAATACCCTTGGGAAAGGTATGAATCCAATTATTCTCCCTCCAGCTATGGGTAAATAGTAGGACAGACTAGGTTCTTCAGCCTTGGTGAGGCAACTAGTCTAGGAGAAGGAAAACTCTGAATTCAAACCTGTTGAACTCTGCTTAAAAATTGACCTTGTGTCATATCCTGCCCGAGCGGAGGGGTTGGTAAATAGGATCAATAGGCTATCGATTATATGGAAATCAGACCTAACTGATAAAATGAAACGCAGCTTCTTCCAGGCAGCGGTCGCATCGATACTGCTTTATGGATGCACTACATGGACTCTAACAAAACGGCTGGAGAAGAAGCTAGACGGCAATTACACAAGAATGCTGCGAGCAATCTTGAACAAGTCCTGGCGGTAACACCCCACAAGGCACTAACTGTACGGCCACCTGCCTCCCATCACGAAAACTATTCAAGTTAGACGAACCAGACATGCAGGACACTGCTGGAGAAACAGGGACAAACTCATAAGTGATGTACTCTTGTGGACCCCCACACATGGCCGTGCAAAAGCAGGATGACCTGTACGAACATACATTCAGCAACTATGTGAGGATACGGGATGTTGTCCAGAAGACCTGCCTGAGGCGATGAACGATAGGGAAAAGTGGCGAGAGAGGGTCAGGGATATCCGTACTACCAGCACGACATGATGATGATGATGATGAAAATACACATCTTAAATGTACGTATAAAAGAATTATTAAAAACTATTATACAATCATGCAATTATTAAAAACATCGAATAGATAAGGTGAAAATTTTCTTATTTAACTCACAAAAAAAACACTGTCATGTCAATGTGTAGGGGTCCATAGAAGAAAGTCACTTATGAGTTCGTCTTTGCTGCTCAAGCAGTGTCCTGCATGTCTTGTTCATCGTATTTGGATGGTTTTTGAGATGGGAAGTAAATGGCTGTACAGCAGCTGTTGTTTCGTGGGGTTTTGTCAGTGAATAATTTGTTGGAAACTTCATTTTTACATAATTTTGAGCTCATTTGCTTACAAACAGTCAAATGGTTTCGAGTATTGCTATTTGATATTTGTAATTTTATTTGCCAAATATTCGTATTTAATTTTATATTCACTTTTTTTGCACGCAATTTATTATATTAATGAATTGTTTGCACACAGTTGAATGGTTTCGAGTATTGCTATTTAATATTTGTTTGTACAGTTATATGGATTCAAGTAACTATCAATGATAATCCTTTGTAACCAATTATAGCTTCAATTAACTATTCTTTATACAAATATTTTTATAGTCATATTGTATCAAGTATTCCGGTCTAATACTAAGAATTTCCAAAAAGATCTTTTTGACGCTTAGATGGGACCCTTACAGGTAGTTTTTGTCCAAATTAGAGAGGACCTGGTGTAACGTAATGGCCAAGGGATTTCGGTTCATGCCTTTGAGTTTAGTTAGGCTGAGAACCTTTCGGCTCAGCACATGGGTTAGATAGGTGCAAACATTGATGCAGGTGTTAACCCAGGCGGGCGCGGGTGGGCGGACGAAGGTGTCACTCAGATGTCACAATAGTCCAAGACGAAACGGGTGACGGAGTGCGAGTGACGTCACGCACCGGAAGCGCGCAGAGGTTTGTGGAGAATTGAAAGAAAGTTAGAGAGTTGAGTACTAGACGCCAAACGAGGAGGATCGACTTTTGGGGCTCGCAGACGCGAGGCGAACTTGCGCCCTATGGGGGCCGCTCGAGATGGGGGCCAAATGAATAAGACAGCATAGAAGATAATGCCTCTCCTCCTTATGTCGAAACCTTTAACTCAAAGTTAATAAAAAGGTTTCGTACCTGAACAAAGAAGTCGTTACGTGTTTTTCGTAATTTTGAGATTCCTATGTTCTTTATGTGTTCTACGTTATGTATATATGTAATGAACGTCCCATGTACATTTCGCAAATAGCCGTATTTACCTATAGTACACTGGGAATAATAGCGATGAATAGAGTACTCAACACTCCCTAGAGCTCCAGAACTGGAGTCTAAGTCTCGGACGAAGTTTTATATCATACACACGACGCATCTTTTTTTTTTAGTGTTCTCGATCCTCTGTAGAGGATATAATGTGTGTATTTTAAACAGTAGGTTGTTAATTGTTTTGATTGTATAACATTCCACAAAAAATAAAAAAATCCTGTTAGCTTTTGTTTCTTAAAGAAATTGCTGATGGTGTATTTATTAACGGACAATATTTATATACAAATATTGATACATGATGATATACAATTTTTTTCATTTATTATCTTTTTTATATATAGTTGAACCTCTTTTTCACTATTGCTCCCGTACATTGATCTTCCCGATTGTTAATTAGTGTCTTCCTCGTTTTATCTTTTTTTAAGATCTATTCTTACTTTTGTGTCTGATGCATGAATGAGTGACCTGTCCAGTGTTGTCTGGTCGTGACTTGTGACAATATAAATAACCTTGTACAGACGACCGAGAATTGAGTGCCTTATCAATGACAACTGCACCAATGAACAAATAAACGGTAGACGTATAGATGTGTGACGGTCGCTGACACTATTTTGAATAATGTTAGATCACAGACATCTTGACATTTACCATATTTTACTTGCTCCTCCGCCATATTGACAAATCGAGCGTCACGTGATCTTCAAAGCCTAGCCTCGATCAAAAAAGTTTAAAAAGGAGAAGAGAAACGTATGAAAAGATAGAGTAGATCGTATATTTAATAAATCTTTTTATTTTTTTATTTTCTGCTGTCGTGAATTTATATATACATATATATATATATATATACTGTTTTAAAATTGATGAAGTAGAACCGCAAATATTTCTGCACCAGTCAAATATATATATATATATATATATATATATATATATATATAAAGTATTATTCGGTCCAGTTAAACCGAAGTTGGGAGTAATTCCGTCAGGATAAAGAAAACATTCAACAGGGAACATTTAAATTTTCCTGGTAAATTGTTCAACGTAACTGACATTACAGAGCAATAATTTCTTTAAGAAAAAACAAAACCGGTCACATTAGGATTATAAATTTATTTCCATCCTGTGATGGGTTTTTGATATAAATCAATCCCCCCCAAAATTAACAGGACTTCTTTAGATCTTATTCAGATTAACAGGACTTCTTCAGATCTTATTCAGATCTTTTTTATCCATAAGATCTGAAGAAGTACTGTTAATTTTTTTTTTTTTTGGTGTTTTTGATTTATATCAAAATCCCATAACAGGATAGAAATAAATTTATAATCCTAATGTGACCGGTTTTGTTTTTTCATATATATATATATATATATATATATATATATATATATTAGTTTGTGTACAATTTATTAATCAAAACAAGAACCATTACAATCTGTACATTGTTGCCTATAATAGACAAGTCTTTTTTCTGGTAGTATAAAATTTTGGAGCCCGTGTTCTGAAGAATTCTTTGAAAGTTTTGTTAAGCTACTGCTTAGATAACCCAACAAAAGTCAATAATACTGTAAAGCCTACCAAGCAAGCAAGGAACCCAACCCAAACAAAACCAAGCCAAAATAATTTAATAATCGAAAAAAGTACCATAAAGATATAAGCATTCTTACCAACGATAAACAAGCCTATCTATTCCAGTAGTTTGTTTGTTTGCTCAGGTTTTATGGCATATCAACACTTGTAGGTTATTTAATGCCAAATATATTTTTATATAAATAAACAATCCTATTTCACACAATTCAGTTTAGCTTAACTACACAGTTTAATTGTCAAAAACGATTTAGTTTAGTATAAGTTTCGTTTTTGTTTACAATCAGTTAAATATTAAAACAGTTCTATTTCGGACAATTCAGTTTAGCGTAGTACAGTTTCAATGTCAAAAACAGTTCCCTTTCAAACAATTCAGTTTTGCACGATCACAAAATTGAGTTCTATCTAACCCAGAGGTAGGGTCCTATCAGGTGCTACCACTCCGGGCCAAAGTGGACCTGGGAGCAATGGCAATGTTGGGGTACTCTGCATTCCCCAAAGTTCCAGCATGACTGGAACCTCACCATCAGATTATTTAGTATCATAATCAGGACACTCATGGGGGGTCTTACTCCTCTGCAGAGGTACAGTTGGTGTATTCTACAGCCCCAACCAACCGGGCATTATTCCGGTGGCATAGAACTCTGGAGTCCTGATAGTGAAGAATTCATCGAAAGTGTTTTATGTAACAACTTAAATAACCCAATAAGGGTTGGAGTGTGTGTGTGAGAGAGAGAGAGAGAGAGAGAGAGAGAGAGAGAGAGACCCTCCCAGGTGGGTTTATTAATTAACGCTTCCAAGGAATTGGAATGAATTTACTAATTAAATGGATTGAAGGGTAATTCCAGAAATAAGTTTGTTTTTTTAATACAAAGAAAAGGAATTTCATTTTTTTCTTTTTGAATAACGTTTCTGGGGTTGAGTTTGCTAGTTAAGTGAGGTGATTGTTCGGGGTGGTTGATGGATGGGTTCGTCAATTAAAGCCTATGGTAAATGGTGAATGGGATTTTGGGTGATCTGAGGACGAAATCCAGATCCAAGATAAGTCTACTTAACTGTCTTGTGGACGATGGCTGCGGGAAAACTCAGCAGGGAATCCAAATTTATTTTTAGTACCACTTGAAAAGCAGTCACCTGCAGAGTTTCAGAGATTATACGAAAATGCATGGTGGTCAAAGCGATTTACATATTATATTTCATGGGCGGGGCCAAAAATTGTCTATACCCAACCTTACTCCGTATAAGCAGTCGGCAGAGGAGAACGGAAGAGTTCAGAGGGAAGTCAGACATTTGTGCGGTCAGACAGAGACACCGAACGCTGCGAAAACGACATGTTGAATCTTGCTGGTCCGACCAGAACCAAAAGATGGAAAAAGAATCTTTGCGAATCCAGATAATTTTGTCAACAAAGCCGAGAAAACAAATCATTTAGTCAATGTGTCTATAACAAAGATAACAAGATTTATTATACAGGAATCGAAAATGTTGCTTGTTTCTTTTTGTGTCCTTGTGGTTGCGACAGGAACTATTTTCTTCGTAAATAGCGATTCCTTTTGACGTGGAACCCAGCCTAATCAACTCCCACAATTGGACCATTCTGAGAGAACAGAGTACTGCCGTTCATATCAAAAAATTCACAACGTGGCGAATAGTGCTGCTTCCGTCAGCTCAACAAAGGGAGCCCGCATGATTGTTTCGGCCAAAACTGCCACGGAGAGACGAGATACAGCGGCCGGCGGCTGAGTTCTACGTCAAAGGAGTTATGTAAAATAACCAAACAACGGTTGACATGTAATAAAACCAACCAACCAACCAACCAACCAAACTTTTAAAAATAATTGTGAAGATACATTTTTGTACTGTATATAATTGGAAACCGTAATTATTAAACTATCTTCGGCATAAAATAACCCAACAAAGGTTGATATGCCATAAATCTAACAGACTATGCTTTGAAGATCACGTGACGCTCGATTTGTCAATATGGTGGAGGCACGAGTAAAATAATGGTAAAGACACATTTTCGTACAGTACGTAATTAGAAAAATGAACTAGAAAGATTGATTGATTAATCTTAACGGCATGTCAACCCATAGTGGATTACTTTATGCCAAGATTTTAGACAATCGCATTCAGTGCATATTGATGTTTACGGTTTCGTGTTGTTTCTTGCTAGTTTTTTGTACATGGTAATAAGATTTCAAGTATCCCTATCTAATACAAATAATTTTCTCACATTTTTATTGTTTCAAGTATTCTTATCTAACACTGATAATCATATGGTTTCAACTAACTGTTACAATTAAATAACAATAATTTTTTTGCACAGGGTTATATGGTGTCAAGTAACTATGTGTAATAATAATCCTTTGCAAACGATTATAGCTTCAAGTATCTATTCTTAATACAAATAATTTACAGACACATTGTATCAAGTTTTCCCATCGAATACAAATAGTTTTTATACAGATCTATTTAACCAATAACCGTCCCATTGGTCTATTGGTTAGAGTGTTCGCCAATGGCCCGAGAGAACGGCGTTCAATCCCAGGTTGAGTCATACCAAAGACTCAAAAAATGGTTCTTGATATCTCCATGCTTAACACTCAGCAATATAAGGTTCGTATCTAGGGTAAAGTGGAGCAATCCAAGGAAAAGAATAGCACCCTTCCCTACACCTTGTTGTTGTAGCAATTGAAAAGGGAGCCTTCGGGTCGCACTCAACTACGGTCGCCAACTTTACTATTTAACCAATACATTAGACCCTATAAGGTATTGCGTCAGAGTTGACCTGAGATTAATAACCATGGGTACTCCACACTCCCCTGATCTCCAGAACTGGACCCTGATCATCAGATGCAGTTTACTATCATAACCAAGACACACCTTTCTTGAGGTTTGTCTTAGCCCTTTGCAATGAATGCAGTCAGCATTTACAGTTACCGATAGGACATGAAGCAGAAAAAGTAAAAAAAAAAAAAAAAGAAAAAAAAAAGATTCCGTTCAAAAGATTTTGAGAATGAAGCTTATTTAATACAAGAGAAATCAGCAGTGATTGAAACGATAATCTTCAACACAGTTCCTCTTGGCTTTCAGCGCGCTTTATCCACGGAGTTTTTCAATGGTGGCAGCATTATCGGGAGCTTCTGTTTTAATATGGTGTAAAAATGCGTATACGGTCCTGTACGTTTTTACTTTTGAGGTGAATTTCGAAAAAGAAAAAAAACAAAACAAAAAAATACATTGCTAGGTTTGACAGTTGTGGAGGGTGTTGCATTTACCCAATTCCGTGTTTCATTAAAAGAACTGCAGATAAAAAACTATCAAGAATTGGCAGCGACTCATCTAGATATAAAACACTTTCTTACATAAGTTTAGTCGGGGGTTCACACTCCATGATTTAAATTTAAATTTTGAATTTAAAAAAAAAATGAAGATATTTAATGCTACAGACTAAATTCATTTTACCACGCCTCATATACATATATACAAAATCATAGTATATATATATATATATATATATATATATATATATATCATCATCATCATCATCATGTCGTGCCGCTAGCACGGATATCCCTGACCCTCTCTCGCCTCTTTTCCCTAACGCTCATCGCCTCAGGCAGGTCTTCAGGGCTACATCCCGTATCCTCACATAGCTGATGTATGTATGTTCTAGCTGGTCGTCCTGCTTTTGCTCGGCCATGTGTGGGGGTCCATAGGAGTACATCCCTTATGAGCTCGTCTCTGTTTCTCCAGCAGTATCCTGCGTGTCTGGTTCGTCTAACTTGGATAGTTTTCGTGATGGGAGGCTGGTGGCCGTTTAGTTGGTGCTTTGTAGGGTGTTGCCACCAGGACTTATTCAATATTGCTCTCAACATTCTTGTGTAATTGCCGTCTAGCTTCTTCTCCAGCCGTTTTGTTAGCGTCCAAGTAGTGCATCCATACAGCAGTATCGACATGACCGCTGCCTGGAAGAAGCTGCGTTTCATTTAATCGGTCAGGTTTGATTTCCATATGATCGATAGCTTATCGATAGCCGTCCATGCCTTCGCTTGCCGCGTGTCGATATATTTAAAAATTAATAGGTGCAAAATGATTTCAAATTTGGTATTTAGCTTTTATTATTAGATTTATTATCATTTCATGTACTAGTGCACTACACGTATTTCGAATTTTTACAACCTTTTCAGGCTACTAAAAGGCTGTTCTTTTTATAGTAAATATTGTTTCGATCGTTTTTGTTTAATCTCAGTTTATTCAGCTTTTGTGTCTATGAATGTTCCATAAGAGTTGATCCTATTTACCAACCCCTCCGCTCGGGCAGGATATGACACAAGGTCAATTTTTAAGCGGAGTTTAACGGGTTTGATTTCAGAGTTTTCCTTCTCCTAGATTAGTTGCCTCACCAAGGCTGAAGAACCTAGTCTGTCCTACTATTTACCCATAGCTGGATTGAGAATAATTGGATTTATACCTTTCCAAAGGGTATTAGTGCTATGTGAAATGCAATCAGGATTTGAAATCGTGTCGCCGTGTCCATTTCCTAAGACGATAACCATTACACCACGGGAACCTCCATAAGAGTTGATCGTCTGTAAAGAACTTTCATCTATCTAAATATCTTTTTGTATATATAAGTATGTATTCTGTGTGTATGTATGTGTACACATGTGTACATGTAAGTATACTCTGCCTACATACATTTGTACACACATATGTTTCTAGAGTATCTATCTATCTATCTGTCTATCTATATAATTACGAGTGTATGAATACGAGTATATCTATGTGTACTTTTCGAAAGTCTTGTTAAATGAGCCACCGCCTATATGAGGCGATATTTATATGTGAAATGAAGAGTAGGATATCTGTGAAAACTAGTTCCAGTACTTTCCATAGGTTCCACCTGTTACCAGCAGTGATGTTACAATTAAATAAAGTCGAATTGAGATAATCCCGCTGAGTCAGCTAGGATTTCTCTGAACAGGAAATTAATAATTAATCTGCATTCTAAGACACTAATGATCGGAACTGACTCATTGTAAGGTAAATTATCAGAACACCAGGTTTTGTAATGTCTAACTTCTTTTATATGACTCAAATAATAATAATAATAATAATAATAACAAACAATGATAGTAAGTTATAAAATAATAATAATCGCAAAATAAACGAATGGAGTAAACTAGTGCAAAAAGAGTGAAAAAAAAACTAAAAAAAAAAACTAGACATGTCCGGGTGGGGAAGGTATTCCACTGAAAAGTGTGCAAGAATTTTAAAATTGACCATATTACCAAATGGTGTATACACTAACCAGAATCCGTCTCGGTGAATTTGACGCAAAAAATATCTGGGATTTTGAGATACAAACAGAACACCTAATCTCGACAAGAAGACCACACTTAATGCCTAGGGATAGTTAAAATAAGGGGCAAATAGAAAAAAGAAAAAAGAGAACTTACTGACTTGAGGACATTACCGTCCCGGCAGACCACATAGTGAAACTAATTGAAACTTTCAAAATAATTAATGAAATGTCTAATTATGGTAGACATTTTATCAATATTTCTCCTCGAACTGGAAATTTGTTGTCAGGACAGATCTCAAAACTAAGTCCACTAACTAATTGGATGTTTTGCTAATAGAGTAATGTATTTTTGAAACAAATTGCCTAATCAGATCAAAAATAGCAAAAGTGTTAATTTAATGTTAAATTGGATGGTTTCAGAAAAAATGATGAGAAAAAGATTTAAGAGGGCAATTTTGGAAACTATCAGATGAATTACTTTCATTATCTGCCACATTCCTCAACTGTTCAGTGTCGGATGCTTTAATCAGATCAATGTATTTGATCTGTATATCATGGCTTGGTTTTGTGAAGCAAAGATCAAGAAGAGGGTGATCCACGCAACTTGCTGGCTCGTTTGTGGCTAATAAGGCCGATGCAGGACAGGCAACCACAATCACAGCATCTGCTGTTGAAGGTCGGGCATGGCACTGCAGTTACTCTTCCTGAGATTTTAACCGTTAAGAGCGGCCCTGTGTGTGTTTTGAAAGGAAAAGACTACATGGTGGCGGTTCTCAGCTTGGGTAGACCGTCGGTAATGGTTCATATGATAGGCACCAATCTATTTCGAGTGTTACTTTTCCAATCACATTCGTGAATGGCTACTTTTTTCTCTCTCGCAATGGCCAGGGGAGAGCTTACAGTACAATATGAATCTGCGCAGCGACGATTCCTTATCATGGAGGCGTTCGTGATAACATTGATCTTTGTCATTTCAAGGGCAGTAATATTGGTGACGAAGTCTCTTCAGTGGAAGTCACTTCAGTGGATGTTGAGGATGGTACGGAGGCAGCGCTGGTAGAACTGCTTGAAGAGTCATAGGCGGTGAAGATAAGTGACCCACGACTCTAAGACAGATAGAAAGGTGACAAGAACGATGGCTCCATACATGTTGATCTTTGGGGCCTTCTTCCGGTGTGTGTTGAACCACACGCATTTATACAATCTACTAAATCCACCGCTCGTTTTTGCAAGACTGTAGATTTCCTCGTTGATCTTGTTATCTGACGTGATGGGGCACTCCAGGTTGCTGATCCGATGGAAACCCTTATTATCAGTCATGCTAATGATGATGACGGTATTCTTCACGAGATGCAGGCTAGTAAAGTACCTCTGTCTTCTTTAAACTGAAATCTACTCCAAAGAGCTGAGAAGCCTCAGTGAAAGAGGAAGTGATGTGCTACAAAGCTCTGTCTGTGTGGGCAGTTAGGGCAGCATCGTCAATGAAGCAGTGGTCTCAGATCAGTTGGTTCAGGGTGTTTGTGTGGGCCTGTAATTGTCAGAGATTAAACAGGCTGCCATCAAGACGATATCAGATGTAGACTCCGTCCAAACCATCAAGATCTTTCATGGCCTGTTTGGATAACATACTGAAGAAGATGGTGAAGTGTCAATGCCAGTACGATTTCATATCTACATATACATATACATAGACATTATTATTATTATTCATACTATTCAACTGTACACGCACACACACACACACTCTGTCACACACACACACACACACACATATATATATATATATATATATATATATATATATATATATATACGAGGATTATTAAATAAGTTTCCAGACTTTTTTCGTATGGGCACTTGTATTGATAGTACACACATGAAACTCTATTCCCCTTCGAAGTAATCTCCCCCGGCTGCAATGCACTTGTTGTACCGTTCCAACAACTTCTGAAAGGCCCCATGGACGTCCTCTTGTGTGAGCGTCTCAATGACCTTCGTCACAGCCTCTTTCATCTCCTCAATTGTCTCATAACGACAGCCTCTGAGCTTTGGGAATAACCAAGTCACAGGGAGCAAGGTGTCAACTATAGGGACGGTGAGTAACTGTCTTGATGCTCATCTTGGTCAAATAGTCTGTGACAAGGATAGAGTTGTGGACTAGTACGTTGTCCTGTGGGAAATGCCACTGAGCCGATTTGAAGAGTGCTGGCCTCTTCCGACGGAATCTCTTCCTGAATTGCCTTAAAACCTCAACATAGTAACCCTAACCCTAACCCTTTGGCCAATAAACTCTGGTGTATTGACTTCCTTACTCCTCCAACACCTCTCAACATCCCTCACAAACTCTCTACCTTCCTTGAATCTCTTATGCCACTCAAAAACTGATGCTCGATTCATGCAAGATGCTTCAAAGCAGTCTGAAGCATTCCATACGTTTCTGTGGCATTTCTTCCAAGTTTAAAACGGAATTTTATTGCATATCGTTCTTCCTCACGTCCCAATTGCATTTTTGAAATTCACCAGCTGTGAAAATCAGGCTTTAGTAGGGTGTATTCCAGTTCCTGCTGTAGCTGTTCATTTGAACCTGAAAACTTAAAAATTGGCCAGTCATCTGATAAGATGTATAGCAATAACATAGTGAATTTTCAAGAGTCTATGACAATTTTAAATGCCTGTACAAAAAGTCTGGAAACTTATTGAATGCACCACGTATATATGTGTATACGAAGTGAGAGGGTGAGTAGAACTCACTTGTTTTTGGTTTTACTTAGCTTTGCTGGCTGGAGTTGAGCACTTACAAATTTTGGGAGAATACTCGGTTTAAAAACTGTTTAATTTATATATATATATATGTGTGTATGTGTGTGTGTGTGTGTGTGTATAATATATATATATATATATATATATATATATATATATATATTACTTCATATATATATATATATATATATATATATATATGCTTGCTTCCAGCGGGGCAACTAACTCAAAAGTGAGCTTACGCCAAATTCTCGACTCATGTGGAACTGAATACGCTATAACTTCAAAAAGCCTTTTTTTTTCCAGGTAGTACCGGCCTCCTTGCTTAAAAGAAATGAGCTGTTTTTATAGCTACGCGCCAGAGGGAATACCGACGGGGCTAAGCTATTTTAAACCCGCCTCCCGGGAGGCGCTCAAAATGTGTCCCATCCTTGAAAGTGGGAAGCTGGATAAATACATTTACCGAACAGGTAAATAGAGTTGATAAAGTAATTCAATACGTCTCATGTTGTCTGCACGAAATACTGTATGAACAAAGTCTGCAAACAAATTATCTATCTTTGATTTCCACAAAAGATTACTTATTGGTTTCCAAGAAAAGAATGTTCTTGTTTGACACCACGGCCTTCCGTCTCAATAAAATCTCGATATCTAAATATGTCACTGACTAATAATCCCACTTTCTTACATTTGCTATATGTTGGTTGGTTGGTTGGTTTGTTGGGTTTTATGGCATATCAACCTTTGTAGGTTATTTAACTCCAAATCCATTTTTATGTAAATAATCTGTTCTTTTTAAAACAATTCAGTTTAGCATAAGTACACAGTTTAATAGTCAAAAACATTTATTTTAAACTATTAAAGAAGTTATATGTAACAATTCAGTTAGGTGTAAATACAATTTTAATGTCGAAAAACAGTTCTATTTTAAATAATTCAGTTAAGCACGCAGTTTAAATGTAAGTACGGTTTAATTGTCAAAAAAATTTCTATTTTAAGCTATTCAGTTTACTCAAACAATTCATTTTAGCATAAGAATGCTGTTAGTTCTATTTAACCCATAGATAGGGCCCAATCAGGTGCTACCACTCCGGGCCAGAGTGAACCTGGGAGCGATGATAATGAAGGGGTACTCCGCATTCCCCAAAGCTCCAGCATTGCTGGAACCTCACCATCAGATTGTTTAGTGTCATATCCAGGACACTCGTTAGGGGGGGTCTTACCCCTCTGCAGAGAAGCAGTCGGTGTATTCTACAGCCCCAGCCGACTGGGCAAGCTATATGTTGTCTTCTCTAAGGTACTTGGCGAAAAACTCCTTAAGTAGCACGACATCTTATTGAGAAAGACTAGAGTAAAAAAAAAAAAAAAAAAAAAAAGAAAAGGCAAGTAAATTTCTAGATAGATATTCATAATCCACAGACTGAAATTAAAACAAAAAAACAACAACAAAAAACAAAGCCTACTCACCCCCACTTTTCTTCTGTATGTGCATGTTTTTCTCAAATTAAACTTAACGAGGTTCCATTTGACGTGATAGATTACCCAAAGCCGCTCCTGCAACTACTAATAAATAAATAGAAATTTACTACTCTACAGCTGGGCTTTGTATCGAATAAATGAACAGATATATTTAGAAACCCCGTTTGAATCTACTAGTCCGCAGTTAGAATGCTTTGAGAAAGATAGGAGAACCCTTATCATCATCATCATCATGAAATGCTGTTAGCACAGATCTTCATGACCCTCTCTTGCCACTCGTCTCTATCGTCCATTGCTCCCGGCAGGTCTTCCAGGCTGCTGTAGATAGGTTCTAGCTGGTCGTTCAACCCTCGTTCGTCCATGTGAAGGAGTCCACAGGAGTACATCACTTATGAGTTCACCCTTACTTATCCAGTAGTCCCGATTGTCTGCTTTATCTAATTTGGATGATTTTCGTGATGGGTGGTAGTTGGCCGTACAATGCTGTTTTGTAGGGTGTTGCCTCCAAGACTAGTTCAATACAGCTCGGAAAATTCTTGTGTAATTGCCATCAAACTTTTTCTCCATACGCTTAATCAGTGTTCCCGAGGTGCATCCATATAGCAGTATTGACACAACCGATTTATCGGACAGGTCTGACTTCCATATGATCTATCGTTAGCTGTCCATGCCTATTCAAGTCGCGTGTTGATGAGACTCTGCTTCCTAGGCAGGTGAACTTGTCCACGAGTGGAACCTTTGTAGGAATCTCCTAATTATTCAAAACCCTACTACATAGTCTGGGACGAGCAGCTGTAGACATAGGCCTCTATGTCAACGCAAACAAGACGGAATACATGCGCTTTAATCAAAGAGGCAACATCTCCACATTAAAAGGTTGTTCTCTGAAACTAGTAGACAAGTTCACCTACCTAGGAAGCAGTTTCTCATCAACCGAGACCGACATCAACACGCGAATAGCAAAGTCATGGATAGTTATCGATAGGCTATCGGACTTATGGAAGTCAGACCAGACCAATAAAATGAAACACAGATTTTTTCAAACTGCGATCGTGTCGATACTGCTATATGGATGCACTATATGGACGCTAACTGAAGGTATGGAGAAAAAGTTTGACGGCAACTATACAAGAATGCTGTGAACAATATTGAACAAGTCCTGGAGGCAACACCCCACAAAGCAGCAGCTGTACGGCCACCTACCACCCATTACGAAAACTATCCCAGTTAGACAAACCAGACATTCAGGACACTGCTGGGGATGTAAGGACGAATTCGTAAATGACGTACTCCTGTGGACCTCTTTATATGGACGAGCAAAGGCAGGACGACCAGCTTGAACCTACATACAACAACTCTGTGCTGATACAGGATATAGCCTTGAAGACCTACCGGAAACGATGGACGATTGAAAAGGGTGGCAGGAGAGGGTCAGGGAGATCTGTGATGATGGCGCGACATGATGATTAATAGTAAGATTTGTATTCTCTACTTAACTACGGGGATCACAAAATAAGTTTATTCTTTACGTCAGATTGTAAATCCTAATGGTATGCAGCTTGATTTGCTGACGACGATTTTGCCCATGAATGGACAAAGAAAATTTGTAAGATTTAAACTGAATAAGACATTGAGTAAACGAATAATGGAGAAGAGTTATGATAATGTTTGGATTGTGAAAGTTTTTAGCATGAAAGATCGATTCTTATCTTTCGATGATTCCGAACAAATCTTTTCGGGTCCCATTGCGTTAGCGTCTGTTAGGTGAACCTTAGTTCCAATGGAGCCTTCCACTCAGACATCAACATCCCCTCTCGTCTAAAAATACAATTTTTAAACCAATTAGAATCATAAATAAAATATCAACTTTTTTTAGAAATCTAATTTAAAGTCTATCTGAATAGTATCAATTCGCGAAAAAAATAAATATTTCTTTTGTAAGTATGGAACCTACCTATACTAACTCAAGTACCAGTAGATATGGATAGTCCAATATCTACTTAACTTTTCTATTTATTTCTTTTGAGTGAAAATCTACATTCTTTTCTTTCAAGAATGCATTTAATTTCAACTTCGTTAGTTTTTTCTTAAACTGAACGAATGTTTTATTGCGTTAAAAAAATCGTACAACTATTTCATCCGTCGCCTACTGATAAAAAATTTCTGCAGCATATACGTTAATGCGTGAATACATTTTCTTTCTTACACATTGACACTCTTATATGAAGAACTTTTACACTCACAACATATATCCCTTTAGGTTAAGCTAACAATAACTGCTTTATTTCATTCAGGAATCTAAACTATCTTTATTAGAAATATTTATGCCTTGACTAACATTATCTTTGCTTACAAGAAAAGATTTTATAAATTTCGCTTTTCTGCAAACTTTTTACTCACTTTGAAGCAATAAAAAGTTATCAATTTGTAAATCGGAGTTTTATTCATTTATTTACACCTTTCTCTGAGATATATATATATATATATATATATATAGAGAGAGAGAGAGAGAGAGTATAAACATTTATTTCTTAGAAAAAAATCTAACCGGCCACGTGTGGCATTTGATTTTGACCAGAGTGGTAAAAGGAGAGTAATCCCAGACAGTGAGACACCAAAAAGCGACTTCCTCCTTTTTGTCAATAACTACTAGGCTGACCCTCCGTACGAATTCGCGTATCGTACAGTCAAGGCAGGAAAATTTAGCCAGCAGATTAGTTTCGTCACTCGCTTCTTGAATGAAGCTTCCCAAGAACTAAAAATAAACGAAGGTTGACTACAGAAGTTCTACCAAGAAAATTCAACTGAAAGAAAATTCAACCGAGAATTCTGCTGAAAAGAACCTTAAAGAAAACTCGAAATTTAATGAACTTTGAAACTTTTCGATAAAACAAAAAATAAAATAAAAATACTCAAATTCAAAGAACTTTGTTTCCCGGACACTCTCTCAGAAAAGTTTCCCGCAAATTGTACGAAAAATTTACAACACTTTATCTTTTCTATCCCTTTCTTTCTCGTTTCTTTTGTATAAAATTCCTTTTGAAATTTTTATCTGTGTTATCTTTTCGAACAAATATCCGAACTAGAAAGCTGCAGAAATTTAAATTTACTGTTTGAATTACCGTTAATGGGACACTAAAGTCCCCTTTAAAAACACTAACCTGTTAAATACTAAACTTGGCTTCCTCCAAATTTTATTCCTGTAAAATCTTTTTAAGAGAGAGAGAGAGAGAGAGAGAGAGTGAAGATGCGAGGGGTAAATTATCGCCATTTTAAATCGTTAATGTCACGCAAACGATTTATTTGTTTGAAGATTTTATTACTATGTTGCAAACTAGTAGGGTATTGCATGTGAGGAAAACTGCAGGATAAAGCAATTTATTCCTCTTGAAATTCGGAAACGGCATGCTGTATTGATCGGCATTCCCGGCGGAAACACCAATACAAAGATTTCGAAATGTTTGGGTATCAATCTGAGGACATATTCGAATTCATATTGATAAACTCCAAATATCAAGTCCACATCATGGTGTTTGAGGTGGTCACTTGTGGTGGTGACGTTATGCTTTCATTCATCTTCCCATATGGCCTCATCCTTAACATAAAGGCCTACATCAAGTGCCCGAAAGAGTTGACCACCTGGATCGAGAGGACAGCTGCTTGAAGGCCCTACATCTGGTAATGAAACTCTGCGTCATGCCACACAAGCAGGAGAACCCAGTGCTGGCTGTAAGAATATTTCTGCCACCACATCAGCCCTAACATCTGGTCACATAATTCCCTATATTGCAACCCCCTTGATTACCATGTGTAGGATGCGGTTGAGCATTAGACTAGCAAAAATCCGTGTAATACTAAAAATGAACTGAAGGTAAAGATAACGGCAGCATTTACCCATTCAAACAAGGGAATTGTTCAAAAGACTTGTAGGAGATTCTGGAGTCGTCTGGTTGAAGGCAATGGCGATTTCTTTGAATAAATTTAATCGATAATATTTCTAGATATTTTCATGTAATTTTGTTAAATACTTCTGATAAAGTAGGGTGTTTCCTTCATTTTTGTGTAATTCTGACCAGAAGTTACCCATCACACTTTATATATATATACACACACACATATATATAGGTGCCCGTGGTGTAATAGTTATCGTCGTAGGAAATGGACACGGCGACACGATTTCAAATCCTGGACGAGACTGGTTGCATTTCACATAGCACTAATGCCCTTGGGAAAGGTATGAATCCAATTATTCCCCCTCCAGCTATGGGTAAATAGGAGGGCAGACTAGGTCCTTCAGCCTTGGTGAGGCAACTAATCTACGAGAAGGAAAACTCTAAATGCGAACCTGTTAAACTCCACTTAAAAATTGACCTTGTGTCATATCCTGCCCGAGCGGAGGGGTTGGTATATATATATATATATATATATATATATATATATATATATATATATATATAAACTTATATAATATATATATATAATCTTATATAATCCTTTGTGCTAGAATGAAAAGCCATTTAGGCACTTTTGAAAGAACACTGGTGGATTATCAAATACATGCTAATTGCAACAATTCCTGCTATACCAGTGGAAAGGAACGTAAGTCCGGGAGAGGGGATTAAAAGACATTAAAATATATAGAAATTGTGTAACAATAATTTCCCCAAATGAAAAAATCTCTTGTGTGCCACTGACTTTAAAATTCTTGGTGGCTTAAAAAGCCACATCCGTTCATAGCATGGTTAATTATACTTTTATAATATGATATGCGACGGCCATATTTGATTCCGAATGGCAGCTATCGTATATATATATATATATATATATATATATATATATATATATATATATACATTTGTGTGTATTTGTTCAATGTATATATATATATGTGTATGTATATATGTGTGTATACATGTGTGTGTGCGTTTGTGTGTATAAGTTTTCATGACGAAATTTCCTGTCAGAGTTTTAGTTTTTATGCCAAAGCAAATCTTTAATACGCAATATATATATATATATATATAGTTGGAATAATTTGGAATATCCTAAAGTGATTTATGTACTTTGGAGACCGTATTTCAGAATAAAAGTAATATTATGCTTTCAGGAATAGTATATTTTGGTGAATGGATTTTATTTGATCGATTGATTTTAAGGGTATGTTAACCCGTTTAGGGTTAGTTTTGTCTTGAGATGAGAGAATTGCGTTTATTGTACGTTCATATTTACATTTTTGATGTCACTGTTTTCGATGAGATTTTTTGGCACACAGTCCTATCGAATAAGAAATTATAATCTGATCTATTCGACTCATAGATGGGACCTTAACAACTACTACCACTCCAGGTCACATTGGAACTGGGAGTGATGGCAAGGAAAGGATGCACCACTCTACTCCAGATCTCCAGAACTCGAGCCTCGCCATCTGATAAAGTTTTGTGTCATACAAGGAAACCCCCTTATTTGGGAGAAGACCTTACTTATCATTTGGGTATATAGTGTGTTCAAAGCCCAACAGACTGGGCGTTGGGTGAATAAAGCTAGTTTAATTAAAGATAAGATAGTTAAAGGCAGCTTTCCCCTCAACGCCAATCTTGGCCGTGAGCTAGACATGTATGTATCAACCAAACCCATCTCCCACGAGCGGGATGTGACACAAGGATAATTTTTCAGTTGTGCTGGTTTGTATTCAAGGAGAAAAAAGCCCAGTCTTTTTGACCAGTTTGGCGGAGGCATCAAACTACAGCTATTGTCACCTTTCTGCAATGAAGAATTGCCACCTAAGGTCGAAATTCCTATGATCAGCAACATCTCAAATTTGCCGTCGCTTGCCTGAAGAACGTGAGTCTCTCCCAAAGAAAAGAATACGATTGAAAAGATGAATATATACTTCACACGGAGAGCTGAAGTCTGACCTTGTACATGGTATTTGCAAAAGGAATTGTGCTCAGTAAGATTTCCTGAGCAAAATAAATTGATAATTAAACGATAAAAGTTGGCGTTTAAATAATGACATGAAATAAAACGTCTGTTTACGTAGAATAATTGTTGTATTTTGGTGACTGTCGTTTCAAAGAATTTCAAAATAAAATTCTATGTTATGAGGAAAGGAATAATATATTATAAATTCACCCAACCATTTCCTCTTATACACCCAGCTATGGATTAAATTGTACAACTACTGTTCTTGTACAAAGATGGTTTTGTCATTAAATAACCCATGAAGGTTGATATGCTATTAAACAAAGAAACTGATTCACCCCTTCCGCCGCTGGCAGGTGTAAGACAAGATCAACTTTTGAGCGGATTAAAACTGTTCTCAATTCCCCTCAGCAAAACCAAGACTAAATAATCCAGGCTGTCTTACCATTTTCTCTGTGGCTGTGTGATGAGAACAGATGAATTAATGCATCTCCCAAGTGTCTAGAGGAATAATATAGTATATTTAGGTTAGTAAATTGAATAAGTCAAGTAAATGATTGGATTGTGAAGGCCAGCTCTTGCACCCAATTCAAAAAAAAAAAAAAAAAAATTAAAAAAATAAAATAAAAAGAAATAAAATAAAAGTGATGCATTCTGGTTAGTGAACGCTTGTAATATTAAATAAAGGACAAACCACGAAATGAGAAAAGTAAGTAAAGTAAAGTTAGCGACCATAGTCGAGGGTGACCCGAAGGCTCCCTTTTCGATAGCTACTACACCAAGGTGTAGGGGAGGGCGCTACTCCATTCCCAGGATTGCTCCACTTTACCCTTGAACCGTACCTTATAATGCTGAGTGTTAAGCAAGGTGGTATCAAGTACCATTTTTAAAGTCTTTGGTATGACTCGACCTGGGATTGAACCCAGGTCTCCCGGGCCATTGGCGAACACTCTAACCGCTGGGATTCTCAGGAAGAAGTATATACAATAGAGAAACTATTAGTAGACAATAACATGGGATTAGTGAATACAGAATAAAGCAATAGTCCAACGATAGTATTGGCTTCCGTTATTAAAGTAGCAAGTAAGGTGATCTTGTTGCGATCTCCAGTCTCCAACGCTCTAATACTATTCCTATAAGAAGCTGAGGTATTTGTTCCACGCCCCACCGAACGTGAAAGTGTGGCACAAGGCCCACACGCGCCCAGCATTTCCCAAAAATGCCTACGGCCCCGTCGGCATTCCTTTTATTTGGGGTGCCTCAGGCGCCGGGCGATCAACACAACCCCCCCCCGAAGGGGGTAATAGCCTGGGGGAAGGCCCCCTGAGGCCGTAGGAAAAATCCGGCTACCGAGACACACCCGACCAGATCCGCGCCGCAGCTAGCACGGCCGGCCGAAATGCGACCCGACAAGTAAATCAGCAAAAAGCTGCTCCTATAAGAAGCTGCATTTCACCTAGTCTGCGTTAGTATTATGGCAGATGGACTAATTCATTGTGTCGAAAAAGGGGGGTGATACCCAACAAAAAGATTTTTTTTAATTTAAAAATAAGCTTCTTGTTATATATTTCTTTTATACATTGAATATCAAACCCGAACTCTGCAGAAGGTGATCCCCACCGGTATATTTTATTTGACTGTTTTCTGGCTGCCCGAGAGTTGTCTTCAGCTCCTGGACTATCAAGTGATGAAAGATTTATTCTATAACTTCATCATATCTCTTCCAAAATTGATATGAATATCTTTGAAGATTATTAAACTGCTATCGATATTTTGGAGGGAATGTTCATTATGCAAAATAATACTATTTTCTCTCGTCATTTGGTCGCTACGATGCAACAACCACCTGGGGAGAAACTTGACAAGTATTTACAGACTTTGAAAACTTTAAGCCGGGATTATGACTTCAGAGCATTGACTTAGTCGGAGACGAGTTTATTAGAGATGTCTTTATTAATGGAAAACTGTCTAATTAGATCAGGTAAAGACTGCTCCAAAATAAGACTTTAGATAATTTATTGTGTTATATACACAAATGTGGTAAAAAGCCTATAGCGTGCGGTGAGGAAGGCTGGTCTTCACTATCTTATCATTAACTGTTACTGACCCAAATATATTATAACATTCCTTCTCCCATAACATCACATTTATTCCAGAATTCTTTTAAACTTGAGTTAAAAAATATGAAGGTCATTCAAAAAGTTCTAAGCCTCACAAGGAAAGAAGAGCCACAGCTGAATTTTTTTGTTGTGGCAACAAACTATGATTTGATTTTTATAAAACTATGAAAAGTAACGAAGATTTCTGTCTTACTTATCTATGCCGGTGAAATACATCCAAAAGTGAGGGGTATACAACAAATCTAAAATCTGGGTAAGGCTTAACACTTTTTGAATGAACTTCGTACATTTTTATCATTAAGGGTTTTCGGAAGTCCTGGCGACAACACCCCACGAGACACCAACTATACGGACAATTGCCCCCCATCACGAAAACTATACAAGTTAGACGAACCAGACACGCGGGACACTGCTGGAGAAGCAAGGACGAGCTCATAAGTGATGTACTCCTGTGGACTCCCACATATGGATGTGCAAAAGTAGGATGACTAGCTCGAACTTACATACAGCAACTATGTGAGGACACAGGATGTTACCCTGAAGACCTGCCGGAGGCGATGAATGATAGGGAGAAGTGGCGAGAGAGGGTCAGGGATATCCGCGCTGGCGGCGCGACATGATGATGATGATGATTATTGTTATTTCCACAACGTTTCCGCCGATATGTACTCCGGCCATCTACAGGTGTTTGTCGAACTCTGGAACCTATACCAGCAGAATACATAGCGTAATGGTTATTGGCGTTGGTTCCCTAAGCTTCTAAGGAGACGATCATCTGGAGACTGCAGGTTCAATTCTGAGTGCAGGCGAGTAATAATACAGGAATTCTTAACACTTGTACCCGATTATGGCTAACAGAATCAGAACAGGCGACCCCCGTGGATTCAATAAAGGACGTAGTTCGAAGTTCCGTGAAGGTTCCCGAGTTCGACAAACACATTAAGAAGGCTGGAGAACATATCAGCCGAAACGTTGTGGAAATAACTATTGAAGACAATAGTCCGAAAACCCTTTATGAAAATTAATCAAGCTTCGTCTCAGAAATTTTGACAACGAACTTCGTGCATCTATCACTTCTTTAGACTCGAGCCTAATTCCACATGTACATATAATGAGTTGGGGAGAGTGAGATGAATGAAAGTTTTATTTCTAGCAGAAGAAATTCCCAAAGAATAATGAATGAGAGAATGCCTTTCATAAACACCGAATATTTACAAATTTGATTATTGGCATGAACACCCTCATGTGCTTACACGACAGAAAAAAGATAATTAACAAGTCAAAATATGATGCGAAAAGTGAGGATAAAGGGAAATAGAATTAAAAACAGTCACATTTCCGGATAACTGAGTCCTCTGTCATCTAATGGAGAGTGAGAGAAGGAGTTGTTAAAACTGAAATTCTGTAGGGACTAAAGAATAAAATACAAAAAGGCTTATGTGCTTATAAATTTTAGCTAAGATAAATCGTTTTTTCAACAAAAGAAGAACAAACTCGTTTTCCTAACTTGGGATATGTTGGTATGACAAGATTGCAAAATTCTTGATTCAATCTTCGGTTTCTAGAGAAAAAAAAATCGATATCAGCCTCTTTTACTCAATTCAAGCGCGTAACATTCCACCTGCTTTTGCTAAATTGCGAAGAAGACAGTCTCTATATCTGAGTTCTAATTTTAAATTTAAGTTATTTAAAAAAAAAAGGAGATCAGACTGAAATTCCACTAAAACTCCACTAAAATGAGTTCTTCTCTTCCTCGGAAGAAAAGAGCTCATTTTAGTGGAATCCCTTTTGTTGCATCGTCCACACCATGCCCCGCATAATGCCGAGCAGACTGAAAAGCAATAGCGTCTCTTCTTATCAATTAACGGAACCACATGGATACAGTGGGGTGGAGTCCCCGTGGCGTAGTGGCTAATGTGCTGGCGTTCAACATCATAATAAAAAGTTCGAACTCCAATCGCACAATTACGTTCCTTTTCGAATTGATACCCTTGGGAAAGGCATGAACGCCCTTATCACAGCCCACCAGCTACAAGTGGAATAGTACCACTAATGTACTCCTACAATGATGGCTTTTCTGTTTGTTTGTTTGTTTGTTTGTTTTGTTGTTTAATGGTATATCAATCTTCTTGGGTTATTTAATGCCAAATCAATCCTTCTATAAGAACAGTAGTGGTTCTATTTAAACCATAGCTGGGAGGATAAGGGCGTTCATACCTTTCCCAAGGGTATTTGTCCAAAATTGAACGTAATTGTGCGATCGGAGTGCGAACTCTCTTATTACGATTCTGCATCTCAGCGCTTTAACGATTACGCCACGAGGACACCCCCAAGGTTGGCTTTGGCATCCACGATATGCCTTCAAAACAATGAGATCAAACCAAACCAAATATTGCTAAAGACAGAACTGGCTTCTGGGAAAAAGTTCTTTCCACATAGTATACGAACCATTAACTCTTCAATGCGATTACACAACGACGGTATGGATGAGCAATGAAAGAAAGCGTGCCGGATAAACTACTCCATATTACTGAATCAGACTCATTCTGGTAAAGTTGTCAGACTCGCTTCAAAAAGTCTCTTGCCGACCCTGAGGGCATTTCGAATCGCCAGCCGAGTGTTTGATTCATCGCAATTATTAGTTCGTCATCCTGAACATCGAATTAGTGCATCATTCTCCAGAAATCTCCTTTTCCCAAAAATGCAACTGATCCCATACGAGCCTTCACTACAATAAACAAATAATCTATCTAGGTAGTTCAAGGGTGCACATCTTAAACTGAACAGTTAGACCTTTATACGTCAAGATCAATGAGAAAGTCCATTATATATATATATATATATATATATATATAGCTCAGCATTTAAAAAAACATTCATGCCCAACAACACAATTATGGAAAATTCTCACCGACAACACAACAATATTACATCACTTATGTAATAGATCCTCCCCTGATGATGGCCCAAAGTCGGGCAGAAAGTACTAGGGATACATACAACTATGGACAATACATAAATCAATTCCCCCCGAATACGATAAAAGTAATACGGGAATTCGAACGGATCCAGAAGAAAATATGTAGACATAAAATGTCTATTATGCTTATTGAAATTTGTATATATATATATATATATATATGAAGATCTTGTGGTAAGTGCAGATTTTAAATATTGCTTTTAAAAGCGTCTGCATAGTATTAAGAACAATTTAAAATCCTAAAAACGGTTTTAAATCCTAAAAAAGGGGACTCTTTGTTTCGTTAACTTCTCTTCAGAGAATCATATCAGTGACAATCGAGTTTGTATTTGAGGAAGTAAGCATGGAATGGCTACCAACGGAAAAAGCCAGAGGGTGGGAAAGAAAAAGAAATTATCGTCAGCCATAAGAATTGGCATGGGTTATAGCATTTTCTTCTGATGGCCTGAGGGGGTTATGAAAAAGCAATCGAGTTTAAAATTGCTTTTGGATACAGAATTCCAGTTTGTGTGTCGTTATCAGCAATGCTTTCAGAATGGATAGCTGGGGCTCGTTAGCAGATGTTTCGAGGATGGCGAACATAGTGGGACTATATTCGCATGAGCAGGCCTGATTGGCTAATAGGCGATGGCTAATTGCGGAAGTTGAATTTTGACTGCTCGACGCCGCAGTGTAGTTGGAAGTATGTGTTCAGATAATCGAAATAATATGTTGGTTTATTCTTATCTATAATCGCCGACTGCGAGCAATATTGAATAAGTCCTGGCAGCAACACCCCACAAAGCACCAACTATACGTCCACCTGCCTCCCATCACGAAAACTATCCAAGTTAGACGAACCAGACACGCAGGATACTGCTGGAGAAGCAGAGACGAGCTAATAAGTGATGTACTCCTATGGACCCCCACATATGGCCGAGCAAAAGCAGGACGACCAGCTCAAACATACATACATCAGCTATGTGAGGATACGGGATGTAGCCCTGAAGACCTGTCAGAGGCGATGAACAATAGGGAGAAGTGGCGAGAGAGGGTCAGGGATATCCATGCTAGCGGCACGACATGATGATATATATAAATGCAGTATGTCAAAAAAAGTATCGAAACTGAAGCAATATTACCAAAGAAGGAAGCATCAATTTCCTTTAAAATAGTCCCCTTGGTATTCAAAACTCTAATTGCATAGAATCTATTAGTTTTAAGTTCCTCTAAAACTCTTCTTTTGATACTATACCGTCCTTCAACATCATCAACTTTTCCCCTTGAGATGTATATTCAGTTTAGGAAATAAGAAAAAGTCACATGTTTCTAGGTCTGGTGAATATGTGTTATATAATTGCGGAAGATTTTTTTTATATTATCATTTTTCGTTGGTTATATCTTATCTTTCGGTTTAGTTAGGCTTAGAACTATTCGGCTTAGTGCACATTGAGCGCAGGTGTTCACGCTCGCGCGGGGAGGATGTGACAATCACAGATGTCATAATAAAAACCCCAGACAGTAAATGGACTTGGGGATGTGAATGACGTCATGCCCGGAAGCGATGAGCTGAGGATTTTGGGTGATTTTTGAAAAAAACCCGTTAGTTGAGATTTAAACCGAGACGAGGCGAGTTGGAATCCGAAGCTAGGCGAGTCCAGTTTGTGGACTGCAGGGTGCGCACGCGCGTTTGTTGGGTCAGAGAGTTGAGATCTGAGGCTGGACGAAGCGAGTTGATTTTTCAGACCTGGGCGAGGCTAGTCCAGTTGGGTCTACGAGATGCGCCGCGCGTCGTGGGGTCAGATGGAATAGTCAACATAGTAGAAATTGTGTATCTCTCTCTCTCCTCGTGTTGAAAACCAAAAAGTCAAGAAGGTAATAAAAGTTTCGTAACTGTACTAAAGAAAGTCGTCAGTGTTTCGCGTATTTCGGGATTTCTATGCATGTGAACGTTTTACAGATTCGTATATTTTACATAACCATGCATATGGGCATGTTACAGATGTAGCATGCTTCATTTTCACATTTCTATGTCGTTAAAAAACGCTGCCCTAAAATATTGAGACTGACTTCATAATATTTTTAAAAATCCGTTCTGGCATTTAGCAAACAGCTCTAAATTGTTGTATAAATTGTTCATCTGAACACACGTCTTCATTTGAATAAAATGTAAAAATTAAAGTCTCTATTTCAATACTTTTGCTTACACTTCCTTGTCGTAAATCTTTGGGTGCCCATTCAAACGGCCTTGTACCACATCTAAGCAAAAGGCTTTGTAAATGACTTCCTTGGCGTAAATCTTATCGTCATTGGAAATGAACTCGACGAACAGAGTTCAAATCCTGGACGAGGATGTTTTCATCTTATTTCGTGCTAATGCTCTTGTGAAACGCTAGGATCAATTTCTTCTCTCCGAAATGCAAAAGTAGTTTCTGTATCCAAGAGTTAAGCGTTCCAATAATGGCTTAAGGCAAGCAAAAAAGCAATTACCATTAAATTAAAACGGTTTCAGATTTTAAAAAGATAAATAGATAAAATAATGTTCACATTTTCGCTACGAATGACATTGCTGCAAGGATTGCAAAAAGAAAAATCCTGAATGTAGTTTTGAAAGGACACTTAGCTTTAGGACAGATTTTAAAGAATGTTTTCGGTGCCTACGCAGAACTCTATAATAGAAAAATACCTGAGGTTAACTAATCAAGGATAATGCATTTACAAGACGGTTCACAGCTGACGACCAACCTCGATCTTCGAAATTAAGGCATGAAGACTTAAAAAGTGTTTTTTGAGACCTGTGAACGGTACTATATCTTCTGCACTGATAAGCACAAAAATAAAGAGTAGCAACTGTTTAATACAATACATTTTTCACAATAATAATAACTATAAAAGAAAGCGAAAAGAGAGATAAATACCTAGATCTTGACAGAGAACAAAAACCTATGGAACATGAAGGTGACGGTGATATCAGTTTTAATTGGCGCACTTGGAACAATCCGCTAAAGATTGGTAAAGGTACTGGAAAACTTGGAAATAAGAGAACAAGTAGAGACTATCAATACTACAGCAATATTAAGATCGGCCAGAATACCGAGAAAAGTCCTTGACGATGTTTACTGTCGCGCAAACTCCAGATAAAAATTATCAGCTAACGCTGGTGTTGAAAAATCTCAAAGGAGTAAAATGATAATACTAACAAACAATCAGAAAGCAATAAGAATATACAATCAGGATATAGGAATGGAATTCAGCATAGAAAAATGTGCTGTGCTAATAATGAAAAGCGAAAAATTACAAATGACGGAAAAAACAAAACTACAAAATCAAGAAAGAATCAGAAAGCTTGGAGCAAAGAGCACTTCAAGTACTTAGGAATATTGGAAGCGGACACCATCAAACATGTGGAGAGGAAAGAAAAAATTAAAAAAAGTGTATCTTAAGAGAACAAGAAGATTTCTCGAAACCAAAATATATAGCTGAATTCTCATCAAAGAGATAAACACATGGGATGTCCCTCTTGTAAGATCCTCAGGATTACTCTTCAACTGGACGGAGGAAGAACTTCAACAAATGGACCAGAGGACAAGAAAGCTAATGACGATGCACAAGGCCTTACATCCAAGAAATGACATAGACAGACTATAAGTATCAAGAAAAGGAGGAAGATGATTTGCCAGCATTGAAGATAGCATAGATGCCTCAATACGACAATACGAGTACATAAAAATCAGCAAAGAAAGACTTATTACAGCGACTAGAAACAGTACAAGCAACAAAAAGATCAAAAGAGCAATCATAACTAAGAAACCAAAATCGGAAGAAAAACAACTATATGGACACTTCCAGCTGCAAACTTAAGGAACATCGCACTAGGAAACCTGAACATGGTTAAAAAAAAAAGGAAACCTGAAGAGAGAAACTGAATTTATTCTGATGGCAGCATAAAACAACGCCATAAGGACCAACTATATTAAAGAAAAAACACATCAGAATAACAAATATTGGTTCTGTGGTGATAGAGATGAAACAATTAATTTCATAATAAGCGAATGCTGCTAACTAGTTCAGAAATACTTGACACGACTGGGAATTGTCCAAGAAATTGAAAATTGATTATATGAACATATGGTACATGCACAAACCAGATTCCGCCCTGGAGTATGAGACAAATAAAATTCTCTGGGGTTTTGAGATACAAGCACACCTCCTAAATCCGGCCTGAAAACCGGGCCTAGTCGGAGCTTTAAAAAAAAAGGAGAACTAGTTGGATTACTGACTGAAAATCAAAAAACACGGAAAGAGAGACAAGTTTTTAGACCTTACCCGAGAACTAGAAAAGCTATGAAACATGATAGTGACCGTGATACCAATTGTAATTCGTGAACTCGGAACGATACCCAAAGGTTTGGTAAGGAGGCTGAAAGAGTTGAAACTCGGAAGACGAGCGGAGACCATCCAAACTACAGCATTGTTAAGATCGGCCAGAAAACAAAGAATAATCAAGAAGAATTGCTGTCATTCAGACTCCAGTGAAAGACAATTAGCAAAAACTGGTGTGAAAAACCCGCAAGTCCCGGCAGACCACAGAATAAAACTGAAGGAATGTGAAAAGAAGGATATGTACCTCGACCTTGGTAGGGAACTGAAAAAACTGTGGAATATGCAGGTGACAATTATACCAATTGTAATTGGTGCGTTTGGAACAGTAACTAAGGGATTACTAAAGGGACTAGAGGACTTGGAGGTTGGCGGACGAGTGGAGACCATCCAAACGACAGCATTGATGAGAACTGCCAGAATACTAAGAAGAGTCCTGGAGACTTGAGGAGACTTGCTGTCACTCAGACTTCAGTGAAAAACCATCGGCAATCGCTGATGTGAAAAGCTCTAATGAGTGAATAATAATAATAATAATAATAATAATAATAATAATAATAATAATAAGAAGAAGAAGAAGAAGAAGAAGAAGCTCGCGCAAATTGGCTTACAGACGATTAATACGCATAAGTTGCTTATAAAATTCAGAGCTGATATCTGGCGCGTGTAATTTATTCATCATACATAAAAGTGCATTTTTTCTTTTTTTTTTCTTTTTTACATATACAATCTCGGGGTTTAAGCTTTGAGAATGTATTTCCAATGGCAGAAAACTTAGTATTAATAAACAACATACATCTCTTTGATGGTAAAAACCGAAGCAAATAACAAAACTTTACATACAATTAAATCCAAAGTCACAATTTATTAGTATTAAAAGTATCATAAAAAAATCATATCGAAGCAAAATGCTTTAACCCAGAGACTCTATAATAATTTCTTAGGGGGTGGGGAGCTTTGAGGGAATTTTCAATTATTCACTAAGTAAGCAGTTATAGGAATTCAAGAGTGAAGGTGTGAATTTACAAGTGGTTCTCCTACAGTGTTCACGATGCACCACATTCCAGCAGATTTTCTCACTACATTAAGATAATGAACGAGGATTGATTGATTTTAATGGCATGTCAACCCTTCAATCATTATTTATGCCAACAGATTAGGGAATAGCGTAACTGTATGTTCATATTTACATTTCTATAAAATAATAATAATATGTATTATGTTCATTTTTACATTTCTGTATAATAATAATAATATGTATTATGTTCATATTTACATTTCTGTATAATAATAATATGTATTATGTTCATATTTACATTTCTGTATAATAATAATATGTATTATGTTCATATTTACATTTCTGTATCATAATAATAATATGTATTATGTTCATTTTTACATTTCTGTATAATAATAATATGTATTATGTTCATATTTACATTTCTGTATAATAATAATATGTATTATGTTCATATTTACATTTCTGTATCATAATAATAATATGTATTATGTTCATATTTACATTTCTGTATCATAATAATAATATGTATTATGTTCATATTTACATTTCTGTATAATAATAATATGTATTATGTTCATTTTTACATTTCTGTATAATAATAATATGTATTATGTTCATTTTTACATTTCTGTATAATAATAATAATATGTATTATGTTCATTTTTACATTTCTGTATAATAATAATATGTATTATGTTCATATTTACATTTCTGTATAATAATAATATGTATTATGTTCATTTTTACATTTCTGTATAATAATAATATGTATTATGTTCATATTTACATTTCTGTATAATAATAATATGTATTATGTTCATTTTTACATTTCTGTATAATAATAATATGTATTATGTTCATTTTTACATTTCTGTATAATAATAATATGTATTATGTTCATATTTACATTTCTGTATAATAATAATATGTATTATGTTCATTTTTACATTTCTGTATAATAATAATATGTATTATGTTCATATTTACATTTCTGTATAATAATAATATGTATTATGTTCATATTTACATTTCTGTATAATAATAATAATATGTATTATGTTCATATTTACATTTCTGTATAATAATAATATGTATTATGTTCATTTTTACATTTCTGTATAATAATAATATGTATTATGTTCATTTTTACATTTCTGTATCATAATAATAATATGTATTATGTTCATTTTTACATTTCTGTATAATAATAATATGTATTATGTTCATATTTACATTTCTGTATAATAATAATATGTATTATGTTCATTTTTACATTTCTGTATAATAATAATATGTATTATGTTCATTTTTACATTTCTGTATAATAATAATATGTATTATGTTCATTTTTACATTTCTGTATAATAATAATAATATGTATTATGTTCATATTTACATTTCTGTATAATAATAATATGTATTATGTTCATATTTACATTTCTGTATAATAATAATAATATGTATTATGTTCATATTTACATTTCTATATAATAATAATAATTGCTTAACAATTTTTATTTCACATTGTCTAATCGAATGTGAATACTCTTTAAATAGATTTATTTGACCTCTCCATCGTTCTCTAACAGGTAATACCAATCCGAGTCAGAGTGGAGCAGGGAGTAATGGCAATAAAGAGGTACTATACACTCATTGGATTTTTAGAAGTGGAGCCTCACCATCAGATGTAGTTTAGGATCATAAACAGGACACATATTTTAGGGGAAGAGTTTTACCTCCTCTCTACAAGGGAGACTATATATTCTAAAGGACGATGGCAAGAAACTATTGAGGAAAAGGGTATGAAATTAAGCCATCCGAAACATATATAGGTTGTCTCAATATATATGGGACCCCTGTGACTACTAATAACTCTACTACTAATAATGTTGTGGTCTTTTTTGTTCCAAATTTTAAAATAGCAAAATATAACAACTATTATTCCTAGATAACAATGCTTTGAACCAGAGGAAAAATATTTTGCGTCACTATTTATTTGGAGACAAAATCATTCAAAACTGTTAAAAAATTGATGCAACCCATTAATATGATAATGATTTATTACTGAGACAAGAAACTCAAAAAAGATCGCATGTCCTGGAAGCTGACATAATAACAATTAAAAAAACAAAACACTGATTGGACATTTCTAGCTCAAAAAATGCATTTTTTACTGGATGTGTTCCAAATGAGCGCCATTACGCTTATCTTAGTAATAAATCATTATCATATTAATTGATTGCATCTATTTTGAGACACCCTATCTCTCTCTCTCTCTATATATATATATATGAATGTGTGTGTGTGTGTGAGAGAGAGAAAGAGAGAGAGTGAGAGTTTGCTAAGTATTCCTAATTAAAGACAAACAAGCAAATAAACAAAAAAACATATGGTTGCTTTTTGGCGTGCATAAAAATATCAACTTAACTAGCTTTTCCCGTTTATTAGCGTCCTTTAGCGAGTCTTGGAAGACATGTCGGATCACATTAATAAAAGAGAGAAACTGTTCATTTTGATACTTTTATGCATGTCAGATGTCACACGCTCGTGTTCAATTTTAAAATTCATCGTGAGAATGTAAAGTTCACGTGAGGTTTTAGCATTTATTCCTTTTTTTATGCCCGATTAATTCACAAGATACTTAAAGAATTTAATTAATTTAAATTAATTTTTCAGTTTCAGATGTTCGTATTTTGTTGTGCTTTTCTGTCCTTAAAGTTTTTCAACAATGTTTATATTTTATGCTTTTAAATGTGTGTTTGATGATTCGTAGCAATTTATTTTAAATTCGAAAGGGCAACTTGGTATTGCCCGTTTGGAGGAAATAGCATCAGATATAATTGTTTAGCAAGAAATATGTTCTACATTATATTTCTTCTTGATTACTTAATTAGTTGATTAATTAATTTTTTTATTCATTGATTTTAAAAAAAATTGGAAGTTGATCTTAGTTAATTCTATGTATTTACGTGAAAAGTTTAAAAGTATTCAATACAAATCAATTATTCATTAACATAGAATCTTATACTAAAATTACCAAATAAAAAAATCGTTGTCCAAAGGCCATATGGCCCCGGAGACCTGGGTTCAATCCCAGGTCGGGTCATACCAAAGACTCAAAAAATGGTACTTGGTGCTACCTTGCTCAACACTCAGCTTTATAAGATAAGGATCAAGGGTAAAGTGGAACAATCCAGGTAAAGGAATAGCACCCTTCCCTATACCTCGATGTTGTAGCTATCGAAAAGGGAGCCTCCGAGTCACCCTCGACTAAGGTCGCCAACTTTACTTACTTATATAGGTAATGTGTTCGCTAATGGTCCGGTAGACCGGAGTTCAATTCCAGGTCGAGTCACACCAAAGACTCAAAAAATGGTATTTGATGCTACCTTGCTTAACACTCAGCTTTATAAGGTAAGGATCAAGGGTAAAGTGGAGCAATCCTGGGAATGGAGTAGCGCCCTCCCCTATATCTTGTTGTCGTAGCTATTGAAAAGGCATCCTTCCAGTCACCCTCGACTAAGGTCGCCAACTTAACTTTTACTTATATGATTAATGGAAATGGTTTATAGCGTCTTTTCGATCACTTAGTTCTCTCGGCCAGTTGTCGCTTTCGCTGCCATCTTATTCTCTCGGTCATTCTTCTCCTTGTTATTTTCTCCTGTCTTCTCGACGACACGATGTCCAAGTTCTTACAGAGATGAACAAGACCGCATCTTTTGCAAACCCAATTTATCCAGCGAAAACTTACACACATTACCCGTTTTACGAATACGGGGAGCCACAGATGAGAATTAGACAACCGTGTTCTTGAAAGTTTCTCTGCTGACTAAAGTAGTTTCAATCTTACTTTTAGGATTTTAGTCACTTGAATTAACACTGCCAATGAAAGCCAAACATTCAATTAACCTTAAACTGTCAATTACCCTAAGTCACACCAAGGATTAAAATCTTTTAAAAACTTATATAAACTACACGGCAAATAAAAGATTTCGACGATCTGTAACGTAACGAGAAGAAATATGTGGAAAAGTTAAGGTCTTAAGGATCTTCGAAAAAAAAAAAACCAAAAAAAAAAAAACCACCCCAAAACAAAACATAAAACAACAGAATGCCGTCTTCTCATGGATTCTCACACAATCTATCTTACGTTAAACATTATCCTCATCAAGCTGCACTGACAGCACGGATTTCGCTGACTCTCTCTATCCATCCGTCCCTATCATCCATCGCTCCCGGCAAGTCTTCCAAACTATATCCTGTATCCGAACAGAGCTGATGTAAATAGGTTCTTGTTGGTCGGCTGACACTGGCACATCGATGCGAAGGGTCCAGTGAAAAACGTCACTTATGAGTTTTTCCTTGCTCTTCCAGCAGTGTCCGTATGTCTACTTCGTCTTACTTGGAAGTTTTTGAGATGGGAGGTAAGTAGCCGTGCAGTTGTTGTTTCGTGGGATGTTGCTTTCTTGATTTGTTCAAAATAACTCATAGCATTCTTTTGTAGTTCCCATCAAGCTTTTTATTAATGCGTTTTGTTAGTGTCCATATGGTGCAGCCATACAGTAATATTGACACTGCCTGAGCTTGGAAGAAATCTCGTTTTATTTTAGCGGATAATCACACTTATGGGAATACATTTATAATATGATTTCAAACAGTCTTCACATGTTCATCATCCCTGTCGACGTATTTCTTGGAATCGCCCATTGGTGATTAAAAAATGTTAATATTTCTATGGGAGTATCTTTTTTAGAAAAGCAGAATTGATATTACGGAAACCACAAGAGGAAGATTCCAATTTTATGTTGACAGAGATGGTGAACAGGTGGCGACTGTTTGAAATCATAATATAAAGTAAGTCCCGGAAAAATGTTCAAATTTTTTCAAATACTCTGTATAGCTGAAAAGAAATAAAGCAAAGTTGGCGACCTTAGTCGAGGGCGGCCCAAAGGCTCCCTTTTCAATAGCTACTACACCGAAGTGTAGGGAAGATCGCTACTCCTTTCATTGGATTGCTCCACTTTACCCTTGGCACGTACCTTATAATCCTGAGTGTTAAGCAAAGATATATCTAGTACCATTTTTTGAATTTTTGGTATGACTAGACTTGGGATTGAACTCCGGTCTCTCGGGTCATTGGCAAACACTCTACTCAGTAGGCCAATGGGCCATCCTAAGGATTCATTTTTTCCCCATCATTCACGTTTAAAATAGAGCGGCGAAACTTTTCCGGGAAGTGAATATAATGTGAAATTTTCAGTTTCTATGACAACTGCTTATCTCTTTGGGTTCCTTGCTCCGAGAAATTTACAAGTGACAGTTGGCGTGGCCAATTAACGACGGTATTTTCTTTCGAAGATCTTTCAAGTTTTTTTTTTAATACACCAGATTTCTTTTGAAAGAAGAAATACCGGAAGCTTAAAGAGAAGGAAAAGAAGAAAAAAAAACTCGTTTTTAAGAGAAAAAAATCTTGGAAAAACAAATTAAAAAAAAGACATGAGAAAGTGTCATTTGAAGAAGGAGAATTAAGTAATTAAAAAGTTTGGGTTTTTGTTGTTTAATGGCATATCAACCTTCTTGGGTTATTTAATGCCAAATGCATCTTTCTAGAAGAACAGTAGTGGTACTATTCAACCCACAGCTGGGAGGATAAAGGGGTTCATACCTACCCAAGGATATTTGTCTGAAAGTGAACGTAATCCCACGACTTGAGTTCGGAGGAATTACAAGTTCCACAGAATTTACAACATACACAAGGAATACCATTGGGTAGAGCAAGTTTTCAGCTACATAATTTTCTCTCTGAATCCCCTCCATTGGATATAATTTTTTTTCTTTTTTATAATTTATTTGTTATTTCATTATGATAGAATGCTTGTAAAAGAGTCACCAACACCGTGCCGAGGAGAGTTAGAATATGCTGACTTTATCCTTTACAGAGGACCCATTTGATACTAAATTGTATCTGGTGGTGAGACCCCTCTTCTGGAAGTTTGGCAAGTGTGGAGTCACTACACCGTAACTCTTACTCCGTGGTCCAATGAAACTCAGAGTTGTTGAAATTTTGTAATTAGTATTATTTGTTATCATAATAATTAGTAGTATTAGGATGTTTTGAACCCATAGAAGTGTGTGAAAATTATTTGTATTAAGAATAAATACCTGAAGTTTCAGACATAACCGATAAAATGAAACGCAGTTTCTTCCAGGCAGCGGTCGCATCGATACTGCTATATGGATGCACTACATGGACACTCACAAAACGGCTGGAGAAGAAGCTAGACGGCAATTACACAAGAATACAGCGAGCAATCTTGAACAGGTCCTGGCGGCAACACCCCACAAGACACCAACTGTACGGCCACCTGCCTCCTATCACGAAAACTATTCTAGTTAGACGAACCAGACATGCAGGACACTGCTGGAGAAGCAGGGACGACCTCATAAGTGATGTACTCTTATGGACCCCCACACATGGCCGAGCAAAAGCAGGACGACCAGCACGAACATACATTCAGCAACTATGTGAGGATACGGGATGTAGTCCAGAAGACCTGCTAGAGGCGATGAACGATAGGGAAAAGTGGCGAGAGAGGGTCAGGGATATCCGTGCTACCAGCACGACATGATGATAATGATGATGATGATAATGTTTTACTAAAGATTATTATCATTATTATTCTCTTATCGTGTTTTTTTTACACTAATGTTAACTCGTGGTCTTTTACTGGAGGCTTAGTGACAGTAAGTCTATTGAGCTTTCCAGGATTCTGCTCAGTATTCAAGCCGATCTTAAAAGTGCTGTCGTCTGGATGGTCTTGATTCTTCCTCTGATTTCCTGTTCCTCGCGTCTTTTTTCTAAACCTTTGGGGACCGTTCCAACTGCACCAACTACTATTGGTATCACTGCCACCTTCATGTTCTACGATTGTTTTGTTTGTTTGTTTTTTTTACTAATTTGACTGGGTTCAAGTATTTTTTCTGTCTTTTGCTTTCGTTTATTTTCGCTTTGTAGTCTGCAGGAACGGCAAAGTTCAGTAGATGACAAGTTCTTTTCTTTTAGTGAATCAACACAAGGTCTGATCGTCAGGCCAGGATTCGGTGATCTGTTGGTATTTCAAAATCACAGAGAATTATTTGCCTCTCTTTATCTTGAGCAGATTCTAGTTTGTGTATATATCATTTGATGGGGTGGTCCAATGTTAATCTCTTCCCCAACTCTCGGTGGATCACCTTTCCCTCGCAGTCATGACTAGTCTTATACTCTTTTTGCAGTAGTTTACTGCATTCACTTATTATGTGATTAATCGTTTTACCTCTTTATCTACATAATCTACCCTTGCTATTTTGTTACGTATTATCAATTTTTGTTTTAATATTATTAGTTCTTATGGCGTTGTTTTGTGAGGCTGTTGTATATTGACCTCCGACCCGGCCAAACATGTCATTCCAAAGACGGCGGAAGTTGCATATTCCGTTGGCGTAGGCGAGCTTGGCTGACATTATAGGACAGGGTTAAAATCCCACGGTAGAGTCACAAACTGATGCACCGGAAGTGGGTGACCTGTGAACTGCAGGACAGTTATTTCCGCTCGATGATGATCAAAATACGCCATTCCAAAGACGGTGGAAGTTGTATATTCCGTTGGCCATTTATGGGAAGTGATTGAGTGGACGTCGAACTATTATATAACTAAGTGCACAGGAAGTTCAATCAGAGTTGGAGAAATGATGCTGTAGAGAAAACAGCACCCATCAGAAGGGGCCCACGGGGCCCTCGATTGAGCAGTTTGGGATCAGACGAGTTGGAGATAAGATGCGGTAGAGAAAACCAGCACCCAGAGAGATTGGGCCCCCAGGCCCCCGGTTGAGCAGCTCAGGAGATCGGGAAAGAAACGCGGTTATGGCCAATAGAGTGGGGGTCAATATGTTGCAGTTCTGTTCAGTCTCCAACTCCCTCTCACACACAACCCTTTCAAATAAAGTGAGAGGTATATTTTTCTAAGAACTTTGTCGCTCGTCTTTATAATGTCGTCGTTATGGTTCTGCATGCATATGCATATGTGTATGTATAGTTGGTCATGGTTATACAACAAGGCTATTAAAAGAGATTCGCTTTCTTTTTAGAGTTTTTCTTTTTCTTCTCATTTGCAATCTCACCAATTTGTCGTTTGAAATATTCATATAGTTGTTTTTCGTCTTATTTCTTTTTACTAGATGAAAACCATATTGTTGGTTAAAATACTTGAAATCAGAGAACTGTGAGCAAATTATTGTCAATCCCCGGTTGAGAGGTAAGATCGCCCAATGAAAAGAGGAGTGTCCTGATATGACTTTAAATTCATTCCGGAGGTGTGGTTTCAATCCTGGAGCTCTGAGAAATGTGGAGTTACTTCTTCCTCGCTATTACGCCGAGATCCTCTTTGGCTCATCGTGGTGGTACCTATTAGCTTTGGTTCGGTTTCTTTGCTTGAATGGCATATCAACCTTCGTGGGTTATTTAATGTTAAAGCCATCCCCGTAGAAAAACATTAGTGATATTATTTAACCCAGAGCCGGAGGGATAAAGAGGTTCACACCTTTCTCAATGTTATTAATCCGAATGAGAAAATACTAGCGCGACTGGAGTTCGAACTCACTTACTACGATGTTGCAGTTCAGCACATAAGCCACTACATCCCATATATGCGTAGATATGTTTCAAAATCATCAGTTGGTTGGTTGTTTGGGTTTTATGGCATATCAACCTTTATAGGTTATTTAACGTCAAATACATTTTTATGCAAATGTTTCTATTTTAAACAATTCAGTTTAGCATGAATATACAGTTTAATTGTCAAAAACATTTCTATTTCAAACGCTATTACGTTCACTTTCAGAAAAATACTCTTGGGAAGGTATGAACACCTTTATCCTCCCAGCTATTTCAGTTTAGTCAAACAGTTCTAATTCAGCTAATTCAGTTTAGTATAAGTGCAGATTTTGTTTACACACTGTTGAATGTCAAAACAATTCTATATTAAACAATTCAGTTTAGTGTAAGTAAAGTTTCAATGTTAAAAACAGTTCTAATTCAAACAATTCAGTGTAGCATAAGCACGCAGTTTAATTGTCAAAACATTTCTATTTCAAGCTATTCAGTTTACTCAAACAGTTCTAATTCAAACAATTCAGTTTAGCAGTTTAGTTCTATTTGACCCATAGATAGGGCCCTATCAGGTGCTACTAATCCGGGCCAGAATGGACCTGGGAGCAATGGCAATGAAGCGGTACTCCGCATTCCTCAAAGTTCCAGCATCACCAGAACCTTACCATCAGATTGTTTAGTGTTATATCCGGGACACTCGTTGGGCGGGGGTACCCCTCTGTAGATGTGCAGTCGGTGTATTCTACAGCCCGAGCCGACTGGGCAAACAAAATCACCAGAAAGGAATCATCATCATCATCATGTCGTGCCTCTAGCACGGATATCCCTGACCCTCTCTCGCCTCTTTTCCCTATCGCTCATCGCCTCTGGCGGGTCTTTAGGGCTACATCCCGTATCCTCACATAGCTGCTGTATGTATGTTCTAGCTGGTCGCCCTGCTTTTGCTCGGCCATATGTGGGGGTCCGTAGGAGTACATTACTTATGAGCTCGTTCCTGCTTCTCCAGCAGTGTCTTGCATATTTGGTTTGTCTAGCTTGGATAGTTTTCGTGATGGGAGACAGGTGGCCGTATAGTTGGTGCCTTGTGGGGTGTTGCCGCCAGGACTTGTTCAATATTACTCGCAGCATTCTTGTGTAATTGCCGTCTAGCTTCTCCAGCCATTTAGTTAGTGTCCAAGTAGTGTATCCATATAGCAGTATCGATACAACCGCTGCCTGGAAGAAACTGCGTTTCATTTTATTGGTCAGGTCTGGTTTCCATATGATCGATAGCCTATCGATAGTTGTCCATGCCTTCGTTAGCCGCGTGTCGATGTCATTTTCGGTTGATGAGACGCTGCTTCCTAGGTAGGTGAATTTGTCTACTAGTTTCAGAGGAGTTCCGTCTATTGCGGTGATGTCACCCGTTTGATTATAGCACATATATTCCGTTTTGTGTGCGTTGACATGGAGGCCAATGCCTGCGGTGGCTCGTTCCAAACTATTTAGTAGTATTTTGGCTTGGTTGGGTGTATTTGCCAGTAACGCTATGTCATCGGCGTAGTCGGCGTCGGTAATTGTTTAGATGGAACAATTACCAGAAAGGAATACTTGATACTAAATAACTGCGTGCAAACAAATGATTATTATCATAAAATAAGAATAGTTACTTGCAATTAAGTTGTATATAAAATATTGGAATCAGATAAGAATACTTGATTTCATAGATTTGTACCAATAAACGATTATAATCTTCCTTCTGGGAATCTGGTTGTTATATCAAAGTTAAAGAGCCCAGTCTGTCCGACTATTTACCCAGAGCTGGAGGGAGAAACGTTCGGTTCAGAGCTTTCCCATGTGATATGTAATCAGCCTCGTCCAGATTTGGCATCTATTCGCTGTGTCCACTTCCTGAGAAAGGAACTATGAAACCAATGATCAATTTAAGATACCCCGCTTTGGAATGCTAAAAATATGTTTATGATTTCTATCCAACATTTACAAATGAATCGAATTTCCCAATCTAACTACCCCTATAAAATGGATATGCCGTTAAAAGGCTACACAAACAAAGTACCAAATACTATACAGTGTCCGATGTATTGGTTTTAAAGATTGAAAGCCATGTATTAGAAGTTGACACTTTACCGGTAAAGAGACGATTGAATTTTTTAAAGACTCCAGGGCAAAGAACGTGCCGAAACGTTCTCAGCCTAACTAAGAAAATGATGACCTTGATTCATGTACATTCCACTAATTTATCCCACAGGCTAACTCGAACTATACTGTCACGTGGTCTACCACTGAGAGGAGAGAAATAAGGAATTACTACTACTCCTCCGTGTTTGAATTAACAGGCCGCCAAAGACTGACCGTTAAAAGAGAAATAAGGAAAGTAGGTCAACTTCGGCCGGCCGTTGAAGGAAGAAAAGAATATGGGTCAAGCTATCTGTACCCCGTAACCTCGCCCGGGTGAAAGAGATAGTAGTCCTAACGAACCGCCAGGGAAAGGAAGAAAAAAGGCTAAATGTTTGGCCAGAAACCTAAAGCGGATGTAGCCCCCTTTCCGTCAGCGGAAATAGGGTAAAAGAATTTCAGGTTAGTGGACAGAGGTCGCCGTTAGAGGACGTGGGATCTGATGCCAAACTCCGGGTGAAGAAGCGAAACAGAGCTCTGGACAAGAATAGCAGACGCCTCAAGCCGAGCTCCTTTGAATTCCGCTAGCCCATTAAAGAAAATATTCTCAGAAGGAACCCGTCAAAAAGCTAAGTGAACATAAAGACTTTCTCCCTCTACTCTTCCTAAGTACTGCAATTACTCTCTCTCTCTCTCTCTCTTTATCAATTTAAAGAAAGAAGAAAGAAAAGGAATGAAGACAATTATATTTATGTATTATCCGCTGATAATATAGCCGACACGTTGAATATGGATGTCCGCGTGTATATTAAAAACCTTATTATATTTTGATGTCCCCACGTGTTGAAATTTGTTCATTGTGTTGTTCACCTATCAAGTTGTCTTTTGCATGCTCCTTTTTCAGCTTCATTCGTCTCATGTTATTCTCGCTAAATTGTCCTATTCTTTCCTTTGAAAATATTATATGGGAAACTGGAATTATTGACTACTATAGTTAATATTATTATATCAAAACCTAGAGGCTCGTATCTTCTATTATCCTAGGAGTAGGAAGAGCTAGTGGCCTGGTGAGTGTGCTTGTGTTAACGTGAAGTTTGGAAACCCCTTGCCAGCGGTGGTCAGTCTAGCCCCAAATTAACCCCAACATAATCTGCCAGTTTCCCTACACCCCAAAAGCGAATCTTTACAGGAACTTATTCTACGAGGGATCAAGTGCCAGGCTGCCTCGTCTTCACAAGTGCGAAAAATAAATTCTCGTCTGGGGATTTTAATAATTTTGCCGTCACAATACTTTCAGACGATTGCCCATCTCTATTTTATTTACTTCTTCAATAGTCGACCCTCTACGCTGTTTCGTTGTGATGAATAAGACGTAGCTTTATCAACTTCATATCCATTATCGACTCTGTACGCAAGTCGGGAGCGCCTTGACCATAAATGGAAAATTGATATCGAGTCTTCGATAACTTTTGGCGCCTCAGTATTTTCTTTTCTTTTTTTACTCTATAAAAACTTCCTTTTTTCCTTTTTCTTTTTTTCTTTTTACTTTTTTCGTTTTCATATTTTTTTCTTTTTCTTGTCTCTATTTTTACTTTTTTCTTTTTTTTAATTTTTCCTTTTTCATTCCTTTTTCCTTATCTTTTTTCTTTTTTTTCTTTTCTTTTTCTTTTTTATAATCATCTTTTTTATAATTATCTTTTTCTTTTTACTTTTTCTTTTTACTTTTTTCTTTTTTCTTTTCTTTTTTCGTTTTCAAGTTCTACTTTTACTTTTTCTTGTTTTTTTCTCTTTTTAAGCAAAACCGATATTTGAGTTAAAAATTGTTTTAAAAAACTCCCAAAATTCAAAATAGATAAATATTAAAATGATAGCTGAGTAAAATAGGCGTGAATTAGAAAAACGAGAGAAAATGACAGAAAATATGATCACGTGACTCGTTGCAGTGACGATTTTTTTTCTTTTTAAAATGGCAGTTTCGTGACCGGAAGTTCAAAGAATTACCTTGGTCTGAAAAACCTGACAGGATACCAAATATTTCATTTTTATCCATAAAAAGCTTTTGGAATCAAAAATAACTGCTTTTTTCTGATGACCTTCACAGCTAAACAAAATCTCTTTGATTCAACGTATTTGTTTCTTAATTAAAAGAGGAACGTACCGACATAATTTTCAGTTATAAGTTTGACCTTGTGTTACGTTTGTAAAAAGTAGATTGATAGCTCTCATTTCTATATATCGATTTTAAACTCATCTTCAATATTTTAATGTTACTGGTGTGGATCATTGAAACACTCACTCGAACCGTTACTTACAAGGAAAAGGATTTATTTTACAAGACGAACAAGGATGTGTTAACGGAAGCATATTACTAGTTAGACTCACGAGGAATATCTTTCCCGGTTAAACACCGTCAATTTCACATTCAAAATGAATAGTCCATTCTATACAGAGAGGTATCATCGCTTCTCTACAACATTCAAAAGATTGTTTTTAACGATGAAAAATTGATCTTTTTGCGTAAATGACTTCATTCCACCACACATACGAAAACAACAGCGCAGTTTCCAACAATATCTTTATCAAACTATCTTGATATCAGGAACGGTTTTGGCGTTTAAATGTAGAGATTATATCAGGCCATATGGTTTAGGGTGTGTAAAGCCTTCCTACACGGATTATTATCATAATCTTTGCAAGTTTCTTCCTTGTCAGTGGGCCTCAAAAGATGCTGACTGTTTCCCCTGTTGTGGGGTAAGAACCCCCTCCAAAAGGGATGTCCTGAATATGACACTAAACTGCATCTGATGATGAGGCTCCAGTTCCGTAGATCCGATAAGTGGGGAGTACGTCTTCATTGGAATTACTCTCAAGTCCATTTGGATTCGGAATGACAGTACCTGTCAGGGTCCCATCTATGAGTCAAGTTGATTGGTTTTATGATATATCAACCCTTGTGGGTTATTTAATACCAAATCATGTTTATATATATATATATATATATATATATATATGATTTTCATTTACGAATCATATGTATATATATATATATATATATATACGATTTGTAAATGAAAAGTTTGTAGGTAATATATTTAAACAATTCAGAGTTCATTCGTTTGCAAACAAGTGTCTTCGATTATTTCAATTTATTGTTTGCACAGAGTTAAATGGTCTGAAGTATAGCTATCTAATACTAGTAATTCAATCTCATATTAATCAGTTGTTTGCAGTTCAGTTAAATGGTTTCAAGCATAGTAAATAGTTAAATGGTTCGATTTGAACCATAGATTCGACTCTAACAGATACTACCACTCTGGGTCAGAGTAAACCCGGGAGTAATAGCAATGAAAGGGGTACTCCAGATTTTCCAAAGCTCCAGGACTGAAGCCACACCATTTGATGCAGTTTAGTATCATATCCAAGACACTCGTTGGGGGCGTTGTCTTATCCCTCAGCCCTGCCGACTTGGTAGTCTATGAATTAGATAGATCTGACAGCAAATTATTTGCATTAGATGGGAATACTTGACTCCATATAACAGTATACAATAACTTTAGAAATTACTATTAAATGTAAATATAAACATAGAATATGCGCAGTTACGTGACCTGTTGGTATAAAATAACATTTTTTTGTTGACATGACTTTAAAATCAATCAGTCAATCGATCAATCGGTCCTTGTGAGTTTTTCGCACTATCAATAACTGGTGGTCTTTAACTGATGATCTGACTGAGAGGAAGACTCCACGGATCTCCAGGATTCTTCTATCCAAGTTATGGTGCTATGGTCAGGACGATTCTTTTTCTATATTCGACGTAGCTGTTCCAAGGGATCCAACAACAATTAGCTTATCAATTTTATTGTATGCAAATTTTTCTTGCTCAGTTGGCTTGGGCTGTAGAATACACCAACTGTATCTCCGCAGAGGGGTACGATCCCCCGACGGGTGTCCTGGATATATGACACTAAACAATCTGATGGTGGGGTTCCAGTAATGCTGGAACTGCCATTGCTCCTTGGTCCACTCTGCCATTGCTCCTTGGTTCACTCTGATCCGGAGCGGTTGCACCGGATAGGGTCATATCTATGGATAAAAAAGAACTAAACTGTGTACTTATGCTAAACTGAATTGCTTGAAATAGGACTAAAATGGATTTAGCATTAAATAACTTAAAAAGTTTGAAATACAACAAACAAACAAATAAGTCAGTTTTTCACACGAGTAATATCTGCTGGTTTTTCACTGATGTCTGAGTGACAGCAAATGTCCTCACGGTGTTCATATCTCAGAAGAGTCACGTGACTAACTTTTTTTTAATTGAAGTCACTTATCAGTAACAGGAAGGCACGAATGAAATTACATTCTTAAAAAAAAACAGAGCAAAATTGGCAGTACAGGAATGTCACCAAATAGTTCTGGTTTTAAAGTACAGAATATCAATTATAAGCAAATGTAGCAAGTAAAGTACGGAAAATCAGTTATAAGCCAATGTAGCAAGTAAAGTACAGTATATCAGTGTTATATACCGTACCTACAACATTTTGTGAATTTACTCTGAAAACCTCCAAAAGTTACGCATGAACCAATCATGAAAATAATTAGTAATCAGCAAAACATCAAACTAGGGTAGTTTACGCAAGAAGAACTCGACTCAGTACTAAGAAAAATCCAAAATAGGAAAGCAGCAGGGGCTTGATGAAATACCCACAGAAGTATGGAAGTAGGGAATTCGACAACATACTGCTCCAACACTCTAATGGCGTATATAACCAAAACACAATAGACAGATGCACAAAGGGATGTATCCTCCTTTTCCTTAAGAAGGGTGACCTCGGAATAGCCAAGAACTACCAAGGTAAAACCCTTACATCGATAGCGGCCAAGATCTACAATGCTCTACTATGCAACCGTATAGAACCCAAAATTGAGAAAATATTTAGAAAGAACCAAAATGGCTTTCGTAGAAATCGATCCACGATATCACAAATTTTGACTATCCGTCGAATCAAAGAAGGTGTACGTGCAAAAAACTTCGAGCCAACAATATTATTCGTTGACTTCTTCAAAGCCTTCGACAACACAGAGGGAAGATGGAACGAATACTTCTCGCCTACGGCCTCCCCAAAGAAACCGTCGCAGCCATAATAATGCTATATAAAAACACGAAAGTAAAACTCCGCTTTCCGGATGGAGACACAGACTACTTTGACATTATATCAGGTGTGCTACAAGGAGACTCATTAGTTCCATACCTGTTTATCATCTGCCTAGACTACGTGATTAGAACATTTATCGATTTAATCAAAGAAAACGGTTTCAAGCTGGCAAAGGAAAAAAAAAAAAAAAAAGCAGAAGATACCTCGCACAAACAATTACGGACGCTTCTGGCAAATACACCAACCCAATCCCAAACCCTGCCACATAGTCTGGAACCAGTAGCTGGTGGCATAGGTCTCTATGTCAACGCAGACAAGAAGGAATACAAGTACTTTAATCAAAGATGCGACATCTTCACACTAAAAGGTGGGCCTTTGAAACTTGTGGACAATTTCACCTACCTAGGAAGCAGTGTCTCATCAACTGAGAAAGACATCAACATGCGACTAGCAAAGGCATGGGCAGCTATCGATAGGCTATCGGTCATATGGAAGTCAGACCTGACCGACAAAATAACACGCAGTTTTTCTAAGCAGCAGACGTGTCAATACTGCTATATGGATGCACTACATGGACGCTTGATGGCAATTACACAAGGATACTGCCAGCAATTGTGAACAAGTTTAGGGACGCAACATCCCACAAAACAGCAGCTGTACGGCCACCTACCACCCATTACGAAAACTATCCAAGTTAGACGAACCAGACATGCAGGACACTGCTGGAGAAGTAAGGACGAACTCATAAGCGATATACTCCTGTGGACCTATTCACATGGACGGGCAAAGGCAGGACGACCAGCTAGAACCTATATACAACAGCTCTGTGCCGATATAGGATGTAGTCTTGAAGACCTCTCGGGAGCGATGGACGATAGAGAAGGGTGGCTAGAGAGGGTAAGAAAGATCCATGCTGCTAGTGCGACATGATTATGATGATGATAATGAACATTAATGGGTATGTCCCATTCTTCATAAATACATTGGTCACTATTGTGAGTGAGGGTTAATATGCTGATTAAGTAGTACACCACTAGCAGCGGGTTTACCTTCCCCTCGCTGCTGGCAAGTATTTTATTTTGTTAATGTCATAAATATTTCCATTTCATTTCCAACCTCCGTTTTTATTATCTCTCATTCAGTAACCTTTTTTTTAGGTCACAACAATCAGTTATAAACCAATGTAGCAAGTAAAGTACAGTTATAAGCTAATGCAGCGAGTAAAATATCCACTTGAGATTTTCCAGTTAATTCTAACAGTGCTGTGGTCTGAATGGTCTTGATTCCTCTTTTGATTTTCAGTTTCCCTGGTCTCTTTTCTAGGTGTTTTGGAACCTTTTCAATTGGTATCTCCGTCTCCATGTTCTACAACTTTTCAGCTCTCTGGAAAGATCAAAGTATTTGTCTAGATTTCGTTTTCTTTTATTTTTTCCTCTATGATCTACTTGAACGGTAAAATCCACTCGTTGAACGGGTAATTAGTATTTCAAATTTCCAGAAGATTTTATAAGTCTCATTTTCTTGGACGGGTTCTAGTTTGTATACATAGCAATTGTTAAAATGGTTAAACTTTAGTTTTTCAGACAATTCAGAGTAGATTATCTTTTCAGTCACATGACTAACTTTTTAGAGTAAAACCTGGTTTGAAATTCCTTTATTCAAAGAACGAGGCGCCGGAAATAAGCAAGTTCCCCACAAAGAGCAAAAGCAACACTTTTCAACCAATATTAATCTTTGAAAGAAATAGGAATATAAAAGAATGAGTCTGTATTTTTTTTTCAGTTTTCTTGCTATATTATTATTGAATGCTTTTTATTTTTTTATTCCTTGTTTGAATATACCTAGTTAATACAAATTTAGAATGTTACTTGTAAGGAGAGACGAACAGCTTGATGTCGTTCATGTACATTTTGTGGTTAAACTTTTCTTGTGATTTTGCATGTTTATTGCCCCTAGTGCATTTCCTAAGTATGTAACTGAGTGGCATCATCACTAGTACAAATAGTAATGGTGATAGCGCATCTCCCTGGGATATACCTCCCTGGATTTTCACCTCTGCTAAAGTTTTTCTACCTGCTGTCAATTACACTTTTCAGTTTTTCATGGTTTCCCTGGTGAACTTTATAACTTCATCCGATATCTTGATATTTTCAAACAGTCTATTATTCAGCTTTGCGGGACCATTTTTGCTGTCTACCCACCCAATAATTACATTTTTCCGCCAGGTTTTGCTTTCCTTGAGGATATGTTGATTAATGTAAAGTAGATCACCAGTTCTTGTTCCCTTGCGGCATCCTTTCTATACTTCAGGAAACAGTTCGCAGCTTATTAGCGAATGATAAATCTCCCCCTTGTCTGTGCTATAAGTAATTTCCACTTCATTGGTAGACACGTTATCTGTCTATCGTTGTTCGGTCGGTTCCTTTTTAGGGGTCATTTTGGACCCAGATGGTCTTTCTTTTGGTCATCTATTTGGGTATATCAGAACATCTATTCATGCCTATCGCCATTCTGTCGTAGGTGAAGGAAGTTACTTACCAAGTAACAGAAACTCACCAAAAAGTGAGCGGATAGAAAACGCTCCTTTAGCCATTCTTATTTCCACTCCATGCTTGTTTTGGGGGTCATCAGGAGAGAATGTGCACCGTTTCGGGGCCTTCCAATCGACGGTTTTATTTGCACATCGGCCCCCACCTCACTGACATGAGGCCCCATTAAAGCATCCTGACAAATCAATGTCTAACGGCGAAATGTAAAAATTTTCAAATTTGCTCGCGTAATTAGAATATTGTTGCACATTCGCGAGCAGGTGATGCTATGACGTGTTTATTTTGAAATGTTCCACGGGACTTTTCTTTTATTCCATATCCTCATGGAACAGTTTTCTGTTATTTCTGTAAGGCGTTTCATATTTTTGCTTCTATTACGCCGATTGATTCCAATTTGTCCCAGAAATTGGTACAGGGTACCTGCAACGAAACCTCTTGCTCCAATCTCCGCAGCTTTAACGGTAACACTATACCCTTCCTTTTCCAGTTCTTTTTTGAGATCTTCATATTTGCTTGTTTTGTAATCGTGGCTTTGTTCTAGTTGGCTCTCAAATGGTATTGTTAATTCTACCAGGATGACCTTTGAGTTCTCCTTCGAAAATAGAACAATGTGTGGTCGTAGACCCTTATTAGATATTATTTTCGGGTAATCATTACGCTAGCCAGGGAGGTCCGCAGATACTTTCCAATTATCATCTAATCCAAGAAGATTTTGACCGGGTATAGCTCGACGGTAAGTCGATTTCTTTGAACCGACATATATTTTGCCCCCCTCAGTAACAAATATCTATGTTGATTTATTTGATTCAGGCATCATCAAGTTCCGTATAATTCTGACCAGCTCGTCCAATACACTGTTGTAGCTCCAAGTGTATCTTCCGTTAGCAAGAGCTGTCTTACAGGAACCGAGGACGTGTTCCAATGTTTGAGGTTTCTTATTACACAGGGGACAGGTTGGATCGCTTTCTTTCTTCCATTTGACAAGTTTGCTCTTTGACGGAAGCTGGTCATATGTAGAACGCATTAAAATGGAAGTAGATGGAAGTGAATTTTTAAAAATAGAGTCGATGTATGCCATCATGGCCTGGTGTTTGATACTTTTGTGGGTGTTGCTCTGAGTGATTCCGGGTGTATCTTCGCCTTAGGACCTTCTTCAAGTCCTTGTAATTCTTTTCCTGTCATTTACCCAATCGGCTTTTCTGTTATGTTCTTTTTGTCCCCATATTTTACTCCAAAATCGTTTTGCTTTCTGTGCATCCGGTTGTTGGAAAGTTTTTCCGCATTTTCAACCTACTTGTTGGTAGACTTTCTTTCGTTTATTTGAAATGTACTGTTTTGTGTGTATTGTTGGATCCTGTCTCGATATCTTTTAAGTTTCTCTTCTTTCGCCAATGTTTTCTGATTTATCTACTCAGGTTGTATTATTCAGTTTGCTTAATGTTTTGTTTTTCTCTTTTCATCGCCACATATTCCACTGTTTTTTTACCCTTCCTCAGCATTTTCGTTTGTTATTTGTGCTTCCAGTCTATTTTCCCATCCAGGTTTTGAATTTCTGTTCGTGATCCTGTTCGTGGTCTTCTTTTCACTCATGATTCTCTTTAATTATTAACTCTTCATTTATTTTATAATCTTGTGTTAAGGTGTGTTTTGTGGTGTTGGAATGTCTGGTGTTTTGGCTACTATTGTTTTGCGTTTCAATTCGTTTTGGGAAGTCTTATTTTTCAGTGTTTAGCGTCTCAGTTACTGTATTAGGGTATTGTGGATATGTTGCTCGATTTATTCTTTGCCTATTTTTAGTATTTCAATGACTGAAAAATAACCTTTCTTTATTATCGTCCTTGCTGGGTCTGTACGTCTTTGGCTTGTTGTAATAAATCTAGTGTGTTCTTCCTAGGTTTCTATCATTATTTTTCTAAACCTTTGAGTAGGAATCTTCCTAAAATAACTATGAAGAGCAAGTTTATTGTCTTCCCCTGTCTATTTTCTCCGTTGCTGTTTCTGATTTGAGTGGTTGCTTTGTTCGTTGTTTGTGTACTTTAAATTAGAACAGCCGACATTCGCAGGATACCGATTAGCTTCCCCATGTTGTCTATCAAGATAGCACTTGCTGATCATGTGATCATGACACTTAATTTTGTCGACAGTGTCCCATGTTGAATTATATTTCGATTTGTCATTTATTCATGGGCAGTATATTGTGCCTTTATCAGACGAAGGAGTTATTTATTATCCGTATACCGGTGACCAATGAGACTGACTATTCTTTGATTAGGAGAACACAAAGTTGACATTAATTTGCCAAATTTTACTGAGTTGTAGTTCCAAGTGGACATTTTTCTCTCATTTTTATTTTACTTGTTACATTGACTTATAATTGATATTCTGTAGTTTACTTTCTACATTGGCTTATAACTGATATTCCGTACTTTACTTGTTACACTGGCTTATAACTGATGTTCTGTACTTTATTTTTTACATTGGCTTATAACTGATATCCTTTAGTTTAGCTGTTACATTGGCTTATAACTGATATCCTGTACTTTACTTGTTACATTGGCTTTTAACTGATATTCTTTACTTTAAACCCAGAGCTATTCGGTGGAATTCCTATATTGTGAATTTTATTCTATTTTTAAGAATATATTATGATTTGTATCTTTCTGTTACTGATAAACGGCTTGGATTAAAAAAGTTAGTCACATGAGTAGGACAAATATTCTATCTTTCTGCTATGCTATAATTTCCTTCATGACCACCCCTTTTTTGCCCTTCTCGTCCTAATTTTGCCGTCGTTTCCCCCTCTCTATTAACTATGTATATTCAAACATGGACAAAAAAGGAAAAACATTTAACTCACTTCGATAACATCGCAAGAAAACTTGAAATATATTTACTATGCCATTCTTTTTAATTCCTGCTTTTTTCGAAGATTAATATTGTCAGAAAAGCGTTGCTTTTGCTATGTTGGGGGGGGGGGATTGTTTATTTTCTTTGAATAAGTGAATTTCTCTCTGGTTTTACTCTAAAAAGCTCGTCACTTGACTTAGAAGATTACTCTATCTTTCTGCTATGCTAACACTTCACTCATGGCCCCCACCTCTTTTCCCACTTCTCTTCCTAATTTCGCATTATTATTATCATTATCATTATAATTATTCCTTGCAAAATTTTCACTGACCTAAATTTATCCACGCTCTTCTTTATACTCTTCACTTGTCTTCATGTCTTCATATTCTCTTTTCGTCTCTACACTCTTCCTTTGTCACAATACTCTCCTGTACTCTCTATACTATTCTATTCACAATACTCTCCTTTCCTCTCTATACTCTTCCTTTGTCACAATACTCTCCTTTCCTCTCTATACTCTTCCTTTGTCACAATACTCTCCTGTACTCTCTATACTATTCTATTCATAATACTCTCCTTTCCTCTCTATACTCTTCCTTTGTTACAATACTCTCCTGTACTCTCTATACTATTCTATTCACAATACTCTCCTTTCCTCTCTATACTCTTCCTTTGTCACAATACTCTCCTGTACTCTCTATACTATTCTATTCACAATACTCTCCTTTCCTCTCTATACTCTTCCTTTGTCACAATACTCTCCTGTACTCTCTATACTCTTCCTTTGTCACAATACTCTCCTGTACTCTCTATACTATTCTATTCACAATACTCTCCTTTCTTCTCTACACTCTTCCTTTGTCACAATACTCTCCTGTACTCTCTATACTATTCTATTTACAATATTCTCCTTTCTTCCCTACACTCTTCCTTTGTCACAATACTCTCCTGTACTCTCTATACTATTCTATTCACAATACTCTCCTTTCTTCTCTACACTCTTCCTTTGTCACAATACTCTCTTGTACTCTCTATACTATTCTATTCACAATACTCTCCTTTCTTCTCTATACTCTTCCTTTGTCACAATACTCTCCTGTACTCTCTATACTATTTTATTTACAATATTCTCCTTTCTTCTCTACACTCTTCCTTTGTCACAATACTCTCCTGTACTCTCTATACTATTCTATTCACAATACTCTCCTTTCTTCTCTACACTCTTCCTTTGTCACAATACTCTCTTGTACTCTCTATACTATTCTATTCACAATACTCTCCTTTCTTCTCTATACTCTTCCTTTGTCACAATACTCTCCTGTACTCTCTATACTATTTTATTCACAATATTCTCCTTTCTTCTCTATACTCTTCCTTTGTCACAATACTCTCCTGTACTCTCTATACTATTCTATTCACAATACTCTCCTTTCTTCTCTATACTCTTCCTTTGTCACAATACTCTCCTGTACTCTCTATACTATTCTATTCACAATACTCTCCTTTCTTCTCTATACTTTTCCTTTTTCTTCATGCTTTCCTTTCTTTTATTTTTTCATTATTCTCACTTTTCTTCACTATACTCTTTATTCTGTCTTTATGCTCTCCTTTCTTCCTTTTGCTCTTTTTTATGCTCTTTGTTCTTGTAACTTTACATTTTTTTTTCGCTTCTTCCATCTTAATCTTCTTTATATAAATTTTTTCTATTTAGATATTTAATTTCTTAGTAGATGAGGAAGAATAGCAGAGAAAATGGCTTGACCATACAGGAAAGGGTCCACATGCTTATATCATATGCAAGGTAATATCATCATCATTATCATGTCGTGCTGGCAGCACGGATATCCTTGACCCTCTCTCGTCATTTTTCCCTATAGTTCATCGCCTCAGGCAGGTCTTCTGGACAACATCCCGTATCTTCACATAGTTGCTGAATGTATGTTCGTGCTGGTCGTCCTGCTTTTCCACGGCCATGTGTGGGGACCCATAAGAGTACATCACTTATGAGTTCGTCCCTGCTTCTTCAGCAGTGACCTGCATGTCTAGTTCGTCTAACTTGAATAGTTTTCGTGATAGGAGGCAGGTGGCTGTATAGTTGGTGCCTTGTGGGGTGTTGCCGCCAGGACTTGTTGAAGATTGCTCGCAGCATTCTTGTGTAATTACCCTCTAGCTTCTTCTCCAGCCGTTTTATAAGAGTCCATGCAGTGCATCCATATAGCAGTATCGATGCGACCGCTGCCTGGAAGAAATCGCGTTTCATTTTATCGGTTAGGTCAGATTTCCATATAATCGATAGCCTATTGATAGCTGTCCATGCTTTCGTTAACCTCGTGTCGATGTCCTTTTTGGTTGATGCGACGCTGCTTCCTAGGTAAGTGAATTTGTCTACTAGTTTAAGAGGGGTTCCGTCTAGAGTGGAGATGTCACCCGTTTGATTATAGCACATATATTCCGTTTTGTGTGCATTGACATAGAGGCCAATGCCTGCGGCTGCTCGTTCCAAACTATGCAGTAGTGTTTCGGCTTGGTTGGGTGTATTTGCCAGTATCGTTATGTCATCGGCGTAGTCGGCGTCGGTAATTGTTTTTGCTGCGTACCTTCTGCTTCTTTTCTTTGTCAGCTCGAAGCCGTCCTCTCTGATTTTGTCAATCGATGTTCTAAGTACGTAGTCTAGACAAATGATAAAGAGGTACGGGGCCAGCGTGTCCCCTTGTAGTACTCCTGCTACAATGTCGAAGTATTCTGTGTCTCCATCTGGTGATCGTACTTTTACTTTGGTGTTTCTATAGAGAATCGTTATTGCTGCTATGGTTTCTTTAGGTATGCCGTATGCTAGTAGGATTTGTTCCATCTTTCCTCTGTGAATGGAATCGAAGGCCTTGGTAAAGTCGACAAATAGTAATGTCAAATATTATAGTGGGTCCGAAATAGAGAGAGAGGGGGGAATCCGTGCTGTCACCACGCCTTGATGATGATAATGACTTGGCTTCATGATTACTCTAATTAATTCTTTAATTAATGGTTACTCTAATTAAGTATTTATCCAATCCCTCCGCTATAAGAAGAATGTGACAGAAGGTCAATCTTAAAGCTGAATAAAACTGATTTGAATTCAATGTTTTCTTTCGTGACTCATTGCCTAACCAAGTTTGAGATACTATTTACTGACAGTGAGGGGAAAAATGGATTCATGCCTTTTACGAGACTGCGTTTCACTTTGCACTAAAGTGAGACGCAGTCTCATCAAGAATTTGATCTTACGAGGTGCATACGATAAATTTCCAGACTTTTTTCGTATGGGCACTTTTATTGATAGTACACACATGAAACTCGAGTCCCCTTCGAACTAATCTCCTCCGGTTGCAATGTACTTGTTGTACCGCCCCAACAACTTTTGGAAGGTCCTATCAAAGTCCCCTTGTGTGAGCATGTCAATGACCTTCGTCACAGCCTCTTTTATCTCCTCAATTGTCTCAAAACGACAGCCTCTGAGCTTGGTGGATAACCAAAACTCACAGGGAGCAAGGTCTCGAGTATTGGGACGGTGAGTAACTGTCTTGATGCCCATCTTGGTCAAATAGTCTGTGACAAGGATGGAGTTGTGAACTGGTGTATTGTCCTGCTGGAAATGCCACTGACCCGATTTGAAGAGTGCTGGCCTTTTGTGACGGAATCTCTTCTTGAACTCCCTTAAAACCTCAACATAGTAACCCTAACCCTAACCCTTTGGCCAATAAACTCTGGTGTATTGACTTCCTTACTCCTCGCACACCTCTCATCATCCCTCACAGATTCCCTGCCTTCCTTGAATCTCTTATACGACTCAAAAATGATGCTCGATTCATGCAAGATGGTCGAAAAGCAGTCTGAAGCATTCCATGCGTTTCTTTGGCATTTCTTCCAAGTTTAAAACAGAATTTTATGGCATATCGTTCTTCCTCACGTCCAGATTGAATTTTTGAAATTCACCACCTGTGACAATCAGTAGGGTGTATTCCAATTTCTGCTGGGGCTGTTCGTTTGAACCTGAAATCATAAAAATTGGTCAGTCATCTCATAAGAAGGATAGCAATAACATAGTGAATTTTCAAGAGTCTATGACTATTTTAAATGACCATACGAAAAAAGTTTGGAAACTTATCGTCTGCACCTCGTAGATCGTCGATTTTACTTCCTACGACGATAGCTTCAAGTAACATAACTCCCAGTAACTATTTTAAGACTAATAATTTGTACTCCGTTATAGGGTTTCTAGTATTCGTATTAAATACAAATAATTTGCACAAAGTTATACGATTTCGAGTATTTCAACCAATTTTATAGTGTCAAGTAACTAATAATAATAATCTTTTATAGCTTTAGGTAACTATTCGTCATACAAATAATTTGCACACAGATATATGGTTACAATAATAAAAAAAAAATGAAAAATAAAAAACGCCTGGAAACAAAAGACCTTAAATGGGCGATACACACAATGTATAAAAATCCTGATATAGATATTGTAAAAACTAATCAATGGTTGAAAATGGATGCACTGAGGCGGAGACAGAGGAGTTAATAGCAGCTGTACAAAATCAGTGCCAATGAACAAAAAACTATCTGGCAAACATAATAAAAAACCCAGATCAAACTTACTAAATAGATTATGGGAACAAAAAAACTGAATCAATTGACCACCAGTATCCAGTTGTTCAATCCTAACATCAATAGAATATAAAGAAATGCATTGTCTCCCAGGCCATTGGCGAACACTCTACTATTTAGTAGAGTGTTTGCCAATGGCCTGGGAGACCTGGGTTCAATCTTAGGTCGAATTGTACCAAAGACGCAAGAATGGTACTTGATGCTTCCTTGCTTAACACTCAGCATTATAAGGTAAGGATCAACGGTAGAGTAATACAAGGAAAAGAGTAATACCTTCCCCTACACATCGGTGCTGAAGCTATCGAAAAGGGATCCTTCTGGTCGCCCTCGACTACGGACTACATTCATTGGAAAGTATGCAAATACTATATAATTTTGGATTGTGAAAAACAGTATAAACACCAATCAGGGTCAATAACGGAATCAACAGAAGCAAATATTCTCTAGGACTTCGCTATCTAAACCGATAGAAAAATAGAACAGCAAACAGCATATAGTAGTTAAGGACTATAAAAGATTAACATGCCTTCAAATTGATATATGGCATTGTCAAAAGATAAAAAATTACCACTCAAAGGATATAATACAATAATTAAATACATAGACCAGGAAACAGAAATTGAAAAAAATGTGGCAACCTAAAACGACCACCGAATCAGTAATATTAGGATCTCTAGGTATGATAAAGAAAGGGACGGATAAACAAATTAACAAAGATACCTTGTAATTCCAGCTCATATGAAGTACTAAAAATAGCACATTATTTACATTTTACGGACTATTTTCCTCATCTTTGTCGCTACGTTTATCACAACGTTTCGGTCGTTGTACGCTCCAGCCTTCTTCAGGTGGTTGGAATATCGAACTTAGCCTTTTATTTCGCTCGCCGGAGTAGACTGTTCTAGTTCCACGAGCCATATTTAATGGATATCAGTAATCAGTTATCTTCAATTAACCTCCCCTCTGAAAGTTCTCCACTGCCTTCACCGGGTATTGAACTCACATTCTTTAGGGTATGTCACTGGATTTAAACAACAACTTTATCAACTGTGCCATGTGTCCTTGAGAAATAGCACGTTGCAGAATTGCTCATTTCCCAAGCAGATTACAATAAATGTGACTGAAAAATATCACAAAAAGAGGCTGCAAAAATACAAAATACATAGAATACAAGTCATCACTACCTTCTCTCTTGGATAAAGACCCAATGAATAAACTCAAAATAAAACTGAAAACTAAGAAATTATAGCAATGATAGTAATGTTTATACAGATATACTTGAAGCATAGATGATACTCGAACTTATATGACACTGGGTCCGAGTGGATCAGTAATACTAAAAAATAAGTGACTCCATATTCTCTAGAGCTTATATATATATATATATATATATATATATATATATATATATATATATATATATATATATATATATATATATAAGCTCTTATATATATAAGCTCTTGAAGTGACTGCATTTCACATAGGACCAATACCCTTGGGAAAGGTGTGAATCCAATTATTCTCCCTCCAGCTATGGGTAAATAGTAGGACAGACTGGGTTCTTCAGCCTTGGTTAGGCAACTAGTCTAGGAGAAGGAAAACTCTGAATTCAAACCTGTTAAACTCCGTTTAAAAAATTGACCTTGTGTCATATCCTGCCCGAGCGGAAGGGTTGGTAAATAGTATATATATATATATAACCTCTTATATATATATATATATACAACCTCTTATATATATATATATATATATATATATATATAAGACCTTATATATATATATATATATATATATAAGCTTATATATATATACATATATATATATATATAAAAGCTTATATATATAAGAGCTTATATATATATATATAAGCTCTTATATGTATATAAGCTCTTATATATATATATATATATATATATATATATATATATATATATAAGCTCTTATATATATATATATATATATATAAGTTCTTATATATATATATATATATATATATATATATATATATATATATATATATATATAAGCTCTTATATATATAAGCTCTTATATATATATTTGATTGAACATAATAGACATTTTTGTCAACATATTTTTTCGTTAATCCTTTCGAATTACCGTATTGATCTTATGATATTCGACAGGAATTAGTTGAGAAACCTTTCATAATTAGTTATTTCCCTAAGTACTTTCTGCCCAACTTTGGGTTATCATCAGGGGAGGGGTATTACAAAAGTGATATAATTTCTGTGTGTACTTTACTACTTTGTAAGAAAAGCGTCTGTACTGTTGTATTGTGTAGCGTTTACTTTTCGAATTTGTTATTAGGAACATATTAGGAACATACAACCCAAATTTAATAGAATTAATTTTGAAACCAGTGCTAATGTACTTGAATGCTTTTAGCTACTGAGGCTATTTATAGAAACAAATTCCCGCCGAATATCATAAGATAAAAAAAATATGTCTACAAAAAATATCTAATATGTTTAATCAAATATGTATCAATGAAGAAATTCTGCTAATATATATATATATATATATATATATATATATATATATATATATATATATATATTTACTAATCTAATATCTACCAGCATTCATGGTACCAGAAAAAAACAAAAAAACCTCGCCAGGAACAAGAGATAAAGTACCTCGAATCACTGCCCGGGGGAAAAAGAAAAAAATTATTGGTCAAAAAGAAAAAAAAGGCCAACCTCGTCCGACCCCTTGAAAAAAATTAAGGGATACGCAGTCAGTTGGTCAAAAGAAAACTAAAAACCTTCCGCGAATCCTGCAATGCTACAATTACAAAAGTGCTCAACACAAGTGGAGCCAATTATAAAATTAACTTAAATCCCGAGTTGGAAATCTTCTACTAAAGTTTCACCTTATCGGATCATCAGGAAGCCTAACTCCAACTAATGCTAAAAGAGAAAGCGCCGTCTTATATTCACCAAAAACCCACCTTGTTTAAAATTTACATTAAATATATATATATATATATATATATATATATATATATATATATATAAAATAAAATAAATAAAAATAAAATAAATAAAAATAAATAATTTCAGATGCACAAGCAAATATATACGTATATATATATATATATATATATATATATATACGTATATATTTGCTTGTGTATCTGAAATTATTTTAAGATTGTGCTTGCAACCATACGTGTTTTGATCTCATAAAAATGCACATACCTCTTTATTCTTAAATTGTTAATCTGAGTGGAGTCCATGTAGTGTTGTGGTTAACGTGTTGGACTGCGATATGGTAGTAAGCGAGTTTGAACTTAGGCCGCATCATTTCGTTCAGTTTTGCTTCACTTATGAACCTCCTAAGCTCTCCCTGTGATTCTTCTACTACAATAACTTTGGCATTAAATAACCCACCAAAGTTAATATGCCATTAAACAAAGCAACGCAAACAAAATATCTGCTGTGAAACGATAGAGAAAAAAAAATCTAATGTAAGGGAAGTAACGCAAGAATAATTATGAGTTACTTCCCTTGCATTAATTCGCTTGCAAATTCAAGAAGCGTGTGACGAATTATCCTATGAAGAGAATTTATTATCATCAGATTTACGATTAAAAAAAAATTAAAAATTAAAAAAAAAATAAACGAAACAAGTATGATTGAATAGATTTATTTGTTGATCATACAATAATGATTAGAAGAAATATATTGTTGTTATAATAAACGAATTGGATTTAATCTATCTCTATAAATGAACAATGTGATTTTGTTTCTTTGTCTGAAATACATTATTTCAACAAGTGAACCTCTTTTTCGTATTATCAAAATAGTTCACGAAAAAAAAAAAAAAAAAAAAAAAAAATTATCAAAAGCTGAAAACTCGACATTTATTATAAATAAACTGTGCATTTATCACCGTATATTTCAAAAAAGATTTTTGCAAATATAAAAACATATTTATTTAATAAAATTATTGAGCTTAAGAACGTTTTTATTTATTTGTATTTATTGGTGTAGGTCGTCGATGGTCGGTGAATTGTTGGGTTCTATTGGGATTGCTATATGGATGCACTACATGGACGCTAACTAAACGGCTGAAGAAGAAGCTAGACGGCAATTACACAAGAATGCTGCGAGCAATATTGAACAAGTTCTGGCAGCAACACCCCACAAGGCACCAACTATACGGCCACCAGCCTCCCATCAGGAAAACTATTCAAGTTAGACGAACCAGACACGCAGGACACTGCTGGAGAAGCAAGGACGAACTCATCAGTGATATAATCCGATAAACCCCCGCATATAGCCAAGCAAAAGCAGGACGATCAGCTCGAACATACATTCAGCAGCTATGTGAGGAAATGGGATGTAGCCCTGAAGACCTGCCAGAAGCGATGAATGATAGGGAGAAGTGGCGAGAGAGGGTCAGGGATATCCGTGCTAGCGGCACGACATGATGAGGATGATGATGATTGGGATGATGGTGCGTTTCGTATCTGATTCCCTTTTCTTCTTTTCACGCCGTTCACTTGTTTTCTTCTTTTTTCTGTGGGAAGCTGTATGAGTATTAAGGAAGCAAAGAAAGAGACAAGGATACCTTTTAACTCCAACTTTCTTTTAGGGTTTAGCGACTATTCTGTGGTGAGACTGTTTTCTTGTATCAGTAGAAATAATCGCGTGTCTCAGACAAGGTGTTGTATTAGAGTTATTCTCAGTGTTAAAAGATTGAAGTTCATGTGTTCAGTAAGTGTGTCCAGCGAGGTATGTTTAGCGGAGGCGACTACAAGCAGGAGACACGGCTAGTGCCAAGCCTGGGACATGGTGAGCACGTATGCTACCTTACCAGCAGCCGAGAGAAAAAGGACCTTTCGATTGTAGTGATTACAGCTTAATGAGAGAATTCTATTTGGCACCAGAAAACTCATCCTTTCGGGCATGCACCAATTTCTCTTCCTGTCAGAGGGCTCCTGGGAAACAGAAAAATTAAAAAATTTGGCAATTTTATTCATTTTGTTTTTTTAAATGAATCCCTACAAAATTCTTCTTAAAAACAGCAAAAAAAAAAATAATATGCAGAAACTTAAGAACCCCCAGAGAGAGCAAACTAAAGCTGAAAAGAAGAATTAGAACACATCCAAGATCAGATGAATAAAATCAGAAATTCAGTTGAAAATAAACAAAGATAATTAGCATGCCAGATGGTAAATGACGAGAACTGAAGAAGAAGCACCCCGAAAACAAAATTTAAAACTGCCAGCCAAAAAGAAAGACTTCAGAAGTGAATCGAAACATTTAAAAATCTCCACGGAAATGCTCCCGAAATCACAGATAAACGTTCTGAAGAATTTTTTTAATGACCAAGCAGACATCAAACTCCAATAGTTTATGGAGGAAGACTTTGACGTAGTACTGGAAAAAATATTAAAAGCAAAAAAACATCCAGGCCTCGACGAAACACTGGCTTAAGCATGGAAGACAAAAAAAAAAAATTGACGATATAATTCTTCAATTATGTAAGTGAATAATGAAAAGGAATCCGACAGCATGGAGAGAAATTGAAAAACAAAGAAATCAAATGTGAAGAACTTATTGTATAGGAAAGTCGACGTTATCCTTATTCTAAAGTCCTGATGAAGAGTCATTAACCCTTCACGATAAATTCTTCACTTTTGATTACTTTGTTTTTCAATTTTTCTTCAATCATACAACGCTGTGAATTAACAAAACACTCTAGCAAAATTGGCAAAAGGCTGAATTTTGGCTTTTTCCCAAAAAGGTGACCTCGGAATCACAAAGAACTGCCGCGACATAACTTTTACTGCTATAACTGTAAAGGTTTATAACATCCCACTTCTCTATCGTATCCAGCCAGAAATCGAGAAGATTGTTAAGAAAAGTCAGAGCAGTTTTCGAAGATGTCGATCCAGAATTTGTTAGATTCTGACACTTAATTGCATCATTGAAAACACTACTGTTTGTACATTTCTCCAAAGTATTAGATTCCATACACAGAGGAAAGTTTGAGCAAATACTTTTAGCTTATGGTTTCCCAAAGAAACGGTTACCGGTTTAAGGATATTTTTTACAAAAATACGAAAGCAGTGATACCATCACCATTACAAATGGTGCTAATTTATCTCTTTGTAAGACTTCAACGATAATATCAAAAAAGTCGTTGAAGCCTTTACAATTAGCAGCCCAATTAACATATCTCGGTAGCAATATCTCATCTACTAAAACTGATGTCAACATATGCATGGAATGTCATGGATTGTTACTAGTAGGTTATGGAACATATGAAAATCTTATCTCTCTGATAAACTAAAACGGGAATTCTTTCAAGCTATGTCAGCCCTACTGTATGGATGCACCACCTGGACTCTAAACGCATGGAGAAAAAGCTAAATGGGAACTACGAGTGCTGTTTTTAACAAATCTTTTTTTGTAGTCACCCCAAAAATTAGCAATTAAACGGCCACTTTGCTCCCATCTCACTAACCATGTAAGACAAACAAGACAAATAAAAAATTAACTCATAAATGTTCTCCTATGGACTCCTACATATGGACACATTAGTGTTGGCTGACCAGTAAGGATTTATATTCATCAGCTCTGTGCAGAAACTGGATGCAGTCTAAAGGACCAATCAAGAGCGATGGTTGATAAGGACGAATGATAAGAGAGAGAGAGACAGAGAGACAGACAGAGACAGAGACAGAGAGAGAGAATCCGTGATATCAGTGCGACTTGACAATGACGATGATAATGATGATAACATGTGAATAAACAGCAGATTGAATACATGCAAAATACTTCAAAGACGTTAACAAAAAGCTCAATTTATTCAGATTTTAATAAAAGAAGTAAAGTCAATATCTGAAAATATTGCCTAAATTTTCTGCTAGATAATTGAGCTACTTCTTTGAAATGTATATACCTGCGACCAGAATTCTGATCGGGGGACCCCATTTCTATATTGCAATTGCCTATTCCATATTGTAATCTGTTCTTTAACAACCTGTGAAGCTTTTGAATAAGAGAATACAACATTTTTTTTTATTTTCAGTTATTATACAGTCAGAAGCCAGGGGTTTTTGGATTTAGGTTTGAGGCCCAAGGATCGGGGCCAACGAATCAGGGTCCACAGATCAGGGCACATGAATGTGGGTGGTTCACGGTCCTAAGGGTTAAGAGAATGATTTTTTTTCATAATTCTCACACTCTAGTGTTATAATTGTATTCTTAAAGTTCATTCATTAAATATTTTTTTACATTTTTATATCTACCAAAAGAATTGACAGTAAAACCAGTTTTTAAAATATCTGGGACTTCTTTGGGTCAATATGTAATAAGTGACGAGCTATCAAAATGAATGAATAAAGACATTCTCATTGCCATGCTTCAATTAGGTGTTAAATAATTCCTTGAAAAACAATGGCTTCACCTGAGGATCATTTACGCTAGAACTCATTTAGTGTTTGCCACGGGTTGGCCATCAAATGTTCGTAGCTTGCTTTCAGGGGGTCTTCCCAGCAGCCACTACCTGCATTGCAGAGCTAAGTTCATTGCTTGGCACCTGTGGCGTCCCAAACGAGGAATACCGAAGGAACCAAGTATTTTTAAGTCGATTCGTGCGTGGCCCTCCACTATAAAATAAGTTCATATCAAATATGATTTGGTTGGAAGTTTGATAAATCAATATCAATGAGTCAAATAAAACAACCTGCGTAGTCCTGGCAATGCGCACTTTATCGAGCTACCAAAAAGATGGAATATTCATTAATTCGCATCCTGTTTAAAAGCCTCTGTCTTGACTGAAACCCTTTAAACTGATATTTCAATCTCAGGTGTACGCAAAAAGAGAGTGAGATTTATTGGGCATTAACGTGGACTCTCTAATGAAGTAGTCTCTTCTTTGTTTATCTGGATACTATAATCTCCTACCAGAAAGAGAGCCTGTAAGTTGTCATATTCAGATGTCCTCGCCAGGGATTTGGCTACCGTACTGAGTGTTAAATTCACTTTGATAACCATTGTTAAGTCTATCTGGATTAATTTATAACCGGTGTTTACATCATTAAGATAAAATTATGGCTGGACAAAACTCTAGGATTTCCAAAATTGCAAAATACAATAGCTACTACTACTACTACAACTACTACTACTACTACAACTACTACTCACACTAAAACAATTACTGTGTACAAGTCTACTCAATAATATCACTAGTAACTGTTAACGTAACAAAGTACCCACGGTGCAGGCATATATATTGTTGCATGTGTGTCCAGTTAGCGATCTGGAGCGGTGGACTAGGTCAGGTTTTTTAGGTGGAAGAAATCCGGAAGTTCAAATGTGTGTCAAGGAAGAAAAATAAAAATCAATTTGAAGTGTTAAAATGCGCTGAACGTGATTGAACTTGAAAATAACTAAGTAAGATTGGTTGGAGGTCAGTATAGCAGGAATTCACCCCTCCAACGGTTCTGTTCGGAAACTTATATCTACTCTTATCTGGAGATGTCATGGAGACATCATTTATTTCCTCGCAATATGTTATCGAAAAAAAAACAACAAAAAACAAAAAAACAAAAAACAAAACAACAAACTAACAAACTGAAAATAGAGATGTTTTGGTTAAAACAGATTATCATATTTACCAACCCCTCCGTTCGGGCAGGGTATGACACAAGGTCAATTTTTAAGCGGAGTTTAACAGGTTTAAATTCAGAGTATTCCTTCTCCTAGACTAGTTACCTCACCAATAAGCCTTGGTGAAGCAACTAGTCTAGGAGAAGGAAAACTCTGAATTCAAACCTGTTAAACTCCACTTCAAAAAAATTGACCTTGTGTCATATCCTGCCCGAGCGGAGGGGTTGGGTAAATATGGATATATAAGAAGTGGTTCTTAAGCGTAAACAGATTTTGGCAGATCAAACGGAAATGGAGATCAGACGAGAGTCGAGAAGAGCTGAGACCAGACTTGGGAAATGTGAGCGACTGCTGGGATATTGTTCACTATGTCACGTGTCAATAAACCGGTTTATGTAACGTGGGCGACACAAATACGAGGAATACAACGTGTTCACCGTACTACTTCTATACTGTAATTACCTCGAGAACAAATGGTTGTGTGCCTTGTGTTCAGGAGAATATGTATTGTGTTGTCAGCGCCGGGCTGTTTTGTTGGGGTTCAGAGAGTGAATCACATAAAGTACAACTCGGCTCTTCACCTGTCCTTTCTGAGAAGGGTCGTCGAATTTTCGTTTCTTCTTTTCCTGAAAAGCAAACTAGTCTCTGACTCTTTTCTGGATAAAAGGTATTTTGCTTGTCATATTGAGATATTTATCACCGGGCAGGATTTGACGCAAGGTCTTTTTTTATAGCGGGGATTTATGCGAGGGGGAGGTTGGACACGAGCTGAGACTCATGCGCTGATGGTCAATGCCGGTCGTAGGTACACTTGGTGCATTTTGAACTATGCTAGTCATTGTTAAGTCTCTCGGCATGTATGCTAGGTGACCTTGTTGGTCATAGATTCACAAGACCAGAAGGTCTTGCAGTCGAATCTTGTAATTTTTATCAAACACAAATGTAGGGAATTTCACTTTTCGATACAGCTGTTTATTTCGGTTGCTGAGATAGATAGATAGAGAGAGAGAGAGAGAGAGAGAGAGGGGAGAGAGAGAGAGAGAGAGGGAGTGAGAGAGAGAGAGAGAGAGAGAGAGAGAGTTTGCCCCTTAGTTAAAATTTTGTTGTTAACTGTAAACTTCACTCTTTATTGGAGAAATTTCTTCTGACTCTCTATTCTCTGACTACTTAGCTTGCCTACTCTCTTTCTCTTTCTCTCTCTCTCTCTCTCTCTCTCTTTCTTTCTTTCTCTCTCTCTCACACATGCACACACTAACTAAGTACCTAAATGAGCCCTGAAAGGGTCTTATTTATAGTTGAGAGAAAGAAAGAAAGAGAGAAAGAGAGAAAAAGAGGAGGAGGGGTTTGGTCTTTAGTTAAAATCTTGTCGGTAACAGTAAACTCTATAGGCGGAATTTCTTCTGATCCGGCTAATCTCAGACGACTTAGCTTTCCAACTCTCTCCCTCTCTCTCTCTCTCTCTCTCTCTCCCTCTCTCTCTCTCCCTCTCTCTCTCTCTCTCTCTCTCTCTCACACACACACACACACACACACACACACACACACACACACACACACACACCAACTAACTTACTACCTAATTGAGCCCAGAAAGGGTCTTATTTATATTGATTTTCTTAAAGTCATTCAATCAGATTGTTTTTCTTTTTCCTTAGTTTTCCTGTTCTGATGCCCCACCTCCAATGCTGGCAGTTAATTGATTTTCCGTAATAGGCTTCATATTTGTTTATCAGTTTACCCTAATCCCGAAAACGTAATATCTTAATGTCTTTGAGTCACTTCAAAGAGACTAGTTAAACAGTTGGTCAGCTATACCACACATATCCGTTTCAAAGTAATTAGTACCAATCCTTTTGCTCGCAAATGATTCGAACAGACAATCCGTATTTGTTTAGGCTCCGTTCGAGCAAAAATTCAATGAGTAATTAAACTCAATTTCAAACCGGCTAAGTCTCGTGCTTATGTTGTTTATAGAGGATATTTTTATACCCTTTCCAATTTGACCCAGTTGGCTGTGGCTGTAGTATAAACTGACTGCATCCCTGTAGAGGGGTAAGACGCCCCCAACAAGTGTCTTGGATATGACTCTAAACAACCTTGATTATGACACTAAACAATCCGATGTTGAGGCTCCAGTAATGCTGGAGCTTTGGAGAATACAGAGTACTCCTTTACTGCTATCGTTCCAAGGTCCATTTTGGCCCGGAGTAGTTGCACCTAATAGGGTCCTATTTATGGGTCAAATAGAACTGTTTGCCATTTACGCTGTGGACTTATGATAAATTGAATTGTTTGAAATAGAACTGTTTGATCCTGTAACTATATGAAAACAAATGACTGATGTTTAATTGAATTGTTATTGATACATAGAAATACTTGAAAACATTAAAACATGTGCAAACAAGTGGTTAATAGTAAATAGAATTATTCGTATTAGATAGAAATAATGAAACCATTTAACTGTGTGAAAAAATTAGCTCAGACTTGTTTAAAAATGTTATTTCTAAAATGTATTAAGAAATCATATATTTAATGTAGAAATATAAAAAGGATTTGGCATTAAATGACCTACAATATTTGATATGCCGTAAAACCAAGGATTTGGCATTAAATGATCTACAATGGTTGATATGCCATAAAACCAAGGATTTGGCATTAAATGGCCTACAATACTTGATATGCCATAAAATCAAGGATTTGGCATTAAATGGCCTACAATACTTGATATGCCATAAAACCAAGGATTTGGCATTAAATGGCCTACAATACTTGATATGCCATAAAACCAAGGATTTGGTATTAAATGGCCTACAATACTTGATATGCCATAAAACCAAAGTAAACCGAACCAAACCTTTCCAACTGAACCTCCCTGCTCCATTGTCACGCAGTCTGGCTTTCTAATAGACATTGAAAAAACGTGGGGACATCAAGCTGAGTTTCACTTAGTTCCTTACAAACCTCCAGACTTAGCGGGGAGTGATTTCCTGCAACACCTGTATAGAAATTGAAAGTCGTCAATTTTAAAGTTGCAATCACCCCATGAAAGAAATGTTTTTGTTTATATAAATTGACGACTTTGGCTGTCGTCCTGGCATCTTTAACGGTTGAGAGTTCGATCGGAAAACCACGGTATACTGACTGAATCAAAAGATTTAATTGGTAGTTTCACAACGTCGATCGTTTGAAAGAAACATTATCCATTTTGAGGTCATGTAGAAGGATCGAACACCTCGGCTAGACCACATCTCCTGGTGGGATTTAACAATTTTAAGGACAGGAACTCTTACTATAGGTTTCCCTAACAACAGGTTCTATCACCACTATAGTCCTTGTTGGCTGGTCCGATGCACGCCTAAAGGATGATCTTTTGGTTACTACGTGCGATAGTTTAGCAATTTAAATTATTGATTTTAGTTATTTTCTCAACTTTAAAAAAGGGTCTTAATAAATAAAAGATTGAGAACCTCTGATTTAAGCCAAAAAAAAAAAAAAATTAATAAAATAAGTGAAAAAATACCCCCCAAACGGTTCTTGGGATTAATGAAATTGCAAGAACAGGTTCTTGTGAACCATTGCGAACCGGCTGAATCTCATCAATGGTCACATCCGGTTCATATCCCATAGATGCAGTGGTGGAGGCCCACGCCGGAGAGAGGGATGCTACACGTGTCTTAATGCGTATGGTGTCTTGAGAACCTGTAAGGATGGGAGTGGTCGGGTCGACATCACAAAGGTGGTCACAACGGAAGCATGTGACCAAAGGGTCAATTGCGTGGAAGGGTGGTCACATTAGAACAATAAAATAAAACTAAACAAAACAGATAAGAAAGCCCCCTCCACAAAAAAACCAACAACAACAAAAACTGATATCTCTGAAAATGGAGTAGAAAAAGTTTTGTCTGGAGTAAGCTGTCCAGTTTCTATTTTTGTTTTTTGTTTTCCTAGTTTTCCTATTTTTATTTAACTTTTGTTCATGAGTGTTTGTTCGTCGTAGCTGTTCCCATTTTTCTGGTTATGAGTCTACATCTGTCTTTTTTATTTTTAGGAATTGCTTGTGGTGTAATGGATATCGTCGTTGGGTAAATGATATGGTGATTCGAGTTCAAATCCTGAAAAAAAGCTGTTTACATTTCCCATTGCGCTAATACATAGCGGAAAAGGTATGGATCCAACTATTCTCCCTCTAGCTTTGAGTAAAATATTAGAGCAGAATGAGCACTTTACCTCTTGGTATGGCAACCAGTCTAAGAGAAGGAAAACTTTTAATTCAAACCTGTTAAACTCTGCTTAAAAATTTGACTTTGTGTCGAATCTTGCTCGTGCGGAGGGGTTGGGTATTTACATGTGTATTTTTTTCTTTTTTTCATCATTACTATCCCATTTACTCAGTTGTGTATTTGTATATGCGCATGCGCGTGTGTGTGTATTATTTACAATTCTATCTAAATTCCTTTCTACTTGTGGTTTCCCCTTTTTCTTTCAAGGACCTTTTACTTTCTGCTGTCAAGTTTTTAATTATTTTCTTGGAGCTTTTTTCTTTGGCTGTCGTGGTTTTCGCAGATTTTCAATTACTCTACAAAATGTCGAGCAGGACCCTTTCACACCAAATCTTTGCTGATGTTGTCAAACTACTTGTCTGATCATTATCAAAAGAATCAACACCAAGGGATCTAAATAAATTGTCGTATTGGGAAGATATTTGGAAATAAAAATTTAACACTGAAAAATGTAAAGTAGGACATATTAGATGGAAAAATATTAACGTTGAAAATAAATTAAGCAACGGCGAAGTAAAAAAAAAAAATCCAAGTCCTGGCAGCAACACCCCACAAGGCACCAACTATACGACCACCTGTCTCCCATCACGAAAACTATACAAGTTAGACGAACCAGACACTCAGGACACTGCTGGAGAAGCAGGGACGAACTCATCAGTGATGTATACCTATGGACCCCCACATATGGCCAAGCAAAAGCAGGACGACCAGCTCGAACATACATACAGCAGCTATGTGAGGATACAGGATGTAGCCCTGAAGACCTGCCAGAAGCGATGAACGATTGGGAGAAGTGGCGAGAGAGGGTCAAGGATATCCGTGCTAGCGGCACGACATGATGATGACGATGATAATGATGAAATGAGGAATACGATCTAGAGGTTGGCTTTTGTTATATACAAGCGTGTGGTTGCAAGCAAAATAAGACTGACGAGGAGATTTAGTTTATTTTGTTTTTTGAAAAAACAAAATAAACCAGCGGATGAAATATCTGGCCGGCTGCGGGGGGGTGTCAATTCGGCGTCGAGCGGTTGCTTTGATCTGGTCGGACCGAGTTATCTGATGATGCTCTCGTGATGGCCGACGATTCAACTGCTACGTGACCTCTGTTTGGCCTATTTATGAGTTTCCGATTTCAAACACCGGCTCCAGAAAATGCTCCTTGTGGAAAAATATGATTGGTTGAAAAATAGACTTTTTTTATAACTGAGAATTTTCTGGGGATTTTGGATAGACTATGTGCGGAGCCTATGCGCAGAAGCCATGATTTTCTCAGTTTGACACTGACCGTTGTTGGGTCAACATCCGGTTGCTGTTATTTTCTTCAACTGTCTCGATGTCTGTGGGTCTGTGTTTTGTGTTGTTTGGTTGTTTGGTGTGTGAAGGGTTGTGGATGAATCAGAAGAGATTTTATGTATTTTACGATAACACTTTGATGATACATTTAAACCTGGCAATCATATATCGTCTATTGTATCGGTGTCAAAGGGAATGAGAGACCGAATGGTTAGAAATTTTATTTCAAGGGAGTCAAACGTTTTAAAAATATATAAAACTTTAAAAAGACTTCATATAGAATAATGTATTGAGACATGGAAATTGGAGTGTACTATTAAGATTATGGAGCAAACAAAGAAGAGTGACAAAATCAATAAAAAAAGTAGAAAAATTACAGTTATAGAGAGAGATTAGATCACTTTCTTCAATGGATCTCTAGACATGGACTTGCTGGTGTTGGCCGACCTGCAAGATCTTATAAGCATTAGCTCCGTGCGAACACAGGATGTAGTTTGGAAGATCTACCGGGAGCGAATGGATGACAGAGAGAGAGAGAGAGAGAGAGAGAGAGAGAGAGAGTCAGGGAAATCCGTGCTGTCAGCGTGACATGATGATTATGATGATGATTTTACTTCAAAAACTGCTAAGGTTTATTGTGTTCTGCTTCTCATTCGTATTTGAGATGAAGTTGAGAAAATTCGGAAGTTGAGTAAAAGTCAGGACGGCTTTCGGAAAAATCAATCCACTGATTCTGACAAGCATCGAATCATCGAAGGTGTATATGCAAAAGATTCTGAGGCAACACTATTGTTCGTAAATTTCTCTAAAGCATTTGATGCCATGCACAGAGGAAAAAAGGAACAAATAATTCTCGCATACTGTCTCCCCTAAAAAACCGTTACTACTCTAACGATGCTTTACAAAAACACGAAAAGAAAGGTTTGCTAACCTGATCATGACACAGACTTCTTCGATATTGTTGCTGGAATCTTGTAAGGAAATACATTAGCGCCATGTTTGTTTATAGCCCGCCTAGGTTACGAACTACGAATGTCGATAGATCTAATAAAAGAAAGTGGTTTCACATTAACCCCCACCAAAAAAAGCAGGCAATTTCCTGTAGAAACTCTGACAGCCGCTGACTACGCAGATGATCAAGCACTTCTTGCTTATATACCAGGCCACACCTAATCCCTACAGTATAGCCTAGAGCATGCAGCAGTATGTATTGGAATCTACATAAACTCAAATAAAACTGAAATTGATGTATTTTAAACAAGAAGGAGACATCTCGACTCTCAAGTGGCAAGCCTTTAAAATTTGTGGACCAGTTCATATACCTTGGCAGCAATATCTCATCTGCCAAAAATAATGTCAACATTCACCTAACGAAGGCATGGACTACCATATTTACCACCCCCTCCGCTCGGACAGGATATGACTCAAGGTCAATTTTTTTAAGCGGAGGTTTGAATTCAGAATTTTCCTTCTCCTAGACTAGTTGCCTCACCGAAGCTGAAGACCCCAGTCTGTCTTACTATTTAGGAGGCATTGACTACTATTGACAGGTTATTTATCATATGAAAATCTGATCTTTCTGATTAGATAAAATGGGATGTTTTTTGTTCTTGTAGCCATGTCAGTACTGCTGTATGGAAGCACCATCTGGACTCTAAGGAAACTCATGGAGAAAAAGCTAGATGGGAATTAGACAAGTATCCTACGCTCTATTTTGAACAAATCCCAGCGGCAACACTCTTTAAAGCTGCAGCTGTATGGTCACTTGCCTCCCATCTCACAAACCATCGAAGTAAGACGAACAAAACATGCTGGGAACTGCTGGGGACCTAACAACGCACGCATAATTCATATCCTCTTATGGACTCCTGTACATGGTCACACTGGTGTTGGCCGGGCACTGGATGCAATTAGGAAGACCTGCCAAAAGCGATGGACGGAGAGAGAGAGAGGGGGGGGGTAAGTACCTCCATGATGATGATGATGATGATGTCTTTACTAAAAAGAAGAATGAAAAGTGATCAAATTGAAAATTTTAGATTAATGGAATTTCCAATTATTGTAGACATTTTTCAATATTTTTTTCTCGAACTGGAGATTTACTTTAAAGGCATTTAAAAAAAAAACTTGTTCGATTAACCGATTGGTTTTTTTTTGCTAATAGACTTATAGATTTTTGAAACAATTTGCTTAATCAGATTAAAAGCAGCAATGATGTAGAAAATTTTAAGATTTAAATCGTAGACTTTAATAGAGGCAACTCGGGCGGTGTAATGGTTAGCAAGCTAAACTAGCTTCATGAGTGTGTTCGAGTTTCATTGGGTGCCCCATTCCATCGGTCTTGTGCCACATCTAAGCAAAAAGCTTAGTATATTACTAAAGGCAACTCTAAATACTTTTTTTTAATAATGACTATCTTGTAACCCGTATGTAACATTGTTAAGTATTACTAGTCATATTAGTATAGTATTACTCTACAAAGATCAGAAGGTAGTATCTGTAAATGTAAAAATCTTAGTGATTAAAAACGAAACGACTATTATAATACATTATATATTCAGATTAAAACTATTTTATTTTAATTTTTTTTCCTTCTTTAAAAATAAATATTAGACAAGAAAAAACCCAGTTATATAAATATATTAGGATAAACATTTCTTAAGCTTTCTTCTTTGTGGCCCATTTTCGGTGTCAAAAGCATTTCAAGCCCATATAAATACAAAAAGAATTTCAATGTAACAGGAAATACATTTTATTTACAAAAACAAAATGTTGTAGAAAATATAAATCCTGACTAATGACTGTACTGCTCTTAGTGTCTATCTATCAACTTGTCAAGATGAACTGCCAAACTTGGGTTCCGCTTCAGGCGTAAGTTTCCTCTCTTTCAAATCTGCAATAAATTACGTTTCTTTGTGAGTACATCATTTGTTGTAGAGATTCTGTTCTCAACCAACCAGGTGATGGGAAAATCAAGTAAGAATGGACGAACTTTTTCAAAGAGCTATAGATGGCAGGATTTTACTTTCAGCAATGCAATCAATTCTTTCTTTTCAATTCTTCCCAACAATACTTCGTTCTTTTTCAGCTGAAGAAGTTCTACTACAATAATGGGATCAATGTCGATTAGGCTCATTTCAAAATTACTCTGGTCCACTTGTAGGCCTAGCGGCTTCATGTCGAAAATCACCGTTCAAAAGCAAATTTTATTAAAGAAAATTTTTTTCTACAAGCGCTTTGGAGGCTTTTTTTGTCCCAAGCAAGTATTTTTGGGAAGTATGTTAATGTAAGATTTTAGAATTGTAATTCGAGAATAAAATTAGCTAAAATTATCACAAATAAAATAACAAGATATACATTAAAATGTTTAGCTCATGTGCATTTTTGCAGTTGTCCATTTAAACAATATACTGCATATTTTTATATTAGACAGTTGGTAGGTTGGGTTTTATGGCATTCAACTGTTGGATGTTATTAAATGCCAAATCCTTTTTATGCGTATATATATTAAATACATACGATTTGTAAGGGTTGGTGGGATGGTTTTTGGCATATGAACCCTTGTAGGTTATTGAATGAATATCATGATCATAAATATACATTAAATATATATGATTTGTAAACGAATTGTTTGTAGGTAACAATTTTAAACAAACCAGAGATCATTTGTTTTCACACAGTTAAATGGTTTTTAAGGACTCCTTAAACGTATGGAAAAAAAGCTTGACGGCAATTACACAAGAATACTGCGAGCAATATTGAACGAGTCCTGGAGGCAGCACCCCACAAAGTAGCGGCAGTACGGCCACCTATCACCCATCACGAAAACTATCCAGGCATGGTAGACACTGCTGGAGAAGTAGGGACAAATACTTAAATCTTGCTATAGAACAAACAAAGCTGTTGAATATGAAGGTGACGGTGAGACCAATTACACCTGGTTACTCCTATATAGGGGATACAGTCAGTATATTCTAAACCCAACTCGCAGAGCAAAGGATACAAAGAGAAAGGAAGATTGCAGTTATATTTTTACAATTGCTTTGAGGCAATGTATTTTAGAAATCGATATTCCGACATTTATTTGGGTTTGAACCCCGACCACTGGATCACTTTGGAAATACGCAAAAAAATTTCAGCGAAGTTTCTTTTTACCTCACTTTTAGTAATTTTTCTACCGTAAAGGAATTTGCAATACATTTGCATTACAGATATTATATTTCTATATTGTTATTAATACTTGAACTAATTCCTGACCATTGAAAATCCCTTTGGTTCCATTTTTTGATTCCTCTCTATTGTAACATTTCTAGCAAAGAATTCATATTGTGAATCTCTCACAGTCCTCACTGGTCCCATAACCTGGTTTGGACGTGGAGGCGCTTCTCTTGTAACGTGTCTTGAGCACAAATAGCCAGGCAGAGCCCATCCTTTTCTTCGTCTACCACTGGTTTAAATTCTATAGTTTTCCTCCTCGTAGACAAGTGGTATTTGTTCATCACCTTACCAAGATGAATTTTTGTACAATGTTTTTTACAGCAGGACATGAACCAAAGCGTACATGACCAGCGATGCCAGAAATTCTTAGCCCAGTCGACATTCTCCTACTAGGGTGCCTAAGGCACAAAGCAATAAATTAGGTCCTGCCGAAGCAGGTACTCCTTCTAGACAGGTTGTTAAAGAAGGGCCAGCCTGCCCGACTATTTCCCTTCTTAAAGACATTAGTTCTATGTGACATGCAAACAGTTTCATCCAGGATTTGAACTCGAGTCGGCGAGTCCACTTCCTACGACGATAGCCATAATGCCACGAGTGCCTCCTCGTGCAAATCATAGTAATATTCTGTTATTAATGCTTGCATTAATTCCTGATTCCCTTTTCGTTGATTTTCGATTCATTTCTATAATAAAATTATTATTCATGTATTTACATTATAGATATTATAGTTTTATCTGTAACATTTGTATTAATTATTGAGCATCAATAATTATTTTTCATCGATTTTCAATTCCTTTCTACAGTAACATTATTGACAATGTATTTACATTGTAATATCCTGGTCACTAGTATTGATGACGGGAAACAAATTATTGGTTTCCCTTGGATTGGAGGCGTGGTTTTCCACACATCCTATCTGTTGGTCAGGTGTGAATTCAGCCCTTAAAGACTATTTGCCACCGTTCTTTGAACGGATAAGACTTTCTAGTTGCAGTCCTCGCTGGTGGAATGACATAGATCTGATGTTCACCTCTGTTCATTGAACAGAAAAGAGAACTTCTTCTCAAACTTCAGTAAGATAATTTAAAGACCTATTCATCATTTTCGTATTTCTACAGACACCCAGTTTGTTATTGAGATTATTTAATTCACCTGTTTTGGAACACGTTGTTTATTGTTGCAAAGCCTAGTTAGTCAGAGACTGCATCTCCCCCACCCCGAACATGTGTCTCAGATATGACACTAGACTACATCAAATGGAGAGGTTTCAGTCCTGAAGTTTTAGCGAATGCGGAGTACTCGTTTATTGCCATTTTCTCCAGTTTCATCCTGACCCGGAGTGGTAGTTCTTGATAGGGTCATATCAATGAGTAAAATATAACTGTTTAACCCTTTAACTCTGTGCAAATTGATGATGATTAATGTAAATGTTAAGATCTGGAGGTTTGTGTTTTTTTTTCACATTTTGAAATGTTCTATTTGCCAGGAATTTTATTGTTTCAAGTAACTAATGGTAATAATCATCTCAATTTTTCACCGAACATCTAAGTAGAGTACAAGTGGTGCAACCATATAGTAGTAAAGACACGGCTACAGATTGGAAGAATTACGATGTATTTTCAGTTGCAGAATCTGTTGTCATTTAAAACTGTAGAACAAGTTACGTTCACATTGATATCGTACGACGGGAGGTTGTTGCTTGCTTGTGTTTTATGTCATATCAACACTTGGAGGTCATCTAAGGTAAAATCGGGGGTGTGTGTCCTCGTGGTGTAATGGTTAAAGCAATGGACAGCGGACACGTGTTAAGCGAGTTCGTACTCCAGTCGCGTTGTTACGTTCACTTTCGAGCAAATACCCTTGGGAAAGGTATGAACCCCCTTATCCTCCCAGCTATGGGTTAAATAGTACCACTACTGTTCTTCTAGGAGAATGGCTTTGGCATTAAATAACCTACAAAGGTTGATATGCCATTAAACAAAGAAACTAAACTAAACTGAGGTAAAATCTTGTTCATATGTATATATATATATTGTCATCCACAGACAGACTTTTTCTTTGTATCACAGCTATTCAGTATGGCTAGACACGTAGGACGCTTGAAGCTGGGATCGAAACCCGCCCAACTTTACGTTAGACTTAGTATCAGACCGCTTAGTTAACAGGTGAACCACGTCAGCTCGCGAGTTATAAGGCAGTATGTATTGGCTTTCGTTTGTTTACATTTTTGCCTTACCGGATACCTGAGTGCTCAATTTATTCGAAGAGCTTTGTATTATGCGAGTGGCAGCCGTAAATTCCTTCACCAGAGTGCTCAACCCCCGTGTGGGAGCGTATATATATATATATATATAAATATATATATATATATAAATGTGTGCGTGTGTTGTGTAAACGAATAGTTTGTAGGTAATATTTTGCAATGAGCAAAATGTAGAATATACCGACTGCATCACTGCAGAGGGGTAACCCCCACAACGAGTGCTCTGGATATGACATGAAACCATCTGATGATGAGACTCCAGTAATGCTGAAGCTTTGGGGAATGCGGAGTAACCCTTCATTGCCCAAAGCTCCCAGGTCCACTCTGGCCAAAAGTGGTAGCAACTGAAAGAAGAACTGTTTGATATTTAACCGGTGTGCAAACGAATGACGTATGCTAATTGAATAGTGAGGAATAGAAATGTTTGATCATTCTACTATGTGTGTAAATGTAACCTTTATTTAAAGTGCTATGCCCTATAAGTAAAGTAATAATGTCAATGTGTATACTAAAGATACCATTATGTCCCAATAAACAGTTATTTCAGTAGCGCATGATCTACGAAATTTTACTCTAAAATCAGAATTGCGTCAGCCATATATGAAACATGTAATTCTTACACCTTCGTGCTTATATTAATATGAATTCACACTCTATTTTGCTATCAGGAAATTGCGTAGATAAATAATATACCGTAGTTGTCTGACTGGCCGTCTGGGTGCTGTAACATTCCGGTTCATGTTTACAGTCTGCATTAGCTGTTGAAATTAGCGTGGGATATAGCGTTAATGTAATACTTGATTTGTATTAATTCTACTGTAATTTCTGTGTTAATTTATTAATTATGCCCACTTATAACGAGTTTAAGAATAAAATATTTGTGGCAGTCGGCTAGAGCAACGGTAAATGGTGTATATAACTTGCTAGGAGTACTGTTTCACTGGTTGACCACTCTGTGGTAAAGATTTGGATTTTAGACCTGCAGTATAAGTATCTCCTTAGTTTTGTAGAGATTTTTCTAGCTTTAAAGTTTGACTTGTTGGGGCACAATTTATGATTGGCCATTTGATTGAAAATCGTGCCTGTGGGAACTATACTTTTTTTTTAGCCGTTTTATATATTTATATACTGCTGTAAAAGAAAGGACGAACTAATAAGCGACGTTCTCTTATGAACTCCCACATATGAACGCGCTAACGTTTGCTGACTTATATATATCATCCCTGAGCGGACACTAGAACAATTCTAGAAGACCTACAAGGAGCAATGGGGCACGGGTATTCAGAATCGAGTCCAAGAGATGCATCAACATCTGCAGGTTATGACGTGAGTTAGGGAAAGAAAACCAGACGAGAAACGATATTCTTTGACATAAGGCAATTTGCTTCTCATGTGTAAACTCAAATAAAGAGACATAAAAAAACGTTAGGAAAAGAAAAGTTCGCAATCCCTTTAGTGAATTTTTCATATTAATTTCTTTTTACTCTCTCTCTCTCTCTCTCTCTCTCTCTTACACACACACCTATATATTTATATATACAGTTAAAATTGTTTCACTCAGCGTTAGATAAAAATTCTAAAACGGCAGTAAAACCAGTAAAATTAAAACTGTGCTCAATACCCGAAATTGAAGAGCAAATACCACAACAATAAAATAATATATCAAACAACTCACGACTCAGAGTTCCACGAAGTCGATCAGGTGAACTACTTTTAACCACGTCTGAAAGATACTGAATATTTTTTGTATAAGAGAAATGATTCATCATTTAAGTCACTTGGGATATTTTTTCGCATCTATCTATCTATCTATCTATCTATAAATTTCTCATTGTGTTTGCAAGTATGTATGTATTGTATGTATGTATATATGTAACGAGAATAACTATAAAATACTAATTAAAATCCTTCACTTCCTCTCAAATTTAAGCATTAATTTTACCATGAACGAGTGTTACATGAACACAACTAGTTCTCAGATGTTTTAGCATATATATATATATATATATATATATATATATATATGATTTTAAGTATTAAAATTAAGATATTAAAGAAACACATCTTTTAAATTCGTGACCGGAAATCTGTTTTAAATTCTGTTTCAATATTCAACACAGAATAAAGGATTCTATTACTGGTTTTGTTTGGTTTAGCGTCTCTGTTTAAAGGCTTCTCTACCTTCATGGATTATCTAATGCTGAAGCCATCTTTGTAGAAAGACAGTTGTGATACTATTTAACCTATAGCTGGAAAGATAAAGGTTTTAGTCTGAAAGTGAACGCACTACCATGACTGTGTCTATTCGTGGATATTGAACTCTCAGAGTATGACGCTATAAATCTTGATATATGGATCTTTTTGTTCTAATGATGTATATAGATATCCAGATAGAGAGATATAAAACTCCCTACCCTGGAAAAGTAATATTTGTTTTGAATTATTGTCAGTTGGTGTCAGGTGCAATAATTCTCCAAGGTTTACGGACATAATAAATGATATTGCAGAGGCGGAAGTGTAACAGAAACACAACCCACACATTTCTCCTGATACATCTAAAATCTAAGTTCGAATTTTGTTATACGTAAAAATAACACCTACCTCTGCAAACATCATCTGTCTTGATTAGGCTGCAGCTCTCAGAATAGTGTCAGCTCATTCTATAAATTATTCAAGTAAGTATCCTTATCATTTAAGACACTAGCATTTGATAGTCAGTTGGTTGATTGGTTGGTTGGTTGATTTTAGACATGTAAAACTTTATGAGTTATTTTAGGCGAAAGTCAGTATAAAAATTATCGTCTACAATTATATACAGTAGTAAAATGAAACTTAACACTTATTTTAGAATGGTAGTCAATTCTTACTAAGATGCAATATCAATGTTTTCGAAACCAATAAACTAATGTAGTTAAAAATCGTTCTGAACAAGCAGACACTTCATAATTAGATGTAATATCAATGTTTTCGAAACCAATAAACTAATGTAGTTAAAAATCGTTCTGAACAAGCAAACACTTCATAATTAGATGTAATATCAATGTTTTCGAAACCAATAAACTAATGTAGTTAAAAATCGTTCTGAACAAGCAAACACTTCATAATTAGATGTAATATCAATGTTTTCGAAACCAATAAACTAATGTAGTTAAAAATCGTTCTGAACAAGCAAACACTTCATGATTAGATGTAATATCAATGTTTTAAGAGTCAATGTATTAATACAGTTTAAAATCATGTAGCTAAACACTATATGATTATGTTGCTAAACACAACATAATTAGATGCAATACCGGTGTTTCAAGAGCCAATCTCTTAATAAAGTTCAAAATTCTTTAATATGGCTAAACACTACATAATTAGATGCAATATCAATGTTTCAAGAATCAATGTCTTGACAGAGTTCAAAATCATTTTAAGCAGCTAAACATTTCATAATTAGATGTAATACCAATATTTTTCAAGACAAAAGTAATAACTTTCGCAATCATCTGAAGCGTTATTACAAACAGGTCTTTTTGACTCAGTTGCGACGCTAACACGTTCAACTGCCCAGGTTCTGGGTGAACGTGGATGTAACGGAAGCGAAGGGGTGACAACATATTCCTCAGTGCTTGGGAATTGGAGCCTAAACATTTGCTGCAGTTTAGTGTCATAACAAGAACATCTTATTGTGCCTTGTGGTGAAATAGTTTCTATCGTAGGAAAATGGGCTCAGCGACCTGAGTTCAAATCCTGGACGAAATTGTTTGATTTCATTTTACTCAAATACGCTTCTGAAAAAGCATGGATTCATCTCTATTTCCCCAACTATAGATAAATAGTTGGGCAGATGAGGCTCTTTAATCTGCGAAAGTTCATCTGAAAGAAAACTCTGAATTCAAAACACCTGTACTCCGCACAAAAATAGACTTTGTGCCATTTCCAAGCCATCGTTCAGGGGTTGAGTAAATACACATCCACGACATATTTTTGAAGGAGCAGTCTTACCCCTAAACATCAAATGCAACCAGCGTATTCGACATCCCGACAATTAAGTTTCTTTTGGTCAGTACGATTTACTATTTCCATCGATTTTATTACTTCAGGTGTCATTTTGTAATCTCTGAAACTACTTTTTTTTAATGTCATGGGGAAATACTATCTGGGAGAGGATTTTTAGGACACGTCCGAAGTCAGTTTTCGGTCTGTCATGTCCGAAATCGAATACAATATGGTCGCGTTATACTATTCACTGTCGTGAGATGTATCTTACCAAGGCCATGCGTAGTGGCTCAAGTGCTCGAATGTGAAATCATAGTAAAAGTTCGAATTCCAGTCGCGTTATTACGTTCATTTTGGGACAAATACCCTTGAGAAAAGGGTACTGGTTTAATAGTACCACAAATGTTCTTTTTTAAGGATGACTTTGGAATCAAATAACCCTCAAAGAAAACAAGACAACAGATAAAGAAACCAAGAGTGTCACACTCTTGTATCCTGTATCAAGCTAATTACCGTCTCCCACCGCCAGTGGCTCTGAATGTGACTCGAGTTCTTGTTTATCGCAGGAATTCTCCCACGTACATGTGAATGGTAACAAAATTACTTCAGCTTGTGGCATAAGGAATGAAATATGACCCTCTTTCCCTTAGAGCCATACAGGAAGTTCATGCAGTGTAGAGAAGACAACCTGAACAATTTTCACAGCCAGCAGGTCGCTAAGGGTATGTATTTATCAGTCTCACTGCTCACGCCTACACAAATATGGTGAATATGAAAACACAAACATCCAGTCAAGGAGGCCTAGAATACGCTAAGTGTATCTTCTGCTGATGGGTAAGAGCCTTCACGCCCCTAAAAACACTAAACTGCATCTGATATTGAGGTTCCAGCTGTGGAAACCAAGGAAGTGTGGAGTACCCCTTCATTGCCATTAATCCCGGGTCAACTCTGACCCGGAGATTTTGTACCTATTAGATTCCCATCTATAGCTCAAAAAGATATGTTAACAAATTATTTGTGGTCGATAAGACCATGTGCAAAAAAAAAAAAAAATCTCTGAAGAAAGAATTATAAAAAATATATAAATATAAACGGACAATGAACACGTTTCCTTAAATTCTAGACATTAACTACCCTTTTGGCTTAGAATATACTGGTTGTAGCAGGTAAAACCTCCTTCTCCTGAATTGTATCTGATTATTAACCACCAATTCTTGAGATATGGAGAGTGGAGCGTAAACCTTCATTGCAAATACTTCAAGGGCCACTCAGTTAGGATCCTATTCAAATAGATCTTCAACATCATTCCTATTTGATAGGATCGTGTGAAAAAAACCTCTAAAGAAACAACAATACAAAAGATGTAAATATAAACGTCTTGGCTTAAAATAGTCCTAAAAGGTTTGATATGCCATTAAAATCAAACAATTAATCTTAAAAATACGAGACAAAGTCTTTTGGTCTAATATACATCATATCTCAGACATCGCGAATGTACAAAGGATACCAGTGGTTTTCTACAAAGGAACAATATTTCACAGAATTCAGAAAACAGGTAAAAAATTGCGACGAATTAATTCAAATTCGGCGAACTGTGCAAAAATATGAACGCAATAAAAATCTAGATTTTTTTTTTCTGATTCTTACATTTCTTTGAACTGGAAATTGCTTCAAGGCAAACTATTCTGCTTACTTCACTTAAACATTCTATATTAAAATTTTCCACTCGTGAACAAGAATTCATTTGAATCGTATTTATTCCTTGAAATCTACAGGTGTTTACCACAAAATTATTAACATTCCGTGTAAACCCCACGTGAGTCTTTGAATGAACTGCAACATCGTAATATGCGTTCACTTTCGGGCTTATACCCCAGGAAAAGGTACGAGCCCCCTTATTTCCACAGCTATGGGTTAAGAGGTACCACTACTGTTGTTCCACAAGGATGGCTTTTGTATTAAATAACCTATGAAAGTTGATATACAGAGAAAATTTTAAAATAACTCTCTATTTTAAAATTCTTATTATTTATTCAATTATAATTTTAACAAGAAAAGACTTTTATTTTATTTTAGATAGGGAGTAACTTTTCAATCACCCTGTACTATTAACACAAAAGAAATCATTCATACGAGTGCGCAGCTGTCAACAACACAAACTGGTAATGTAATATGGCGTAAATTTCGAATACCTTACATTCTTTGTGAATAAATGCTTTTATTACAGTAATATATTTCTCGTAAATTTTATATCTATATACTCATCCACCATCTCTTTACATCTTGTTCACGAAATCAAATTTTACCACTTAATAATTTAAATAAATACAAATTTAAAACTCGAACGTTGATCTCACATAACCAAATACGTGGTGTTTTCGAAAATGATCGAAAGTGAAGCTTTTTTTTTTTTTTTTTTTTTTACTAAAATAGAAATGAGAAATGTATATGTATATAGTTACCCAACCTTTGACCTTGTTTCGCATCCTGCTCGTAGCTCACCTACGAGCAGGATGCGAAACAAGGTCAAATTTTAACGGAGTACAGCTGGTTTGAATTTAGAGTGTTCCTTCTCATCGACTGACTTCTTAACTAAAGCTAAAAACGCTAATATATATATATACATACATATATATATATATATATATATATATGATTATATTTAACCTATATATATATATATATATGGGTTAAATATTATAATTGATGTTCTTCTAAGATGGATTTGGCCTTAAATAACTTACGAGTTAATTCTTTAGTGTTAATTTTTGTGTAAGAATTGGCTCGATAAACTGAAAATTTTGTATTTATAGACCGATTGACGCTTATATTTGAGATGCGACCTTTTCGGAATTTCTTTGAGATTATCAGACGATAATATTTTGATTAGCCGTGCAAATTTTGAAGGATCGAAACCGAGAATAATTCAAGAAATCTTTTTCGTCATAAATTGTTAAAAATAGATTTTTAACAAATAAGAATCATAAATGAATCGATCCATTTTTCTAGCCTACCTCTATCTAATAAATAAAGTAATGAAATTGTTAAAACAATGATTTATAGATTCATTCTGTAATCTATGCAAAACGTTCGACTTTATTTCTCTAAAATGAAAATCTAACATTCCGTTCCTTCAAGCTATATTTGATTTCAGACATTGCTTAATCATTTTAAATTGAACGAAAAACTTGCGTTTATTTAGATAAGCTTATACTACGATTACATTTACACTGGATGCCATTTAGCTTTTCTTATACTTTCATCTAAGCGTCATAAATATATTTCTCACTACCTAGAGACATCCTCACACAAGGATATTTAACACACACAAAATACATTATCAAAATGTTAAGGCTAAACAAAACTGCGACATTGAAAGTATGAAGCTCAGTCGGCTATGGTTTTAGAATACGCTGACTACATTTCTGTTGAGAGTTAAGACCCCCTTCCAACGAGTGTCCTGATAAATGACTCTAAATCATCTAATTGTGAAGCTCCAATCCTAGGGCTATGAGGAATGCTGAGTACACCTTCATTACGGTTACCCCCAAGTACAATCTTACTCAGGGTGGAAGTATCTCATTTACTATACGTATAATCATTTAACTGTGTACAAACAAATGACGGACGTTAAATTGAATTTGCATTATATAATAATACTAGAAATCATTTAAACTGTGCACACAAAAACTATTAGCGTTGGATATCAATACTTGAAATCATTTAAACTGTGCACACAAAAACTATTAGCGTTGGATATCAATACTTGAAATCATTTAAACTGTGTGCGAATAAACCAACTTTGGCTCGTTTAAAAAGTGTTAGCTACAAACTATTCGTTTAGAAATGATTTATTTAATAAATATGCATTAACAGAATTTGACATTAAATAGCCTAAAAAGGTTGAAATGCCGTTAAATATAACCAACTTGAATTCAAGAAAGATTCTTTCTTGTAATGTATATACTGGAGAATATTTATGCTCCTACAAATATTAATCTTTTCTTATAAGAAAAGATTTAATAATTTTTATTTTTAAACAAATTTTTCCCGAAAATTGAAAGAAATAAAATTTATTAAGTTTGTAGAATCTGTATTTTATTTAATCATTAACACACTTTCCCGATATATATATATATATATATATATATATATATATATATATATATATATCTGTATTTTATTTAATCATTTACACACTTTTCCGATATATATATATATATATATATATATATATAATCATCCACAGACTGTCTCGTTGTATCACAACTCTTCAATGTAACTAGAGCCACGAGATCCTTCTAGCTGAGATAGAGACCCAGCTGATCTTACGTCTGTCAGATATTTTACCATCGTCGTTCTTAACGTAACTGAAAGAATTTTTACTCATAATTTTTACATATACGTCATCGGCTTCCTGGAGTGCTTAATTCTTGCGAAGAACTCTATCTGGAGGCGCATTGGTGTATGGTTATAGTCGTAGGAAATGGACTCTGCAGCATGGATTCAAAACCTGAACGAGGCTGTTAGCATTTCATATAAAACTAATATCCAAGGGACACGTATGAATCCTATTATTTTCCTCCCAGCTATGGGCAAATAGTAGGGCAAGCTCTCTTACATTGGTATGGCAACTAGATTTGGTGAAGGAAGATTCAAAGCTGTTAAACTCCGCTTAAAAGGGACACTGTTTCTCATAATGCTAGTGCAGAGGGGTTGGGTATATATATAACAGATAACATGATTCTGATGGTTTTTTTTTCTTTTTTGCTTGCTGCGGTCGAAGGAGAACGAGGACTGAATTAAAGATACGAGAAGAGTCCTGTTTCTGGAAGAACGAAGAAACTCGCTCACTTCTTCCGGCTTTTATGGCATCAGAGATTGAAAGGAAAGAATAAAGTAAAGAGGTCCTAACATTTAAGACGAGTTGTATTTTTGGTGCTTTTCCTTCCTCGTCTGATGATTAGCCGACATCGGTGACAACACTAAGTAAGTTGGCGACTGTAGTCGAGGGCGACCGGAAGGCTCCCTTTTCAATAGCTACTACACCAAGGTGTAGGGGAGGGCGCTACTCCTTTCTCTGGATTGCTCCACTTTATCCTCGATACGTACCTTATATTGCTGAGTGTTAAGCAAGGAGACATCAAGTACCATTTTTAAAGTATTTGGTATGACGCGACCTGGGATTGAACCCAGGTCTCCTGGACTATTAGCGAACACTCTACCCACTAGGGCAATGAGCCAGTTATGTGACAACAGCGAAAACCTCTAGGAATTTTGCAACTAACTAAATTCTTCTTCTCGATTAAGTTGCTAAGTGTTATATAGTTAAACAAATTTGGGGATGAAATTTTAGGCATAAATTGTCTATAGCTATAAATTGTTGGCTATGAATTAAATAGGTAAAAAAGATGTTTGCTAAGGAGGTAAAAAGTGTTTTTTTAGACAAAATCGAATAAACTGATCCCTAATCTGTACTTTGAATTGTTCTCGTACATCAGCTTTGTGCAAAATGTGCATCGTATATGCATAACCAGTCTCCACTTTGCACGGGAGTAATATACTTCTAAATGGTCACCCATCTAATTACTGAGTAGGTTCATTGCTACTTAACCTCGGCGTCATAATGGGAGCTTAACCGAAAATCCTGTCCATAAATGGTGAGGATTAATGTTCCCTAATCCAAACAGAAAGAGATAAAGATAATATCTCTGTCTCTCTGCCTGTCTGTTTTTTCTGTCACTCTCTCTATGTATATGGTTATTAAAGAAAGTTGAACTTCCCTAAATCAGAATTAAATCTGGAGTTTTAAGTTGAAATATATTTTGATTTCAAAAACAAAAAAAAATTAATTTACTATAATTCCAACCGAAAATAAGAAAAAAAAAAAAAACGGAAGTGGGCTAAACGAGGAGAAAACTCTTCCCCCTTCTTCTACCTCCTCCCACCCTTCTTTCCAGTGTCTATTCCAGTGTCATTAGATCTGAAAAATTCCTCTAACTTTTGGTATTTTTGATTTATATCAAAACCCATAACAGGATGAAATAAATCTATAATCCTAATATGACCGGTTTTTGTTTTTTCTTAAAGAAATATATATATATATATATATATATATATATATTGTCATCCACAGACAGACTGTTTCGTTCTATCAGAACTCTTCAGTGTGGCTAGACCCGCAGGACGCTCGAAGCCGGGATCGAAACCCGTCTAACTTTACGATAGATTAAGGTTTCAGACCACACAGCTACAAGCGGACTACGTTGGCTAAGGGAATTTTAAGGTATTTTATTTTTAGCAACAGTAGCAGCAGCCTTTGTTTACATTTTTTTCCAGTCAGTGTCCAAGGACAGTAGGTGTGGATTATTCTTTACATAGAATATATGAGGGTAATCATATAAATCTATGAGAGTGCTCAATGTATGGTTATTGTTAGTTCCCTATTTATTCTCTTGGGTATAACAAAATTCACATTCAGAGCGTATATAGTACAATTAAATGGTGACTCAAACTCGGTTAAGCCGTCATAATAAAATTATTTCGGCGGAGAATATTGTTGGTATATTCCCCGTCTCGTCAGATGACTCTTTTACATGCTCTGTCTTGTCGCAGAGATGCGAATGAGGAGTTACAGTTCGTATTTAGAAGATAAAATAAGGTAATTAAAAAAAATAAAATGAAAAAATCAGAAAATAAAGATAAAAAACATAAAGTTGAAATCAAATTACAAAGTTACAAATTCTTTCGTTCATAGGCATGAGCAGAGGGGGTTAACATGTTATATGTTAGAACGATTAAGAAACAGGAGTGGAATTAATCTACTGGTTAGTCCCTTCTAATTTTGTGTTCTGTTTGTGGTATCTCCTACTTGGCAGGTGTGCTTTTCTAAATAGACTAAGATTGTTTAACTAATGGCTATCTCATATATGATTTATATTTTCTGTTTTATTTAAAATAAATGTCATATTTAAGGGCTTAGATAAGTTAATCGACGTATGAAAGGGTTTAGTAGTTTGCATGTTGTACCGATCGTAGTCTAGTGCAGCGAGAGTGTCAACAGCTTCTTTTGTCAAGTACGATACCCACCTACGTGGTTTTATTGCATGAGTTTTATTAGAAATTCTCAGCAGTTGTCAAAACTTATAGAATTGGTGTGAATGACTCGAAACAATTGGGAATTTAAATGACATATGCTGATATATTGCAGTGGAAACGTGATGGGTCTACTGATAATGAAGGGGAGCTTGATAGGAGAGAGAGACAAAGAGACTGAGAGAGAGAGAGAGACAGAGAGAGATTGAACTAAGAAATGAACAAAGAAAAAAGAAGGAAAGAAAGAAAGGAAGGAAGAAAAAGAAAGAAAAAAGAATTAGATATTGAACAAAAAATACAAGAACTAATATTAAAAAGAAAGAAAGAAAGAAAGAAGGAAATAAATAAATAAAGAAATAAATAAAGAAAGAAAGAAAGAAAGAAAGAAAGAGACCATCAAAATACAATCAATAAGTAAATCAATAATTTGAATAGATAAATGAGAAGCGATGAAAAAAGGAAAAAAAAAGTAAGACATAAAACAAAAAACTAAAAATATATGAAGGAATTAAATAGAAATAAATAGATAAATAAATGAATAAATAAATAGTGAGATATTGAAACAAAAATAGAAAACAAATAAAGGAATAAAAGACAGAAAGAAGAAAATAAAGAAAGAAACAAAGAAAGAAAGCAAGAAAGAAATAGTTAGACACGGAAACAAAAATGAAAAAAAAAAAAGAAGTACAAAGAAAGAAAGAAAGAAAGAAAGAAAGAAAGAAAGAAAGAGACATTGAAATAAAAAAGAAAGAATAAAAGAAAGAAAGAAAGAAAGAAAGATAGAAAGAATGAATGAATGAAAGAAAGAAAGAAAGAAAGAAAGAAAGAAAGAAAGCAAGAAAGAAATAGTGAGACACGGAAACAAAAACGAAAAAAAAAAGAAGTACAAAAAAAAAGAAAGAAAGTAAGAAAGAAAGAAAGGGACATTGAAATAAAAAAAAAGAATAAAAGAAAGAAAGAAAGAAAGAAAGAAAGAAAAAGTGAGACATTGAAAAAGAAAAATATAAGAAGAAACGCAAAAAGAAAGAAAGAAAGGAAGAACAAAGGAAAGAAAAAAAAATGAGACATTGAAATAAAAATACAAAAAAGATTAGAAGGAGTAAAAGAAAGAAAAAAAGAAAGAAAGAAAGAAAGAAGAAAAAAGTGAGAGAAATTGAAATAAAAATATAAAAGATAAGAAGGCATACAAAAAATTAATGAATAAATAAAGAAAGAGAGAGAGAGAAATAAAGAAAGAGTGAGACATTGAAATAAGAATAAAGAAACAAAGATGACATATTAAAAACAGAGAAAGAAAGAAAGAAAGAAAGAAAGAAAGTAAGAATAAAAAAGGAAAAAATAGAGAAACAGTGAGACATTGAAATAAAATAAAAAATATAAGAAAGAAAGAAAAAAAAGAAAGAAAAAAGAAAATAAGGCAGATACATTGAAATAAAATAAAAATAGAAAAGATAAGAAGAAAGAAAGAAAGAAAGAAAGAAAGAGTGAGACATTAAATTAAAAATAGAATAGATAAGAATGAAAGAAAAAAGAAAGAAAGAGTAAGATATTGAAATAAAAATAAAGAAGATAAAAAGAAAGAAAGAAAGAAAGAAAGAAAGAATGAATAAATGAATAAAAAAAGGAATAAAGAAAGAATGAGACATTAAAACAAAAATAAAGAAGTGAGACATTGAAAAAAAATTGAAAAGATAAGAAAGAACCCCAAAAAGAAAGAAAGAAAGAAAGAAAGAAAGACGTAGTAAGACATTGAACTAAAGATAGAAAGATAAGAAAACACACAAAAAGAAAGAAAAAAAGAAGAAAGAAGGAGTGAGACATTAAAATAAAAATAGAAAAGATGAGAAAAATGACAACAAAAAAAAAGAAAAAGAAAAAAGTAAGTAAGAAAGAAAGAAAAAACGAAAGAAAGAAAGAGTGAGACTTTAAAATAAAGAGAAAAGATAATAATGAGGACAAAAAGAAAGAAAGAAAGAAAGAAAGAAAGAGAAAGTGTATCGTTGAAATAAAAATAGGAAAGATAGGAAGAAATAAAAAAGGAAATACTGAAAGAAAGAAAGTAGGAAAGAAAGAGTGAATGACAGAAGGAATGAAGGAAGAAAGAGTGAGACATGGAAATAAAAAATAAAAAATTCAGAAGGTGCACAAAAACGAAAGAAAGAAAAGGGCACAACAGAAAGAAAAGTGAGTCATTGAAATGAAAACAGAAAAGATAAGAAAGAAAACAAAAAAGAAAGAAAGAAAGAAAGAAAGAAAGAGTGGGACGTTGAAAGTGAAAATAGAATAGATAAGAAGTAACACAAAAAAGAAAGCATCAAAGCAAGAAAGAAAGCAAGAAAGAAAGAGAGAAAGAGAGGAAGAAAGAAAGAAAGACTGAAACATTGCAATGAAAATAGAAAAAAAAATGAAGAAGTACAAAGAAAGATAGAAAGAGAGAGACATTGCTAGGGAAATTGAAGAAAAAGAAGGTGCACAAAGAAAGAAAGAAAGAAACAAAGAAAGAAACAAAGAAAGAAAAAGTGAGATATTGAAATAAAAATAGAAAAGATAAGAAGGCGTACAAAAGAAATAAAGAAAGATAGAAAAAAAGGAAAAGAAAAAAGACATTGAAATAAAAATAGTGAAGAAAGAAAGAAAGAAAGAAACAAAGAAAAAAAGTGAGATATTGAAATAAAAATAGAAAAGATAAGAAGAAGTACAAAAAAGAAAGAAAAAAATGAATAAATAAAGAATTATATTATTATAATAATAATAGAAAAGATAGCAAAGAGTACAGAAAGAAAGAAAGAAAGAAAGAAAGAAAGAAAGAAAGAAAGAAAGAAAGAAAAGTAAGACATTGATATAAAAATAGAAAAGATACGAAGAAATACAAAAAAGAAAGAAAAACAGAGAGAATGAAAGAATGGGATAATATAAAAGATGTGTTGAAAGAAAATCCCAAGAACAAGAAAAAAACTAAAAAAAAGAAGAAATTCACATGAAAAGTAACAACCTCCCCGCCTCTCAGCAAAATCTCTGAATTTATTAAAAAATAATTGAATAAAAAGAAAATAAAGAAAAAAAAGAAAAAGAAAAACCAAAAATCCAGAAAGAAAACTCAAGAAGAGCAAAAACAGAAAACGAAGACTTTTTTTTGTTGTCTTGCTCGATCATTGATTTCCATTTTATTCTATTTTTTTAATTGCACAGTTTGTCGTGACGAAATGCAAATAATCGTGACATTACAGAAATAAGTCTACTGCTTTTTTGTTAGGATCGACGTCGGAATTTACAAATATGCAAAATCATGAAAAATTAAACCAAGTCCTTCCATGGAGCAAAAGAAAAATTTATTTATATCTATCTATCTATCTATCTATCTATCTATCTATCTATCTATCATGGCCCAGTTGGCTGGATCTGTATAATATGCCTACTACATCTCTGCTGATGGGTAACCCAACCAGTGAGTGTTCTGGGTATTGCACAAAACCATCTAAAGATGAGGTTCCTGTTCTGGAGCTCTAGGAAATGTGGTGTAAGCTTTCATTTCTAATAATCCCAAGTCCACTCTGACTCGGAGTGGTCGTAACTGTTAGAGTCCCATATAACGGTCAAATAGAACGAGAGTCCTGAGTATGATACAAAACTGCATTTGATGGTGAGGCTCAAATTCTGCGGGTTTGGTGAAAGTGGAGTTCCTCTTTATTAACATTATTCCCAGGTCCACTCTGATCCGGAGTGGTCGTAACTATTAGAGTCCCATATAACGGTCAAATAGAGCGAAAGTCCTGAGTATGATACAAAACTGCATTTGATGGTGAGGCTCAAATTCTGCGGGTTTGGTGAAAGTGGAGTTCCTCTTTATTAACATTATTCCCAGGTCCACTCTGATCCGGAGTGGTCGTAACTATTAGAGTCCCATATAACGGTCAAATAGAGCGAAAGTCCTGAGTATGATACAAAACTGCATTTGATGGTGAGGCTCAAGTTCTGCGGGTTTGGTGAAAGTGGAGTTCCTTTTCATTACCATTAGTCCCCGGTTCACCCTGATCCAAAGTGAAAGTACCTGTTTGGGTCCTATCTATGAGTCAAATAGAACTGCTTAGCATTTAGATTGCGTGCAAAAAACTGATTGATGTTAAATTGAATTGTTAGCGTTTCATACCAATAATGTTTAGCAGAATAATTAGAGGTAAATTGGAATTCTAGAAACCATTTAACTCTGTACAAACAAATGATTACTACTGTATAGAATTATTCGTGTTAGATAGTAATTTTTGAAACGTTTTAACTGTATACAAACAGATGGGCTTTGCCTTGTTTAGAATGTTATCAACAAACTACTCGTTTACAAATTATATATATATATATTTATATATACATATATTAACATTATTTGGCATTAAATAACCTACAAGGGTTGATAGACCATAAAACCTAACCAACTATCCAAGAAACATCTATCTATCTATCGATCTATGTTCACATTATTTTTTCTATGAATATAAATACGTATATAATATACATAGTCACTTTCCCATACAAAAACCTACTAATACAAAATCATGTATTCTCAGTTATAAAAGCAAATACCATGAACAATATCAAATAGCAATAATTATAATTTCATATATCGCGCTACTCCGGCAAAACTATCTTCTCTGAACTTAAAAACACTAAACAAATTGTTAATTATCTAAATTTCTGAGACGAAGCTTTGTGGTTTTTATCATTAAGGGTTTTTGGACTATTGTCTTCATCTTTATTGTTATTTCCACAAGGTTTCGGCCAATATGTCCTCCTGCCTTCTTCAGGTGTTTGTCTTACTCGGTTTCAATAAAGGACGTAGTTTCGAAGTTCTGTGAAGGTTCCCGAGTTCGACAAACACCTGAAGAAGGCTGAATGACATATCGGCCGAAACGTTGTGGAAATAACAATAACGATGAAGACAATAGTCCGAATATCCTTAATGATAAAAAAAAACTCAACAAACTTTCATAAACAATGACTTTCTAAATCTCATTGTTTACAAACAAATAAAATACACTATTAAAAATATTAACTCTAATTGCAATAGAATTAATACAACATCAAACAACTTTTAACACATTAAACTATTTTTTCGTAACCTGATGCCTCAACACTTTAAACTCGTTAAAAGAGCATTAAAATCTAATACATAATAACGTCTCTCATTGACTCTAACAATTTTATATTCTCGCAAATTCAATACGACTAACTTTATCATCACTAATAACTTTTCTCCCATGACAAGTTACCTTAGTACGACCAATGTAGTGTAACAGTTTAAATATCTACATGGAGAATACTTTTCCGATAAATTCAGTACGTAAACAGGCCTGTCAAGAGGTTTAACACTTCATCATTTTGACACTAGTTTCATCTCTTGACGCTTCCAAAAACATCCGAGCTCCTCCTCCAAATACCAAAAATCCTACCCCCCATCCTGCATAAAGAAAAAAAAATTAACAAAAACTCCAAATTCTAGAAGCTCTACATATGAAGACTAGAAAACCTTTCTTAAACAAGGTAAACTTTGAATATAGTTGCCACATTCTAAAATACCTTTATCACGTTTTTCCACCACTTCTTAAATCTTGTAAAATTATTTTCTTCCTTAAACTCCCTTCCCACCTGTGGGGATGTCCTCGTAGGGTAATGGTTAAGGCGATGGACTGCGGAATCGTAGTATGTGAGTTCGCACTCCAGTCGCGCTATTATGTTCATTGGGAAAGGTATGAACCCACTTATCCTCCCAGCTATGGGTTAAATAGTACCACTGCTGTTCTTCTAGGAGAATGGCTTTGGCATTAAATAGCCTGCAAAGGTTGATATGCCATTAAACAAAGAAACCAAACTAAACCAAACCCCCCACCTGTCCTTCCTCTTACTCTTTTTATAAAAGTATATGACGTATCTTTGTGTTTGTCATTTCATTATTCGTTCCGAAGAAGATGGCTCCAGCTGAGGCCAAAAGTATTGGGGAAAAATACTGTGCCTTCCTGAATTCATTCCATCCCGAAGTCAAACGACTCATGAGAAACGAAATATCTGTTCAATCTAATCAAATATGTTTAAAAGAGAGCATATTGCTTATATATATGCATTTATATACTATTGGGAAACTACAGACGATGGTGTAGTAGTATATTGACTTAGCTTTATGTATATGCATATGTGTAGACACGTAAGTAGGTGTGAGTACACGTATATGTGTACGTGCGAGAGTATATATTTTTGTATGGTTGTGAGTTGACCACAGGTATGTACATATGTATGTGTATATATGTATATATCGATATATGGGTCGGGAAATATTTGGGTATGGTGATAGTTTGTGTGGCCGTATGTATTTTGTGTGGGAACCACTAAATCCAACCCGAGTATAAGAGGAAGTGTTCAGATAAAAGTAGAGCCGTGACTTGAAAGCGATTCAATCTTATTATTACACCTTTTAGGGTAACTTGGAGACGTACAGTTTGGCAATATTTTTATGTCCAGTCTATGGGTTGCCAAAAATCCGGTTTTAGGAAATGTCCATCTGTGCAGATATACAAGTAAAGTAAATCTGCAAGATAGATCAGGGCAGATAAAAGGCCAGAGGAGGCCTGAGAGAGCCTGCTAGACAGAGATGGGGTCAGAGAGAGAGAGAGAGAGATAGTCTACTAAGAGGATCTGGCAAAGAAAGAAATGTCGTCAAGTCCGAAAACCTCGCAGTCGGTTTAGGTTTTTGTTAAGGGATTTTCACCAGCTGTCAACGTAGCAAGAGTAAGGATTCCACACCGTCATTTTGCAAAGTCACACACCTCTCTCATAAACAATATATATTTAAATTTTTATTCTCGTCTTTTTTTTTTCATTGTGGACGCGTCTCGGATTAGTATACTTCGATCCGAACCATCAGAGAAATTCCGTAGGACGTGAGGTGATATTGTGCAGGCAAAGTGCATGAGCCACTGATGGAATTCCCAGAATTATAACACCGTGATGTACAAATTTTCTTTTATGATCTTTTCATCTAATAACCTTTCTCTCGAAAAAGTCCCATGGAGATGGAAGTGTAGCAACGTATTTCTGACCTGATCAGTTAAGGGCACGAATTTACATATCAACACTTGAGGAACAAGAGTTTCCTGCAAACATCGTTGTTGTACCCTCCCATCCAAGGGAATGACTCCAGTTTAGACTCTTGTATCTGAGCAACCCTATTTAGAAGAGTACTTCTCCCTTTGGTACTTCCTTGCTTAACACTCAGCATTATAAGGTACGTATCAAGGGTAAAGTGAAGTAACCCAAGAGAAGTGTAACATAGCCACATATCGGATATGTGAAACGTACATAGAATGTTCATAACATATATACATAGAACATAGGAATCCCGAAACACGAAAAACACTTACGACTTCTTAGTTCAGGTACGAAACTTTTTATTACCTTTGAGTTTAAAGGTTCTTCGACATAAGGAGAGAGATAAACATCCTTTCTATTCTGGCTTTTCCATCTGCCCCCACCCCAACACCCGTCGCAAGGCCTCCGCGAGCTAGCGAAAGTCACCGTTCTTCTTCGGACCGCAAGACTCGACTAACTGACTTTTTCAAAATCCCCCAAATCCTCCGCGTGCGCTTCCGGTACATGACGTCATTCACATTCCTTGGTCCTGGGATTTTTATTTTGACATCTGTGAACGACACATCCTCCCCGCGCGCGCATTAACACCTGCGCTCAAGTTTGCACCTAACTAACCCATGTGCTGAGCAGAAAGGTTCTCAGCCTAACTAAACCCGAAGGCACGATATCATCATCATCATCATATCGTGCTGGTAGCACGGATATCCCTGACCCTCTCTCGCCACTCCTCCCTATCGTTCATCGCCCTAGGTAGGTCTTCAGGACAGCATCCTGTATCCTCACATAGCTGCTGAATGTACGTTCGAGCTGGTCACCCTGCTTTTGCGCGGCCATGTGTGGGGATCCATAAGAGTACATCTCTTATGAGTTCATCTCTGCTTCTCCAGCAGTGTCCTGCATGTCTGGCTCGTCTAACTTGAATAGTTTTCGTGATAGGGGGCAGGTGGCCGTACAGTTGGTGTCTTGTGGGGTGTTGCTGCCAGGACTTGTTCAGGATTGCACGCAGCATTCTTGTGTAATTGCCATCTAGCTTCTTCTCCAGTCGTTTTGTTAGCGTCCATGTAGTGCATCCATATAGCAGTATCGATGTGACCGCTGCCTGGAAGAAGCTGCGTTTCATTTTATCGGTTAGGTCTGATTTCCATATAATTGATAGCCTATTGATAGCTGTCCATGGTTTCGTTAGCCTCGTTTCGATGTCCTTTTCGGTTGATTCGACGCTGCTTCCTAGGTACGTGAATTTGTCTACTAGTTTAAGTGGGGTTCCTTCTAGAGTGGAGATGTCTCCCGTTTGGTTATAGCACATATATTCCGTTTTGTGTGCATTAACATAGAGGCCTATGCTTGCTGCTGCTCGTTCCAAACTATGCAGAAGTGTTTCGGCTTGGTCAGGTGTATTTGCCAGTATCGCTATGTCATCGGCGTAGTCGGCATCGGTAATTGTTGTTGTGGGGTATCTTCTGCTTCTTTTCTTCGTCAGTTCGAAGCCATTCTTTTTGATTTTGTCAATCGATGTTCTAAGTACGTAGTCTAGACAAATGATAAAGAGGTACGGGGCCAGCGTGTCCCCTTGTAGTACTCCTGCTACAATGTCAAAGTATTCTGTGTCTCCATCCGGTGATCGTACTTTTACTTTAGTGTTTCTATAGAGAATCGTTATTGCCGCTACGGTTTCTTTAGGTATGTCGTACGCTAGTAGGATTTGTTCCATCTTTCCTCTGTGAATGGAGTCGAAAGCCTTGGTAAAGTCGACAAATATTAATGTCGCTTGTAGGTTCTTTGCCCGTACACCTTCAAGGATTCTGCGGATGGTTAATATTTGTGAGGTCGTAGATCTATTTCTTCGGAAGCCATTTTGGTTTTTTCTAAGTATGTTGTCGATTTTGGGTTCTATTCGGTTTCGTAGTAGGGCATTGTAGATTTTGGTAGCTATGGATGTAAGTGTTATGCCTCGGTAGTTTTTGGCTAATCCGAGGTCCCCCTTTTTAGGGAAGGGGAGTATGCATCCCTTCATCCATCTTTCTATCGGATTTTGATTGTATACTGCGTTGCAGTGGCGGAGCAGTATGTCGTCGAATTGTTTGGTCTTCCATACTTCCGGGGGAATTTCGTCCAGCCCTGCAGCTTTCCTATTTTTAATTTTTCTGAGAACCGAGTCGAGTTCTTCTTTTGTGAACGGTCCTAGTTTAATGTATAATTGTTTGCTAATTATTCTGGTGATTGGTTCATGCGTTATTTTTGGTGGGTTTCCAAGTAAGTTTTCGAAGTGCCGTTTCCACAGTTTTATTCTTTCTTGTTGGTTTGCTGCTTTCAGTTTTGCTTTGGCTGTGTTCTTTCTTCTGCTCACTTCGTTTATTGTTTGCCAGGCTATTCTTGATTGTCTATCTTCCACCGAGTCTCTAATCTTATCTATTTGATTTTGAATGTATTCTGTCTGTTCCTTTATATATATGCCTGCTAATTGATATTGTGCCGTTTTTAGTTTTAAGGCATTTGTGCTTGTTGGGTTTTTTCGATAGTTTTTGGAGGCTGTTTTCACTAGTGCACGTTTTTCTCTCACCGCTAAAGTTTCCCATGGGACTCTATATTTAGTTTTAATTTTTGTTGGAATGTATTTTGCTGCTGCCTCGAGGTGTGCATTGACGAAATTTTCGTATTCGTCGTTTGGTGTACTTTTTTCCGTCTTTTCTTGTAGTGTTTCGAATCTGTTTCTTAATTCTTATACGTATTTATCTCTTATATCTTTGTTGTTTAATAGGGCCCAGTCATAGTGTTTGGTGGTCGCTGTTCGTTTGTCGTTTTTTCGTAGGCTTAACCGTATTTTCGCCGAGACTATTCGGTGATCGGTGGACACACCCTCAAAAGAGGAGTATGCCTCGCAATTCAGTGCACTATTTTTCCATTTCTTGTTTATAAGGACGTAGTCTATCTGAGCTTTAGTATTGTTTGCGTACGTGTATGTCCATAGTTTGCTCTCTCTTTTTTGGTAGTTTGTATTGAGGCATGCTAATCTATTTTCGAACATGAAATCTGTTAGATGTTGCCCATTCCTATTTGACGTGTTGTGGAGGCTGTATTTGTTGTTTCCGTTTTTCCCGATTTGGGCATTCATGTCTCCGCCAATGACTAACATGGGGGGTGTCCTCGTGGTGTAATGGTTAAAGCGATGAACTGCGGAATCGTAGTACGCGAGTTCGTACTCCAGTCGCGCTATTATATTCACTTTCGGGCAAATACCCTTGGGAAAGGTATGAACCCCCTTATTCTCCCTCCAGCTATGGGTAAATAGTAGGACGGACTAGGTTCTTCAGCCTTGGTAAGGCAACTAGTCTAGGAGAAGGAAAACTCTGAATTCAAACCTGTTAAACTCCGCTTAAAAATTGACCTTGTGTCATATCCTGCCCGAGCGGAGGGGTTGGGTAAATAGTGCCAATGACTAACATGTTGTGTTTCGGGATGCTACGCACTGATGAGGATAACTCATCGTAGAAGGTGACTAGTTCAGTTTCTTCACTAACATTGGTGGGGCTGTAACATGAGATGATTGTTGCTCTGGGGTTTCCGTTAAATGTAGCTGCCATCATTCTAGGTTGTATTTTCTCAACGCTATTAAGCGTTTTTAATGCTCTAGGTCCTATAAGTAATCCTACCCCTCCTACTGCGGCGTTGACAGAGTTTTTCCACGCGAATACAGTGGCGAGCGACCAGCCATTGCCAGTTTCGTGATATTTGATATCTTCGGTGTGCGTGTATTTGTGTTCTTGTATGCATATTATGTCTATCTTATGTTCTTCGGCCGATGCGATTAGCTCTGGGAGTTGTCCTATTCTATTTAAGGTTCTTACGTTAAATGTGGCTATTTGTAGTGTTTGCTTGCATTTTAGTAGTTTTGATTGTTTGAGCTCTGTAGCTGATTTTTCGAACACTGAGGTCAGGGCTCCAACCTCAGCAGGACGCGCTCCTTTTTTACCCGCGCGAAGAGCGATGCGGTTTGTGTATGTGGTTTGAGTGTGGGTCATGGTTACCTTTCGATGGCTGTTTTATTCTCTTCTATAGAAGCCACTCTTATAGAGGAGCAGCAGTAGTTCCCCGATCGAACTAACGATCCTGAGCGTAAAGTCGTCAAACTCACGTCCAGGACCCGTTTAGGTATTGAGTTTGGTCGTCCATGGGTTTATTCAAATACCTTTACGTACATCATGCTGCTTCCCATGTGTACGCAAAAAAAAAGGGGGGGTAATTTTGGTTTAAGTTTTAAGTTTTAACTTAGTTAAAGTCCAAGATTAAGGTACTTTCGTATGACTTTCACTGGTACTGACTTTTGCTTTTTTTTTTTTTTTTGCTGTAATGGGACTTTTCCTAGGCTTTATTTATTTATCTTATTTTTTTTTTCTACAGTTGGGAACCTAGCAGGTTCAGGAATTATAGAGCTTAAAAAAAATTTTTTTTTGTTTTTTTTGTTTGTGAAATAATGCTTAAACTATGCGTTTTAAATGTAAAGACACGCTTACTCTACTATAAAGCCAAATTGATGTTAGTCTTTCCAAATGTCAGCGAACAAGGCAGAATGTTTTTGAATCTCTTCTATAATATAATTTAAAAATTCGTAAAGAAAGCCCTAACAGTAGTTTAGAAGAAAAAGAAAAAGCCTAAAACACCTAATGCTACCACAGCCACCCCCCAAGAGAAAGGGAAAAAGAAAAAAAAATGAAATGAATCCCCCCCCAGTAGACCGCCTTCAAAGCTACCTAAAATTTCAGTAGTAAATAAAAGTCAAAACGAAGAAGTAGCATTTGAACTCAGGAGCCAACTGGAAGAAATATATCAATATTGGTCAGTATGTCTTTAAGTCCTATCAATTTAAAATGCTGAATTTTACAAAATGTTATGCTGTATTTTGTTTGTGAAATAATGCTTAAACTATGCGTTTTAAATGTAAAGACACGCTTACTCTACTATAAAGCCAATTTGATGTTAGTCTTTCCAAATGTCAGCGAACAAGGCAGAATGTTTTTGAATCTCTTCGATAATATAATTTAAAAATTCGTAAAGAAAGCCCTAACAGTAGTTTAGAAGAAAAAGAAAAAGCCTAAAACACCTAATGCTACCACAGCCACCCCCCAAGAGAAAGGGGAAAAAAATTTTTTTAAAGCAAGATATATAAAACGAAATCCCTCGGCCATTATATTACTGAAGGAATTGCGCCTTCCTCTATACCTCGGTGTAGTAGCTATTAAAAAGGGAGCTTTCGGGTCGCACTCATCTATGGTCACCAACTTTACTTTACTATTTAACCAATAGATTGGACCCTATAAGGTATAGTATCAGAGTTGACCTCGACTACAGTAGCCAAATTTACTAACTTACTTCTCACCCAGACGGAGGAATGCTGATGGTTGTGGGGAGTGAGAGATTATGATGGACGGCAATGATTTTATAAGGATTATGCAATTACTATATATATATAACGCACACCTAGAGGCAGCAGCGAAATGCTTACCAACAAAACTTAGAACTAAATCTAGAGTCCCATGGGAGACATTAGCGGTTAGAGAAAAGCGTACAGACGTGAAAACTGCCTCTAAATGCAGTAGGAAGAACCCAACGAACAGAAATACCCTAAAACTAAAAAAGGCACAAAATGAATTAGCAAGCATATATCTAAAAGAACTGACAGAATACATATAAAATCAGATAGATAAGATTAAAGACTCAGTGGAAGATAAGCAACCTAAGATAGCGTGGCTAATGATAAACGAAGTGAGCAGAAGGAAGAGCACAGCCAAAGTTAACTGAAAGCTACAAACCAACAAGAAAGAATAAAACTGTGGAAACAGCATTTTGAGAATCTACTCGAAAACCCATCAAAAGTTACACATGGACCAATCACAAGAATTTTTTGTAAGCAATTAGATATTAAACTAGGACAGTTTACTCTAGAAGAATTCGACTCAGTACTTCAAAATTGGAAAGCCGCAGGGCTTGATGAAATTCCCCCAGAAGTATGGAAGACCAGACACTTCGATGACATACTGCTCCGACACTGTAATGCAGTTTATAATCAAAATCCTATAGACAGATGGATGAAGGGATTCATCCTCCCTTTCCCTAAAAAGGACGACCTCAGATTAGCCAAGAACTATCGAGGTATAACTCTTATATCCATAGCAGCCAAAATATACAATGCCCTACTACGAAACCGCAGAGAACCCAAAATTGAGAACATTCTTAGGAAGAACCAAAATGGCTTCCGAAGAAATAGATCCACGACCTCACAAATATTGACTATCCGTAAAATCCTTGAAGGCGTACGGGCAAAAAACGTACAGACGACAATACTATTTATCGATTTTACCAAGGCCTTTGATTTTATTCACCGAGGGAAGAGGGAACAAATTTTACTGGCATACGGCATACCAAAAGGGACCGTAACAGCCATAATTCTCTATAGAAACACCAAAGTGAAAGTACGTTCTCCGGATGGAGGCATAGACTACTTCCACATTGTAGCAGGAGTACTGCAAGGGGACACACTAGCCCCAAACCTCTTTATCATCTGTCTAGACTACGTGCTTAGAACATCGATTGATAAAATCAAAGAAAACAGTTTCGTACAACAAAGAAAAAAAGCACAAGGTAACCCGCAAAAACAATTACTGACGCCGACTACGCCGATGACATAGCGATTCTGGCAAATGCACTCGCCCAAGCCGAAACACTACTGCATAGTCTGGAGCGATCCGCTGAGGCATTGGCCTCTATGTCAATACACACAAAACGGAATACATGTGCTTTAATCAAACAGGCGACATTTTCACACTAAGCAGTAGTTCTCTGAAACTAGTTGACAAGTTCACCTACCAAGGGAGCAATGTCTCATCAACCGAAAAAGATATCCACACGCGACTAGCAAAGGCATGGACAGCTACCGATAGATATAGGTAATATGGAAGTTAGACCTGACCGATAAAATGAAACGCAGTTTCTTCCATGCAGCGGTCGTGTCGATACTACTGTATGGATGCACTACTTGGACGCTAACTAAACTGCTGGAGAAGAAGCTAGACGGCAATTACACAAGAATGCTGCGAGCGATATTGAACAAGTCTTGGCGGCAACACCCAACAAGGCTCCAACTATACGGCCACCTGCCTCCCATCACGAAAACTCTCAAAGTTAGACGAATCAGACATGCAGGACATTCCTGGAGAAGCTGGGACGAGCTCATAAGTGATGTACTACTTTGGATCCCCTCACATGGCCGAGCAAAAGCAGGACGACCTGCTCGAACCTACATACAGCAGCTCTGTGAGGATACAGGATGTAGCTCTGAAGATCTGCCAGAAGCGATGAACGATAGGGAGGAGAGGCGAGGGAGGGTCAGGGATATCCGTGCTGGCGGCACGACAAGATGATGATTTATATATATATATATATATATATATATATGTGTCTGCTAAGTTTTATAATGCCCTACTTCTTATATGTATCCAAACTGGTGTTGAGAAAATTCTAAGGAAAAATCAGAACAGCTTTTGGAGAAATCGATCCACAACTTCAAAAATTCTGATTATCCGTCGAATCATCGAAGGAATACGTACAAAAAATCTTCTCGTAACAGTATTATTTATAGATTCCTTCATGGCAATTGATTCCATTTTTATGAAAAGATGGAACGAATACGAATAACCTGATCTATCCAAAGAAATTTGAAGGAAAGATTTAATTTAGCATAAATCATATGGGGTCGGTCTCACTTAAGTCACCGAATATGTTTGATTCTCCTGCTGTCTAAGACTTTCCTCAATGCATTAAAAAAAACATGTATAGTTTATCATTTCAGTGGTTTGAACTTTTGTGAAACGTTACCCCCTCACCCCCACCACATTATCTCAGTCTTCTAACCATTTCACTTCTTAGCCGGCCGGTGATCAACTAGTGGCTGAGGGGGTAACGCACATTTCTTTACCTACACACAAGAATACGATCGAGGGAGACAGGAGAAAATAGAAAGACAAACGAACAAACAAAGCTCGGGGTTACCAAGAGCAGAGGAAGGTATTGCAACACTATATGCATGTGCGGACTATCGCTAGCGTGGGTTACTAGCGAAAATTCCACAATGCTACTGGAATCAGACATCTTGAAACTCTTCTTCACTGGACCCTATCTTGTCTCCTCGCCTCTCTGTTCCGGTGTCTCGTGTTGACTGCCCCTCCGTGGATCCACGCCAACCTCTCTGTTCGCCTCTCTCTTGTCCAGTCTCAACTGCCCTCCGTGGTCTCCAGCCGCAACTCCTTCTGCTGCTTGCCTCTCTGCTCTCCAGCCACCAACCGCCTCTCTTGGTCTCCTGCCACCAACTCTCATTCTCGGGTCCAGCCACCAACTCTCCTCTCTCCTGTCCAACTACCAACTGCCTCTCTCTGGGTCGCGTCGCCAACTCTCACTCTCGGGTCCAGCCACCAACTCTCATTCTCGGGTCCAGCCACCAACCCTCCTCTCTCCTGTCCAACTACCAACTCTCATTCTCGGGTCCAGCCACCAACTCTTTCTCTCCTGTCCAACTACCAACTGCCTCTCTTGGTCTCCTGCCACCAACTGTCTCTCCTGGGCTCCAGCCACCAACTCTCCTCTCTCCTGTCCAACTACCAACTGCCTCTCTCTGGGTCGCGTCGTCAACTCTCGTTCGCGTCCCCTTACCACTTCCGGATACGGCGAGATTTCAGGTCCAAGAATCCTTTGTCTGGTTTCGCGCCAAAACAGACTCGTCTGCTTTGGCGGCCTACCCCCATAGTGCTACACTTTAAACCACCATCTGTCGTGTTCGTCTTACTTGGATGGCTTGTGAGATGGAAGATAAATGGCCGTATAGCTTCTGTTTTGTTGGGTGTTGCTTCCAGGATTTGTTCAAAACTATGCATAATCCAAGAGTAGTTCTCATTTAGCTTTTTCTCCAAGCGTTTCGTCAAAGTCCAAGTGGTGCACCCATAGAGTAATACTGACATAGCAACAGCTTGGAAGAATTCCCGTTTTATTTTATCAGAGATCAGATTTCCATATAGTCGTAAACCTGTCAATAACAATCCATGCTCTTCCTATGCGTATGTTGACATCACTTTCCGTGGACAAGATATTGCTACCGATATGTGTGAAATGGTTTACTAATTTCAGAAGGTTGCTATTTGATGCGGAGATATGCGCTATCTTTTTAAAGCATATGAAATCTGTTTCGTCGGGGTTCACATAGAGACTAATCATCGCCTAGCCCTAGTGAAGGAGAGTTGAAAGTCTCGCTTAAGCTCCAACATGTACATCTATTTTCCTTGGTATCTAAATTTGAACTCACTTCTAAAAAATCTTTTTTTAATTCGCACGTGATTCTCCACACCTAACCCCTAGCCTCCCACATTGTTTTTTTTTTTCATAAATTTTCAAGACCATGGATTGAACCTGAAACTGCTACACGCATTCTCACCATATCCAGTTGGTTGGGCGGGAGTATTGACGAGGGTTGTTGGTGGAGAAGTCAATACATTACTGAAACATGGCATTACATATGTATAACTCCATACTAAAATAATGTTTTAATATTAATAATAATGTTTTAATATTAATAATAATGTTTTAATATTAATAATAATAACTAAAATTACTCTACTTTAATCTTTTTATAGTTTGTATTAGTATAAACTATTATGGGTGCAGTCTACGTAGATGATCCTGTGTTTCTCGCAGATACACGTGTCCAAGCCGAATCTCTACTGTATAGCCTAAAGCAGGCAGCAAGAAGATATACTTCGATATATATTGATAAAGCAGAGTTCATGAGTTTTAAACAAAATGAAGCATCTCTAAATTAAATGGCAAGCCTCTGAAATTAGTTTAACATTTCATATACCTTGGTAACAATATCTCGTCTACAGAAAGCAATCACATACGGATTGGAAAGGCGAGGACTACTATTAACAGATTATCAATCGGGTGAAAATCTAATCTCTGATAAAATAAAACGAAAATTCTTCCAAGCTACTATAGTATAGATGCACCACCTGGACTCAAACGAAACGCTCGGAGAAAGAACAAGACGTGAACAAATCCTGTAAGTAGCACGCCACAAAACAACAGCTGTACAACCACTTACCACTCATCTTACAAACCATACAAGGAAGACGAATAAGACATACTGAGCACAGCTACAGAAGCAAGGAAGAACTGACACCTTCTTGTGAACTCCTACCCATTGACACACCAGTATTTGCCGATCTACTAAAACTTACTAACATCCGCTCCATCGGAGGTGCCCGTGGTGTAATGGTTATCATCGCAGGCATTGGACACGGCGACACGAGTTCAAATCCTGGACTGAATGCATTTCACATTGCACTAATACCCTTGGGAAAGGTATGAATCCAATTATTCTCCCTCCAGCTATGGGTAAATAGTTGGGCAAACTAGGTTCTTCAGCCTTGGTGAGGCAACTAGTCTAGGAGAAGGAAAACTCTGAATTCAAACCTGTTAAACTCCGCTTAAAAAATTGACCTTGTGTCATATCCTGCCCGAGCGGAGGGGTTGGGTAAATATGAACATCCGCTCCATCGAGAGTCAAGAGAAGTTACGCCGTTAACATGACGATGATGATGCATCTTTATGATGATATATATTCATTTTGTTATATATTATATGTTCATATTTATGTTGATATATATATCTTTATCATATTTACCTAACCCCTCCGCTAGGGCAGGATACGACACAAGGTCAATTTTTAAGCGGAGTTTAACAGGTTTGAATTCAGAGTTTTCCTTCTCCTAGACTAGTTGTCTCACCAAGGCTGAAGAACCCAGTCTGTCCTACTATTTACCGATAGCGGGAGGGAGAATAATTGGATTCATACCTTTCCCAAGGGTATTAGTGCTATGTGAAATGCAATCAGTCTCGTCCAGGATTTGAACTCATGTCGCCGTGTCTATTTCCTGCGAGGATAACCATTACACCACGGGCACCTCCACAAACATACATATCTTTATGTTGATATATATTCTTTAGAAAGGAAAGTTGCCCTGCAACACAAACAGATGTTTCATCGTTTTCTTTGTCCTATGATTAATTTCCCTTACCAAGTTTCAATCGATGGAACTATCTATTCATGGAAGAGACGAATTCATGTCATTCCTAAGACATTCTATTAATGAAACTCAGAATACTCTACATACATTCCCTGCAGAAGTGTAAGACCGTATCCCTAAAAATATTTGTTATTTAATGGCATATCAACCTTCTCTAGTTATCTAATACCAAATCCACCGTTTGAGAAGAACAGTAGTGATGCTATTTAACCCATAGATAGAAGAATAAAGGGGTTCATACCTTTCCCAAGGGTATTCGTCCAAAAGTGAACGTAGTGTGACTGGAGTTCGAACTCGCATACTTCGATTCCGCCGTCTAGTAATAATTGTTTACACACAGTTGGATAGTTTCAAATGTAAGTGTCTAATACAAGCACATCTATTTTATACAACTTCAATACTTATGTCGATATGTATTCTTCAGAAAGATTTCAAAAACTAATAAAGATTTTTTTTATTCATAAGCGTAAAACACAGACAAAATAGCCATTACTCATATGAACAATTGGTATCTCTGACAGGATAAAAAAAAAAGAAGAGAGAGAGAGAGAGAGAGAGAGAGAGATATTATTGGCAGGATATTTTTATCCATAACATCCAGATATATTTGTTGGATTATTCTTTACTGTAAGCCATGAAAATCTTCCTGTCTGAAACGTACTTATCAACCCCACCACACGAGCTGGATGTGACATAAAGTCAATTTTTAAACGGAGTTTAACAGGTTTGAATTCAGAGTTTTCCTTTTCCTCGACCAGTTTCTATATGAAGGTTAAAGAGTTCAGTCTGACCTACTATTTATCCATATCTAGAGGGAGAATACTTGGATGTAAAGATTTTCCCTGGGGGATTAGGGCTATGTAAAATGAAAATAGCTTCGTCCAGGATTTGAACTCGGGTCGCCGTGTCAATTTCCGAAGAGAACAACTATTACACGACGAGCGAGTCCTTTCTAAAATATATTGTGTTTGATGTGGTGTTTGGGGGAAAATAAGTCTTCTAATAACTAAAAAATACCAGTCGTTTAATTGAAAATTTTGCCCATAACAAGCACTCATCTTGCGACTTACTTGCGACAGTTTGTTTAATTTTACTTGCGACAGTTTGTTTAATTTTTTTGCGACAGTTTGTTTAATTTTTCTTTTTATGGCATATCAATCTTTGTATGTTATTTGATGCAAAATCCATTTTTATACAATTTCAAATAATTCAGTTTTGCATAAGGACACAGTTTAATTGTCAAAAAATATATATTTCAAACTATTCAGTTCGGGTCAAACAGTTCTAATTCAAACAATTCAGTTTAGTATAAGTATAGTTTTTGCTTACACACAGTTAAATGTCAAAACAGTTTATTTCAAAGAATTCTGTGTGGCAGTTGTATCGCGGTTAGGAAGAGATACACTGAAATAAAGAGTTAATTATTTATTAACTGAAGTGGTACAGTCCAACAAATATTATAAGTCTTGCGCTGTAGGTGTTACGTCCGATGTTGGTCTTACTACTGACCGAGATCTTGCGGAACTCTCGTGCTGGATAAACACGACGTCTTTTATACCTCCGAGATACCGGAAGTCACGTGGTACGAGCCACTATGCAACAATAGCATAAGAACACATTTTAGTTTTATATGACCCATATTAGACAATATCAGGTGCTACCAATCCAGGTCAGAGTGGGCTTGGGAGCGATAGTAATGAACGGGTGCTCCGCATTCTCCAAAGCTCCAGCATTACTGGAACCTCACCATCAGATTGTTTAGTGTCATATCGAGGACACTCGTTGGAGGAGAGTTTTACCCCTCCGCAGAGATGCAGTCTGTGTATTCTGCAGTCCCAGTAAGATATAAGTCAATATCGAGTTTTCAGAATTTACAATTCTAAAAACTCGATATTGACTCGGGACATTGACCAACCATTTGTGAGTTCACAAACTTTATTCTCTCTATTACCATTTAATATGTCAAAGCTTTTAACATTAGTGATATCCAAATTTTTTGTTAGCGGGAAGCGCCTATCTTATGAGTATCTGTAAATTCTGAAAATTCAATATTGACTCGGGACATTAACAAACCATTTGTGAGTTTACAAAGCTTATTCTTTGTATTGCCATTTGATATGTCAAATCCTTTTACAATATCCATTTAAGTTAATGAATATCTGAAAAAAGTTTAATATATTAAAAAAAGTTTCTGATAAAAAATTAGATATTCATTCATCTTTCTGTCGATATTATTTCGTACATGTATCCTCATATATATTTTTCTTATTGTTAACACATTGGTATAATGGTTAGAATGTGCGCCAATCACCCAGAAGACCTGGGTTCAAACCCAGGATCAAGTCATACCAAAGACTCAAAAATGGTTCTTGATGTTGCCTTACTCAGCTCTATAAGGTAAGAGTAAATTGGAGCAATCCAGGAAATGGAGTGGTGCCCTTCCCTACACCTCAGTGTAGTAGCTATTGAAAGAGAAGCCTTCGGGTCACCCACTTTTACTTACAAATAATTTTCAAACTTATTTATTTTTTGAAGCATTTTATGACTCGACCTGAGATTGAACCCCGGTTTCGCGGACCGTTGGTAAACACTCTACTCATTAGGCCAATTATTTTTATTAGGTAGGAATACTTGATACCTAACAACTGTTTTAATTTATTTGTATTAAGAATAGCTTGTTAAAGCTTCAAAGGATTATTTTATTAGTTACGTGAAACAATAGAACAGTGTGATCATTAAGTAGAAATAGTTACTTGAACCCATTTAATTCTGTATGAATTATTATTGTTATTTGATCGGAATACTTAAAACCACACAGCTATGCGAAAATGATTACACACAAATAAAAAGTACAATTAAAAATGCAATGGAATGTTAAAGATATAAAATTGATTGTGATCAAACATTTCGAAATAAATTAAATTTTGGCATTAAACAGCCCATGAGGAATTGACATGCCATTAAACTAATAAATAAAGCCGAACAAAATGTATCAAATTTCAGCTTTAAATAATCCAGGGGGAGTTGATATACTTTTAAACAAATATAGCAATTGCATTTTTGTTTATATTTCATAGTAAATTTTTTTTTCGTAAAACAAAATGGTACATTTTATGGGAAGTAATTCAAATTAAAAACAGTAAATTACCTCCCTTGAGTCGAGTACAGGACTTTAAACGCAGACCAAAAACATTTGTAAATTATAAGAATTAAAAAAAAAACAAACAAAAACAAAAGACTATAAAAACAAAAACAAAAATACTAATGGCAAAAAAATACTAATGGCATATTTTCTTTTTATTTCTTAAATAAAATACTTTCAATTATACATAGTATTAACTTCAGCTCATATTTTCTTTCTTTTCATTTTCGTTGAATTTTAAACTTTGAAAAAAAAAAATGACTAAAATCAAAGTAGGAAAAAAAATTGATTAATTGGTTTTAACCTCATGACGACTCATCTGGAATTATTTGTAACCCACAGGTTAGAAAATCACGTTTATTTTACGTTTTTACTTTTTTTTATGCTAATGTTTTTTCAAGGTTATATAATATCAAGTTTTCTTATCTAATACAAATAATTTGAACACAGTTGTATGGTTTCAAGTAATTAATAAGAAACCTTAATAAACAATTATTGCTTCAAGTTTAGTTTCTTCATTTCATGCCATATCAAACTATGTTGCTTCAAGTAACTTTTCTTAATGCAAATAATTTGCAGTTAAATAGTATCAAGTATTCTTATTTAATATAAGTCATTTTATGTCTATAGATGTTGTGGGGCATGAGTGGCTGAGGAATCAGGGATTAGGGGCAAGGCTGTGTTACCGTAAGATATGACTCCATGTTTTGACTATTCAATATTTTAACCCCACATTGTTTAATCGGTGGTATGCCTTGCCCAAGAAAGTCCCCAAAAGAATTATACAAAAAGAAAAGACAGGACAGATAAGGGACGAAGACGTTTCTTTTATCATCATCATCATCATGTCGTGCTGGTAGCACGGATATCCCTGACTCTCTCTTGCCACTTTTCCCTATCGTTCATCGCCTCTGGCAGGTCTTCTGGACTACATCCCGTATCCTCACATAGTTGCTGAATGTATGTTCGTGCTGGTCGTCCTGCTTTTGCTCGGCCATATGTGGGGGTCCATAAGAGTACATCACTTATGAGTTCGTCCCTGCTTCTCCAGCAGTGTCCTGCATGTCTGGTTCGTCTAACTTGAGTAGTTTTCGTGATAGGAGGCAGGTGGCCGTACAGTTGGTGTCTTGTGGGGTGTTGCTGCCAGGACTTGTTCAAGATTGCTCGCAGCATTCTTGTGTAATTACCGTCTAGCTTCTTCTCCAGCCGTTTTGTTAGAGTCCATGTAGTGCATCCATATAGCAGTATCGATGCGACCGCTGCCTGGAAGTACTGGGTTCAACAACCATTTCGTAGATGAGGGAGTTTTTCCTGAATACATTGAAATGGTTGAATCCCCCAGTTAAGGTGTAAAAAAAATACGTTTATTCGTTTCATGTATGTAGGTGTCCGCATTTGGTATTTCGGGCTTCCATAAGGGTTAGTTTTCTTTTGGAAGTTTTGTCAAAGTTCGGTAAGAGTTAGTTTATAGTTCAGTAGTGGGTCTTGTATATTTCAGCATAGTGCTGGGTGAAGGGATTAACCGACGCTACGTCCAAAGACGTATGCGTGGTGCCCAAAACACCAGACAGCAAAATGGTGTCGTTGGTTCGACGGACACTGCCTGAAAGTGAAAGAATGACTCGTCCCCTTTGTTATGAGGAAATGCCTTTTTTCTTTTTACGCATGCGTCATCCCCTTTTCCCGTTATGGATCTCTGGGAGTTTTCTGCAAATTTAATAGTTTTCTTTTTATTTATTCATTTCTTTTAAAATTTTATTAAATTTTTTTTTATCTATTTATTCGTTCACTACAATGTGATCCTAACGGTTGGTTGGTTGGCTGGTTGTTTGGGTTTTATGGCAGATCAACCTTTGTTGGTTATTTAACGCCAAATCCATTTTATGAAAATAGTTCTAATTCAGCGAATTTAATTTAGTATAGGTACAGATTTTGTTTACACACTGTTAAATGTCAAAACAGTTCTATATTAAACAAATCAGTTTAGTGTAAGTACAGTTTCAATGTCAAAAACAATTCTATTTCAAATAATTCAGTTTAGCATAAGCACGCAGTTCAAATGTAAGTACGGTTTAATTGTCAAAACATTTCTGTTTCAAGCAATTCAGTTTAGTCAAACAATTCATTTTAATATAAGTATGCCATTAGTTCTATTTAACCCATAGATAGGACCCTTATCAGGTGCTACCGCTCATGGGCCAGAGTGGACCAGGGAGCAATGCCAGTACTCCGCATTCCCCAAAGCTCCAGCATTACTGGAACTTCACCATCAGATTGTTTAGTGTCATATCTAGGACACTCGTTAGGGAGGTCTTACCCCTCTGCCGAGGTGCAGTTGGTGTATTCTACTATGATTGTAACGGGTACTACCACTTCAAAGTAGAGTGTACCCGGGAGTAATGGCTATGAAGGACTACTTTCCACTCTTCAGACATCTAGACTTGTAGCCTCACAATTAGATGCAGTTTAGTGTCATACTGAAGATGCCGCTTTTTGCAAGGAATCTGTTCTGGTGCCGATGGTGAGCGATAATAAATAACATGTGAACACACAAGCTATCTAGTAATGGAGTGTCTTTATTTACATCCAAGGGAGCTAAACCTACAGAGCCGGCCTCACTTTCATGGGGCCGTTTCGTATCCGTGTTTTATGGAGCTATATACATTATAACAGAATCTTTCACCTCAGCAGGAGATACAATCTGCGTCTAAGCTTTGCTTACAAAGTAGACGAAAAAAGTCAAAACAAATAATGAAGATTAACAATAATTCTTCTGAAAACAAATCAAAACCAAAATTAAAAACAAAAACAAAAACAAAAAACCCCAAAAAACAAAACAAAACAAAGAAACAAAAAACTAAAACTAAACAAAGCAAATGTAGTAAATATGCTACTAGCAACAGCCAGATACGGTGCAGCAAGTTAGAATCTGAAGTGGAAAGAGAATAGAAAACTTCATGGATTTGAGACTGAAGGACGTTACTTATTATTAGCCCAGTGGGTAGAGTGTTCGTCAATGGCCCGGAAGACCTGGGTTCAATCCCAGGTCGAGTCACACTAAAGACTCAGAAAATGGTACTTGATGCCTACTTACTTAACACTCATCATTATAAGGGACTGATCAAGGTTAAAGTTGGTCAATCCTGGAAAATGAGTTGCGCCCGACCCTACACCTTGGTGTAGTAGCTATCGAAAAGTGAGCATTCGGGTCACCCTCGACCAATGTCACCAACCTCAGGACTTTGTTGGGAATGTATCGCATATATCACATAAAAATAGGTAGTATAAAGTGTGGGGATTAAATACGAAATTAAAAAACAAACAATAACATTAAAAAAAAACAAAAAACAAAACAAACACGAAATAAAATAAACAAATGCAAAAATAACAATTTCTCAGGAGGCCTTTGATAGGAAACACGATGTGCACATGCCTGAAAAGATGGGCTACCTGTTACCAAAAAGAAACTCTTAGTTAGATCTCTCGACACCGTTCTACTGAGTTGATGGAATTTCCTGGCTCTGGAAGAACGTTTCCAACCACCGAATATTTGTAGAGCTGTGGAATAAAAATTGAGTTTTAAAGTATCTTTGAACTTATTTTTATCATCCATAATTCATGTACAGTTACGGCCAACAATAAGTAGATGTGGTAAAATATACAAAGGTGAGACATGCTACCCACTAAATGTAAGGCTAGAAGAACATCGAAAAGCAGTAGTACGATGGGAAATTGAAAAGTCGGGTATGGAGGACCATATATGGAAGAATAAGGGAATCCAACCGTCTACTCTTATGCGATGAAGTTAAAATAATTGATAGAGAAGAACATTGGAGAATTAGACCCTTTAAAGAATAGATCAATTATGGAGATAAATGCAATATGGGAACCAATAATCAAAAAGGTTAGATTTAAAAAAAACGTATCGTAATATGAGCTCATACGTAACAGTAGTAATCATAGTGATGTAAGAACATTATATTTATAAATCCCAAAAATTAATTTTAAATCTTTTAATCTTTAATTGATTAATTTTTAATCTTTTATCTGAAGGGCGTTGGTTGTTCCTGACTGCAGGCGAGTAACAATACGGGAATTCTTAACACTTGTACCCAGTTATGGTTAACGGAATCAGAGTAAGCCGCCTCATAGATAGAATAAAGGACATGTTTCTAAGTTCCATGTTGGCTCCCGAATTCGACAAGCAAAATCTGAAGAAGATATCGGCCGAAATGCTGTGAATATAACAATAAAAAAGAAGAGAATAGTCCGAAAAGCCTGATTGATAAAAATCGCCAACTTTACTTTTATATATATATATATATATATATATATATATATATATATATATCATTTGTTAACACATTTGTTGATACACACCGTTAAATGATCAAGCAGTTCTATTTTGTATAAGTCAAGGAAGTTAAATGGTTTCAAGTACTGCTATATATCACTTACAATCCAATTAAACATCAGTCATTTATTTACACACAGTTAAATAATCAAGCAGTTCTATTACTAACAATTTAATTTCGCTTATGTCAACAAAGTTAAGTGGTTCCAGGTATTGCTATGCGTCATTAACAATTCAATAAAACAACGGTCATTTGTTTACACAGAGTTAAATGATTGAACAGTTCTATTTTTCACAATTCAATTTAGCAAAGGTGATTTGTTTGCACTCTGTTTAAATGTCAAACAGTTCTTGTTGACCCATAGATAGGACGCTTTCAGGTGCTACGACTCCTGGACAGAGTGAATCTGGAGCAATGGAAATGAAGGGGTACTCCACATTCCTCAAAGCTCCAGGATTGGTGGAACCTCACCATGAAGTTGTTTAGTGTCATATACAAGACACTCGTTGGCAGGGTGCAGTCGGTGTATTCTACAACCCCAACCGACTAGTCTTTTGAACCTGGGAGTAATAAAAATTAAGGCTTAATTTTACATTCCCTTGAGCTGTGGAACTATAGCCACACCACTGGAGACAATTTAGAACCCATATCCCAGTTACCAATGTGATTACTGTTAGTTTTTATAATAATACTCTTGTTTGATAGAGTTAAATAGGGACAAACCCATAAGTGACGTTCTCCTATGGACCCCTTCACATGGTCATGCTAATGTTGGCCGACCAGCCAGGGCTTACCTACAACAGCTCTGCGCTGACTAAGGTTGGAGTTTGGAAGACCTGTCTGGGGCGATGGATGAGAGGGACGGATGGAGAGAGAGAGAGAGAGGAGGGAGAGAGACTGAGAAAGAGAGAGTCTGAGAAATCCATTTGAGCAGCATGACTTGATTATTATTTTTCTTCTTCTTCTTCTTATTATTATTAATTGTACTCCTTTTTATTTTTATTCCTTTTTATCCCAACACCATGGGTCAATATGTTACTCGTTTTCTTAACATGTTTTAACTAGTTTTTCTATTCCTCATTTGTATTTCGTTTTATCGCAACATTCTGTTTCGATGTAATCTTTACTATTACAATTATTTCATTAATTATTTTACGTTCAATGTTCAATTTTGTTCAATGGCACATCAACCTTATTCAATGTCAAAGCTAGCGTTTTAGAAGAACAGAAGTTGTAATATCTAATTCATATGGGGATTAGGAGGTTCATACCTTTCGTAAATTTTTTAATCCACAAGTGAACGTAATAGCACTACTGGGGTTCGAACCCTCTTACTACAATGCCACAGTCCCACATATTAGCCACTACGCCACAGTGTCAGTTTCACGACGCTGATAGGGACAGTGGTAGAATGTCAACCAAGTTAGTCTCGCAAATCTATTATTACTTCATTGTAAGTTGGATCGCCACTTAGTGTCCCATCTTGCAGCTTTGGAAATTTACTAAGCTTTTTGCTTAGATGTGGCACAAGGCCATATGAAAGGGGCACCCAATGAGACTCGAACTCACTCATGTAGGTTTGCTAGCCGAGCTTGCTAACCATTACACCACCAGAGGCGCCTGCCATCTTGCAGCTTTGGAGAGAACAACAGCCGTACTACTTAAACCATAGCAAGGGGGATAGGGTGGTTATACTTTTCCCAGGGCTATTAATCATAGCATAATAGCGCGATTGAAGTTCGAACTCGCTTACTTCCATATTGCAGTCCTGCACGTTAGCCACTACGTCACTGATTTATTTACGACGGTAACCTTTACCCAAGTCGATTTATAAAAAAGCGAACTTTTTGCGTGAAATATTACCCATCATCGCTTGCGTGCTCAAAACAGTTCTAAAGTGATCAGGTTGAAGAAACTGGATAAATAAATCTGAGAAAGAATCAAAATTATCTCGATGATTAATGTGGAGGGCATTGGCATATTGAGGAGTGTTGTCCTACGTTGATCCCCAGTTAAAGCCGGCGGATACTATTAGTATAACAATTCAAAAAGTAGAAGCAATAATAAATGTATTGGCTTCCCGACCCGAAGTGCTGGAAATCCGAATAAAATATGGGTTTATTTGTGCATACACAAAAGGCTAGGCATTATGGATGTGATTAATAAGAATAAATAAATAGATAGATAAATAAGAGGAAATAGAGTGATTGTCAAAATTCTAAAAGAAAGAGAAAAGAATATATATATATATATATATATAGAGAGAGAGAAAGGGGGGGTGAGATAGCGACAGACAGACTGACAGACAGACAGACAGACAGACAAAGAAACTGTGAGAGCCAGAGAGAGACAGAGATACACACAGATACAGAAAGAGTCCAACAGAGAGAGAGAGAGAGACAGAGAGACAGAGAGAGAAAGAGAGAGAGGAAAGTGAGAGAGAGAGAAAGAGGGAGAGAGTGTAACAGAGCAACAGAGAAAAGTAGAAATACAAATGAAGTTTGTGTGTGTGTGTGTGTGTGTGTGAGAGAGAGAGAGAGAGAGAGAGAGAGAGAGAGAGAGAGAGAGAAAGTTTGGTTTAGTTTCTTTGAAAAATGGCATATCAATCTTTGTGATTTATTTAATGACAAAGCCATTCCTATTGAGGTACTATTTAATGCATAGCTGGATATATATATATATATATATATATATATATATATATATATATATATATATATATTGTACCGTCTACGGTGCAACGTGCCCGTTTTGGAAAAACCCATACATTGTCTCTGACGATGAAATGAACGCCTTTCGGCCAATTAGACTCTAAAGAAAAGTTCAAGTTCCTCAAAACATTTATTAGCTGCCAGGAAAAGTTAAAACTGAAAAGAAATGTTTCTTTGACAAACACGTGTATTAAACAATCAACAGAAACATTGACAGGGGCTGGAAGGCCTATATAACTTGAAGAGCCATGGGCTTAATAAATACTGAGCAGTAGACAGTTCTTTCATAAAAGGGGCTGTTTAAGAGTTGAAAAACCGTTAGTAAGTGAAGGATAGAAATTAAACTCAAGTAAGAATCGAGTTAACGAGAGAAGCGAAATTAAGACTAAGACGTGGCACAAAGGGATTCCCGTGAGTTAAGTACACAAAAAGGAAAATACTACGAAATGTCAAAAAATTACGGTGGTTCAAAGCAGCGTTTCCTATCGTTAATGCTCTAAATGTCAGACTTAAGAGAAAGGATTAAAGTGGCTATTACATGATATGAAGCTCTGACCATTTTACTTGATAAGGGGACTAAACCGGAGGTCGTTTTGCGGAATCAAATTTAAGGGTGCTCCCAAAAACGCAAAGAAAGCTAGAAGAGATAAACAGTAGGGAATCTTATTTAATGTGTGACACGACACACACACACACACATACACACACACACACACATATATATATATATATATATATATATATATATTATAACAGTGTTGGTTGTCACTCAGTCACTTTGTGGGTTTGTGGCGAACCAATGTTATATGGACCCCCACACATGGCTGTGCAAAAGCAGGACGACCAGCACGAACATACATCCAGCAGCTATGTGAGGATACGGGATGTTGTCCTGAAGACCTACCTAGGGCGATGAACGATGGGGAGGAGTGGCGAGAGAGGGTCATGGATATCCGTACTACCAGCACGATATGATGATATATATATATATATATATATATATATATATATATATATATATATTGTTGGTCCAATGAGTAAAAAGTAAATGTTTAAAAATGAATGGGTCCTCTTCAAGAGACTAATAAAATGTTGGTTTTGATTTGGGTGGGAATCTGTTTAATTCCTAATATATTTATTTATCTATTCTATTTTTATCTTTATTTTGTTTAATTTTTATTCATCAATATATCTATTTTATTTTCATGAAAAAACAAACAAGCTTGTAAATCCGTATAAAAAAAAAACGAATAAAAAAATAAAATAAATGCATGAATAAATAAATTTGAATTAAAAAGAATCACACCCTCATCAAAACAAACACATTATTAATCTCTTGAAGAAGACATGAAAGTCTAAAACACGTGTTGAGCATACTTATATGAAATAAAAGCCTAAAGTACCACATTCAAATTCATTTGTGGCCCTATTCATTTATATATTTTTTTCGTGTGCTATTATAGTGGTGTTTTCTACTAGAATTTTTTGAAATTTGGATTTTGGAATAGAGTAAGTTATAAGATGTTAGGCTATGGATCTAGAATCATTAAGGCGCGTAGTAAGACGTCTTGGAAGAGACCAACGTACATTTAATTTTCGTAGAAGGCACAATCTCACAAAGAACCAGTAACTACAATCAGAAGTTTTTATATATATTTCTATGCAGGTGTACCAAGATAGGTGTATGTGTCTAATCTACAGTTAAAGGGATTTATATAAAACATGTATATAGAATTGTTTAAATTTCTGAGATGAAATTTGATAATTTTTATTCAGCAGGCCCAATGGGGTAACGGATACAGGCGTTTGGTTAAAGAACTTCCAAGTGAAAACATCAAGAGGTTACGGGTTCAGCCATGACTACAGGTAAAACCTACAAGGAATACTTACTATAGCCAAACACTTCTCCCCAGTTATGGTTAGCGGAATTTGAACAATCTACTCCAGTGGGTTAAATTAAGGGTTCGGTTCGAATGCTCGTTTAGGGTAATAAGTCCGACAAGAAAAACCTGAAGAAGGCCGAGAGAGGCAGCGGTCAAAACGTTGTGAATAGGAAGACAATAGTCCCAATACTCTAAATGATAAAAAATGTATCTAGAAGAATACGAGGAAAAGGTGGCGCGAAACTTACTCTGAAGGCCGCTACGCTCTCTTTTATCAAAAAAGTTTTATTCCAAACGTATCGGTAATTGTTATGCTCAATTGGTCAGCCCAATTGGCTGTAGTTATAGAATACGCCAACTGCATTTCTGCAGAGGGGTAAGACTCCACCAACGAGTGTCCTGTTTATGATACAAAACAATTTGATGTTGAGGCTCCAGTAATTCTGAAGTTTTGGGGAATGCGGAGTACACCTTCATTGCTATCACTCCCAGGTCACTCTGATCCGGAGTGGTAGCACATGATATTGTCCTATCAAGGGGCTACACAAAAATGTTTGACATTTAAATTGAGTGCAAGCAAATGACTTATGCTAAATTGAATTGTTAGAAATAGACCTGTGGGATCATTTAACTGTATGTAAACAAATTATGATACTACAGTTCGATTTCTAACAATTCAATTTAGCATAAGTCATTTGTTTGCACTCAATCTAAATGTCAAACATTTCTATTTGGCCCCTGTGTGTAAACAAATTATTATTATCAAACAGGCGACACGAGTTCAAATCCTGGACGAGGCTGATTGTATTTCACATAGCACTAATACCCTTGGGAAAGGTATGAATCCAATTATTCTCCCTCCAGCTATGGGTAAATAGTAGGACAGACTGAGTTCTTCAGCCTTGTTGAGGCAACTAGTCTCTCTGAAACTAGTAGACAAGTTCACCTACCTCGGAAGTAGCGTCTCATTAACCGAAAAGGACATCGACACGCGGCTAACTAAGGCATGGACAGCTATCAATAAGCTATCGATCATATGGAAATCAGACCTGACCGATAAAATGAAATGCAGTTTCTTCCAGGCAGCGATCGTATCGATACTGCTATATGGATGCACTACTTGGACGCTAACTAAACGTTCTGGAGAAGAAGCTAGACGGCAATTATACAAGAATGCTGCGAGCAATATTGAACAAGTCCTGGCGGCAACACCCAACAAGGCGCCAACTATACGGACACCTGCCTCCCATCACGAAAACTATCCAATTTAGACGAACATGCAGGACATGCAGGACACTGCTGAAGAAGCAGGGACGAGCTCATAAGTAATGTACTCCTATGGACCCCCACATAAGGCGACCAGCTCGAACATACTTTCAGCAGCTATGTGAGGATACGGGATGTAGCCCTGAAGACCTGCCAGAGACGATGAACGATAGGGAGAAGTGTCGAGAGAGGGTCAGGGATATCCGTGCTAGCGGCACGACATGATGCTGATGAAAAAAAAAAATTATTCTAATCGAATACTTAGTGAGCCATAGCAATACTTAGGAACACTTAACTGTTGACTTATGCTAAATTAAATTATTTAAAATAGAACTGTTTGATTATTTAACTCTTTGTAATCAATGACTGATGTCTTATTAAATTGTTAGTGAAACATAGCAATACGTTGAACCATTTAACTTTGGTAACTTATACTAAATTGAATTATTAGAAATAGAACTGTTTGATTATTTAACTCTTTGTAATCAATGACTGGTGTTTAATTGAAGTGTTTATTATGCATAGCAATACTCGGAACAATTTAATGTGTGCAAACGAATGAGTAATGTTCAATAGAATAATAATTTAGGATAAATAACCTACAATGGTTGATATGCCATAAAACCAAACCAAACTAAATCATATATATTTGATATATATTTATAAAGAGGATTTGGCATAAAATAACCTACAATGGTTGATATGCCATATAACGCAACCAACCCCATTGGTACTGAATCGTCTAGATGAACTTTGAATATGATTTTTCACTTCATATTTTCGGTAATGACTGTGATGTTATGGTTATCGTCATTGGAAATGGACACAGCGACTCGAGTTCAAATCCTGGGAGAAACCTTTTGCATATCACATCCTTGTAAAGGTATGAATATATCTTTTCTTCCATCCAAGGACAAATAGTTGGGCAGACTGGGCTCTTTAACTGTGGTAAGGCAACCAGTCTAGGAGAAGGAAAAGCTCTGAAATAAAACCTGATAAACTCTGCTTAAAAATTACATCCAGCTCGAGGGGAGGTGTTGGTTGGTTGGATGTTTATGGCATATCAACCTTTGTAGGTTATTTAATGCTAAAGCCATTTTAATGCAAATAGCCAGTTCTATTTCAAACAATTCAGTTTAGCATTAATTGTTTAATTGTCAAAAACATTTCTATTTCAACCTATTCAGCTTCGTCAAACAGTTTTAATTCAGTTAATTCAGTTCAGCATAAGTACAGATTTTGTTTAATCCGTTAAATGTCAAAACAGTTAAATATTAAACACTTCAGTAAGTACAGTTTCAATGTCAAAAACAGTTCTATTTCAAACAATTCAGTTTAGCATAAGCACGCAGTTTAAATGTAAGTACGGTTTAATTGTCAAAAACATTTCTATTTCAAGCTATTCAGTTTAGTCAAACAATTCAGTTTGGCATAAGTATGCCGTTAGTTCTATTTAACCCATAGATAGGACCCTTATCAGGTGCTACCACTCCGGGCCAGAGTGGACCTGGGAGCGATGGCAATAAAGGGGTACTCCGCATTCCCAAAAGCTCCAGCATTACTGGAACTTCACTATCAGATTGTTTGTCATATCCTAGACACTCGTTGTGGGGTTCTTACCCCTCTGCAGAGGTGCAGTCAGTGTATTTTACAGCCCCAGCCGACTGGGCAAGGAGGTGTTGGTAAATACAGCTGTATCCACGGTCACATTTAAATTTCAGTTTGGTTTCGTTTTTCTATTTTTAATGGCATATCAACCTTCGGGGATCACGTAATACCAAAGCCATCCTTGTAGAACAACAGTAGCGTTACTGCTGGGGGCAGGTTAGGGGTTCATATTTTTCAGAAGCGTATTAGACCGTAAGAGAAAGTACTAGCACAACTTGAGATCGAACTCAGTTACTACGATATCATAGACCAGCACATTAGCCCCTACACCGGGGACCCACTCCTAAATTTTAGATTTCAAAATTGAAAGATATTTATCGCTTCGGTTTTGATATATTAAACAACATAACAAAAACGTGCATTGGCATATTTCGTTGTAGTGGATACTAAATTTCTCATTGAAAGAGACGATTAGTTGGTTGGTTTCTGTGTTCAATGGCATATCAACCTTCGTGGATTATTTAATGCCAAAGCCATCCCTCTAGAAGAACAGCAGTTATGCTATTAACCTAGAGCCGGGAGGATAAGGCGGTGCACACCTTTCCCCAGAGGCAATTGCCTGAAAGTGAACGTAATAACGCGACTGGAGTTCGAACTCGCTTACTACGATTCTGCAGTCTAGCGCTTTAACTATTACACCATGAGAACAAACCTGAAAGAGATGCTGAGAAAGAAATGTCAATGTGAAAAAAAGTAAAGCATGGAAGATGCGGATTTTATCGACAACAGAAAAGCATAAAGTTTCTAATTCAAAAGTCAGTTCGTTCCTGTACTTCTCTTGAAGACACGTGATCAGCTCGTACGTTTTATCTCATTGGCGAATTGTCTTATCTGAATTTGCAGACTTTATCGGCGCTGCAGCTGTCTGATCTGGCTCGACCCACACCATTAGCAGGTTCAGGCTGAAAGTCGATCACATGCTGACTTTTTTGTGTGGAGTGTTCTGTTTAAAGCGTTTATTTTGGTAAACATTGACTTGTGTTTGTTAGTGTTGAGTGACGGTAGAGATAAAACAGAGGAGGGCAAGATAGAGGAGAAGAGGGAGGAGGAGGAGATGGACGAAATAAATTTTAGCAGCGTATGGGATGAGGATGGCTGACGACTTGGACGTCAATATAAACAATGTGGTCTGTTGAGATATTTTGGGATAATGGCATACTAGAAATGGATAGGAAGAAGATCATGAAAAAAGTATTATTAGTATTAGTAGTATTAGTAGTAGTAGCAAAAGAAGAAGAAGAAGAAGAAGAAGAAGAAGAAGAAGAAGAAGAAGAAGAAGAAAGAAAATATTTAGGGAAATGAACAAAGAGAGATTATTAAAGAAGAAAAAGAAAAAGAAGAAGAAGGATTAAAGAAATATGTTGGGAAATGAAGAGAGATGATTAAAGAAAATTTGTAAGAAGAAGAAAGATTAATGATAATGTGGAAAAGAAGAAGAAGAAGAAGAAGAAGAAGAAATATTAATGATAATGTGAAGAAGAAGAAGAAGAAGAAGATGAAGAAGAAATATTAATGATAGTGTGGAAAAGAAGAAGAAGAAGAAGAAGAAGAAGAAGAAGAAGAAGAAATATTAATGATAATGTGGAGAGAAGAAGAAGAAGAAGAAGAAGAAGAAGAAGAAGAAAAAATATTAATGATAATGTGAAGAAGAAGAAGAAGAAGAAGATGAAGAAGAAATATTAATGATAATGTGGAAAAGAAGAAGAAGAAGAAGAAGAAGAAGAAGAAATATTAATGATAATGTGGAGAGAAGAAGAAGAAGAAGAAGAAGAAGAAGAAGAAGAAGAAAAAATATTAATGATAATGTGGAAAAGAAGAAGAAGAAGAAGAAGAAGAAGAAGAAGAAGAAATATTAATGATGATGTGAAGAAGAAGAAGAAGATGAAGAAGAAATATTAATGATAATGTGGAAAAGAAGAAGAAGAAGAAGAAGAAGAAGAAGAAGATGAAGAAGAAATATTAATGATAATGTGAAGAAGAAGAAGAAGAAGAAGAAGAAGAAGAAGAAGAAGAAGAAGAAGAAAAAATATTAATGATAATGTGGAAAAGAAGAAGAAGAAGAAGAAGAAGAAGAAAATATGTAGGGAAATAAAGGGAATAAAGAAAATGTGTAAGAAGATGAAGAGAGAAAAAAGAAAAGAAAAGAGGATGGAGAACAATCATGGCAAAGAAGGAAGAGAGAGCAAAGTAAAATGAAGAAGAAAAAGAAAGAAGAATAAAGAAATACTGTTTTGACGATGAAGAAAAAGAAGAGAAAAAATCTAATGTATCAAATCCTTGAACAAAGATTATATATATATATATATATATATATATATATATATATATGTGTGCATCTAATTACTGCTCTAAATTTGAGGCCTCATGTTAGACTATCTCTCAATCTCTCTATCTTTCTCTCTCTCTATCTATCTCATTTGGTGTCAACTTGCTAAGTGGGACAGTCTCCCTTGAAGAGAAGCTCATCGATTCTGAGATGTTAGATCTCAAAATCGATGAGCTTTGCTTCAAGGGAGCTTCTTCTAAATTGGGTGGGGTCAGGATTATTTTCTAGTGCCTGTGGTACCTTGAAGGTGTGGGATACTGACGAAACCAGATTATTTTTTATTCTGCCCTCGAAAATAATTTGTGCGTGAGTGAACTAACATTTAAAAAAAAAGTGGGCACGCTTAGTGAAACGGTTATCGTCATAGGAAAGAGAATCGGTGACCAGAATTTAAATCCTGGACGAGGTTATTTGCATTTCGTCTCTCGTGAGTGCCCCTGGGAAAAGTAGGAATCCCAACTATTCCACCTTCTTCTTAGATATGGCTAAATAACAGGCCATACTACATTCTTTAACCTCTTAGGCAATCAGTGGGGTGTCCTCGTGGTGTAATGGTTAAAGCGATGGACTGCAGAATTGTAGTACGCGAGTTCGTACTCCAGTCGCGCTATTACGTTCACTTTCGTGCAAATACCATTGGGAAAGGTATGAACCCCCTTATCCTCCCAGCTATGGATTAAATAGTACCACAACTGTTCTTCTAGGAGAATAGCATTGGCATTAAATAACCTACAAAAGGTTGATATGCCATTAAACAAAAAAAGAATCAAAGAATCTTAGGCAATCAGTCTTTGAGTAAGAAAACTCTGAATTCCAACCAGCTGAGATCCGTTTAAAAATTGACTTTTTATCAATTCCTTCCATCCAGAATCCGCAAAGTGCTGATGAAAGTAAGTTTTTATAAATCGGTCAACACTTGGGTGTCCATGTGCAGGAATCCATTAGATAATTTCTCTTGAGAGTTCGTTTTTATTTCTACAGTAGTTGCCAGTATGTCTTGCTCATTTTACTTGAATGCTTTGGGAGATGGGAAGTAAGTGGGCATACAGTTGTTGTTTTGAAGGGGCTTATTCTTGGATTTGTTCAAAACATCACATAGCGTTCTTGAGTAGTTCTTATCTAGCTTTGGAGAGAGAGAGAGACAGAGAGAGAGAGAGAGAAGAAACAGGAAAAAGAAAGACACAAAGAGAGAGAGAGAGATATGAAAAGAAAGACAGAGAGAGAGAGAGAGAAAAAAAAGAGAGAGAGAGAGAGAGAGAAGAAATAGAAAAAAGAAAGAGACAAAGAGAGAGAGAGAGAGAGAGAGAGAGATATGAAAAGAGATAAAGGCTATTGAGAAAGAGAAAAGAGGTTATAGAGAAATGGATAAAACAGTTGTCATAGAGAGAGAGAGAGAGAGAGAGTGAGAGAGAGAGAGAGATAGAAAGAAAGAGAGAGAGGGAGGTCTTACAGAAGGGGGAAAAGGAGAAAAAGTGAAAATATATATTTCACGGGACTATTTTAGTTTGGAGCAGTCTGTTTTGGGCTCCTTTGTTTAATGGCATATCAACCTTCGTAGGTTATTTAATGCAGAGCCATCCCTGTAGAAGAACAGCAATGATGCTATTTAACCCATAGTTGGGAGGGAAAAGAGGGTTCATACCTCCCACAAGGGTATTAGACCAAAAGTGAATGTTTTAACGTGTTTGGAGTTCGAACTCATTTACTACGATGTTCCAGTGTAGCATGTTAGCCACCACTCCACAATTTTGGTAATGGCAGTAATTTTAGTATCTTTAATTTTTTTGTGAGCATCTTGGATTCAGTTGTCATTATATCGTCTACAGAGCAATCTTAGTAATACACCTAGCTTTTGAAAAAATGTTAAACCAGAGAGAGAGAGAGAGAGAGAGACAGAGAGAGAGTAAATTGACAGAAAGCAGAGACTAAAATCAAAGAATTCATTTGGAGAACCCCACGACCTTTGTTTTTCACCATCTTGTATTCTTCAAGTTTTATGCAGGAACTCCGAACAAAGCATTAAGAAAATTTTTTCGCTTCTATTCCATCCGGCTATATGAGCCATTGTTTATTTCTGTAGTTGAATAGTTTTTTAGATTTTTTTTTTATTTTCTTCTTTCTAGAATCGTCGCCTTGTGCACCAAGGTTTATGCACCGTGGTTTTGAAGGTGTTATTTTTTTTCGATCCGTTGTTAAATATATATATATATATATATATATATATAAAAGTAACAATAGAACCAAAAAGACCCTTCCCCATCCCCCCCAAATTATCCTATCTAAAGTGGAGAAAGTGAAAGATAAAATTGATGGAAGGAAAAAGAAAAGAAAATAGAAGAAACATACAAAAAGAAAAGAAGAAAAAAATCGCATTAAAGAAAAAAAAGAAATTAAAAGGATATAAATTTGGAAGGAAAAACATTTTACAGGAAAGAAAGAGAAGCGATAGGAAAGAAAGAGAAAAAGAAGAAACAGAGAAAAAAGGGAGGGGAGAGAAAGAACGAGATAAAGATAAAAAGAGATAAAAAAAAGAGAAAAAGATTTTTGTAGGAAAGAAGTATGAAATGAAAGAAAGAAGAAAAGAGAAAATGAAAGAAATATGTAAAGAAAAGAAATATGTAAAGAAAAGAAATATGTAAAGAAAGAATAAATAGGGAAAGAAAAGAAAGCGAAGAGAGAGAGAGAGAGAGAGAGTGAGAAGGGGGGAAAGAACGGGAAATACAAGAAAAAAAAAAGAAAAGAAATTGAAAGGAAAAAGAAAACGAAAAAGAGAATAGTTTAGATTATGTTATTTGGTTTAATGGCATATCAACCGTTTATGGTTATTTAATGCCGAATTCTGTTTATACATATATGAGATTTTTAAGTGAACAGTTTGTAGGTAACGTCTTTAACCGAGTTAAGACTTATTTGCTTGCACACTGTTAAGTTTTTTCAATTATCACTATCTCATACTTATAATTTAATTTAATAGAGCCCAGTCGGCTGGGGCTTTAGAAGAAACCGACTGCATTTCTGCAGAGGGGTAAGAGTATCTTGTATATGACACTGAAGTACATCTGATGGTGAGGAGCTTTGGGGAATACAGAGCATTCCGACATTGCCATTACTCCCAGATCCACTCTGACATTGAGGGGTAGCACCTGTTAGGGTCATATCTATGGGCCTTATAGAACTTTTCAATTATTCAACTGTGCAAATAAATGACGGGTAATAAATTGAATTGTTAGTATTTAATTGCGATGCTTGAAACAGTTTAACTATGTGCAAATAAAACTACTCATGTTTGATAGTAATTCTCGAAGCAATTCAACTTTAGGCAAACAAATAATTTAATACTAAAAAGAATTATTCGTGTTTGATGGGAATGCTTGAAACTGTTCAAGCATGGGCAAAAATTGAATTATTTGTATTACATAAAAATACTTGAAACCGTTTGACTGCATGCAAATCAATGAGTAGTGTTAAATAGAATTATTAGAGCTTAAAATAATACTTGAAACTATTTAACTGCGTGTGAATAAAACTATTAAGGTGAACAATACTTCGAGTCATTCAACTGTGTGGAAACAAATGATTAATATTGAATAGAATTATTAGTGTCTGATAGGAATACTTGAAACCATTTAGCTGAGGACAAACACTAGCTTTGAATTGTTTTAGAAAATTTTCAGCAAACTATTCGTTTACAAATCATATATTTAATACATATATGTATAAACAGAATTTGGCATTAAACAACCTACAAGGGTTGATATGCCATAAACACAACCAATAAACCAATCAATTTAATGTTAATCATTTGTTTGTGCACAGTTAAATAGTTTCAAGTACAGTAAATGGGACCTGGGAGTAATGGCGATGAATGAGGTAATCTATATTTCCCCTAACTCCAGGAATTGGATATGACTCTAAGTCATCAGGTGGTTTAGTGTCACATACAGGACACTTGTTGTGGGGAGAGTCTTACCCCTTTGTAGAGATACATTTGGCGTATTCCATAGCACCAGCCGACTGGGCAAGCAAGAAAGAGAAATTTAATAGAGTCAGCAGAACGAGTTCAAATTCCACCTTGGACCGTTCCCACTCTCTTCAAACTAATACCCTTGCAAAAGATATGAATCAATATCTTCCCACGAATCGGTGGAGATAAGGGCCACTGGGGTGGGGGTTTAACCTCGTAAATGTTCTTGGGCATTCGATAAAAGGCCAGGTCAAGGATTAAATCCTCGTACTGGAATCATGTAACCCAGTAAAACCTATCTGATTGGTTCGATTTTGTCAGTTTGTTATCGGCATATCAATTTCTTATAGGATATTTAAAGGCAAAATTTGTTCCATTTATAAATGTTAGATTGTAATACAAACTATTTTTTGCACAATTATGGGATATAAAGTATTCCTATCTAATACAAATAATTCATACATAGATACATGGTTTCAATTATGCTTATCTAGTACTAATTATTTTCAAACTGACCCAGGGATGGAGCCTTAACAAGTAACACCACTCTGGTTCAGAGTGGACCGGGGAGTAATGTGAACGAAGTCATAATCCAACCACCTCGGCGCTCTAAACCCCAGTCGGCTGGTACTGTAGAATACACCGACTACATTTCTACAGAGTGGTAAGACCTCCCAACAAGTGTCATGGATATGATATTAAACAATCTGATGGTGAGGCTTCAGTAACGATGGAGCTTTGGGGAATGTTGAGTACCCATTTATTACCATTGTTCCCAGGTAGACTCGGACTCGAAATGGTAGCACCTGATCAGGTCCTATCCATGAGTCAAATAGAACATTTAATCGGTGTGCAAACAAATGAGTTAAGCTGAATTGAATTGTTACTGATACATACTTGGAAGCAGTTAACTGTGTACAAATATATGGGTACTGTTAAATAGAATTATTAGTGTTGAATAGCAATACTTGAAACTGTTTAACTGAGTGCCTTAATTGAAGTATTGGCATTACATAGCAATTCTTGAGACCATTTGACTGTGTGCAAATGAATGAATAGTGTTCAATAGAATAGTGTTAATAGCAATACTTGTAACCACTTCACTGTCTGCAAACAAATGATTGATGTTGAATAGACACATAAGTGCTAGATAGCAATAATTGAAACTGTTTAACTGCGTAAAAACAATAGCAATACTAGTGTGCAAATAAATTAGTTCTCACTTAAAAATGAAATTACCTACACACTGTTGTATAGCCATGAACACTATACATGCACGTATACATGCAGAATCATAACGACGACACAATAAAGACGAGCGAAGACACAGTTCTTTAGAAAAATACACCTCTCACTTTATTTGAAAGGGTTCGAAAGGGTTACTAAAGGTTTTACTGTGTGAGTGGTGAGTTGGAGGCTGAACAGAACTGCAACATATTGACCCCCACTCTTATGGCTATAACAGCGTTTCTTTCCCGTCCTCCTGGGCTGCCCAACCGGGGGCCTGGGGCTCAGCCTCTCTGGGACATGTTCCTCATTCCAGCATCTTCTCTCCAACTGCAACTGCTCAATCGGGGGCCTGAGGGCCCCCTCTACTGGGCGCTTGTTTTCTCTAACGCATCTTATCTCCAACTGATTGAACTTCCTGTCACCGGGTTTATATAATAATTTGACGTCCACTCTTCTTCCTGCGAGCGTCACAATTTCGCACTCAATTCAACCCCTCGACAGTCAAGGTTATATCCTGATATTCATCGACCGGATACACCTGTTATTTACACAGGTGCATTTCCTATTTTGATAACTTGGCCGGGGTCAATATGTTACACACACTATTCACTTACAAATCATATGTACATCCATTTAAATGTGTACAGACAAGTGATCAATAGCAAATAGAATTATTTGTGATTGATAGAAATATTAAAACCATTTAACTGTGTGTAAAAAGAGCCCAGACTCGTTTAAAAACGTTATGTACAAAATTAATTTACAAATTATATATATCTAATATATGTATAAAGAGGATTTGGTTTGGTTTGTTGGGTTTTATGGCATATCAACCTTTGTGGGTTATTTAACGCCAAATCAATTTTTATGTAAATAATCTGTTCTATTTAAAACAATTCAGTTTAGCATAGGTACACAGTTTAATGGTCAAAAACATTTCCATTTCAAACTATTCAAGCAGTTCTATGTAACAATTCAGTAACGTGTAAATACAGTTTTAATGTCAAAAAACAGTTCTATTTCAAATAATTCAGTTAAGCATAAGCCCGCAGTTTAAATGTAAGTACAGTTTAAGTGTCAAAAACATTTCTATTTCAAGCTATTCAGTTTACTCAAACAATTTATTTTAGCATAAGTATGCTGTTAGTTCTATTTAACCCATAGATAGGGCCCTATCAGGTGCTACCACTCCGGGCCAGAGTGGACCTGGGAGCGATGGCAATGAAGGGGTACTCCGCATTCTCCAAAGTCCCAGCATTGTTGGAACCTTACCATCAGATTGTTTAGTGTCATATCTAGGATACCCGTTGGTGGTGGGGGGTCTTACCTTTCTGCAGAGAAGCAGTCGGTGTATTCTACAGCCCTAGCCGAGTGGACAAAAGAGGATTTGTAATTTTAAAAAATACAATGGTTGATGTGCCATAAAACCCAACAAACCAACCGTTTAACTGTATAGAAACAATAGTAATACTTGTGGGCAAACAAATTAGTTCTAACTAATTTAAAAAGGAAATTACTTACAAACTATTCACTTTAAAATCATATATGTATATCCATTTAAATGTGTGCAAACAAACCATTTAAGTATGAGCTAAAATGACCTTAGGCACGTTTAAAATATTTTCTACAAACTATGTTTTAACAAATCATATATATATATATATATAGGATTTGCCATTAAATAACTAACAAGGGTTGATATGCCATAAAAATCAAATAAACAAGCAAACAATCAAGAAATGGAGCCTAACCACCAGTCATACACAGGTAAACCTTTCTTTTTTAAAAAGAGGTCTTTCCCATCTGCGGGGGAAGAGAATCAGCATATTCTGTGTGTCCCGAGGGCGTAGTGGCTAACGTGCTGGCCTGCGACTTCGTTGTAAGCGAGTTCAAACTCCAGTCGCGCTATAGCTTTTACTTTCAGACTCATACCTTTGGGAAAGTTACTTGTTCAATAGAATCATGGCTTTTTTTCTATTAGGATGGAGCAGACATTAAATAAACCACGAAGGTTGATATGCCATTAAACAAAGAAAGACGTAAGGATGGACTTTTATTAAAAGTTTCTTGAAATACTTATCGGTGTGGAAAAAGGAACCTGGGAAGTGCCGTGGCTTTAACAGGATATCGAAATCTATTAACTAATCATACCTCCATCAACAGAGAGAGAGAGAGAGAGAGTGCGAGAGAGAGAGAGAGAGAGAGATTACGAGAGAAAAAGTGAGGGAGGGAGGGAGAGAGAGAGAGAGAGAGAGAGAGAGAATGCCCAGGAGCAGATGCGAGAGATAGATATTTAAAGAGAGAGAGAGATAGCGAGAGAGAAAGTGAGCGAGGGAAAGAGAGACATAGTGAGAAAGAGAGATAGAGAGATAGAGAGAGAGAAAGTGCAAGAGAGAGAGAGAGAGAGAGAGAGAGAGAATGCCCAGGAGCAGATGCGAGAGATAGATATTTAAAGAGAGAGAGAGATAGCGAGAGAGAAAGTGAGCGAGGGAAAGAGAGACATAGTGAGAAAGAGAGAGAGAGAGAGAGATAGAGAGAGAGAGAAAGTGCAAGAGAGAGAGAGAGAGAAAGTGCAAGAGAGAGAGAGAGAGAGAGGTGGGGGAGAGAGAATGCGAGAGTAGGAGAGAGAATACGCTAGGGAGCGAGCTTGCAAGCGAGAGAGAGAGAGAGAGAGAGAGAGAGAGAGAGAGAGAGAGAGAGAGAGAGAGCCAGAACCAGAGAGAGGGTGCGAGAAATATTTAGATAGATAGATAGATAGATAGAGAGAGAGAGAGAGAGAGAGAGAGAGAGAGAGCCAGAACCAGAGAGAAGGTGCGAGAAATATTTAGATAGATAGATAGATAGATAGAGAGAGAGAGAGAGAGTAGAGTTTGGTTTATCGGAGGATTTTTCATTTAACGTATATCCTCGTGAAATGAATAACTTTTTAAGACCAATTTTTCATCTAAAAGGACGAGGGGGTCGTTCATTATATGAGATATGTTTTTGAAATACTTTATTTCTTGACTAAATCTTGCTGTAGCTTCGGGGACGCCTAGCCTATCCCCAAAGGAAGGCGATTTATTAAGATAATAAAGTTTTTACTTAACAATGTTTCCTATTCATAACACCTGTGTATATCATATGTTCAAATCTTGTAAAGTTACGTAAAAAACTTCATTATCTTGACTTTGTTTAGGCATTAGCCAGGCTATGGGGAAACACATTCGGTCAGACTAACGGGAAATTAAATCAAGTCATCCATACGATGGCTTATGTTTTTGAAATATTAGCTAAGGATGGTGAACAAGTGTTTATATCATTCTATAATAGATATAGATGTTATATTCAAGCACAATAAAGTTGTCGATCTTCGTCGAGGGTGACCCGAAATCTTCCTTTTCAATAGCTACCACACCTAGATGTAGAGGAGGGCGCTATTCCATTCCCTGGGTTGCTCCACTTTACCTTTGGTCTTTACCTTATAATGCTGAGTGTTAAGTAAGGCGGCCTGAAGTACCATTTTTTAAGTCTTTGGTATGACTCGACATGGGATTGAACCCAGGTCTCCCGGACCATTGCGAACACTCTAACCCTCTCTCACCACCTGTTTCTTTCATCCATCGCTCCCGGAATGTTTTCAAGGCTATATCCTGTATTGACACAGAGCTGTTGTATTTAGGTTCTTAGCTGGTCGTCCTGCCTTTGCTCATCCATATGAAGGGGTCCACAAGAATATACCGCTTATGAATTCGTCCTTACCCACTGTGTTCCGCATGTCTGGTTCGTCTAACTAGGATAGTTTTCGAGATGGGTGGTTGGTGGCTGTACATCTGCTGCTTTGTTGGGTGTTGCCTCCAGGACTTGTTCAATATTGCTCGCAGCATTCTTGTATAATTGCCGTCAAGCTTTTTCTCCATATGTTTTGTTAGCGTCTGTGTAGTGCATCCATATAGCAGTATCGACTCGACCGCCGCTTGGAAGAAACTGCGTTTTATTTCATCGGTCAGGTCTGACTTCCATATGACCGATAGCCTATTTTTAGCTGTCCATGTTTTTGCTAGTCACGTGTTGACGTCTTTCTCAGTTGATGAGACACTGCTTCCTATGTAGGGGAACTAGTCTTTTTTTTTTGTCTTTCACTATATTATCAACCAAGGCTAAAGAATCCAATCTGTCCAGCTATGGGTAAATAACCCATAGCTGGATAAAGAATGATTGGATTTATGCTTTTTTCCAAGGCTATTAGAGCAATCAGCCTCGTCCTGGATTTGAACTCGTGCCGTCGTGTCGATTTCCGACGACAATAACTATTATACCACCGGCACCTCCAGGTTTGTCGAATGTATGCCGACAATCTAAACAGAGGTAGGTTAGGTTATTTGGTTAAATGGCACATCAACCTTCATGGGTTCTTTAATGTCAAAGCCATGCTTGGAGAAAATAGTTGCGGAAATATGTAACCTATAGATGTGGGAGGGGAATAAAAAGTTTCATTCTTTTCCTAATGGCATTAATCTGAAAGTGAAAAAGTGGAGTTTGAACTCGTCTATATGATATTGCAGTCAAGCACATTAGCCACTACGTCACGGGTACTTCCCCTGTAAAAAAAGTATTACTTTGTTTACAGTTATGTTGCTGTTATCGTTTAACCATCAAGAACGGAAGACAGTGGCTAGTTGTATAGCTGTTACCGAAATAAACCGTTCATGAAACTTTGTTTGCATAAAATATCCCTTAACTTATTGAAGAGAATCAAGCCGAAGAAAAATAAACCCAATCTTGTTTTACGCAAGAGAAACAGTCAGTTTCTTTTTTGGCACAATCACAACATAATTAATTAATTACATGCACAATTATGTATTCAATGCTATTGCAGTGCGGGGTTTTTGTATGTTTGGAATATCTATTAACACGGTAGGCTACTTCAAAGTCTACACTGTATTATTTACGTTGTTATATTGATTTTGATTATATTACAAAGGCACCTCCAATATAGGAGTCCATGAGAGAACGCCCTTGCTGAAAAAATAATGAGTATGGCCTTGCTGAAAAAATAATGAGTACGCCCTTGCTGAAAAAATAAGAACGAACTCATAAGCGACGTTCTCTTCAGGACCCCTACAACATAGAAGTGCTTGTTTTGGCCGACCCGCAAGGAGTTACATAAATCAGCTCTGTGTGGACACGGGACGCCATCATGAGAACCTCCCAGGAGCGATGAATGAGAGCGATAGATGGTGAGAAAGAAAGTTTGGGAAATCTGTACTGTCAAGGCGACAGGATGATAATGATATTACAGTAGTTTGGAAGTTATAAATACGTTTTCGAATGTTTTCTTTTATGTCATTGGATATTGAAGAAATGATTTTTGTAGATTAGCATAAGCAAAATTTGGGGTCATTCATTACACGAGTATATATATACGAAAAATATTTTAAAAGATTAAAATGTCAATCAATTGGGTTGACTAAATACTTTCATCTGTTGAAAAAAACAGATAAATTGCCATTAAAATAATATGAAGCAGACGTGTATCTTAGTAGTTTTCTGTGTGAAATTTAATGCTCTGTTGTTTTTTTTTTATTTTGATTTGAATATATTATTCAACATTGTCGAACGACAACAGAATAAAGATGACCTTGGTTAAAGGACTATTGCATTTGGGCTCAGAAACCAGAGGACACAAAACAATTAACTTTCAAGAAAGAAAAAGACGAAGGACAATTTACAATCCCAATTTAACCCTTTATCTAATAAATTGAATTACCGAAATCTAAGTAGAGTTCACTGGTCGACCTTGAAAGCTGTATTTCTACTCGAATTAATTAAGATCTTGTGAGGAATCAGCAGGTACCTTTGTGGCAACAAAGGAAGAATTGGGAGTGAGGTTTTTTGGGGTGAACAGACAGATACACGTTTGCTTCATATTATTTTAATGGTCATTTATTTATTTTATCTTTAGATGTATTTATCCCCTATACGCGCACAAACAGGATGTTTCGTAAGGTTTCCTTTTCTTAGGTTGGTTTCCAAAGATAGGTCAAAGAACCCAGTCAGCCCTACTATCGATCTGGATGGAGAATGGTAGATTCATACCTTTCTAAAGGGAATGAACACAATGTGAAATGCAAATACCCTCGCCCATAATTTGAACTCGGGTCGTCGTTTCCATTTCCTACGACGATAAACGCAACACTACGATCACCTTTATCAATGGATGTGTTTGACCATTTATTATATTTTGACTAGTTTGTTATAGTGTAAAAATAAATTCCTGTGTTCTTAAAGAAACCTATTGAAATTTTTTTTTTTCATCTTAGTTTTTTCATTTTGGAGTTCTCTTTCTTTAAATATACTATTTCAATAAACGGTTTTTCCTTTAAAACTCTTTTACATAGTTTAAAAAGACCTTAGCTTAATATCGTTGAATGTAAAAAAGAAAGAAATACACAATTCAGTGAAAGAAATACTAGTAATTACAGGCCTATAACATGCCTGCGTAAGTAGTAAAATATAATCACTTTCTGAAGAAATATATTTTTTCGCCTGGAGACTGAGCACTTCATTTCGACGAACAGAAAGGATGTCGATAAAAGATAAAAAATAGAAAGATTTAATGCATTGTTTAATTTACTAGGGTAATTGCAAATACCGTAATTTTAACTTAGCAAAAGAACCTATCCATTGGTATTTTAGAGGTTGGTTGGTTTTAGGCATATGAACCCTTGTAGGTTATTTCATGCCAAATCCTGTTTATACTTAAATACCTGTCTTGAGTAATTTCGTGAAGATGAAATAAACCCCGAACGAAATATTACACATCTAAATTTTAGTTAAGTGTTTGATTTATCCAAATTTCCACATATTTCTATCATTGGTCTCATGAGTAGAGTGTTCACGAATTGTCCGGGAGACCGGAGTTCAATCCCAGGTCGAGTCATACCAAAGACTTAAAAAATGGTATTTGATTAACACTCAACATTATAAGGTAAGAATCAAGGGTAAAGTGGAGCAATCTAGGGAATGGAGTAGCGCCCTCCCCTACACTTCGGTGTAGTAGCACTTGAAAAGGGAGCTTTCGGGTCACCCTCGACTGAAGTCGCCAACTTTACTTTACTATCATGTGGTCAAATTCACTACAAATCTATCTTTTCAACATATATATCAAATATATGTGATTTGTAAGCGAATAGATTGTTGGGAACATTATCTTTAAACCAACCAGAATTCATTTGTTTGCACACAGTTAAATAGTTTCAAGTATTGCTATCGAACAATAATAATTTTATTTGTACACAGTTGAATGTTTCGCGTATTGTTGTTTAAAACTAGCAATTCTTACATTATTCATTCGTTTGCACACAATTAAATGGTTCCAAGTATTGCTACGTAATATTAGGAATTCAACAGAACAGACATTTGTTTGCATATAGTTAAGTGGTTTCAAGTATACTAAGTGATTAAATATTCTATTTGACCCATAGATAGGGCCCTAACAGGAACTACCACTCGAGGTCAGAGTGTACTCGGGAGTAATGGAAATGAATACACACTCCACATTTCCCAGAGATCCAGGACTGGATTTTTACCATTAGATGGTTTAGTGTCATATCCAACCTACTCGTTGGGGTTGTCTTACCTCTCTGAAGTGATAAAGCCGGCGTAGTCTTCTGCCTCAGCTGACAGGACGGTTTAGAGATAGAAATTCAGTAGCTAAGGTTATAAAGAAGAATGTGTACACTTTAGACATCGGAATTGTTTGAAAACAGAAAATCAAGATATGTTCGAGTTCTTATGAACATTAGCTAGTTTTGATATTATCTTTGTATTTTCATACTTTTCGAACGATTTTGTTTTTGATTTGTCGCTGTCTACCAAATTTTGCAATAAATTTCTAATCTTACGATAATTTTTGTTCTCAATTCATAAAGATTGAAAAAAAAAAATACGATAGAGACAGAAATATAATTTTTTATACAATTTATGTTTATACTAGAAATATTATTTTCCAATTATATTCAATATTCTTTCATTAGAATATTTTTCCTTGCAAAGAAAAAAATCTTTTAATTTTTTTGTTCCATTCTGTTAATCAAAGAACAGAAATATCAACAAGGAAAACAATTTAAATCGGGCATTTAGCCCGGTTTACTTTTTTCAAAGGTCGACCCAACCCTTCCGAAAGAATAGGATGCGACAAAAAGTCAATTTTTTTTGCTGGTTTGAGTTAAGAGTTTTCCTTCTCCTAGATCGGTTGCCTAACCAAGTCTAAAAAAACCATGCTGCTCTACTATTTACCCATAGCTGAAAGAGGGATCTTTGCCTCTCTTAAGGGCATAAGTGCAAAGTGAAATGAAATGAGCGTCGACCAGAGTGTCACAAATTTCATTTCTTACGGCCATAACCGTTACGCTAAAAGTTTCTTAAAAGTACACAAAGTACGCCTTAAGTAGATTTAGTTTTGAATCTCTGTATATTACTTTGAATTAATTTATGTATTTACCTTTACATTATAGCAAAACGTTAAAAAAGTTTTAATTCTATGCATACCCAGCCTCGTCGTCTGAGGCAGTAGAATTTACTGACTGCCTCTCTGCAGAGGTATAAACCCCCTACCCTGTAACGAGTATCCTGGATATAACATTAAGCAATCTGAGGGCGAGGCTCCAGTAATGCTGAAGCTTTGGGAAATGTGGAGTACTTCTTTATTGCCCAAAGCTCTCAGGTTCACTCTGGCTTGGAGTGGTAGCACCTGATAGTATCTCTCTATGGGTCAAATAGAACTGTTTGACATTTAAACTGAGTGCAAACAAACCACTGATACTAAATTGAATTGTTTGAAATAGACAGCGTTTATCATTTTAATATTTAAATGACTGATGTTTAATTGAATTGTTAGTTATACATAACAATACGTAGAACCATTTTACTTTGAATTGTCAGAAATAAAACTGTTTGATCACTTAACTGTGTGTATCTATAAAATGTGTTTACGATTCATATATTCAATATATATGTAAAAACAGGATTTGGCATTAAATAACTAACAATGGTTGATATACCATAAAACAAAACTAAATCAAACTATGGTTGCCCGAACAACAGGCGTTAATGTAGATATCAGATGAGTAATAGAAAATATCTTGTGGAGCTAATAAGCTTTATGCTATTATATTGTTTGATGATGAGTAAATAAATAGGCAATAAAACTGGCATATTTTTTACTTAGAAGGACAGGAAGTAAATGTGTTTACTCACGATTTTAATTAGTGGATTAAACTCTATATGAGCAATAACATCTATAAACGTGGAAAATATCTTTTTAGCCTAAGAGTGATAGAAAGTGAATGTGTTTATTTACGGTTTTAATAAGTGGTTTCATAAGAATCGCGGCTTATTGTGGCCGGAAAAAAGGCTTTTCCAGTGGGAGACATATATTTCAGTGATGCTTTTCGAAAAAGCAATTAAGAATTTCAAAGTAAAGCGTTTTATTTGAAGAAGTTAAGTCAAGTTGTCGGTATATTTTATTAGGTAATTTGCTGGTAGGAGAACTACTATCACTAACCTTCAGAGAAAATGAAAGCAGAGTGTTGCAAACTTCAGAGAAAATGAAACTAGAATGTCGCAAACTTCTCAACAACGTATTAGTTTTTAGATCTAGCCCAAGCTGCAACTAGACTTGAGTAAAAACATTTTATACATCTAAGACGACTGTTTTCCTTCATTTCTTTCATTTGTAATGATCCGGCCACCTTCTACAACGATTTCTGTACACTTTTATTACCAGCAGTTCCAGGTTCACTCTAGGCTAAAGTGGTGGTACCTGATAGTGTCCTATCATTGGGTCAAATAGAAATAATTGAGTACTTATGCTAAACTGAATTGCTTGAAATAGAACTGTTTTTTGCTAAGTTGGCTTGGGTTACAGAGTATACCGACTATGTCTCTGCAAAGGTGTAAGAAACCCACCCACCCAACGAGTGTCCTTGATATGACACTAAAAAATCTGGTGGTAAGGCTCCAGTAATGCTGGAGCTTTGGGGAATGAGGAGTACCTCTTTATTTCCATCGCTTCTAGGTCCAATTCTAGCCCGGAGTGGTAGCACCTGATATGATCCTGTCTATGGATTAACAAAAACGAAACAGCTTGCTAAAATGAATTCCTTGAAATAAAGCTGTTTTTACATTTAAACTGCGTGCAATCAAAAACTATATCTATATTTATGCAAAGCGGAAATGTTTGAAATAGACCTGTTTTTGACATTTAAACTGTGTACTTATGCTAAACTAAATCGTTCGAAATATAGCTGTTTTGACATTTAAACCGTGTATTTATGCTAAACTGAATCGTTTGAAATAGAACTGTTTTTGACATTTAAACTGTATACTAATGTTAAACTGAATTATTTGAAATAGAACTGGTAATTTGTATAAAAATTGTTTTGACTATAAATAACTTAGAATGGTTGATATGCCATAAAACGAAACGAAACGAAACCAAACCAAAATATTTTGTTTTACAAACAATTTAATGTGACATATTTTTAAAAAAAAACACATTGTCAATCAAAATTAGTCTAAAAATTTTGATTATTCCTACCGTTTATCTTGCTATGTTTTGTTGCTTTTTAGCACATTGAATGGTTTCATAGGTGTTATTTCAATTCCCAGGAAACCAACAATGCTCTCGTAGCTCGGTTGGTAGAGAGAACCAGGATGCCTCGAAAAAGAACGAGACGCGAGTTGAAGTTTCACAGAAGGTTTATTCTTTATTCTTGTTTCCAATGCAGGCAGTTTCTTATTGTCTCAAAAGAGACAAACCGAGTGAGTAGAAATAAAAATAAACGCGAATTAAGATAAACAAGCCAATTATCAATAATTAATTAGGCTTGTTTCCTTCAAAAGAACCTACTGGCATCTTTTACAATTTCATGTAGTTATTTTGAGGGATACTTTGCAGGAAAATTGCAAATTGTAAGACACAAGGCCATGATGGGTCCTGAATTATGAGATTCAAAGAAATATAAAAAATCAATTAAACAATCATGCAATTTACCAATGAAAACAAAAGTTATCGAGTAAAAGATAAAAAGTCACAATCTCAAAATACGCCCTGAAAGGAACAATTGGAAGTAATTATAGATCTATAACATGCCTACATATGTTAAACAGAAAAGGTAAGGATAAAAGAATAAAGGAAACCGTGGAAATCAATCTAAAACAAATTCATACAATACTTAATGCATATAGTCGCATATTGAAATCATCTGCTCTTAGAACAAGAACGAGATGATCGGTTTTTTAGAGGTTGAAATTCAGTTGCTAATATTACATAAAAGTATATGTACATTTAAGAAATCAATATGGCTTGAATATAAAAATCAAGTTCGATTGTAGTTCTAATGCAAACAAATCTATAGTTACTACAAAACCCAAGAATTTATTATTGAAGTTATATAGACAGAAATAAAAGGACTGATATCACCTAAAATAAGGTTTATAAGAATATTTACTATTGTTATGGCCTAATCAGTAGAGTGTTCGCCAATGGTCCAGGAGACTGGGGTTCAATCCCTGGTCGAGTCATACCAAAGGCTAAAAAATGGCACTTGATGCCGCGTTGCTTAACACTCAGCATTAAAAGGTACGTATCAAGGGGAAAGTGGAGCAATTCAGAGAAAGGAGTGAAACCCTCCCCTACACCTTGGTGTAGTAGCTATCGAAAAGGGAGCCTTCGGGTCACCCTCGACAAAGGTCGAAACCTTACTTTACTTTACTTTTATAAGAGGAAATATATATTTGCTACGCTATTCTTCTGTGTATCAAAAAACTTTAAATTTTTTGAGATAATATAAAAACTACATTTGTGTTACTTATTTTCGGCTGATTTCGGCTGAAGTTATGGGAAAGTCATTTTTTTTTCGAAAATGTCCCTTTTGATTCTAACGTCTATTTCCGCATCCATTTGCAATAATTTTTAACAAATCAAAATGAACATTTATGAAGATCTTTTGCATTCAAACAAAAACAAAAAAAACAAAAACAAAAACAAAAACAAAACAAAACGAAACAAAACAAAACGCCCTAACACAAACCAACCAACCAAACAAACAAACAAACAAACAAACAAACAAACAAACAAAAGACGAACAAAACAAAAAATAAAGCAAAGAAAAAAAAAAAGCAAACAAAATTAAAACAATGCTAAAATTATTCTATAAAATTCATAAAAGTTTTCTTTTGCTCGAAAAACGACAATTTTGATGCATGACCAGCATAAATAATTTAGTGCATTTTTATTGGCTTATCTTATCAATGATTTTCAAGCGTTCATCCCAGTCTGTCTATCAGTCTATCTGTTTTTGTCTCTGTCCCTCATTCTCTCTCTCTCTCTCTGTCTATTTCTAACTCTGTTTCTGTCTCTGTCGCTCCTTCTGTCTTTGTCTATTTCTGTCTCTCCTTCAGTCTTTCTGTCTGTGTCTGAGTCTCTCCATCTGTCTCTGTCTGTCATCTGTCTGTCTTTCTGTCTCTGTCTCTTTCAGTCTGTCTCTGTCTATTTCTATCTTTATCACTCTATCTCTGTCAATTTGTCTGTCTACTTCTGACTGTCTGTCTACTTCATTGTCTCTCTTTCTATCTCTGTATGTCTGTCTGTCTGTCACTCTGTTGCACACTCTCTATTTCTGTCTGTCTCTCTGTCTGTCTCTGTTTGTCTGCTCGTCGCTCTCTCTCTCCCTTCCCTCTCCTTCCCCCCTCTCTCTCTCTATATATATATATACTTTTTCATATTTTATGCAAATATATAAAAAATAATGTTGATATTAATAATAATGATCATTGAAAATTAGTTATAATCAATGCTTTTAATCGTGCATAAAAGTTGCTTACAACTAAATACAATAATTCAAACGTTACCGTGTATTCTTGCTTTTTACGTAACTTCATCTGATATGATATTCTCTCTCTCTCTATCTCTCTCTATCTCTTATACACACACACACACACACACACACGAACAAATAAACAAGCACGTATATATATATATATATATATATATATTAATAAATATCTGAAAAATCTACCGATTTATATACTAAAAAAAGTGTTAATTTTTGTATAAAAATAGGCGTGAGAAGCTATAAATTTTGTATCAGAAAATTTGTATTTATAGACCAATTACCACTTCCGTGCACTTTTTGAGAATTTCTCCGAGATTTTGTAGACGACACTATTTGACAAATCTCGCGAAATTTGAAGCGTTAAAATCCCTAAAAAATTTAAGAATTCTTTCCTCCTCCCAAGATTTAAAAAAAAACGTCTTTTAATCAAAAATAAATCATTAATTTTTAAAATCTTATATCGAGTCTAAATTAATCTTATAAGATATGAAAGAGATAAATTTACCCATGAAAACAAAAGTTACCGAGTAAAAGATAAAAACAATCACAATCTCAAGATACGTCCTAAAAGGAACAATTGGAAGTAATTATAGATCTATAACATGCCTACATACGTTAAACAAAAAAGATATGGATATATACAAAGACAGAGAGAGAGAGAGAGAGAGAGAGAGAGAAAGAGAGAGAGAGAGAGAGAGAGAGAGAGAAACAGACAGACATACAGACAGACAGGGATTGACGCTTAATAAATTTCTGTAAATCAATTCAAAACTTTCGACTTCATTTCTTTTGAGTCGAAAATCTAACATTCTGTTCGTTCAAGTTGCATTTAATTTCAACATCGGTTAATCCTTGTAAATTATGCGAAAATGTTTCGTTCACATCGACATGTTTATACTACCATTACAGTCTTCGTCTGCAGATGAATTTTTTTTACTATATCTGATAACTTATTAGCGCAGAGATATTTTTCTTTCCAACATAGTGATATACTCACGCTAAAAACAAAATCTAGGCGTGACAATGGGTAGGGAAGTGTGTTACTTAAAGATATTTTGATTCCTTTTTTTGTTATTTATGTTCAGTAGAATCTCACATTCTTGGTGTATTAATTTAGTTAAGATAGAGGATATGTAGAGATTGATGAGAGTTGTGTCATGGAGGAGTACACTTACGATCCATCTTTGCTGTGTAAAACTGCTTCGTTTTTTATTGCTTTTTAAACATTTTCTAAGACTTATTACTTATATCAAAGTGTTACATTGCCACAATTAACGCCATGTGCTAAATAGACATATAATATTCATAACGGTAGAACATATAAAGAACATAGGAATCTCGAAATTCGAAAACGCGTAACGACTTCTTGTTCAGGTATGAAACCTTTTTTTATTACTTTTGAGTTAAAGGTTTCGACATAAGGAGGAGAGACACGATCTTTTTATGCTGGCTTCTTCATCTGGTCCCTATCTCGTGCGGCACCCATGGCCCACAAATTCGTCTCGCCTTAGCGAGCCCCAAAAGTCGAACCTCCTCGTTCGGCGTCTAGTTTTCAACTCCTCTAACTTTCTTTCAATTCTCCACAAACCTCTGCGCGCTTCCGGTGCGTAACGTCACTTGCACTCCGTCACCCGTTTCGTCTCGGACTATTGTGACATTATGAGTGGCACGTCTGCTCTGTGCACACGCACGAGCGTGTGTTAACACCAACATCAAGTTGCACCTAACTAACCCATGTGCTGAGCTGAAAGGTTCTCTGCCTAACTAAACTCAAAGGCATGAACCGAAATCCCTCGGCCATTACGTTACAAAAGTTATGGTCATAAATGGTAATATTAAGCGTGTCATTTCTTTTCTCTGCGTGGTATAATGGTTAAAATGCTGGACTGCGGAATCGTATTAAACGAGTTCGAACCCCAGTCGCGCTATTATGTTCACTTTCGGACAAATACCCTTGGGAAAAGTATGATCCCCCTTATCCTCCTAGCTATGGGTTAAATAATACCACTGCCGTTCTTCTAGGAGAATGGCTTTGGCATTGAAACCTCGAGAAGGTTGATATGCCATTAAACAAACTAAACCAAACCTTACTTGTAGCCCGGTATCTCAGGCTGTAGAATACATTGACATCTCAACAGAGGGGTAAGAACCCCAACACACAACGAGTGTCCTAGATAGGATTTAACTGTGTATAAAAAAAGACGAATGTTTAATTGAATTGTAAGTGTTACATAGCGATGCTCCAAACCATTTAACTGTATGCAAATACAACTTGGTGTCATATATCAATAAAATTTGACTGTGTGCAAACAAATGATTTAATACTAAATTGAATAATTCGTGTTAGATAGGAATGCTTAAAACCGTTTAAGTGTGACACTATGAAGAGGGTGCGCCAAGCAGGCGATCTTTTTGTTTGTTTTGGCGCGAAACCAAACAAAGGCCTGAGCTCGAGATCTCGACGCGACCGGAAGTAGGCAAGTGAAGGCCAGAAAGAGTTGGAAAGAGGAACCCACAGAGAAGCAATTGGCGAAGGGAGACTCAGAAGGGCAGTCGACACCGGACAGCAGAAGAGACCAGTCGGCATGAGATAGGGTCCAGAAGCAATGAGGGAAGGCCAGTCAGGATGAGTTGGTATTCCTAGTAGCTTCGTAGAAATTTCGCTAGAAATACACGCTAGCGTTAGTCTACGGAGGCACAGGGAATGCAGTGTCACAGAATCATCCTTCTTGCACTTAAGTTAACCCAAGCCCTTATTGTTCGTTTATTCTTTGTTTTATTTTCTCCCACTCCCTTGATTGTATATCTTGTGCCGTAAAGAAATGTGTGATAACCCTATCGGAACCACTAGATGATTCACCAGCCAAGATTGAAATGGTTTAAAGAAGTTGATGTATTGGGGGGGTATTGTCACAAAGTGTGCTCGAAATTACATAACAATAATTGGAAAATTTTGACTTCATACAAATGAAAAGATTTGAATAGAATTGTTTGTGTTAAATAGCAATACTTAAAACCATTTTATTTTGTGCAAATAAAACTATTAGAGTAAATTATACTTAAAACTACTTCACAGCGTGCTAACAAAGGTTTAATATTAGAAAGAATTATTTGTCTTAGACGTATTTGGAACCATTTAACTGTGTGCAAACAGATGAGCTCTGGCTTGTTTTTATTTTCGAGCCTTCTACAAACTATTCTTTTACAAATAATATATATTTAATGTAAATATATATAAATAGGATTTGGAATTAGGTAATCTACTCATCAACCTTCTGGACTTTCGCTGATGCGTTTTATCGAGCGTTCTTTTCAGGTTGTCGCAAAACTTTCAGCTGCAGATGTGGATCCCGTTTTTTATTAGTTGTTGATTATATTGTTCATTGTTGGGGATGCTTTATACATATCTATGTAAAGATGGTTATCATAAATTGTGACGTACAAGTCTACTTTTAAAGGCTGAAAAAATTTCTGTAAAACTAGGGTTCGACTGATATGACAGGGCTAAAATCCAAACCTTTACCACAGTGCAGTCAACCAATGAAATAGTACTTCTAACAATAGATATTTACCTATTATCGTAACCCCAGAAGAGTGCCACAAACATTTCAAATTTAAACTCGCGTTTGGTGAACATATTGAACGAATAGACAGAAGATAATATTTTCATCATACAACGTATAAATGGGCGTGCGATACTCTGCCCTTATCAACCGCCAATCAGGCGTGATAACTCAGTTTCGGTAGCTCAATGCGGTACTACGCTATCAAGTAGCTTTTGCCACCGGGCGGGGTAGTTAAAATGACTATATATATATATATATACGTCAGATCAACTAAAAGCAAAGATTACATTGTACGGCCATCTTCATTTTTAGTGCAGTTTTCATTTCCATTTGGTACAAAAATGGAAGGCACGATGCCTTATGGTTTTGTGGGGGAGGGGAAGGGAGCGGTCATGCTATAACTAATTGTCTAAGGGATCCTAGCTTGCCACATTCGCCGACCTATTCAACAGTACAATATATAGAAATTCATCCTTCACCAACCACGCTACATCCACCAAAATATCGCATTTACTCTATGAGAAGACCGACTTAAAATACCGAGATGAAACGAATGATTTTATTTATAAAACATGATTTTATTTACAAAATGTTGTACGTTGGGGATGGGAGAGAAAAACCCGAAACGAAAAAAATTCCTCGTTTGGTTGCCCTCCCATCCCCTTTTCTACGAGTCCGACTATTTTTCGGTGTCCGAAACGCCGAAAATAAGCCAAACCTACCTTAAGTGAGAGGGGGATATGATCTATTGGGAAAAAAGAAAAAGCAGGGTCGAGCGCGGTGAGGACAGGTAGGATGAATTTATTCTGATGAAGTTCCAAGATCTTCAGACGAGGTGGGCAGGAGTAAGGGTGGGGGCATAAAAATAGGGATGGGGAAGATCTTGGAGGCTAACAACTAAGTGAAGGGGATGATGACTCACAACACACTGCTGACCAGGTATTAAAAGGAAAACAAAGTCTACTTACTTGGGATCGGGTTCCGAAGGACCCGAACCGTAGACACTATGCGCAGGAAGAGGAGGGAAGGATGATTCCAACAGTGCCCACTTTTGTACGACCAGATTTGCTACATTCACCCACCCTTTGTCGAATGTTATGCAATCCAAGCGTTTTCTATCACATCTGATCTTGACCCTAAGCTAATGCCTAAAGAACAATATCAGATCACGATGGGAAAAGTTTGCCTCGTCATACAATCCCTTCTTTCGCGTCGTCCAAATCACCATTCTGGCTACAGCTAGGATCTCGAGAAACATCACATATTTCTCACCCTGAAACGGGGGCAGAACGTTGTCTACGAAGTAACCAACGTCGAGCATCACGAGCTGCTTGGGTTCGATGCGAGTTTGTGATTTTTAAAAACGCTTTTACTTTCGGCCGTTGATGTCATTACACGCTTACAGCAACCTTTTCTTGATGTTATGTAATCACACGGGAATGGTGATTCCGCGTGCATTTCATTCATGCTGACGACTTTTCGGTCTCGACAAACTTGATGCATATTGCACCGTGGTCAAACGGCGCCTCAGCATTCTCTGTTCCGATCATAACTTTCCTTGTCGTCTATTTGGTCATTTTTCTTCGGTTTTATCTTTTTTATGCGTTACGGCAGAAGAGTTTCGATTTGGTCAGGTGTATTTGCCAGTATCGCTATGTCATCGGCGTAGTCGGCGTCGGTAATTGTTGTTGCGGAGTATCTTCTGCTTTTTTTCTTCGTCAGTTCGAAGCCATTCTCTTTGATTTGGTCAATCGATGTTCTAAGTACGTAGTCTAGACAAATGATAAAGAGGTACGGGGCCAGCGTGTCCCCTTGTAGTACTCCTGCTACAATGTCAAAGTATTCTGTGTCTCCATCCGGTGATCGTACTTTTACTTTAGTGTTTCTATAGAGAATCGTTATTGCCGCTACGGTTTCTTTAGGTATGCCGTACGCTAGTAGGATTTGTTCCATCTTTCCTCTGTGAATGGAGTCGAAAGCCTTGGTAAAGTCGACAAATATTAATGTCGCTTGTAGGTTCTTTGCCTTCAAGGATTCTGCGGATGGTTCTTTGCTTGTAGGTTCTTTGCCTTCAAGGATTCTGCGGATGGTTAATATTTGTGAGGTCGTGGATCTATTTCTTCGGAAGCCATTTTGGTTTTTTTTAAGTATGATGTCGATTTTGGGTTCTATTCGGTTTCGTAGTAGGGCATTGTAGATTTTTGCAGCTATGGATGTAAGTGTTATGCCTCGGTAGTTTTTGGCTAATCCGAGGTCCCCCTTTTTAGGGAAGGGGAGTATGCATCCCTTCATCCATCTATTTATCGGATTTTGATTGTATACTGCGTTGCAGTGGCGGAGCAGTATGTCGTCGAATTGTCTGGTCTTCCATACTTCCGGTGGAATTTCGTCCAGCCCTGCAGCTTTCCTATTTTTAATTTTTCTGAGAACCGAGTCGAGTTCTTCTTGTGTGAACGGTCCTAGTTTAATGTCCAATTGTTTGCTAATTATTCTGGTGATTGGTTCATGCGTTATTTTTGGTGGGTTTCCAAGTAAGTTTTCGAAGTGCTGTTTCCACAGTTTTATTCTTTCTTGTTGGTTTGCTGCTTTAAGTTTTGCTTTGGCTGTGTTCTTTCTTCTACTCACTTCGTTTATTGTTTGCCATGCTATCCTAGATTGCCTATCTTCCACCGAGTCTCTGATCTTATCTATCTGATTTTGAATGTATTCTGTCTGTTCCTTTATATATATATGCCTGCTAATTGATATTGTGCCGTTTTTAGTTTTAAGGCATTTGTGTTTGTTGGGTTTTTTCAATAATTTTTGGAGGCTGTTTTCACTAGTGCACGTTTTTCTCTCACAGCTAAAGTTTCCCATGGGACTCTATATTTAGTTTTAATTTTTGTTGGAATGTATTTTGCTGCTGCCTCGAGGTGTGCATTGACGAAGGTTTCATATTCGTCGTTTGGTGTACTTGTTTCCATCTTTTCTTGTAGTGTTTCGAATCTGTTTCTTAATTCTAATACGTATTTATCTCTTATATCTTTGTTGTTTAATAGGGCCCAGTCATAGTGTTTGGTGGTCGCTGTTCGTTTGGCGTTCTTTCGTAGGCTTAACCGTATTTTCGCCGTGACAATTCGGTGGTCGTTGGACACACCCTCAAAAGAGGAGTATGCCTCGCAATTCAATGCACTATTTTTCCATTTCTTGTTTATAAGGACGTAGTCTATCTGAGCTTTAGTATTGTTTGCGTACGTGTATGTCCATAGTTTGCCCTCTGTTTTTTGGTAGTTTGTATTGAGGCATGCTAATCTATTTTCTATCATGAAATCTGTTAGATGTTGCCCATTCCTATTTGACGTGTTGTGGAGACTGTATTTGTTGTTTCTGTTTTTCCCGATTTGGGCATTCATGTCTCCACCAATGACTAACATGTTGTGTTTCGGGATGCTACGCACTAATGAGGATAACTCATCGTAGAAGGCGACTAGTTCGTTTTCTTCACTAACATTGGTGGGGCTGTAGCATGAGATGATTGTTGCTCTGGGGTTTCCGTTGAATGTAGCTGCCATCATTCTAGGCTGTATTTTCTCAACGCTATTAAGCGTTTTTAATGCTCTAGGTCCTATAAGTAATCCTACCCCTCCTACTGCGGCGTTGACAGAGTTTTTCCATGCGGATACAGTGGCGGGCGACCAGCCATTGCCAGTTTTGTGATATTTGATATCTTCTGAGTGCGTGTATCTGTGTTCTTGTATGCATATTATGTCTATCTTATGTTCTTCGGCCGATGCGATTAGCTCTGGGAGTTGTACTATTCTATTTTGGGTTCTAACGTTAAATGTGGCTATTTGTAGTGTTTGCTTGCATTTTAGTAGTTTTGATTGTTTGAGCTCTGTAGCTGATTTTTCGAACACCGAGGCCAGGGCTCCAAACTCAGCAGGACGCGCCCCTTTTTTACCCGCGCGAAGAGCGATGCGGTTTGTGTAAGTGGTTTGAGTGTGGGTCATGGTTATCTTTCGATGGCTGTTTTATTCTCTTCTATAGAAGCCACTCTTATAGAAGAGCAGCAGTAGTTCCCCGATCGAACTAGCGATCCTGAGCGTAAAGTCGTCAAACTCACGTCCAGGACCCGTTTAGGTATTGAGTTTGGTCGTACATGGGATTATTCAAAATACCTTTACGTACATCGTGCTGCTTCCCATGTGTACGCAAAAAAAAATAGGGGGGGCAATTTTGGTTTAAGTTTTCTTAAGTTTTAACTTAGTTAAAGTCCAACATTAAGGTACTTTCACTGGTACTGACTTGTGCTTTTTTTTTTGCTGTATTGGGACTTTTCCTTGGTATTTTTTTTTTTTTTTTTTTTACTACAGTTGGGAACCTAGCAGGCTTCAGGAATTATAGAGCTTAAAAAAAATTTCTCTTTCTCTTGGTGGGGGGGGGCTGTGGTAGCATTAGGTGTTTTAGGCTTTTTCTTCTAAACTACTGTTAGGGCTTTCTTTACGAATTTTTAAATTATTCGATAGAAGACATTCAAAAACATTCTGCCTTGTTCGCTGACATTGGAATGTATAACACCAATTTGGCTTTACAGTAGAGTAAGCGTGTCTTTACATTTAAAACGCATAGTTTAAGCATTATTTTACAAACAAAATACAGCATAACATTTTGTAAAATTCAGCATTTTAAATTGATAGGACTTAAAGACATACTGACCAAAATTGATATTTCTTCCGGTTGGCTCCTGAGTTCAAATGCCTCTTTCTCGTTTCGACTTTTATTTACTACTGAAATTTTACGTAGCTTTGGAGGCTGTCTTATGGGGGGGGGAATTCATTTCATTCTTTTTTTTTTTTTTTTCTGCATAGTTTGGAACGAGCAGCAGCAAGCATAGGCCTCTATGTTAATGCACACAAAACGGAATATATGTGCTATAACCAAACGGGGGACATCTCCACTCTAGAAGGAACCCCACTTAAACTAGTAGACAAATTCACGTACCTAGGAAGCAGCGTCGAATCAACCGAAAAGGACATCGAAACGAGGCTAACGAAAGCATGGACAGCTATCAATAGGCTATCGATTATATGGAAATCAGACCTAACCGATAAAATGAAACGCAGCTTCTTCCAGGCAGCGGTCACATCGATACTGCTATATGGATGCACTACATGGACGCTAACAAAACGGCTGGAGAAGAAACTGGATGGCAATTACACAAGAATGCTGCGTGCAATCCTGAACAAGTCCTGGCAGCAGCACCCCACAAGACACCAACTGTACGGCCACCTGCCCCCTATCACGAAAACTATTCAAGTTAGACGAACCTGACATGCAGGACACTGCTGGAGAAGCAGAGATGAACTCATAAGAGATGTACTCTTATGGATCCCCACACATGGCCGCGCAAAAGCAGGACGACCAACTCGAACGTACATTCAGCAGCTATGTGAGGATACAGGCTGTTGTCCTGAAGACCTACCTAGGGCGATGAACGATAGGGAGGAGTGGCGAGAGAGGGTCAGGGATATCCGTGCTACCAGCGCGATATGATGATGATATGATGATGCGTTACGGCACCAAACCACTTCTGACAAACGTCACATATAATCCTGAAAATAATAAAAATAATATAAAATAATAAAGCGATAATACAAATTAAGTGTTACATTAAAGGTATATCATACGCTGTTTCCAACTGCTGGAGCACTGACTGTGAACATTATGTGGAACATGACGACACCAAAACGGCCACTAAGACAACTATTGTGTTGTTTATAAATGCAATTTCATATTCACGGAAGATTTTGTGAATTTATATGGATATAAGCTCGAATGCGGAGGATTTGCTTGTTTGTCTTCTATACGTTTGGGGGTCGACTTATAGACGAGGTATTAGTTTAACGTAGAATTTTGTGCTAAAAATCTGGAGGTCGACTTATATGCTAAATCTACTTGCACACTGCAATTTATTGTAGTTTTTTTAAAGACCGTTAGTTCTGGCGTTAGTTAATATTATTATGTATTTTTATATTTACACCTGGGCCAATGGTCTGGGAGACTGAGGTTCAATCCCAGGTTGAGTCAAACCAAAGACTCAAAAAATGGTACTTGATGCCGTCTTGCTTAACACTCAGTATTATGAGGTGTGGATCCAGAGTAAAGTGGAGCAATCCAAGGAATACAGTAGCGCCCTCCCCTACACCTCAGTTTAGTAGCTATTTAAAAAGGAGCCTTCGGATCACCCTCGACTAATGTCGCCAACATTTTTTTTCTTTAAGGGTTGAAGAGTCGCCGTCACAATTTGCGTTCACTTTCGGACAAGCATTATTCGGAAAGATAAGAAACCTCTTATTCTCCGAGGATGACTTTGGCATTAAATGACCCACGAAGGTTTATATACCATTAAATAAAGAAACTAAAACAAACCAATTCTCTTTCTTGATGTTGTTATCCCTTCAAGCTTTTTTTTTTATTTGTATGCATTTCTTCTGAGGTTGTTTATGATAAAAATAACGTAAGGCTTTGAAGATCATTTCAGTATAAATTTTTCCTCTTGTTAGATTGTTGGAGCAGTATATCTTGAAGGCTCTTAGATAAAATTCTAAGTCTATTTCAAATTTTTTTTTTTGGTTTCGGAGAATGAAAAAGTTTATAAGGTCATTTTATTCGTGTCTATTTTTCGCTAGACTGAATATTAAGTCGTAATTTTCTCAAATTATTTGAACAGCTTGTAAAGTTGGTGTTTGTTTCATCTTTAAATATAAATTTGATAGTTGGTACAATAGGATATAATTTTGTAACGATATTTGGTCATTTTCTTCTATTTTTGTCTATCAATATTGCTTCGTCTCTGTCTCAGAGAGAGAGAGAGAGAGAGAGAGAGAAAGAGAGAGAGAGAGAGAGAGAGAGACGAGCTTTTAGTATCAATGTTATCGCCTTAGGAAATAGAATCGGAGACAAGAGTTCAAATCTCAGACGAGGATGTTTGTATTTCACACAGGCAACCAGTCTAGGAGAAGGAAAACTCAATTCAAATCAGCTTTACTGGGTTTAAAAATTAATCTTGTATCACATCCTGCTCCTGGTGCAGGGATCTGGTCAAATGACTCACAAACACAAATACGCATATATACGCAGAGAGAGAGAGAGAGAGAGAGAGAGAGAGAGAGAGAGAGAGAGATGAACAACAGTGATTAGACAAGCAGGAATAATTCTATGTAATTATCTATCTTTTTAATTGTCCTGGTTTTGACCTTAAGTCATTGTCAAGGGAAAATACTTTTCGTGAGAAAAATTATTATGTACTTCATTCCATTCGTTTAGCCTCTATTTCAGTCAATTGCAGAACTTAGGTATCCTGCAAAGTCAGTTTGGTTTGGTTTTTATGGCATATCAACCATTGTAGGTTATTATTGTCAAATCAATTTTTATACATATAAATAGTTCTATTTAAACCAATTTAGTTTAGCATAAACACAAAGCTTAGTTCTACTTGACCGATAGAAAAGACCCTATCAGGTGTTACCACTCCGGGCCAAAGTGAACCTGGGAGTGATGACAATGAAGCGGTACTCCGCATTCCCCAAAGCTCCTCATCAGATTGTTTAATGTCATATCTAGGACGCTCATTGTGGGAGTCTTACCACTCTGCAGAGACACAGTTGGTGTATTCTGCAACTGTTATACATAGGAGTAATGAGAGTTGTCCTACCACACAGGCCAATGACGTGTTGGTTGAAGGGTTTCAATTCAGAGTTCTCCTTCAACACTGGTTGCTTTACCAAGGTCAGAAAGTGTTGTATACCGGAATGTAGATTGTATCAGTATACGAATATATCCGAGTTACTTGTCGTAGCAAAGCGCTAAAGAATTGGTATAACTTGTACGGTTCGTCTAATGGTCTTCTAAGATACGACTGATAATCTCCGTATTATTGAGATTCCGTCTCTGATGTGTTACCATTAGTAATTTACTAAGCTTTCTTTTATATGATGTGGTACAAGGCCGTATGAATGAAGTACCCAATGAGAATTAACTCGCTCGTGAAGGTTTGCTAGTCTAGCTGGCTAACAATTACACCTTCTGTTATATATTGACCTTCGACTGAGCTGTCAATCAAGAGATGCACCCGTGTAAATAAGCAGAAGAACAGTGGAAGCAAGTGGACGTTAGACAACAATATAACCAGGTGCCCGAGACGGTTTGGGTCAGTTGGGGACAAGATGCCAGCGTGAGAGCCTGCGGCAGACAGAGGGCTTTGGGCCCTCAGTGACCCACGGTTAAGTAACCCAGCTAAGATGAGAAAGAAGTACAGCTGGGTCAATATAGCAATCTGTCCCCGTCTCCAACTCATATCTCACATACAACAACCATCACCCTTTCGAGAATAAAGTGTCAGAGATTATATTTTAATTAAGAAGTGTGTTCGTTCGTTCATTGAAGTTCGTATATTATGTTTGATTATGTTTCTGCATATATTTGTACTACGGTATACTTTATAATACAACACACCTAAGGTTCCCCTGAAGTATTACAATTAGTAATTTTCTAAGCTTTTTGCTCAGATGTGGCACAAGGCCGTATGTATGGGTCACCCAATGAGACTCGAACTTATATGTATTGGTTTACTAGTCTAGCTTGCTAACCATTACACCATTCGAGGCGCCCCTGAAGTGTTACCATTACTCTTCTGCTCTAACCAGCATTAAAATAAGTAGACATTGATCAGTTAACCTACTAATAAAGAAAAGTATGATAGGTTAGTCTACAACAGAAAGACTAGTCTATTTTATTATTTAATCAAAGCTGAGGCAAGGAGAGAGATAATAATTTCATGCCTTTCTCGAGTTATACACAAGCAGCTTCTAAGCTTGTGTTTTAATATTCTTTATGATTTAACAACTGTTTTATTCTTTCGCGAGTAATCTACGTTAGTTTTACACTGATTGTTCATTTTGTCGCATTTTTTGGCATTAGGTCCGGTTTACATAAAAAAAAACCCCGACAACTCCACACTAAAGAGTAGCTCTCTGAAACTATGAGACAAATTCACCTACCTAGGAAGCAGTGACTCATCAATCGAGTCTACACGTGACCAGCAAAGACAGGGACAGTATGGACAACTATCGACAGGCTATTGGTCATATAGAAGTCAGACCTGACCGATAAAATAAAACGCAGTTTCTTCTAAGCAGCGGTCGAGTCGATGCTGCTATATGGATGCACTACATAGTCGCTAACTAAACGAATAGAGAAAAAGCTTGATGGCAACTACACAAGAACTCTGCAAGCAATACTGAACAAGTCCTGGAGGCAGCACCCCAAAAGCAGCAGCTGTACAGCCACCCACCACCCATCACGAAAACTATCAAAGTTAGACGAACCAGACATGTAGGACACTGCTGGAGACGTAGGGACGAGCTCATAAGTGATGTACTCCTGTGGACCCCTACACATAACCCAACAAAGGCAGGACGACCAGCTAGAATCTATATACAGCTGCTCTGTGCCGATACGGGATGTAGTCCTGAAGACCTACCGGAAGTAATGGACGATAGGAAAGAGAGGCGAGAGAGGGTCAGGGATATCTGTGCTGATTGCGTGACGTGATGATCCTATTTACCAACCCCTCCGCTCGGGCAGGATATGACACAAGGTCAATGATTTTAAGCGGAGTTTAACAGGTTTAAATTCAGAGTTTTCCTTCTAGACTAGTTGCCTCACCAAGGCTGCAGAACCTAGTCTGTCCTACTATTTACCCATAGCTGGGAGAATAATTGGATTCATACCTTTCCCAAGGGTATTAGTGCAATGTAAAATGTGATCAGTCTCATCCAGGATTTGAACTCGTGTCGCCGTGTCCATTTCCTACGACGATAACCATTACACCACGGGCACCTCGACGTGATGATGATGACATAAAAAGCCAGGTTACGTGACAGCTTGTGGAACCAGTTAATATCTCAGCGCGGGGAATGACTGTATTCCTTATGATTAAAACATCAGATTAGATTTTTTTGTTTAATTGCATATACACTTTATGGATTATCTGATGCCAAAGCCATTCTTGTAGGAGAATAGCAGTGATACTATTTAGTTCATAGCTGGGAAGATAAAAGGGTTCATACCTTTTCTAAAGATATTCGACCTAAAGGGAATGTAACTGTACTAAGGGGGTTCGAACTCGTTTACTGAAAGTTCTCCACTGCCTTCACCGGGTATTGAATTCACACTCTTTTGGGTATGCTACTGGATCTAACCAACGCCTTTATCCACGGTGCCATGTGTCCTTGAGCACAGATTGCACAGTGGGGATATTAACGGGAGATAACTGATAACTGACATCCATTAAACATGGCTCGTTGAAGTAGAACAGTCTACCTCGGTAAGCGAAATAAAGTGTTAAGTTCGACATTCCAACCACCTGAAGAAGGCCGGAGCGTACAACGGTCGAAACGTTGTAATAAACATGGCGACAAAGATGAAGACAATAATGTAAATAATGTACATAATGCTTTATCTCAGAAATATAGACAGATGATTTGGTTTAGTTTGATTCTATAGCATATCAACCATTGTAGGTTATTTAATCCCAAATCCATTTTTATACAGATAGATAGTTCTGTTTCAAACATTCAGGTGAACATGAGTACACAGTTTGAATGTTAAAACAGTTCAATTTCAAACAATTCAGTTTAGCATAAGTACAATTTAAATGTCAAACACTTCTATTCGACCCATATATAGGACCCTATCAGATGCTACCACTCCAGGTCAGAGTTGGACTTAGGAACAATGGCAATAAAAGGGGGATTCTATATTCCCTAAAGCTCCAGCTTTACTAGAGACTGATCATCTGATAGTGTAGAGTTATATACAGGACACTCGTTGGGAGAATCTTACTCCTTTGCAGAGATGCAGTTGGTATATTTTACAGTCCCTGTCAACTGGGCCAAAAACGGACACTGACATAATTTTTATACCTTTTAAATAGGAGTATAGAGAAAACGTAAAAAGAATAGAAAAGAAGCTTGCTTAGCTTTGCTTTGGTTTTAGGGCATATCAACCATTCTTGGTTATCTAATGCCAAATCCATTTTTATACGTAGAAACAGTTCTATTTCAAACAAATCAGTTTAGCATCAGTACCCAAGGACCTCAGGTTTCGTAAAGTAACTGCTGTTCCTAGCAAACACTCATTTAAGTCGTGAACTGATTCATCACTGCTTAACTACGATGATCAGATGGAAAACTAAGCCTTCCTGTGGGATTTGAACGCGAATCGAAATTTGGCACATGCATTAGAATAGAACAGCCAGTGAGGATCGAACTTATTCATTTAACTTATACAGGGAAGTCGATGAGAATGAAGCTCTGTAGAAATTGTCTGATAGCCTAGTTGTCCGATTATTACATAATGCGAGACGCTCAAGGGAGAAGATGGTAGAAAGATTACGAAGAAAGAAAGAGAATCGAATAAGTTAATGATAAAACCATATATATATATATATATATATATATATATATATATATATATATATATAATTTTCATTAATAACTTTATGGTGGGAATAGAAAGAAGAGATAAAAGAGAGCATTAAAAAAACGCTGTATGAATAGTAACGTATACGATGTTAAGAGAAAATAAATACTGTTCTATGAATAGTAACATAGAATATTAAAAAAAAGCACCAATAAAAATCTATGAATGGTTACTTATAAAATATTAAGAAAGAAGAGACGATTATCAATGAATAGTAACATATAGAATTTTAAAAAGATAGAAATGAAGGTCTATGAATAGAAAAAAGCAAGAGAGATGGATTGTATACAATGCTAATTAATTATAACAAAATTTAGAAGTCGGTGTGAAGGTCGAAAAGCAATAAAAGCGTGAGAAAGAGAAAAATAAGAACGTTTCACTTGGATGCTAGAAATAGTGAAAATGAAAACAAAGACTTTAGAAGAGAAAAAGGTAGGATAAAAAGAAAAGAGGTCGTGGCACCAAAAGATGGTAAAGGTAAAAGCGAAGGTTGAATTGCAATTCAAGACAGAATTCGAGAAAATGAACGTTTTATTTAAAGAAAAAGTCACTTCCGAAACTCGCAAAGGATTTGATTTGACTTTCGACAAAGTCAAATCAAATGTCAAATTTACCCCAAAGACAAAAGAAGTTTTGTATTCAAGATGAAGGAGGGTGGGTGGTGTTAGTGGAGACGAAGACCCATTTCTTTTACATATTTTGCGACGTCATTGGTGTCTAATACATGAAACAACCAGCCAACAAATGACAAGCGTGTAAAATTCCCACCTTCCCCAGGACTGCAAGTCTCTTAGGGTCAATATGTCTGACTTACTTCATGGCTTGTTACATTTGTACCTTCAGCATTTCTTCTTTTTCTCTTTTTATTCCTCCTCCTCTTCGTCTCTTTCTATTCCTCTCTCTCTCTCTCCATTCCTCTCTCTTTCTCTCTTTATATTTACTTATTCTCTTTTTAAGCCTTGTTTTTCTTTCTCTTTTAGTTCTCTTTTAGCCATCCTTTTTCTTATTTTATTTGAACTTTGTTGAATTTTCCATTTCACTTCATCATTGTAGAAGGGACCGACACTGTGAGTGGGCCTGCGTAATAATAAGAACATAACAAGTTCAATCGATATTTTTGGTTTCACAAGACGGCTTATGGTTTTGAATAGAAGAAATGTCTGTCATATTTTTTTTCACTGATTTGCTTCTTATCAGCTCAGGTTCAAACCTTCAAACAACTAACGAGGAAAACATGTACAAAAATAAGACATTACGGTCAAGTCATTGTCAAGGCACAGAATCCTGCGACATCAGTAAAAGCAGTATTTATCTCGCTTTCCACCAGGCAAGACATGACACAAGATCATTTTATACTGGGGGTTAGTGAGGAGGAGGTCGCACCCGAGCCAAGACTTGTGCGCTGAGGGATAATGCTGGACATAAGATCCTATTTACCCAACCCCTTCGCTCGGGCAGGATATGACACAAGGTCAATGATTTTAAGCGGAGTTTAACAGGTTTGAATTCAGAGTTTTCCTTCTCCTAGACTAGTCGCCTCACCAAGGCTGAAGAACCTAGTCTGCCCTACTATTTACCCATAGCTGGAGGGAGAATAACTGGATTCATACCTTTGTGAAATGTAATCAGGCTCGTCCAGGATCTGAACTCGTGTCGTCGTGTCCACATCCTGCGACGATAACCATTACACCACGGGCACCTCCATATGCTGGACATAAGATGACTAGTTGCAATGTGAATTATGCTTGCATTTGCCAAGTTTACCGGCTCGTATGCCAGGTGACCTTGCTGGTAATATCTTCACTTGACCCGAAGATCTAGTGCTATGCTTGTCATTGATCTTTTATCCATCCGAAGCGGGCTGGCCGGAGCCGGGGGTCAGAAGGTCGAGAGAGCCTCTTAAATATCTAGATGAGTAATCAAGTACTGTAAGCAAACTGACAGCTTCAATTTCGTAGCTGGATGGTATATCAACCTTCATGGGTTATTAAATGCCAAATCAGATTCTTGTAGAAGAATAGTAGTGATATTATCTAACCCATTACTGGTATCAGTCCGAAAATGAATGTAAGAGCACAACTGGAGTTCAAACTCGCTTACCACGATGTCCCAGTCTAGCACGTTAGCAACTACACCTCTAGGATTCTGCCGGTAAGCAAATTGAGGGCTACGTGCCAAAATAAGCAAAATTTAATGAATAATAAAACTTTCACAAAGACATGTCCGTATCTAATCCCCCCCACCACGAAACAAAAGTATTTCGTATTTTTTATAACACTTTAAAGAGTCATATTATTTTCGACCAATCAGCGGGAATTTTACATTATCAACACAATGGACAAATCAGTTATAAGGTGATCGGCCGTTCTTTTGCTGCTGGTCTTTTTTGCATCAGCTATGGAATTCAGCGGAGACTTTGATTGACAGTGGAGGTATAAGGTTATTCTTTACAGTGGAAAATGAATAAAAGCGGTCTGTTGTAGAAGACTGTTTTCTAATACATGTCACGTGATTAAAGAAGGTTATAACATTGGGTTTTTGTTGATCTTATTGACAGTGTCTCTCTCTTTTTTTCGGCGGTAAAAATTAAAAAAAAAAAAAAAAAACGAATGAAAAAAATTAATCTAACTCCAGATTTTAAAAATTAATATAACTTCTAATTTTGAAAAGTTAATTAAATTCCTTATGTTGAAGAAATAATCCAACTGTTAATTTAAAAAAAATCTAACTCCTTATTCAAAAAAATAATCTGACTCCTAACCTCTAAGATTAGAGAGACGTCCTTACGCGTTTGAATTAAGTTCCTGTAAAGAAAAGCGTTTTGACAAATAGGTGGGTTGGTGGTTTTACGGCATATCAACCTTTGTTGTATTATTTACAACCAATGTCAGTCGTTTTGAAGCAGTTATATGGTTTCAAGTAACTATTTTAATAGTAATAACAATAATAATAATAATAATAATAATGATTATAATAATAGAGGACTTTACTAACCCGGCATACCATAGAGTAAAATTAAAAGAAAAGGAAAAGAGTGATAAATACTTAGACCTTGCTAGAAAACTGAAAATCTATGGAACATGAAGGTGACGGTGATACCACGTGTAATTGGTTCACTTGGAACAACCCCCCCCAAAAAATAGAAAAAGAAACTGGAAGCTTAGAAATAAGAGGACAAGTGAAGACCATCCAAACTGCAAAATTATTAAGATCGATCAGAATACTGAGAAGAGTCCAAGAGACTTGAGAAGACTTGCTGCTGTTCAAATTCCACTGGCAAACCATCAGCTAACGTTGGTGTGAAAAACTCATAAAGGAATAATAATAATAATAATAATAATAATAATAATAATAATAATAATAATAATAATGGAGAGGAAACGATCAATCACATAAAAAGCGAATGTTGCAAATTAGCACAGAAAAAAATATAAGACTAGGCACAACTAGGTGGGTAAGGTGATCCACTGGGAATTGTACAAGAAATTTAAGTTTGACCATATAAACAAATGGTATATGCACAACGTAGAATCCGTCCTGGAGAATAAAACACACAAACTCCTCTGTAATTTTGAGATACAAACGGATCACCTAATCTCGGCCAGACGACCAGACCTTTTAATGATCAAAAAAAAAAAAAAAAAAAGAAAAAAAGAGAACTTGCAGAATTGTGGACTTTGCTGTCTCAGTCTACCACCGAATAAAATTGAAAGAAAGCGAAAAGAGGGATAAGTACCTGGACCTTGCTAGAGAATTGAAAAAACTGCGGAACATGAAAGTGACTATACCAATCGTAATAGGTGCTCTTGGTACAGTCACCAAAAAATTGGTACAAGGACTAGAGGACTTGGAAGTAGCGGGACAGGTGGAGACTGTCCAAACTATAGCTTTATTGAGATCGGCCAGATTACTGAAAAGATTCCTGGAGACTTGAGGGGACTTGCTGTCTCAAGTGAAAGACCATCAGCTAACGCTGATGTGAAAAACTCTCAAGGAGAAACAATAGTAAACATTTGTTTGCATACAGTTTCAAGTATTGCCAACCAAAATATGTTTAGGTTGAACGAGTCCATATTTGGGGTATGGTAGGATATGTCCCCATAACAAAGAGAAGAATCAGAATTTGATTAACTTCAATTATACCGAGAATGACCGAAGAAAATGACGTTCGGCGAAATCTCCACCGGGTGGTCCACGTGGCGCAATTAATATCCTTGGGAAATGGATGAGCCCTTTCACTCCTTCTGCTATGTGTTAAATAGTATCCGTACTCTTCTATAAGGCTGGATTTGGCATTAAATAACACCCGAAGATTGATATGCCATTAAACTAAACCAAACCAAGGTATCACACTCCACAAATTATAAATCAGTGGCACATTTAACAGGAAGTTACTTAATTCTCAAACCTAAAACAGAAAGAATATTGCTCAAATGGTGTAATGGTTATCGTCGTAGGGGAATGGACACGACGACACGAGTTCACATCCTGGACGAGACTGATTGCATTTCACATAGCACTAATACCCTTGGGAAATGTATGAATCCAGTTATTCTCCCTCCAACTATGGGTAAATAGTAGGGCAGACTAGGTTCTTTAGCCTTGGTGAGGCAACTAGTCTAGGAGAAGGAAAACTCTGAATTCAAACCTGTTAAACTCCGCTTAAAATCATTGACCTTGTGTCATATCCTGCCCTAGCGGAGGGGTTGGGTAAATATAATTGCTCAAATAAACATCTCGCTGCCAGGTGCTATCTTTTTACGACTAAATAAACAAACATAAAACGAATTAAGTCATATAAATATAATGTCAACAACAAATAAGGACAACCGTGAGAATCTTTCAAAAAATCATTTTTCTTCTAAACAAAAGATACAAAGGTTTTATAATTTTAGGGGAACATTATACAATCAGAACGGATATTATTCGGTATTATTTACTTGCAAACTCAGCACCAATGAAACCCTATGCTTCAAAATAGGAACATTTAGTTGTCATCAAAATAAGTATAACCCTCATATATCTTTATGCAATTTTACTTTTGCTTACAGAGCGGCTGCAGTTTAATTTTTAGTTTCATCTATCTATCTATCTATCTAACTATCTCAAAGAAGTAAACCTTTAAGAAGTTTTTTTTTAAATAAAAAGCTAATTTTTCTTAGTCAAAGATACCAGTAATTATTTTTAGTGTAATATTACACAATCAAAACAGATATTATTGTGTATTATTTGTTATCAAACTCCATGGCACTAAAAATCACTAATAAAACTAAGTATATGTTGCAGTACCAAAACAAGTACACCTCATATATATATTTATACAATTTTCTTATTAATTACAGAGGTGTAACTCGATTTTGGTTACATAGTCAAAATGCTGTAGAGTTTGGTAATAAATAATGCCTAATAATATCCTGTATCCTGGGAAAATTTAGGATTTCATAAAAATCATTTGATTTAATTTAATATATATATATATATATATATATATATATATATATATATATATATATATAAGGAAAACAAATAAGGAGACTAATTACGTCCCATACATTTTGAAACGTAACACTGTTAACGATGATAGCAAGCTAAAACTTTTTCTAATTTCTTCGCTTCCTTATCTTCTTTTAAAAATGAATTTCGAATGAGACATTACAACTAATATTAACCTCGCCCTAAACATGATTTAACAAAACAACCGGAACGTTAAACGTTGCATATCATTCATATATACAAAAATACATTCCCTGAATATCATGCTTTTTATATTCTATATTCAACCACCCACCCCCACACACACACACACACATATATATATATATGTATATATCTATACACATAGGCACATACATATATATGTATATAAGGATAAAAATAAGTATTAATCATATGCAGAGAGCTATTTTACACATGAGAATTCCTGGTCGAATGACCAGCAACATATGCCAGAAATTTCTCGCTCCTCAGGAGACAAATTACTCAAGTTATATTGTTTTAGCCTGGTCAAGAAACTCAAGCCGAGTGGCTGTATTGGAAGGAATTGACAGAATGGACCGTCCAAATAATATATTCCTCCCTAGTCCAAAATGACCAATGCAGCTAAAATTATGGGCGGACGTTTCACATCATTCAGGAATTGACCGGAGAATTAAATGGTTTCCCTTGTATTGCGTACACTTTCCAATACCATTATTGAAGAGGAAGTAGTTGGCATTCTTCAAGTTTAGTTCAAAATAATTTCTATCTATCTATCTATCTATCTATCTATCTATCTATCTATCTATCTCATTCTGTTCATATCAATCTATTTCATTCTGTTCATATCTATCTATCTATCTATGATACTGTTCATATACGTTATCAAAGACTGTTTTAACGATTATCAAAGCCTGATCATATCGATCTCAAACAAGGAAATTATTTTTTTGAGATGATAATTTCAATAGTCAAAACGGATATTATTAGTTATTATCAAACTCTACAGCATCAAGATTTATATTAAAGAAATTTAATATTTTGCAGAGCAAAAAAAAAAAAAAAAAAAAAAAAAAAAAAAAATAAATAAATAAATGAATAAATAAAAGAAGAAAATTAAACCTGGTATATATATATATATTTATAAAATTCTATTCGTGATGAGAGTTTAAATATTGTAGAGTTTTGTAATAACTAAATACCTAAAGATAATCATTTTGATTGCATAATGTTCAATTAGAAAGCATTATATCCAAGTTCAATATTGCTCTCAACATTCTTGAACAAGTCCTGGCGACAACACCCAACAAGACACCAACTATACGGCCACCTGCTTCCCACCACGAAAACTATACAGGTTAGACGAACCAGACACGCTGGACACTGCTGGAGAAGCAAGGACGAACTCATCAGTGATGAACTCCTATGGACCCCCGCATATGGCCAAGCAAAAGCAGGACGACCAGCTGGAACATACATACAGCAAGTATGTGAGGATACGGGATGTAACCCTGAAGACCTGCCAAAAGCGATAGGGAGAAGTGGCGAGAGAGGGTCAGGGATATCCGTGCTAGCGGCACGAGATGATGATGATGATGATGATATCCAAGTATCTTTGATATAGAAGAAAATTGCTTTTCAAAAAAATTTGTAAAGGAGGTAAGTATCTATCTATCTATCTATCTATCTATCTCATTCTGTTCATATCTATCTACTGGTTGTTCCTTCATTTTTATCTGTCTCGCTGTCACGTTTACTTTCGAAGAAATACTTTCAGGAAGGGTAGTAACCGCCTATCTTCCTATGTATGGGTTAAATAGTATCATTGCTGTTCTTCTACAAGGATGTCTTTGGCGTTAAATAACCCACGAAGGTTTAATATACGATTAAATAAAGAAATCAGTTATATCTATCTATCTATCTATCTGGGAGTCTCTTCACATCTATCTATCTATCTATCTATCTATCTATCTATCTATCTATCTATCTATCTATCTATCTATCATTGTTTCTCTTACGTCTTTATCTCTTTCTCTCTGAACCGCTTCATCCGTTCATTTCGCACCGCTCCATTAATTATGATACAATCGCATCAAGTGAGCCGAAAAGCAATTAGATCATCATGAAACGGAACGGTTCGCAGCAACTATTAAGTGAAAGAGACAGAATAACAAAAATATTGATCTAATTTTTTTCTCATTAAATAAAAAAAACAACAACAAAAAATCGGTTAAATAAAACAAAACAAAAAGCAAAACACACGTATCAATTCCTGAAAAAAGAAAGATAATTCAAGAACACACACACACACACACACAAACGCACACACACACACACACACACACACGTACTATATATATATATATATATATATATATATATATATATATATATATATAAGAGACTATTTAGACTGCACATTGATATAATTTTCAGATGAATTAAATATGATATTCGATGAATCATATCAATAATAAATTTAGCGCTTCTGTTCAAAATACTCCCCTTGACAGATGACGTTTTTAAATCAGATTATTATCATGACCGACTATATTGAAATTGATTCGTCAATAAAACTGCTATTATCCATGTTAATATATTTGTTAATGATAATTCCATTTGTGGAATCTTTCAAGTTCTTTTTTATTTAATAAACATTGAAAGAAAGACGTCTAAAATCCCACTACCAAACGTTGCATTTTTTCAAAGAAAATTTCGGATTAAAATGCTGCAATGTACAGCTTTGCATTGCTGAATATCAGGGTTTTATTTATAATTTAAAAAAAATTCTCGTTGCTTATTAGTAAATGAATATTTATACAATTTTAATTTTGCTGGAATGTTATTTTTGTTTGCAACTAGTTAGATAACCCAG
>OY757915.1:84582317-84742317 GCA_963585895.1 Sepioteuthis lessoniana
AAAGTTGGTGACCGTAGTTGAAGATGATCCGAAGGCTCCCTTTTCGATAGCTACTACACCATGGTGTAGGGGAGGGCGCTACTCTATTCCCTAGATTGCTCCACTTTATCCTTACCTGATAATGCTGAGTGTTAAGTACCATTTTTAAAGTCTTTGGTATGACTCGACCTGCGATTGGTGAACACTAACCATTATGCAAATTTGAAACAATATAATCCCATTTACCAACCCCTCCACTCGGGCAGGATATGACACAAGGTCAATTTTTAAGCGGAGTTTAACAGGTTTGAATTCAGAGTTTTCCTTCTCCTAGACTAGTCACCTCACCAAGGCTGAAGAACCTAGTTTGTCCTACTATTTACCCATAGCTGGAGGGAGAATATTTGGATTCATACCTTTCCCAAGGGTATTAGTGCTATGTGAAATGCAATCAGTGTCGTCCAGGATTTGAACTCGTGTCGCCGTGTCCATATCCTGCGACGATAACCATTACACCACGGGCACCTCCCCCAAAACAATATAATTAAATAGAAACAGTTACTTGAAACAATATAGTTAAATAGAAATAGTTTTCTGAAACAATATTGTAACATATTGACCTCCGACCCGGCCGGGCTGTCAGATGAGAAATGCACCTGTGTAAATAACAGGTGCATCCGGTCAAAGATATCAGGGGATCAGGGGATAACGTTGACTGTCGACGGGTTGAATTGAGTACAAATGTGACGCTCGCAAGAAGTAGGTGGACATCAAATTATTATATAACCCCGGCGACAGGAAGTTCAGATCAGTTGGAGAGAAGATACTGGAATGAGAACCATGTCCCAGCAGAAGCTGGGCTCCCAGGCCCCCGGTTGAGCAGCCCAGGAGAACGGGAAAGAAATGCTGCTATGGCCAGAAGAGTGGGGGTCAATATGTTGCAGTTCTTTTCAGTCTCCAACTCGCCTCTCACAGATAATAACTTTCGTAACCCTTTCGAACCCTTTCAAATAAAGTGAGAGGTATATTTTTCTAAAGAACTGTGTCCACTCGTCTTTATTGTGTTGAATATGTTTCTGCACGCATCTGCATATGAGTATGTTACAATATCAATAAATAGAAATCGTTACTTGAAACAATATAATGAAATAAGAACAGATATTTGAAACAGTATAGTTAAATCAAATTGCTATTTGAAACAGTGTGTATGAATTATTAATATTAGGAATAATTACTTGAAGCTATTATTGTTTACCGGGCCATGAGTAGAGTGTTCGCCAATGGTCCAGGAAACCAGGGTTCAATCCCAGATCGAGTCATACCAAAGACTCAAAAAATGGTATTTGATGCCGCCTTGCTTAGCACTCAGCATTATAAGGTGAGGATAAAGGGTAAAGTGGAGTAATCCTAGGAATGGAGTAGCGCCCTCCCCTACATCTCGGTGTAGTAGCTATTGAAAAGGGAGCCTTCGGGTCTCCCTCGACTAATGTTGCCAACTTTATTTTTTACTTATCATTGTATACAAATGATTGATATAATTAGTTACATGAAAGCATATCATCATCGTCTTCATCAAGTCATTCTGATAGCATGGAGTTCTCTTGTCATCCGTCCCTATCTTCCGTCGCTCCTGGTAGGTCTTCTATACTGCATCCAGTGTCCGCACAGAGCAAATGTATGTAAGTCCTTGCTGGTTGGCCAAAATTGTCGCTTATTTTCACCAACAGTGCCTAGCATGCCTTGTTAATCTTACTAGAATGATTATCAGCCTCAACGTAAACAGAATTAAACGGATTTTGAACAAGAAAAAGCCGTATCCACTGACAGTGTCGCCGTGGTGTAATGGTTACTGCAGAATCGTAGTACGTGAGTTCGAACTCCAGTCACGCTATTACGTTCACTTTTGGACAAATACCCTTTGGAAAGGTATGGACCCTCTTATCCTCCCTTCTATGGGTTAAATAGTACCACTAAAGTCCCTTTAAAAGGATGGATTTGGTATTGTATAACCCAAGAAGGTTGATCTGCCATTAACAAACAGACAAACAAACAAACCATAGCGGCGAGCCCCTGAAATTAATAAACCCGTTTTTTTTTGTTTTTTTTAATCTCCGTAGCATTATCTCATCTACAGAAAGCCATCCCAATATACGCATAGGAAAGCCGACGAAAGGTTATCGATCCTATGGAAACTGAACTCTCTGATAAAATAAACTGGAATTTATTCCAGGCTGTGTCAGCACGATTGTATGGATGCACTATCTGGACTGAAAATAAACGAACGGGGAAAAAGGTTGACAGGAAACACGCCAGAAAGCTACGTTATCTATAGGAGAAATCCTGGAAGCAGCATCCCACAAACAGCATCTGTACTGCCACTTCTCATCTCTCATCTCTCCCCCCTCCCCCTCTCTCTCTCTATATATATATATTATGTACAGCTTGCACGGATTCCCCCGACTCTATCGTCTTTCGTCGTTATCATCCATGAGATCCCAGCAGGTTTTCTAGCTAAAATCTTGTGTCCATACAGAGCTGTTGTAGATTAGTTCTAGTTGGTAGTCCAACACTACCGTGTGAAGGGATCCATCAGAGAACGTCGGTTATGAGTTCGTCCTTACTTCTCTAACTGTGTCCTGCATGTCTTATATGTCTTATTTGGATGGTTTTAGAGATGGGAGGTAGGTGGTCGTACAGCATCTGTTTTGTGGAATGTTGCTTCCTGGATTTGTTCAATATGGCTCGTAGCATTCTTGTGCAATTCCCGTTTAGCTTTTCTCTATACGCTTAGTCATTGACCATGTGGTGCATCCATATAGTAGAATTGGCATCATTGTTCATCATCATCATGATGTCGTGCCGTCAGCACGGATATCCTTGACCCTCTCTCGCCACTTCTCCCTATAATTCATCGCCTCTGGCAGGTCTTCAGGGCTACATTCCGTATCCTCACAGAGCTGCTGTATGTATGTTCGAGCTGGTCGTCCTGCTTTTGCTCGGTCATATGTGGCGGTCTATAGGAGTATATCACTTATGTGCTCGTCCCTGCTTCTCCAGCAGTGTCCCGCATGTCTGGTTCGTCTAACTTGGAGAGTTTTCGTGATGGGAGGCAAGTGACCGTATAGTTGGTGACTTGTGGGGTGTTGCCGCCAGGACTTGTTCAAGATTGCTCGCAGCATTCTTGTGTAATGGCCGTCTAGCTTCTTCTCCAGCCGTTTAGTTAGCGTCCAAGTAGTGCATTCATATAGCAGTATCGACACGACCGCTACCTGGAAGAAACTGGGTTTCATTTAATCGGTCCGGTCTGATTTCCATATGATCAATAGCTTATCGACAGCAGTCCGTGCCTTCGTTAGCCGCGTGTCGATGTCTTTTTCGGTTGATCAGACACTGTTTCCTAGGTAGGTGAATTTGTCTACCAGTTACAGAGAGGTTCCGTCTAGAGTGGAAATGTCACATGTTTGATTAAAGGACATATATTGAGTTTTGTGTGCATTGACATGGAGTACAATGCATGCGGCGGCTCGTTCCAAACTATGCAGTAGTGTTTCGGCTTGGTTGGGTCTATTTGCCAGAATCGCTATGTCATCGGCGTAGTCGGCGTCGGTAATTGTTTTTGCGGGGTACCTTCTGCTTCTTTGTCATCTCGAAGCCGTTTTCTCTGATTTTATCGATCGACGTTCTAAGCACATAGTCTAGACAGATGATAAAGAAGTATGGGGATAGCGTGTCCCCTTTGTAGTACTCCTGTTACAATGTCGAAGTATTCTGTGTCTCCATCTGGTGAACGTAATTTCACTTTGGTGTTTTTATAGAGAATCATTATTGCTGCTACTGTTTCTTTTGGTAGGCCGTATGCTTGTAGGATTTGTTCCATCTTCCCTCTGTGAATGGAATCGAATGCCTTGGTAAAGTCGACAAATAGTAATGTCGCGTGTAGGTTTTTTGCTCGTACGCCTTCAAGGATTCTACGGATGGTCAATATTTGTGAAGTCGTGGATCTATTTCTCCGGAAGCCATTTTGGTTTTTCCTAAGGATGTTGTCGATTTTGGGTTCTATGCGGTTTCGTAGCAGGGCATTGTAAATTTTGGCTGCTATGGATGTAAATGTTATACCTCGGTAGTTTTTGGCTAATCCAAGATCACCCTTTTTAGGGAAGGGGAGGATGCATCCATCTGTCTATCGGATTTTGATTATAGACTGCGTTGCAGTGTTGGAGCAGTATGTTGTCGAATTGTCTGATCTTCCATACTTCCATACTGCATCCAAAAGAATAGCATTGTTACAAGGAAAAAATTGCGTTTGGAATATTATATTTACCCACCCCTCCGCAAGGGCAGGATATGACATAAGGTCAATTTTTAAGCGGAGTTTTCCTTCTCCTAGACTAGTTGCCTCACCAAGGCTGAAGAACCTAGTCTGTCCTACTATTTACCCATGGCTGGAGGGAGAATAATTGGATTCATACCTTTCCCAAGGGTATTAGTGCTATGTGAAATGCAGTCTTGTCCAGGATTTGAACTCGTGTCGCCGTGTCCATATCCTACGGCGATAACCATTTCACCACGGGCACCTGCTTAATTGCGTTTGGAATATAGAACGGTTCAAATGTTAAGGAAAGTAGGCCGATAAAAATGTTTTAAATTATGTGCTGAATAATTCAAATTTAATTCTGGATTTTGATTTTGTATTTTAAATCAAACACAATGTAGATGCAGTTTTAACTAGTTGACTGCAACAGTTTTATAGTGCTTGTTACTATTTAAATAGATGATGGAATTGATTAAACTACACGTTTCTGTGATAGTGTCACAAAGCTTACATGTATCAACGGTTGTAATACGTTTGTTTGTTTGGATTTCATGACATATCAACCTTTCTTGGTTATTTAATCCCAAATCCATTTTTATACAAATAAACAGTCTTATTGCAAACAAATCAGTTTATCATATGCACACAGTTTAATTATGAAAAACTTTTCTATTGTAAGCTATTCAATTCAGTCAAACAGTTCCTGATTGAAACAAGTACAGTTTTTTTTATTTACACACAATTAATGTCAAAACAGTTCTATTCAAAACAATTTAGTTTGGCGTAAGTAGAGTCTCAATGTAAAAAAACAGTTCTATTTCAAACAATCCAGTTTAGCATACAAAACAGTTCTATTTCTAGCCATTCAGTTTAGCATAAGTACGTAGTTTAAATGTCAGAACAGTTCTATTTCAAGTAATTCAGTTTAGTAAAGTACACAGTATGATACTATTTGACCCATAGGTAGGACCCTATTAGGTGCTACCACTCCGGGCCAGAGTAAACCTGGGAGCGATGGAAATGAAGGGATACTCCGTATTTCCCAAACCTCCTGCATTACAGGAGCCTCAGCATAAGCTTGTTTAGTGTCATATTTAGGACACACGTTGGCAGGGGGGTGTCTTACCCCTCTGCAGAGGTGCAGTCGGTGAATTCTGAGCAAGATACATGACGTGGGAAAGAAGAAAAGTGCTCATGATCGTCCAAAGTGCACATGATGAAAACTATGTTTTGCTTTTGTTTTTTCAGTTGCTGGCGTTCATCAACGCATAACTGGAGAGAGAGAGAGAGAGAGAGAGAGAGAGAGAGAGAGAGAGAGAGAGAGAGAGAGTTGAAAGCACTGAAAGGTTGGCTAAAAAATAATGAGCTGAGAAGGTTCTTCCAAGGTCGTGTGATGTAGTGAAGAAAAATACTTAATAAAGATCTTAAGAATCGTTTTTTATTACACAAGAGAACACAACAGTTTTAAACAATACTGAAAAGGTGTCACTCTGAGAATTGTGCTCCGAGGGAGCAATTCCAACACCTGCTTACTCTCTCGCTACGCCCCCGATATATATATATATATATATATATGTGTGTGTGTGTGTGTGTGTGTGTGTGTGTGCGTGTGTGAGTGTGTAAATAATGTTTCAATTTAGTTTCTTTGTTAAAGACATATCAGTCTTCGTGGGTTATTTAATGCTAAGGCTATCCTTAAAGGAGGACAGTTGTGGTACTATTTGACTTATAGCTGGAGGCTGAGGGAGTTCGTACCTTTCACGATTGTATTAGTCTGAAAGTGAACCTATTAGAACGATTGGAATTCAGACTCAGTTTCAACGGTATGAGAGTTCAGCACGTCACGAGAAGTCCTCCTGTTTGAAAATAAGCACACACACACACACACACACACACACACACACACACACACACACACACACACACACACACACTTATCAAAGCAAGTATTCATGCAAGTATATATATATATATATATATATATATATATGTATGTATGTATGTAGATTGCAAAACCTTAAAATACGGATTTGCAATTCAATTAAAAAGTCGTGTTGGCCAACCGTAGTTGAGGTTAACATGAAGGCTCCCTTTTCAATAGCTACCTCACAGAAGTGTAGGAGAGGTCACTGCTCCGTTCCATAGATTTCTCCACTTACCCTTGATCCATACCTTTTAATGCTGTTTAAGCAAGGAGGCATCAAGTACCGTTTTCTGAATCTTTGTTATGACTCAACCTGAGATTGAACACCGTTCTCCCAGACCATTGGTGATCACTCTACCCACTTTGCCAATCTATTAAATGCTGATTATAGAATACCGGAATTATAAAACTCAGCGTTTGTAGAGTATCGGCATTATAAAACTCAGTGTTTGTTCGTTAAGATTACGTTAGACAATAAAGTTACAACTTATTGATAAAAGTGTTGTATCAGTTATGTTAATTCTTGAATACCAACGGGATCAAACTCCAGTAATCTTTGCTTAATCCTCCTTTGATGCATCTCCCGCCTTATTTGTGGGGTTTCGAATACGCCAATTGTAAGACCCCCTCCTACTAAGGGGTGTCTGAGATATGACACTAATCTTTATCTAAAGGTGAGGTTCCTGTTCTGGAGCTCTGAGGGGATTATGCAATATCTCTTCATTGCCTTTACTCTCTGGATCACCAAGACCTGAAGTGGTCATACCTGTTAGGGTTCCATCTATATGTCAAATAGACCTGTTTAAAAATTATTCGTATTCAATTGCAATACTTGGTGTTATATAAATGTAAATTATTTGTATTTGAAGTCATCATCATCATCATCATGTCATGCAGCTACCACGGATATCCCTGACCCTCTCTCGCCACTTCTCCCTATAATTCATCGCCTCTGGCAGGTCTTCAGGGCTACATTCAGTATCCTCACAGAGCTGCTGAATGTATGTTCGAGCTGGTCGTCCTGCTTTTGCTCGGCCATATGTGGGGGTCCATAGGAGTACATCACTTATGAGCTCGTCCCTGCTTCTCCAGCAGTGTCCTGCATGTCTGGTTCATCTAACTTGGGTAGTTTTCGTGATGGGAGGCAGGTGGCCGTATAGATGGTGCCTTGTGGTGTGTTGCCGCCAGGACTTGTTCAAGATTGCTCGCAGCATTCTTGTGTAATTGCCGTCTTGCTTCTTCAGCCGTTTAGTTAGCGTCCAAGTAGTGCATTCATATAGCAGTATCGACACGACCGCTGCCTGAAAGAAACTGCGTTTCATCTTATCGGTCAGGTCTGATTTCCATATGATCGATAGAAGTACTGATTCTTTATTAAACATCATTATTAGTTATTGAAACCATATAACTTTGTGCAAGCAAAAAACTATTATTAAATTGGAAATTACTTGAAACTACATAATTATTCCCCGTGGCATCGTGATTAATGTTCTGGACTGAGACATCATTATAAGAGAATTCGAACTCCAGTGGCATGTTCAATTTTTGACTAATGCCCTTGGAAAAAGTATGAACCTCCTTATCCCCAGTTGGTTAAATATTACCTCTACTGTTCATCGACAAGGATGGCTTTAGCATTAAATAACCCTGATATACCATTAAATATTACCTCTACTGTTCATCGACAAGGATGGCTTTAGCATTAAATAACCCTGATATACCATTAAATATTACCTCTACTGTTCATCGACAAGGATGGCTTTAGCATTAAATAACCCTGATATACCATTAAATATTACCTCTACTGTTCATCGACAAGGATGGCTTTAGCATTAAATAACCCTGATATACCATTAAATATTACCTCTACTGTTCATCGACAAGGATGGCTTTAGCATCAGATAACCCTGATATGCCATTAAACAAATAAACCAACCAAACCAAGGTTTAATTATTAATCATAGATTGGAATACTTAAACCATTTAATTGTGTTCGAATCATTTGTATTTGATCAGAATACGTGTTTAATTAGTAGTAAGTTTTTTTTTAACACAGATATATATATCAATTATTCTGATCAAATACAAATGATTTGAACACAATTAAATGGTTTTAAGTATTCCGATCTATGACTGATAATTAAACGTTGGTTTGGTTGGTTTAAGTATATATATCTGTGTTAAAAAAATCTTATGAAAAATTTGCACAAAAATGTAAATATGAACATACAATAAACATAAAATCAATCAATCGATCAGTCACTTAATATATCTCTGGAAATTAAGTACAATTTATGGCCACGTATCACTTCTGGCCTAATGTTCAGTCCTTATGTTTTCTTTTATTTGGAGAAGAAATATACTTGCCATATTTTTTAAGGACATTTTTTGGCTTTTCTTCAGGCTCTACGTCCTACGAGTCAAAGTTTTTTTTTACCATCATTTTGTATCTAAATCTCTGAGATAAGGTATTGTATTCATTGACACTAATCACACATCTGAGAGTAGTGTCCTCATCTTCCTCTCAACAGCTGCAACGTAAGCACGAAAATCTTCAAAGAATATGCTCCACACTCGTCAATTGGAAAACGTTGTGCTTCTCTCTGATAACGCAAGGCCATATTCAGAAAGAATCAGGCAAAAAAAAATTATTGGATTTATGTTAGTCTGTTTTACCCCATCCGCTATATTAACCAGACCTTGCCCGAAGTGAGTTCCATCCTTTTCATTCTTTACAAAATGCTCTGAATTTCTAAAAAAAAAGAAGCTTTTTCGAGAAGAATTGGTGAACACGTTGGTGGAAAACATAATGAGCTCGAAATCAGTTGAATTTTGCTTGAGAGGAATCAACAAGTGTCATGATAAATGACAAACGGTGATTCAAATTAAATAATAGCGATTATACAATTGAAATTAATTCCTCGTTAAGTAATCACGAATCAATTATATTTTACGAAAACGGAAATTATTTATGATATTATTCAATGACACAAAAGACGATTTATGCATTAGTAATCTTCTTAATTGAAAAGAATATATTAAACGTGCTGTAGACGATGAAAGATAAGTTTTTGTTCATTTTGAATATGTACGTGAGTGTGTTCGTGCGTAAGTATTCATGAGTGTATGTGTATGTGTGTCTGAGCCACTTCCACACATTCATTCAGTTTTACACTCCCCTATATATATATATATATATATACATATTTACACAACCCCTCCGCTCGAGCAGGATATGACACAAGGTCAATTTTTTAAGCGGAGTTTAACAGGTTTGAATTCAGAGTTTTCCTTCTAGACTAGTTGCCCCACCAAGGCTGAAGAACCTAGTCTGCCCTACTATTTTACCCATAGCTGGAGGGAGAATAATTGGATTCATACCTTTCTCAAGGGTATTAGTGCTATGTGAAATGCAATCAGTCTCGTCCAGGATTTGAACTCGTGTCGCCGTGTACATATATATATATATATATATATATATATATATATATATATATATATATATATATATATACCCACAAAGACACAAACACACATCTATGTTTGTATGTATTTACCAAACCTTCCGCACGAGCAGGATGTGACACACAGTTCTCCTTCTCCAAGACCGGTTGCTATACCAAGGTTTAAGAACTCAGTCTATCCTACAATTGACTCATAGCTAGAGGGAGACTAGTCGGAGTTATACCTTTCCCAAGGGTATTAACGCTATGTGAAATGCGAGCACACTCGTCCTGGATTTGAACTCTGGTCGTCGTGTTCATTTCCAAAGTCGATAACCATTATACCACGGTAACCTCCTATGTATGTATTTGTATGTATGGCTGTGTGTGTGACTGTGTGTGTATGTGTGTGACGTAATTGTTATTGCCGAAGAAAATGATGTTGATAAGGCAAGTTCAAATTCTGCACGAGATGATTTCCATTGTACTTTGCGCTAATGTCCTTAGGAAAGGCATGAATCCACATCTAGTATTTCTAGTTCTAGATAAATCGTAAGACAGACTGTGCTGTCTGGCTTTGGGAGGAAAAGGAATTTAAATTAACTGTGATATGACAGGATAACTGTTTTCAAACAATAACGTATCATTTCTTATATCAAACTTAAAACATTTCATAATAATTTTCATATTTCTACACAAAATTTAGTGATTCTATCAAACTAATTTATAAGTTGTTTTTTTTTAATCGTTCAGACTTACGACTTCGCAAATAATTTGCTTTCGTCGTTATTTATGATATAAAAAAGTATCTTTTTCAATATTCAAAATTAAAAAAAGGTGCCAAGCAAATCCAAGCGGTTTTTATCGTTTGATTGATTGATGCTAACGACATGTCAACCTGTCTAGAGTTATTCTATGACAAGAAGTTAATGAATTGAGTATTTTGTACACATATTTTTATAACTGTCTTTTAAGAGATTTTTTCTGTAGCTGTTTCTTAAGAGATTTTTGCAATCTGTTGTGTGATATCAAGTATACGCATCCAATACAAACGTTTTGTACACAGTTATAGGATATCAAGTGTTCATATCCTATACAAATGATTTACATAGAGTTGTATGATAGCAAGAATTTATATCTAATGCAAATGATTTGCAGTTATATGATATCAAGTATGCATATCCAATACAAATGATTTGCAAACAGCTATAGGATATCAAGTATTCATATCAAATACAAATGATTGCACACAGATCTATTTAATTCATAGATAGAACCCTAACAGTTACTACCACTCCAAGTCAAAGTGGACCTGAGAGTAATGGCAATGAAAGTGTACTCTACAATCGATAGATCTTCAGAACTGGATCTTCAACATCAGATAAAGTTTAATGTTATAACCAGGATTTAATTTTGCGGTTACATAGGTTTTATCCCTTTAATAGGGATACAATCTATCTATCTATCTATCTATCTATCTATCTATCTTATTCCTTTCATATCTTCAGATACCAGATAGTTCATATCTATCTATCTATCTATCTATCTATCTATCTATCTATCTTATTCCTTTCATATCTTCAGATACCAGATAGTTCATATCTATCTATCTATCTATCTATCTATCTATCTATCTATCTATCTATCTATCTATCTATCTTACATGTATCTGTGTGTCCCAGTTCATATCTGAATATACATCTATCTATATTCGCATGTTATTATCTCATTTCGTTCTTATCCATGAATCTTTCACAGTTAATCCCTGTATACTAATAATTTTTTTTTATCACTATTCTTCATTATATATCTCATCTTATTTTCGTGCAGTTACATCACGTATAAGAACGTTCGTAAATTCACCAATTTTTATTGGTTTGTTAACATTGTGTGCGTGTACATATGGATAGTCCATAAAAGAAAGAGCAGACAATAGCGCCGAGAAAAGTTAAATAAAGTACGCATGCGCATATTTTTTCCATTGTAAAGCATATCGGGTGAAGAAGATGATAATAAGCATTTTCACTGATTTATCACTATAGAATAATGAAGACGAAGAACAGGACAAAGGAGGACTTAGTTGTTTACAGTGAAGTAAACATGTTTATACGATTCTTTTACTTGTCATTTAGTCTCTTCAAAGTCGACATCCCGGTTTAACAGGAACTTCTTAGCGCCCGGAAGTTATCAGTTTATGACGTCAGATCAGCATACGTGTTTTTTTTTAAATAACAAAACACAAGACAAACTTTATTCTTGTTATTGTAGCTATTTTAAGGCTCATTGTGCGACAAAAACAATGACTTACAACATCTGATAATACAATCATAATATAATCAGAAAAATAAAATTACTGTGTACTTGTTTTTCCTATTCCGTCTCCCATTAACATTTGCCTACATTCGTGACCACTGACAATCCCTTTATTATTATTATTATTATTATTATTATTATTATTATTATTATTATTATTATTCATTCATTAGAGCTTTTCACATCAGCGGTAGCCGATGGTTTTTCACTGGAGTCTGAGTGACAGCAAGTCACCTCAAGTCTCCAGGACTCTTCTTAGTATTCTGGCCGTTTTCAACAATGCTGTCATTTGGATGGTCTCCACTCGTCTGCAAACTTCCAAGTCCTCTAGTCCCTTTAGCAATCCTTTAGTTACTGTTCCAAACGCACCAATTACAATTGGTATAATTTTCACCTGCATGTTCCACAGTTTTTTCAATTCCCTAGTAAGGTCGAGGGACTTATTTCCTCTTTTCAGATTCTTTCAGTTTTATTCTGTGGTCAGCCGGGACAGCAAAGTCGACTATTTTGCAAGTTCTCTTTTTTTTGGTTGATTATTATTAAATCTGGTCTTCTGGCCTGGATTAGGTGATCCGTTTGTATGTTAAAGTCCCATAGGAGTTTATGCGTAGCATTTTCAAGGACAGGTGCTGGGTTGTACATATACCATTTGTTAGTATGGTCGAATTTAACTGTCTTACACATTTCCCAATGAATCACTTTGCCGACTCAGTCATATCTCGCCTTATACTTCCTCTGTGCTAATTTGCTGCATTCGCTTATTATATGACCGATGGTTTCATCTCTGTCACTACATAGCCTGCATTTGCTATTTTGTTTTGTCTTATCTATTCTCGCTTTGATATGATTGGTTCTTATGGCGCTGTCTTGTGCTGCTATTCGGAGAGATTCTGTTTCTCTCTTAAAGTTTTCTTTTCTAAGCCATCGATGCACAACATACAGATTATAAACCGAAATATGAACAGAAATTAAAATATTCAGCTTTTAATCATCTATTTTTTTCTTTACCGCTCAAAATTAGTTTGTTACTACAGAAAATTTATAAAGTTAAGCGGAAAAAATCATGGATTAGTGGTAAAGCCAGAATGTAGCGGCTATAAAGATGGTGGTTATAGTGTCAAAATGCAGTCCATTCTAAAAGACAAATACCTCAATCGGCTCCTGTGGGACTGTTGAATACACCGACTGCATCTTTACCCGTATTTACCCAACCCCTCCGCTCGGGTAGGATATGACACAAGGTCAATTTTTAAGCTGAGTTTAACAGGTTTGAATTCAGAGTTTTCCTTCTCCTAGACTAGTTGCCTCACCAAGGCTGAAGAATGCTGCGTGCAATCCTGAACAAGTCCTGGCAGCAACACCCCACAAGACACCAACTGTACGGCCACCTGCCCCCTATCACGAAAACTATTCAAGTTAGACGAACCAGACATGCAGGACACTGCTGGAGAAGCAGAGATGAACTCATAAGAGATGTACTCTTATGGACCCCCACATATGGCCGTGCAAAAGCAGGGCGACCAGCTCGAACGTACATTCAGCAGCTATGTGAGGATACAGTATGTTGTCCTGAAGACCTACCTAGGGCGATGAACGATAGGGAGGAGTGGCGAGAGAGGGTCAGGGATATCCGTGCTACCAGCGCGATATGATGATGATGACTATTTACCCATAGCTGGAGGGAGAATAATTGCATTCATACCTTTCCCAAGGGTATTAGTGCTATGTGAAATGCAATTAGTCTAATCCAGGATTTGAACTCGTGTCGCCGTGTCCATTCCCCTACGACGATAACCATTACACCACGGGCACCTCCAATCTTTACAAGGGGCAAACCTCCTCCACTACGAATATCCTGATATGACGCTAAACAATCTGATAGTGTAACTACATCGGCTAAATATATCTGTTTAAGCATTTAACGATGAGTAAACAAATAACTGATGGTTAATTGAAGTGTTGAAAACATTTAACTGTGGAAAAGAATGAGTAATGTTGAATAGAATTATTAGTGTTGAATCGTAATACTTGAAACTATTTAACAGTGCGCTTTGGTTGTTTGTTTGTGTTTAATAGCATATCAACTTTTGTAGGTTATTTAATTCCAAATCCATTTTTATACAAATAAACAGTTCCATTTCAAACAATTCAGTTTAGCATAAGGTTTCTTTGTTTAATGGCATATCAACCTTTGTAGGTTATTTAATGCCAAAGCTATTCTCCTAGAAGAACAGTAGTGGTACTATTTAACCCATAGCTGGGAGGATAAGGGGGTTCATGCCTTTCCCAATGGTATTTGCCCGAAAGTGAACGTAATAGCGCGACTGGAGTACGAAATCGCGTACTACGATTCTGCAGTCCATCGCTTTAACCATTACACCACGAGGACACCCCCAGTTTAGCATAAGTACGCATTTTAGTCCAATTTCACCCATAGATAGGACCCTATCAGGTGCTACCAATCCGGGCCAGAGTGGATGTAGGAACCATGGCAATGAAGGGGTATCCTGCATTCCAATCCGGCATTACTGGAACATCACCATCAAGTTGTTTAGTGTCATATCGAGGACACTTGTTGGGGATGGGGTCTCACCCCTCTGCAGAGGTGCAGTCGGTGTATTCTACAGCCCCAACCGACTGTGTACTTGACTATGTGCAAAAATTGAATGATTAGTATGACATAAAAATAATTGAAAGCATTTCACTGTGTGCAAATAAAACTATTAGTGCTAGCTATGCATGAAAAGACATTTTGCAAGCAAATGATTAATATTTAATAGAATTATTATTATTTAATTATTATTTATTTATTTATTTATTTAGAGTTTTTCACATCAGCGTTAGCTGATGGTCTTTCACTGGAGTATGAGTGACAGCAAGTCTCCTCAAGTCTCCAGGACTCTTCTCAGTATTCTGGTTGTTCTCAATAATGCTGTCGATTGGATGGTCTCCGCTCGTCCGCCAACGTTCAAGTCATCCGGTCCCTTTAATAATCCTTTAGTTACTGTGTCAAACGCACCAATCACAATTGGTATAATTGTCACCTTCATGTTCCATATTTTTTTCAATTCTCTAGCAAGATCGAGGCACTTATTCTTCTTTTTATATTCCTTCAGTTTTATTCTGTGGTCAGCCGGGACAGCAAATTCCACAATCTTGCAAATTCTCTTTTTGTTGTTGATTATTTTAAAATCTGGTCTTCTGGCCGAGATTAGCGAGTTGTCCATCTGTATGTCAAAGTCCCATAAGAATTTATGAGTGTCATTTTCTAGGATAGATGCTGGGTTGTGCATATACCATTTGTTCGTATGGTCAAATTTAAATTTCTTGCACATCTTCCAGTGGATCACCGTGCCCACCCACTCGTGTCTAGTCTTATACTCCTTTTGTGCTAATTTGCCGCATTCGCTTATTATGTGATTGTTGGTGTCATCTCTGTCACAGCATAGCTTACAATTGAAATCATTTAATTGTGTGCAAACAAGTCAACTCCAACTCATTTAGAAATAAGATTACTTACAAACTATTCACATACACATGATTTACAACCATTTAAGTGAGTGTAAACACGTGACTGATGATAAATTTTTAGTGTTACATAGTAATGATTGAAACCATTTCACTGTGTCTAAACAAATAAACTCTGACTTGTTTTAAATGTCACCTAAAAATAATTCGTTTACAAATTATATATCTAATATATGTACAGGGTGTCTCAAAATAGATGCAACCCATTAATATGACAATGATTTTTGACTGAGAAAAGCACAATGGCGGTTATTTGGAACACATCCTGTAAAAAAAAAAAACGAAGTCACGTGAGGAGGATTTGGCATTTAAAGCCTACAAATGTTGGTATGTCATAAAACCGAACCAAGCAACCAACAATCTAAAATGCACACGTGATTATTTTTTCTTTTGCGTTCCTTCCTACAAAAATCTGCCCTCTCAAAATATAACTGGGCTGCCGGGGTAAGAGGTTAATGTGCAAGACTGTGACATCGCTGTAAGCGAGTTCGAATTCAAGTTGCATTATTACGTCCGGACTAACACTCTTGCATAAGGTATGAACCCCCTTTAACCCACAGTTATGAGTTAAACAGTACCATTAGTGTTCTTGCCCACTTGGCTGGAGCTGTAGAATACACAGATTGCTTCTTTGCAGAAGGGTAAGAACCCCCCTCCCAATGAGTGTCCTTGATATGACATTAAACAATCTGATGATGAGGTTCCAGAAATGCTGAGGCTTTGGAGAATGCGGACTACCCCTTCACTGCCATTACTCGCAGGTCCACTTTTGCCCGGAGTGGTAGCACTTAATATGGTCCTTTCTATGGTCTTAAATAGAACTAAACTGTGTACTTATGATAAACGGAATTGTTTGGTTGGATGGTTGGTTGGTTGGGTTTTATGGCATATAAACCATTGTTGGTTATCCAGCGCTATTTTTATGCAAATAATCAGTTCTATTTCAAACAACTCAGTTTAGCATGAGTAGAGTTTAATTGTCAAATACATTTCTATTTCAAACTATTCAGTTTATTCAAAGTTCTAATTCAGCTAATTCAGTTTAATATAAATACATATTTTATTTTCACACAGTTAAATGTCAAAACAGTTCTATATTAAACAATTTAGTTTAGTGTAAGTAGAGTTTCAATTCCCAAAACAGTTCCATTTCAAATAATTCAGTTTAGCATAAGCACGCAGTTTAAATGTAAGTTCAGTTAAATTGTCAAAAACAAAAATATGAAACGCTTCACGAATTTGCGTGTCATCCTTGCGCCGGGGCCATGATAATCTTCTCTGTATCGTTCCAGTTTTAGTATATGTACCACCGAAGCTGGTACGAATTGTTTAAAACAGAACTGTTTATATGTATATAAATGGATTTGGCATTAAATAACCTACAATAATTAATATGCCATGAAGCCAAACCAAGGCAAACGAAACCAAACCAGTAGTATTTTTCCACAAGGATTGCTTTGGCATTGAATAACTCACGAAGGTTTATCAAACAAAACCAAGAAACCGTATCCTGTTTCTATAACGCCTGCATGAGATGTCTTTTTCACATTTATCTATAAGAAATAAAAAAATCTTTTAGATGTACGGTCCTGTGTCGTATTATGTCTAACATCGGCTCAAAAAAATCGGATGTTGTATGATTTATAAACTGTGTGAAAAAACCTTTTTTAAAGCCTAGATATTCTGTCCTTTCTAGAAAGAATTAAAAAAGGAACAAAAGAATGTTTTTTTGTTTTTTGTATGCTTTTTTTTTGCCAGCAAACAATCATCGTAAAATTTTACTGTGTGCAAACATTCGGCACTTTGGGAGCTCTTAGCACAGAAAGAAATGGGCTCGACAAACAGAGTTCAAATCCTAAAGAAAGCTGTTCATATTTCAATTTGCGCGAATAACCGAGAAGTTATCTTGCAGCTGGGGATGCAGAATACGAAGACTGCTTCACGTCAGAAGGGGAAAAACCCCATAACATATGTCCTGGGTATGACGCTAAATTGAATTTAATGGCGAGGGTCCAGTTCTGGATTTTTGATGAATGTAGAGTACCACTTCATTGCCATTACCCCATGGTCCACTCTGACCCCAATTGGTAATACTTGTTAGAATCTCGTCTATGGGACAAACAGAATTGTTCAATCATTTACTTAACATTACTATTAGTAGTTTTTTGAAAAAATACAAGTGCAAATTTGTGTGCAAATTTTCTGTATTATATAGGGATACTTGATAAATAGAATTATTAATGTTTAATAGCAATGCTTGAAGCCATTTTACTGTGTGCAAACAGATGTTTAATATGAAATAGAATTATAAGTCTTAAATTGCAACACCGTAAACCATTTAACTGTATGCAAACAAATAGAATTGGATAACAATACTTGAAACCATTCAACTGTGTGCAAACAAATGAGGTCTGATGCGTTTCAAAACGTTTCCAACCAACTATTCGTTTGCAAATCATATATATATCTGAACAGGTACAAAATAACCTACAATAGCTGATATGCCATAAAACGCCATCTGCGAAGGAAAGTGGTCACTCATCTCAAAACTGAACGATGCTTTCAACATGATTTGACCGTAAGATTAAATAATACTTATTTTTAAACTTCCGTCGAGGCATACAATATCTGGTTGCTTTCTGTAATCCCTATTGTTACCTGTTGGGTATTCTCGTGGTATAATGGTTAAAGTGATGAATAGCGAAATTCTAGCAAGTGAGTTCAAACCCCGGTCGCGCTATTACGTTCACTTTCAGACGGAATACCTTTGGGAAAGGTTTTCAAAGCTTTGGATTAAATAGTATCCCTACTGTTCTTCTTGAAGGATTGTTTTGGCATTAAATAACCTACAAAGGTTGATATGCCATTAAACAAAGAATCTAAACAAAACCTATTGTTACAAAGCGGTCACCCTTCTCAGAACTGAATAGGCTCGCCGCAGGTTAACTTCGGTGATTTGACGTGAAGTTGCGCTTGATTGTAAGCTGTGCACGGTTGAATTAAAGTCCTTTTCTCAAATTCGGCTGTCTTCATTATCATCATCATTATATATATATATATATATATATATAAATCTTTTACTTTTGCACATATTTAAACGTTAGTTTCGCTGATATTTTTAGCTTCAATATATTGCTGTAGTTTATAAATTTCTTCCATTTGGTTGTTTATTCTCCACGTCCATATTTCTCAAAGCTGGTAAGATCTGTTTGCATTGTTTTGTATCTCTGCTTTTTCCTTGTCTGATTCGTTCCACTTTCTTTCTTTTTTTCATTAGGGGGTTGTTTTTTTTTTTTTTCTTTTTTTTTTCTCGGTTAAGTTTTTACTAAGAATCTAAGAGGTTTGTTTCTTTATTTGTTTTTATCAGGTTCCGGTTCCATGTTTTTTATCTCCTGGATTGTGCTTATTGTAAAGAAGCAGCTGGGAAGGAAGATATTTATTTAGCTCTGCTTAGTCTGGTACACTGATCTCAGGTTACTGATTGTACCTGCGATTATTACTAAGCCGTCACTCATCTCAGAACTAAGCTGTGTTATTGCTGCTTAACTTCAGTGCTCTGAGAGAAATCGGTAATTTTAGCTTTGCTTAATCTCAGGTTGCTGAGTAAAGTACCTCTTCATTGCCATTATTCCCAGGTCCACTCAGTACCTCTGCTTTATGTACGGGAAGTTTTTTTTCTGAGTTATAATTACATCTATACAAACATAAGGAGACTCTCGTGGTGCAATGGATATCGTCGTAGGAAATGGACTTGGAGACCCGAGTTCAATTCTGGACGAGGCTGTTTACATAACACATCATTCTAATACCTTTAGGCATTATATGAATCCAACCATTCTCTCTCCAGCAATAGTGGCAGTACACTTGTCTTCCCCAAACACTGGGATTATTCCGCTTTCAATCCTCTAACTATTCCACTTGGCTGATTATGTCATCAGATGGCACAATCAATATGCTTATCTACCCACGTTATATTTTTGATCCAGACAGCTGATCAATCGCTAATTGGAGTCACCAGTCGATGAGTGAACGGATGAGACTGCACAATTAAAAAAATAAAAAAAGTTGAACGCCAACAAACAGAGAACAGGACACGGCTTTGTAACAATAATAATATTAAATAAAAAAATGTCTTAAAAATCATACATACATTCACCATTACCAGAGGATGGTATAGATTGACGGAAATCTAATTCGCGAATTAACAGTCAGTCACTTTTTAAGCATTCAAATTCAGGCATAAAGTCTCTCAGATTAACATAAGTTTTAAGCTTTTCTATTCTTGCTTTCTATATTCTAGAATAATACAATGTCAAGTGGTGTTTATGTTCGCCTTTCTTAATCTTTGGCTCTCAGCTTCTCTCAGCTCCTTGATAGTCTGGTACAAGGTGATTTCAATATGTGTTTTTTATTTGTTTCTGGCTTCTCTGAGTTAGGGAGTCTGGTAAAAGGCCAGGACTCAGAGTCTCATGGACTTTTTAGCCGGTTCGCGCTAGTCTCTAAAGTATCATATTTTTTTTTATTCCTCTTCGTTTCTTTATCTCCACAAGTCTGGCACAAGGGCGTCTCACAAGTCGACCTCAAATATCCTATTATCTCAGCCTTTCTCTGCCTCTTTCAAAGTGTATTATCTTTGGCTTTCTCTGCCTATCCATCCTTGGCTGTTTGGTTCAAGGCCAGGGCCCAGAGCAACATAAATTTGAAAATCTGCCATCAACCGGTCTCTGCTGGTCTCCATCGCACTTCAATATGTTTTGCTTATATGTATTTTCTCTCATCCGAGGGTTCGTGGTCTGTGAAGCTATTGATAATAACAATTTTCTCATAATTTTGATTTCAATGATTAATTCCGCCTCTTCGGCTAGCTGCACCTTCAATACTTTATTTCCTCCCACTTGGGTCTTATTAATTGATTCTGCTCCCTCCACTTTCAGTGCATGGTTTCCTCCCACTTCCTCTGAAAAAGGGACAGGTCTTTTTCTCTTCTTTTGATGACGTTTATAAACGTCAAAACATAACGGTTAACCAAAATTTCACTCACTTGAACTTTAAAAAAATTATTTAAAATTTTGGTTTCCAACCGATAAATGTACTCAGCCGCCTGACAAGCTCTGACTTTCAGAGTTAAATCCGCCGTCGATTTCGCTTCGACCATCGAAATCATAATTCTGTAGACAAAACAATTCGCTTATCTTTTTGACTGCTTCTAGCCGAATAGTAACAATATATTTTTCCACTTTTTCATCGTAAAGATATCAATACGGCTTCGACTCATTCTTTTAAAAATCTTTTTCCGTTAATTTTCACTTTTGTTATGTACTGACTTTATTCTTCTAAAATCCATTTCGGTCAATTCTTAGTTTTCTGGTTAATAAGTTTATTCGTCTAGGTTCTCCGCCATTGGGTTACACAATACTATATAGTAGAGTAGACTAGGCTCTTTAATCTTTGTGTGGCAACCTGTCAATGAAAACTTTATTCAAACCTGTTAAATTCCACATATACATTGACCTTGTCTCGCGTCCAGCTTGCACGGAGGGATTGGATAAATATAGATATATACATACATGAGAATTTTTGGTGATAGATTGATAGAATTAATTGTTAGAATACTATTATGTCTCTTCTAGGCTTCCATATAGAGTACACAGAGATCAATGAAAGCAATCTGTAGAGTTTGGTGCATTCGCTTATGCCTTGTACTTTTGCCCTACGTTTACCGCTCTTTCCTTAAAAACTATTTTATCATCATTAATTTTAGATCGAAGACGATCATTTTGCTTACAACTGAATCGATTTTTAGCTGAAAACGCCGAAAAGAGAAAATACATGAAAAATTATGAATGAACCCATATCATTTTTTATCCTTCATTTTCACTGATTTCGAGTCAATCGATTTTCAGATAAATAAAAAAAATATTATCTGATATATTCATAAAATACCGAATAGTATTGGAACTCTACTCTATAGCCTGTCAGTTCATGCATTTTCTGGAAGATATCTTAAAGTTGGCCACTAAGAACCATATTAGATTTTGACATGAAAGACAGTGCAAATTTCTAAAATCTCGTCAAGCCAGAATTACTAGAAATCAATGTTACAGAAAATTCTGAAACAAATTGTTCATAACATATAATATACGTATTTACGCAACCCTAATGCCATGGTCAGGATTTGAGATAAGGAAAATTTTTAGCGGAGTAAAGCTGGTTTGAATTCAGAGTTTCCCCTCTTTTGGACTGGTTGCCAAACCAAGACTAAAGAACCCAGTAGACCCAACAGTAAAAAAAAAAAAAAAAAAAAAAAAACTCCAGCAAAATAAAAAAACACTAACATGACCACTCTCAAATCAATATTATATATTTATTCTTTGAGATAAAGTATAATAAAGAGGATGTATTTCCCGCCCCCCTCGCGAGGTGGGGGTCGTGTCCTCGTGCTGTAATGGTTAAAGCTATAGACTACGGAATCGTAGTAAACGAGTTCGAACTCTAGTCGTGCTATTAAGTTTACTTTCGGACAAATACCCTTGGGAAAGATATGAATCCCCTTATCCTCCCAGCTATGGGTTAAATAGTACCACAACTGTTCAAGGAGAATGACTTTGGCATTAAATAACCTACGTAGATTGATATGCCATTAAAGAAAGAACCCAAACCCTTGCCCCTGGTAGAATATGATACAAGATCTATTTTTAAGCTGAATCCCATTATCCCCTAACTATGGATTAAATCATTGCTATTCTATTACAAACAGGACAATTGACATTAAATAACCCACGAAGATTGATCTGCCATTAAACAAAGAAATATATATATATATATATGTATAACAAACCTAACAAGTCAGTTCAAGTCTCATTGGGCGCCCTTTTTATATAGCCTTGCGTCACATGTGTTCTCTGCTAAAAGCAACAGTTGGAAACATACACGTATGTAAGAACGAAAGATTAATCCTTAAAAAATACAAATCTCTTAGTAGACCTATTCATTTTGAAATGAGCACTTTAGTGAAGGAATATGCGGCTTCCACTCGCATAATTCAAATCTCTTCGAATGAATTGAGCACTCTGGTATCCGGTTGGCAAAAATCTAAACAACGAAAGCTACTACATAATGCCTTATAACTCCCGGGCTGACGTGGTTCACTTGTTCGCTGAGCGGTATGATACTAAGTCTAATGTAAAGTTGGGTGGGTTTCACTTCAAGCGTCCTGCGTGTCTAGCCACATTGAAGAGTTGTAATACAACGAAACAGTCTGTCTGTGGATGACAACAATATATATATGATTTGTAAGCAAATAGCAGGTAACTTTATTTTTAAACGAGTTGTTAGAGCTCATTTGTTTGCACACATTTAAAGGGTTTCAAATATTGCTACTTAAAACAGATAATTCTATTTAATATTAATCATTTGTTCGCACACTGTTAAATATACCTTTTCCAGTTCAAAATGGGAATAGTTCAGTTCAAAATGGGAATAGTTCAGTTCAAAATGGGAATTGTTAATTTCAAAATGGGAATAGTTCAGTTCAAAATGGAAAAATTATTATAAGTATAAATATAAAAAATATTTTATAAATTTATATTTATACTTATAATAATTTTTCCATTTTGAACTAAACTATTCCCATTTTGAAATGAACTACTCCCATTTTGAACTGGAAAAGGTATAGTTTTAAGCATTGCTATTTAGCATCCATAATTCTAATTATTTGTACGCAGTTAAATTGTTTCAAGTATTGTTTCAAGTATTGTTATTTATTGTTTGCACACAGTTATACGGTTTCAAGTATTACTACGTTTTATTTAATACCAAATTCATTTTTATTCGAATAAACAGTTCTATTTCGAACAATTCAGTTTAGCATAAGTATAGTTCTTGTTTACACACAGTTAAATTTCAAAACTGTTCTATTTCAAGCAATTTAGTTTAGCCTAAGTACAGTTTCCATGTCAAAACCAGTTCTATTTCAAGCAATTCAGTTTAGCATAATGTCCAAAAAGTTCTATTTCAAACAATTCAGTTTAGCATAAGCACACAGTTTAGTTTTATTTGACCCAATCAGTTGCTACTACTCCGGGCCAGAGTGGACCTGGGAGCGATGGTAATGAAGGGGTACTCCGCATTCCCCAAAGCTCCATCGTTATTGAAACATCACCATCAGATTGTTTCGTGTCATATCTAGGACACTCATTGGCTGGGGGTCTTATTTTTCTGCTGAGAAGAAGTCGGTGTATTCTACAACCTCAGCCGACTGGGCATTTTTTTTGTTTGCACATACTTAAATTGCTTCGAGTATTTCTTTGCATTGCTTTGCGATTTAACAGTAATAATTCTATCTTATTTTAATAGTAATTCTAAATAAAAGATTTCAAGTATTGCTATTCGGCTCAGACTTTTGAATAAGCCAAATTAATCTCTGTAGAAGAGTAAGACCCTTTGACTAATCAGTATCCTGGATATGACATTAAACTACGTCTTATAGTGAGGCTACAATCATCGTTTGGGGAATCTGGGGTACCCCTTCCTTACCATTACTCTCAGGTCCATTCTAACTGTGAGTATTAGGGTCCAAAAGAAATAATTTAATTTTTTTTTATACTTGAAACAATTTATGTGCCAAAAATGACAGTTTCTAATTTGAATTATTTGTGTTAAATAACAATGCTTGAAAAAAATTCCCCGTATGTATACTAATGATCTCTGATTATTCTCAAAATGTTACCGACAAAAAATTATATATATGTATATATATACACACAAAATGGCAGCTCTCTGAAACTAGTAGACAAGTTCACGTACCTAGGAAGCAGTGTTTCATCAACCGAGACAGACATCAACACGCGACTAACAAAGGCATGGACAGATATCGATAGGCTATCGGTCATATGGAAGTCAGACCTGACTGATAAAGTGAAACGCAATTTTTTTTACAAGAAATTGTCGTATCAATACTGTTGTGTGGATGCACTCCATGGACGCTAACTAAACGTATGGAGAAAAAGCTTGACGGCTACTACACAAGAATGCTGCGAGCAATATTGAGTCCTGGAGGCAGCAATCCACAAAGCAGCAGCTGTACGGCTACTTACCACCCATCACAGAAACTATCCAAGTTAGACGAAGCAGACATGTAGGACACTGCTGGAGAAGTAGGGATGAACTCTTAAGTGACATACTCTTGTAGACCCCTTCACATGGCCGAGCAAAGGCAGGACGACCAGCTCGAACCTACATACAATAGCTATATGCCGACACAGGATGTATCCTTGAAGACCTACAGGAAGTGATGGACGATAGAGAAGGGTGGTGGGAGAGGGTGACGGATATCCGTGTTAATGGCGCGACATGATAATGATATATAAATATATATATATATATATATATATATTCATAGGATTGGCATTAATTCTTACGTTCGAACCAAATTTAAGCCACCAGTTCCCTATCCCAGTTGGTTGGTTCTGAAGAATTCACCGACTGCATCTCTGCAGAAGGATCAGATTCCTCCAACGAGTGTCTTGGATATGATATTAAACAATCTGATGATGAGGCTTCAAAATAATCGAGCTTTGTGGAATGCGAAGTATCCTTTCTTTACCATCGCTCCCAGGTCCACTCTGACCCGGAGTGGTAGCACATCCTATCTATGGGTCGAATAGAACTGTTTCACATTTAAACTATGTACTTATGCTAAACTGAATTGTTAGAAAGAGAACTGCTTTTACGTTTAACTGTGTGTAAACAAAAAACTTTTGCTAAAAAGAATTGTTTGAAATAGAACTGTTTAGTCATTTAACTGTGCGTAAACAAATGACTGATGTTCAATTGAAGTGTTAGTGATACATAACAATACTTGGAACCATCTAACTTAGTTGACATGCTAAACTGAATTGTTGGAAATAGAACTGTTTGATCATTTAACTGTGTGTAAATAATTTGACTGATGTTTAATTATTAATATTTGATAGAAATGAGTGAAACAATTTAATCTGTGGGAAAAAATGAGCTCAGGCTCGTTTAAAAATGTTATCAACAAAATGTGTTTAGAAATTATATATTCAATATGTATGTACAAAAAGAATTTGGCATTAAAAGACCGACAATGGTTGATATGCCATCAAACCAAACCAAACCAAACCAAACCACCAGTTATAGTCAGACCATTGAAGTTAAGCGTCAATGAGCACGTTCAGTTCTGAGAAAGGCTTTTATCCAGAAGTAGACTCAAAATGGTTTATGATGATAATGATGAATACTTTCCGGAGATTGAAAAAAACCCAAACAACTCAAATACAACTTTTAGGAAAAAGAAAATCGAAAATTGGAAAGTGCCAGACCAGAATGGAATGTATGGGTTCAAGTAAGAAACCTTTACAGCAGTATGTGAAAGACAGGCCAAATAATTGCAAAAGTGCGTGACGGAAGCCAATATCCTAGTGTGGATAATGAAAGAAAGAATAAAAAAAGAAAAAAGAAAAAAGAAAAAGAGAAACCCTAAAAGTAATAATTTCAACTGATTAAACACCTATAACTTGCTTACGATGTGAAAAATCATCAAGTGTACACTTGCGAAAAATATACTATTCGAGAAAAACTTGACTACTCCAATTTGTGGAGTAAAAAGGATGTCGATTGAATATAGGTTCATTATAGATTTAAAACTATCCTGAAAAAAAAAAATCGAGCGAGGAATTACTCCTTCTTTTCTTTCTTGAAATGGCATATCAATCTTCGTGGGTTATTTAATGTCAAAGCAATCCTTATGAAAAAGAGAAGGAATACTATTTAATTCATAACTTGTGCGATCAGAGGGTACATATCATCCCTTATGATAATAGTCCGAAAATGAACATAATCGCAGGAATGGAATTCGAACTCGTTTACTATGAGGTCGTTGTCCAGCACATTAGCCACGATGTCGCGGTGTCTCTCACTACGAAACTACATCTTAGCCATTGTATAGACTGATTACAAAAAGCAAAAAAATAAATAAATAAATAAAAGTTTTTTTTTTCATCATACCACGTGTGAAAGCACGTGCGATACCCTTCCCGCATCAGCCGCCAACCAGGGTGATAACACAGTTTTGGTAGCTCAAGGCGGTACTGTCACTCCTGGCACTACCAAGAAGCTTTTGCCACTGGACAGGGTATTTAAAAGAAATATATATCTATATATACGCCAGATCAATTAAAAGCAGACATTACATTGGACGTTCGTTCATCTTCATTTTAGTGCAGTTTGCGATTTAAAAACGCATTTATTTTCGGCCGTTGATGTCATAGCAAGCATTTCTTGATGTTGCGTGATCACACGGGAATGGTGGTTCCGCGTGCATTTCATTCATGCTGAAATTCCTTCTATATCCGTCATCAATTCGGTTCTTTTTCCTTCAGTTTCATCTTTTTTATGCATTACTGCACAGAAGCACTCGAGACAAACGTCATATATAATTCTGCTGAAAGATGTTATTTGTTGCTCAATAAGATGGGTGGTGAGTAAAAAAAAGCTCCTGGTCTAAGTTTGTCAAAAAACAAAACAAAAATATGGAACAAAGACAAAACCTACTTTATAATCCCACGACAATGTATATTAATACACTGTTCATAAGATAGCCATGGATATCTTCAAGGGAAATAGAAAACAATTCTAAATGCATTTCAAACCAGGAAATAGCTATGGTATCGATCAATTATTAAAAAAAAGGAGAAAAAGAAGACACCTTACACCAAAACAAAAACTCCCCAAAACAAAACAAAAAGCAAGCAACAAACTACCTTATAATGCTACAACGTCCTCCAGATGTAGAGAAAATATCTTGAAAAGACACCATAAAAAATGTTATATATTGACCCTCGACCGAGCCGTCAATCAAGAGCTGCACCAGTGTAAATAAGCTGAAGAAGAGCGGAAGCAGGTAGGCGTTAAGAAAGAACATAGACAGGTTTCCCGCAGCCGTCAGTCAGTTGAAATAGGAATGCCAGTGTGAGAACCAGCTTGCTGACTGAGGGCTTTTCCGCCCTCAGTGATCCACGGTTAAGAAACCCCAGCCAAGATGCGAAAGAAGTGCTGCTATGGTCAAGAGAAGAACTTGGGTCAATATAGCAGTTCGTCCCTGTCTCCACTCATCTCTAACACAGAACAGAACATCACCCTTTCGAAAATAAAGTGTGAGATTTATATTTTTGTAAAGAAGTGTATTCGTTCATTATTGGAGTCGTCATTACCGGTTAATGATGTTTCCTCATATAAGTGTATATTTGTATATGTATACGTGTTGTTGTATATGACTATACAACAAAAAGAGCGTCACCTTGATTGCTTAGAAAATGTCTTCGGCATGAGCCACTGCTTCGGATATTAAAAATAAGGATATTATATATTTACCAACCCCTCCGCTCGAGTAGGATATGACACAAGGTCAATTTACAAGCGGAGTTTAACAGGTTTGAATTCAGAGTTTTCCTTCTCCTAGACTAGTTGCCTCTCCAAGGCTGAAGAACCTAGTCTGTCCTACTATTTACCCATAGCTGGAGGGAGAATAAATAGATTCATACCTTTCCCAAGGGTATTAGTGCTATGTGAAATGCAACCAGTCTGGTCCAGGATTTGATCTCGTGTCGCCGTGTCCATTTCCTACGACGATAACCATTACACCACGGGCACCTCCAAAAAATAAGGATATTAGAATAAAAATGTGAAAGCATGTAGTGAAATTCATTAAAAATTCAACAAATGCCTGCAGAGTAATACTGACGATTGGTGGCTGAAGCCAATTTTAGAAGATACTTAGTCGGTAGACTTAGAATAAACCGACTGCATTCTCTGCCGTGTGATAAGACCCAAGCCCAAAAGAGGTGTCTTCTGTAAGATATTGAACTATATCCAGTGGTAAGACTAAAGTTTGGGATCTCTTGGAAATGTGGTTTACTCTTTTATGGTTGTTACGAGTTCTCTTAAGTATTTATCATTTGTTTGCACTCAAGTAGTTTCAAATATTTCTATCTTATATAAATAGTTTTATTTGCTCACAGTTAATTGGTTAGTGGGTAGAGTGTTCGCCAATGGTTTGGGAGACCTGGGTTCAATCCCAGATAGCGTCATACCAAAGACTTTAAAAATGGTACTTGATACCTCCTTGCTTAACACTCAACAATATGAGGTACGTATCAAGGATAAAGTGGAGCAATTCAGGGAAAGGAGTAGCGTCCTCCCCTACACCTCGGCGTAGTAGCTATTGAAAAGGGAGCCTTCGAGTCACCCTCTACAACAGTTGCCGACTATTGCTATTTAACTAACAATTTCATTTAGGCACACAGCAAGAGAGTTTCGAGTATTCCTAATCAACGCTAACAATTCTATTCAATATTACTACTTTATTAAAGTTGTGTACCTAAATTAAATTGTTAGTTAAATAGCAATACTTGAAACCAACTACCCGTGAGCAAATAAAGCTAAGAGCACACAGTTAAATTGTTGCAAGTATTGCTATGCTTCACTAACAATTCAATTGAACATTAGTCATTTGTTTACACAGTTAAATGGTCAAACAGTTTTATTTCTAACAATTCGATTTAACGTAAGTCATTTGCAAAAATTCTATTTGAACCATAGATAGGACCCTATCAGGTGCTACCACTCCAGGTCAGAGTGTACTGGAAAGCAATGGCAATGAAGGAGTACACGACATTCCCCAAAGCTCTATGACTGGAACCTCACCATAAGATTGTTTGATGTCATATATAGAACACTTGGAGGAGTCTTACTCTTTTGCAGATATGATGTCGATGTATTCTACAGCCCCAGCCGACTGGGTTAAATGTTGTATAGCCATGACCAGCTATAAACATATACATGCATGCGGAAACATATTCAACACAATAACGACGGGCGGACACAGTTCTTTAGAAAAATATACCTCTCACACTTTATTTGAAATGGTTGGAAAGGGTTACAAAAGATTATGTGTGAGAGGTGAGTTGGAGACTGAACAAAGACTGCAACATATTGACCCCCCCAGCTCCTCCGGCCATAGCAGTGCGTCTTTCTCGTTCTCCTGCGCTGCTCAACCGGGGGCATGGGGGCCTAGCTCTCGGCTGAGAGTTGGTTCTCACAGCTCGATCTGGAACCACTGACTTCAAGCTCTGAACTCCAACTGTCTGACATCCTGTCTCACCCAGGTTATATCATTGTTTGACACGCATCTGCTTCTTGTGGACGTCACATCTGCACCCAATTCAACCCGTCCACAGTTAAGGTTATCCCCTGATATCTTCGATCGGATGCACCTGTTATTTGCACAGGTGCATTTCTTATTTTGACAGCTCGGCCGGGGCATAAGTAACATAAATAAAATTGGACATCAATTATTAATACTAGATACGAACACGTAAAAGCATAACTGTGAGCAAATAGTTGATAATTGGCTGTGTTTAATGACATATCAAGAATTATGGGTTATTTAATGCCAAATTCTGTTTATATATGATTTTCAGGTAAACAGTTTGGCGACAGAATTTTAAAAATGAGCTAGAACTTATTTGTTAGAACAGTTAAATGGTCTTTGTAAAGTAAACGTTTGAACAGATCTATTTGATCCATAGATGAGACCATAACAGATACGACCACTCCGAGTCAGAGTGGACCTGAAAGTAATGGAAATAAATGAGTACTCTACAAACATTACTCAGAGCACCAAGATTTGAGCTTCACTATAAGATGGTCTTGTGTTATATCCAGGAAACATATTAGGCGGGGTGGGGTCTTACTCTTTGCTGCGATGAAATCGGCGTATTCTATAGCTCCGCCCGACGGGACTATTTGTTTTAGATAGGAATATAGTAGATAATATATAACCTGGTAACACAATGTGGGACCCAGACAAGAGATCTGAGTGCCATGATCAGCTGGGGCTTTCTTGATAGCTTACACGGGGATGAGATGGCATCCTGCGAATGTTGGCTCTTCTTTTTTAGGTACACGAATGACAACGTAAGAAACCACGAGAATCTGAGACACTCACATGGAAAATAGATCAGGGAAGACAACAAATTGGAATTTCAATGTTATTTTAGGAATAACAACTTTACACAAAGAGGGTTTTAAAAAAGAATAATAGAAATCTGGGAATGATTCAGAAATTAAGGCAAAGACCCACTGACCAAGTTAGGACGATTATAAGGAGGGTTCGTTTTCTGACATTGAAATATGAGACATATACCAACAAACAAATTGGGAATCAAGATATCTAGTCTGTGATTAGTGTTCCCCTAAAGACCACGAATGGAAACTCAAAACTTGTGTGGAAAATTAGACTGGAAATACCTGTAAGAAATATTTGACAACAAGCAAAAATTATAAGACAGTGAAAAAACACTAGAATATGCTAAGACAAAAAGACAAAAGCAACACAAGTAAAACTAGCAATACAACACGAGAAAATAAACCAGAAAATACTGGTGAAAGAAGGAAGACTAAAAAGATATCGAGACAGGATAAAACAATTTAGACAAAACAGGACATTCCAAAAGAAGGAAAAAATCTACCAGCAAGTAAAAGAAGAATGTATCAAGACACACCAACAATCGTTTGACAAAGAAGCAAAACAATTTTGGAGCAAAATATGGGAACGAAGTGAACATAACAGAAAAACCGAATAGTTAAACAACATGGAAAAGGAGTTACAAGAACTCGAAGAAGGACCACTTCCATCCACGACATTCTGGCTATCGAAATGAGTAGATGCTTACAAGAAACAGACATACCCGAATGGTTGACCAAAGAAAAGACCAGCCTGATCTAAAAAAAAAAAAACCCTCCAAAAGGAACCGCCAAAGCAACTATAGACTCATAACGTGCCTGCAGATGATGTGAAAAACACTAATGGCACAAATAAGGCAGGAGATTAACTATTAGCTAATAAGTTGCGGACTATTCCCTGAAGAACAAAAAAGATGCCGCAATGGAACAAGATACATATACATAGATCAACACATCGTCAAGGACAGCAAAACCAGACGAAAACATCTAGCTATGACCACGGCCAACTAGTAAATACGGCCTCGGATGTTACATTAGCAGGCTGATTTCTAACAGGCCGATGTAATGTAAACGAAAAAAAAATTGTTTCTAACAGGCCGATGTAATGTAAACGAAAAAAATTGTTTATCTGCAATCTTTTATGATCAAATTTCAGAAGAAAAAAAATAGTTTATGTCTATAAACAAAACAGGCCGTATAGACGTTTGAAAATTACAAAAGCAAGTTAACTCTCAGTCCTTTATAATTCGTTGATTACTAAAAGACAAAATTTAAAAATGCATTTTAATGCTAAAAGGAATTAAAATAACGTCGAGTAAATTCTAGCGACATGATTATATTATTTTTTCTGTTCAATTTTTAGAATTAATTCTCTTTTTAGGTTAATTTCATTTACAGCCTTGAATGGGTTATATTTTTTTGTTTACATTACAGCGGCCTGTTAAAAATCAGCCTATTAATGTAACATGCGAGGCCGTATTTACCGTGCTATGAAGTGGATTGACTAGAAAAAGGCGTGATATGGCCCAGCAAAGTTGTCAGAAAACGTATAAGATATCCGATGAAGTTATAAAACTTATCGAGAATACCATGAAAACTAGAATGGAACTGACTGCAGGAAGAAAAAGTTTAGCTGAGTTGAAAATCCAGAGAGGAATCTTCTAGTGAGATGTGCTATCACCATTACTGTTTGTAACATCTCTCAGTCACATACTTAGGAAATGCACGGGCGGATAGAAACTTTATAAATCGAAGAAAAAACAATCATCTAATGTATATGGACGACATTAAACTGTTTACTGAAAAGGAAAACCCTAATACATGCAGTGAGGATATGCAATTAGGATATAGAGATGGAATTTGGCATAGAAAAATGTGCCATGATAATAATGAAAAGTTGAATAGGAGGAATGACGGAAGGTATAGAACTACCAAATCAAGACAAAATCCGAACGCTTGGAGAAAAAGAAACCTACAAATATATGGGAATATTGGAAGCCGATACCATCGAACAAGCGAAGATGAAAGAAAAATTAAAAAGAATACCACAAAAGACCGAGAAAACTACTTGAAACCAAACTATATAGCATAAATCTCTTTAAAAGGATAAATACTTGGGCTGTCCCTTCGGTGAGATACTCGGGACCATTCTTAAAGTGAACGAGAGAAAAACTTCTACAAATGGACCAAACAACAAGAAAACTCATGACGATACATAAGGTGTTACATCTCAGAGATGATATAGAGATATCATCATCATCATCATCATGTCGTGCTGGTAGCACGGATATCCCTGACCCTCTCTCGCCACTTTTCCCTATCGTTCATTGCCTCAGGCAGGTCTTCTGCAAAACATCCCGTATCCTCACATAGTTGCTGAAAGTATGTTCGTTCTGGTCGTCCTGCTTTTGCACGGCCATGTGTGGGGGTCCATAAGAGTACATCACTTATGAGTTCGTCCCTGCTTCTCCAACAGTATCCTGCATGTCAGGTTCGTCTAACTTGAATAGTTTTTCGTGATAGGAGGCAGGTGGCCGTACAGTTGGTGTCTTGTGGGGTGTTGCCACCAGGACTTGTTCAAGATTGCTCACAGCATTCTTGTGTAATTGCCATCTAGCTTCTTCTCGAGCCGTTTTGTTAGAGTCCATGTAGTGCATCCATATAGCAGTATCGATGCGACCGCTGCCTGGAAGAAGCTGCGTTTCATTTTATCGGTTAGGTCTGATTTCCATATAATCGATAGCCTATTGATAGCTGTCCATGCTTTCGTTAACCTCGTGTCGATGTCCTTTTCGGTTGATGCGACGCTGCTTCCTAGGTAAGTGAATTTGTCTACTAGTTTAACAGGGGTTCCGTCTAGTGTGGAGATGTCCCCCGTTTGATTATAGCACATATATTCCGTTTTGTGTGCATTGACATAGAGTCCTATGCCTGCGGCTGCTCGTACCAAACTATGCAGTAGTGTTTCGGCTTGGTTGGGTGTATTTGCCAGTATCGCTATGTCATCGGCGTAGTCGGCGTCGGTAATTGTTTTTGCGGGGTACCTTCTGCTTCTTTTCTTTGTCAGCTCGAAGCCGTTCTGTCTGATTTTGTCAATCGATGTTCTAAGTACGTAGTCTAGACAAATGATAAAGAGGTATGGAGCTAGCGTGTCCCCTTATAGTACTCCTGCTACAATGTCGAAGTATTCTGTGTCTCCATTTGGTGATCGTACTTTTACTTTGGTGTTTCTATAGAGAATCGTTATTGCTGCTACGGTTTCTTTAGGTATGCCGTATGCTAGTAGGATTTGTTCCATCTTTCCTCTGTGAATGGAATCGAATGCCTTGGTAAAGTCGACAAATATTAATGTCGCTTGTAGGTTTTTTGCCCGTACACCTTCAAGGATTCTACGGATGGTCAATATTTGTGAGGTCATGGATCTATTTCTTCGGAAGCCATAATAAAAGAAGGAGAAAGAGGTCTCGATAGCAGTGAAGATAGTGTCGATACATCGATACGACGACTCGAAGACTATATGAAAAAGAGGAAATAAAGGCTGATTACGCGACTTGAAACTACCCCCCCACAAAAAAAACAAAAACAAAAACACAATGATCAATTGAACAATACCTAAAGATAAAAAATGGGAAGAAAAGCAATTGTATGGACATTTCAAGCGACAAGCCAGCGAAATCTCACACGAAAAGATTTGGACATGACTAAGAAAGGAAAATTTTAAGAGAGAAACTGAATCTCTTTTAATAGCAGCTGAAAATAACGCCATAAAGATGAACTACGTTAAAGGAAAAATAGCATGTTTAGCTTATGTGGGGATAGAGACGTAACGATCCATCTCAAGCAATGCAATAAGCGAATGCAGCAAATTAGCACAAAAAGTGTATAAGACTAAACATGATTGGATGGGGAAGGTGATCCTCTGGGGGTTGTGTAAGGAGTTTAAATTTAACCTTACGAAAAAGTTGTAGATGCACAACCCAGAATCCGTTCTGGAAAATGAGACGCACAAAATTTTGAAATACTAACGTATCACCTAATCTCGGCCAGACGACCAGACCTAGTGATAGTAAGAAAGAAAAAGAAAAAGAGAACCTGCCGAATAAAGGACTTTGCCGTTCCGGTAGCTGACAGAGTGAAAACAAAGCGAAAAGAGAGATTAGCACTTCGACCTTGTTAGAGAATTTTAAAAAATGGAACATGAAGGTGAGCGTGATACCAATGGTAAGTTGAGCACTTGGAACAATCCCCAAAGAACTGGTAAAAGAACTGGCAGACTTGGAGATTAGAGGACAAGTAGAGACCATCCAGATTATTGCATTATTAAGATCGGCCAGAATACTGAGAAGAGTCCTGGAGACTTGAGGAGACTTGCTGTCACTCAAACTCCAGTGAGAAATATCAGCTAACACAGCTGTCAAAAACTCCCAAAGGACTAAATAATAATAATAATAATAATAATCGACCTTGCTAGGGAATTGAAAAAACTATGGAACATAAAGATGACAATTATACCAATCATGATTGGTGCCTTCGGTACAGTAACTAAAGGATTATTAAAGGGACTGGAGGACTTGGAGATTGGAGGACGAGTGGAGACCATCCAATAAACAGTATTATGGAGAACGGCCAGAATACTGAGAAGTCCTGGAGACCTGAGGAGACTTGCTGTCACTCAAACTCCAGTGAAAAGCCATCAGCTAAAACTGATGAAAAAATCTCTCAAGGAATAAATGATTATAATAATAATAAAATGCTCCGTTGCATAAAGAAGAACGAACTGAATCGTTGAAAAGCAGTGAATGCTTGGTGTAAATTGATAATAATATTTCATTTATTCATTTCCTCACTGATATTCATTCAAATCTTTTACATTTTCATCGATTTCTTTCTTCTTTATTCAATGAAATACTCACCCAAATAGTTTAATACAACTCTCATATTGCGTCTTGCTTTTTAACTTATCAAATGACTCATTTATTTCAACAAACGCTTCAAATGGCTTTTTGTTGTTAGTATTCACTAATTTTTCCATCAGTTTTCTTTCTTTTTAGTTGTTCTTTATTTTATTCCTTTTTTTCCCGATTCAGTCGAAGACCGCTATTAAATAGAACAGACGAAATCATTCTTCTCTTCAATTCCAAAAGCTGGACATTAGGCTCACCCTCCCTCCAACAAAAATTTAAAAAATATAAAACGAAAAACAAAAAACTAAAAGAAACAACAACACACAAACAAACAAAACTGGTTTGAATTAATATCGTAAATGGCACAGTCACGCAAACGATAGAATAAATCAACCATTATAAAGAGCTGCCTACTGAATAGCACGGAGACAATCATGAAGAAAGGCGTTCAACGAGGAGACATATATCCTGCGAACTGTGACCAACGTCTTTCCGCTAAACAAAGATGGCGATTGAAGTGTCCACGACTTAATATTAAGTTCGTGCAAAAATAATTGCACTTTTTAATCAACTTTAAAGCAGGATATCTCATAAAATTATTATTCATAAGAAGAACAATAGAATATACGCTTGATAGCCAACTATAAACAAGTCTATACGGATGTTCACTGAGTAACAGCAAGTAATTTTAGTAACCTAAGGTCAGCTGATTTGCTTTGTATTAATTTCGTACTGATACACCTGCGAAAGGCATGACTCATCTGCTCCCTTTATGTCAAGGCACGGATTACACTCTGCTGCAAGTACCATGTAAACCTATTTGATTATGTCGTTTGTTTTGTATGTTAAACTGGACACTATTCCTGCGGTTTTAGTAAGGTTGAGCCAGAATTTTAAACTAAGCCTCAAAACCACTGAAGCTGCTCGCAAAATTCAGAATTTTCCTTATATACCAGTTGACTTATCAAAACTAAAGAGTCTTCTCTGCCCTTCTATTTACAATATCTAAAGGAAGGAGAAATGGATTCATGCCTTTCCTTGAGGCATTAGCGCAAAAAGAAACGAAAACAGCCACGTACAGGTTTGAACTCCGCTTGTCAGGCCCATTTATTACAACATAAGGTCTATACCCCTCTGCAGAGGGGTATAATCCCTCAACAAGTGTCCTAAGCATGACACTAATCTGCATCTGATGGTTAGGTTCCAGTCATGGAACTTTGGGGAATATGGACTACCCCATTATTGCAATTACATTAAGGTCCACACTGGTTCGGATTGGTAATACCTGTTAGGTTCACATCTACAGGTCAAAGAGAACTGTTCAATCATTAACTAATTATTATTATTATTATTAGTTTTTTGCAGTCATACAGCTGTGTGCAAATTTTTTTTATTACATCGGAATATTGAAGAATAGAATTTTAAGTGTTAAATTGTAGTACTAGAAGCTATTTAACTGTGTGCAAACAAATGATTAATATTAGATAGAATTAGTAGTGTTAGAGAGGAATGTTGCATAGCCATAATCATAACATTCGTTATTGCGGCCTGTTAAAAATCAGCCTATTAATGTAACATGCAAGGCTGTATTTACTAGTTGAATGAAAAACTAGAATGGAACTGACTGCAGGAAGAAAAAGTTTAACTGAGTTGAAAATCCAGTGAGGAATCTTCTAGTGAGATGTGCTATCACCATTACTGTTTGTAATATCGTTAACATCTCTCAGTCACATACTTAGGAAATGCACGGGCGGATAGAAACTTTATAAATCGAAAGAAAAACCAACCATCTTATGTATATGGACGATATTAAACTGTTTACTGAAAAGGAAAACCCTAATACTTGCAGTGATAATATGCAGTCAGGATCTAGAGATTGGACTTGGCATAGAAAAATGTGCCATGATAATAATGAAAAGTTGAATAGGAGGAATGACGGAAGGTATAGAACTACCAAATCAAGACAAAATCCGAACGCTTGGAGAAAAAGAAACCTACAAATATATGGGAATATTGTGCAAATTGTTTTTATAACATCGGAATATTGAAGAATAGAATTATAAGTGTTAAATTGTAGTACTAGAAACTATTTAACTGTGTGCAAACAAATGATTAATATCAGATAGAATTAGTAGTGTTAGAGTGGAATGTTGCATGGCCATAATCATAACATTGATTTACGCAATTCAATGAACGAACGAAACACGTTTTTATAAAAAAAAAATCTCTCATTTTATTCTCTAAAGGGGTCCACAGTTAGTTGTTGTTTGAGAGATAGACAGGGAGACATATACTCAGAGAGAGGACTTCTTCCCATGTCTTCTTCCGGGAGCCAGGGGGTGCACCTCCTTGCAAGCTCATCAGAGACGACCAAACCCTCTGATCGGCTATGTGTCCCTGGCTCGACTGCGATTCTCTGCGCTCTGTCTAAATCTGACCGCGTGGTTATCACGTAGTCCCCTTCCGGTTACACACCTGTTCAACCTGAGTGCCCTGATGCACCGTCATCTTCCTGTTTACCATTCAAAATGTGACAGCTTGACAAAGCACACGGGGTCACAAGGAACGAACCGAAAATCCATGTCATATGTTATATAACAAGTATACTTGTCACTTTTTAACTGTGTGCAAACAAATAAGCATTAGCATATCGTTTAAAAATAAAGGATTGTTTTGGTTTTGGTTTTTGTTTTATAGCATATCAACTATTTTAGATTATTTACAGCCAAATTGTATTTATATTTACATTAGATATATATGATTTATAAACACATATTGTTGATAACATTTTTAAACGAGCCTGAGCCTTTTTTGCAGACAGTTAAATTGTTTCAGGTATTTCTATCCAATACGAAATATGATTAATGATTTGTTTCCACACAGTTAAATGGTTTTAAGTATTGCTATAGTATAACACTATTGATATAATACTAATTATCCTATTCAATATTAGTCATTTGTTTGCTCACAGTGAAGTGGATACAAGTATTGTTATTTATCACTCTATAATTCTATTCAACATAACTCATTCGTTTTCACACAGTTTGAATGGTTCCAAGTATTGCTGTGTATCTCAAACAATTCAATCATTTGCTTACACACAGTTAAATGATCCAGCATTTCTATTTTTTAACAATTCAATTTAGCCCCAGTCATTTGTTTATTTACAGTTTGAATGTCGATCAGTTCTATTTGACCCATAGATAGGAGCCTATCAGGAGTTTCCATTCCAGGCCAGAGTGGATGTGGGAGCAATGGTAATGAAGGGGTACCTCACATTCTCTAAAGCTCCAACATTACTGAAGCCTGACCATTAGATTGTTTCGTGTCATATTCCAGGACACTGCAGAGATGCAGTCGATCTATTACATTTATTCCGTTTAAAAATTTAGTTACCAACACACTATTCGGTCACAAATTTTATATATATATATATATATATATATAGGAACAGTATTAACCAATAAGGAAGGACTGATTTACAAGAAAACATTAACACACCAACTTACAAATCAACCAACCCAAAGCAAACGCACACGGGGGCGGGGAGTTCCTCATGGTGTAATAGTTAAAGCGTTGGATTCCGTTCTATAATGGTCAGCACGTGAGTCATCTTTAAGCATGAAGTAAGGTCTCCAAAAGTAAAAAGTAAGTTTTAGACTAGACAGATGAATGAGACTAGTATCAAAATTGAGTAAATTTATTTCCTTACGAAATTAAAAACTTTATTTTTCAAAAACAGTCACACTTTAGTCTCACCTAATATCCTACGTGTCAGATCTCATATTTCATTTAGTCGATAAAGAAAGTTTCTGGTTGACCTTTGATCCAATTGCACCCGGCGACGTTAACTTTCGTTTCAGATGAAAAATAGTCTGCTGAGCGCTTTCTTGACTAGTGTCTTGTATCAGAATAATGTCTCTTTGCTTAATTCGCCAATTTTCTTGAATCATGGTTTCCAATATTCTTTGATTCAGCTTTTGCTTCACTGGAATCGACTGTCCTTGTCTTTGCTCATCAAACACGCACATCTGCAGCAACTTTTCGTATTTCGAACCATGTGACAGAGATTTATTACATCGATACAGTCATCGCCAAAAACTGCTTTCATGCCTTTGTACATTTTTCTCATCTCTCGACCTTCTAGGACTAGAAATTCTATTTGTGATGACTAATTAGGGTTACTGCAATCGTCATGGGGAATGGAATTTGCGACTCGAATTCAAAATCCTTGACGAGGCTGTTTGCATTTCACTTTGTGCTAATTACATTGAGAAAATCACGAATCAACCTCTTCTTCTCCCACCCCAGCTATGGGTAAATAATCGGGCAGAATGATTTCTTTAAACATGGTATGGCAACAGGAAAACTCAATTTAAACCAGGTGTATTTTGTTTAAAGATTGACTTAGTGTATCATCGTACCCCGGACAAAGGTTTTGGACAGAATCGCACACACACACACACACACACACATATATATATATAACAATTCCAAGGATATATATATATATATATATATATATATATATATATATATATATCCTTGGAATTGTTATGGATCAATCTCGAAGGGACTGGGTAAATTCATACAGATGGCTGCTTCATTCGTAACTTTGACAAAGAATTCCAGACTATCGGAAACTAATACTCACACATAGTAGAGATACTAAGCATGTTTTAATAGGACTATACATACTACCAAATACACTCTAGAAATATTTATGCCTTTAACAGGAGATTTCGCTAATTAATCTATCCTAGTAACTATTTTAGGTAAAACATAGACCCAGAATTGCTGTGTTTTATATCTACTGTTTTCATTTAATCAGCTTCTTATTGGCTATTCAATGACAAAATATAATTAATTTGTTTGTAGCCTAATGAGTAGAGTGTTCGCCAATGGTCCCGGAGACCGAGGTTCAATCCCAGGTCGAGTCATACCAAAGACTTAAAATGGTACTTGATACCGCCTTGCTTAACACTCAGCATTATAAGGTAAGGATCAAGGGTAAAGTAGAGCAATCCAGGGAAAGGAATAGCGCCCTCCCCTAGACCCTGGTGTAGTAGCTATTGAAAAAGGAGGCTTCGGATCACCCTTACTAAGGTCGCCAACTTTAGTTACTTATGTTATATAAACCATTTAGGTTATTTACAGCGAAATCCTATTTATGCATATATATAGTATGATTTTTCAAGCGATTATTTTGTAGGTAACATTATTCTAAACGAGTAATTATAGCTAATTTATTTGTACATAGTTCAATAGTTTCAAGTATTGTTATCCTCCACTCATCGTTCTATTTGATACAAAGGATTACCTTTGTTTGCACACAGTTAAATAGTTTCAAGTATTGCTATTTATTGTTTGTTTACAGTGAAATGGTTTAAACAATTGCAACTTATTATTTGCTCACAGTTCAATGATTTCGAATAATGCTATTTATCATTAGCAAGAAGTTTCAACTATTGCTATCTGATACTAATAATTCTACTTAACTCATAGTTAAGACTTTCATGTACCATAGTCATGATATGGCTATCTGAAACGTACATAGAATGTTCATAACATATATACATAGAACATAGGAATCCCGAAACACGAAAAACACTTACGACTTCTTAGTTCAGGTACGAAACTTTTTATTACCATTGAGTTAAAAGTTTCGACATAAGGAAGAGAGATGCACAATCTTTGTATGATGACTTTTCCATCTGACCCCACCCCCAACACGTGTGGTACTCGCCACAAGGCCACTGGCCTGGCTTCGGCGAGCAAGCGAAAGCCAACCGTCTTCTCCCGAGACAGAACCCAACTCAACTGACTTTTTTTCAAAATCCCCAAAAATCCTCCGCGCACGCTTCCGGTGCATGACGTCATTCACATCCCCAAGTCACAATTTTCTATCTGGGATTTTTATTTTGACATATCTGAATGACACATCCTCCCCGCGTGCGCGTTAACACCTGCGCTCAAGTTTGCACCTAACTAACCCATGTGCTGAGCCGAAAGGTTCTCAGCCTAAATAAACCCAAAGGCAAGATATATAAAACGAAATCCCTCGGCCATTATATTACATTAACAGTTACTATCATTCCTGCTTAGAGTAGACCTGGGTGTAATGACATTCAAGGGGTACTCAACATTCCCGAAAGCTCCCGAGCCAGAGTTTCACCATCAGGTGGTTTAATGTCAAAGCAAGGCATTCGTGGGGGCAGTTGATTTATCCTTCTGCAGTGAAGCATATGGCCTATTCTACAATCTTAGCTGACTGGGTTTGTTTGGTTTCATTTGGTTTGTGTGAATTTATATCATCTTCTTACAGGTTATTTAACGTCAAAACTTAATTTATTTGTTAATATTGGATTATATCATAACTATTATCGTAACTATATTATCATAACTATATTTTGCCCAGTCAGCTGGGGATGTAGAATACACAGACTGAACCTTTGCAGAGTGTCCTGGATATGACACTAAACGATCAGATGATGATGTTCCAGTGATAATGGAGCTTTGGTGAATGCAGACTACACATTCATTGCCATCGCTCCCAGGTCCACTCTGACATTGAGTGGTAGACTTGATAAGGGTCCCATCTATGGGTCAAATAGAACTAAACCGTGTACTTATGCTTAACTCAACTGTTTGAAATACAACTGTTTTGTCATTGATAATTCAAGGTATGTGTCTGCTCCTTCTCTCTCCTCATGACATATTTTTTCTCTTTGTCCATCTAACGCCGATGACTCAGTTTCCATGCTCTCTTTCTTTCTCCCCGACGACTACTTATAAATGTGTAGAAGCGAACAAACTTTTGTGTTAGATGATTAAGACAGAGTTTTGTGTAGGGTACCCATCGGGTGTCCTCTATATGACACTAAACAATTTGATGGTGAGACTCCAGTAATGCTGGGGCTTTAGGAAATGTGAAGTACCCCTTCTTTGCCATTGCTCCCCAGTCCACTTTGACCTGGAGTACCTGATAGGGTTCTATCTATGGGTTAAATAGAACTGTTTAACATTTAAACAGAGAGCAAATAAATGACTTATGTTAAATTGAATTGTTTGAAATAGAACTGTTTATGATTTAACTGTGTCTAAACAAATAACTGATATTGAATTGAGTTGTAAGTGATACAAAGCGCTACTTGGAACCATTTAACTTTGTTGACTAAAGTTTACAAATCATATATCTAATATATATGTATAAACCGTATATGGCATTAACTAACTTACAATCGCTGATCTGCCATTAAACCAAACCAAACCAAACCTATGGTATATATTTGCTTAACTTAGAGGAGCGGTAAAAATTGGTAGGTTACTAAGTTTAGCTTAGTTATGGCATAAGGGCTGAAACATTGAGCATCCAATGAGAATCGAGAATGGAACTCACTGGTATGTATTTTTGCAACCTCTAAGCGACGGTTTGAATTCAGTTTTTTTCTTTTCAAAGGTAAGTTCAAGGCTTATGAACTCAGTCTGCCCAACTATTTATCCATAGCTGGAGGGAGAATAGATGGATTTGTGTTTTTCCAAAGGGCATTAGCACAAGGAGAAATGCAAACTGCCTCTTCCAGGATTTGAACTCGGAACGTCGATTCCATTTCCTACGACAATAACCGTTACTCTAAAAGTGCCTCTCTGTGAACTCTCTCGTAATGGTCCGCTAGCCTTGTGCGCTCACAATGGCTTTGCGTGAAGAACATTAAATTGAGTGAATCGGCAAAATACGAGCCTGATGATTCTTTTGCCAGATTTGAAATAGTTGATAGCGTTTGAAACTCACTGGAAGAAGAAAAACAAAAGATAAAAAAAAAACAACAAAAAACAAATACAAAAATCGTAAAGAAAGAGTTTCTGAAAAAGCATAAATATATCTTTTTTTTAAGGCGATGCTTCACCCAAATCTTAATTTTTCATTTCGCTTTGCTGTCAAAGAAACAGACACGGTATTTTTGTTTTTTTCTGAAGAAGAAGAAGAAGAAGAAGAAGAAGAAGAAGAAGAAGAAGAAGAAGAAGAAGAAGAAGAAGAAGAAGAAAACTTTTTCAGTTTCTGTTGAGTCACGTTGCGGGAAAGAACTTTTATAAAAATGTCATGTCAAATCAGTACATGAATGCATGTTTATGACTGAAAAATAATGTTGAAACGTAGAAAAATCTGGCTGATAATGGTATTATTAGCAAAATAATATTTTTTGGTGGGCTGAAGTTATCAGAGAGCATTGTCAAATATTAACTCCGACACGAGAACAAAGAAATTGTTTGAATATAAGATTTAATTATTATTACTTGAAAGTGAGTCAACCCGTTGTCACTTAAGTAAAACTATATCAAACAACTGCTATTATCATAATAATTATTTTAATTCCTTTGAGGATTTTTCACTCCAGCGTTAGCGGGTGGTTTTCTACGGGTGTTTGAGTGACAACAAGTCTCCTGGACGCTTTCTCCGTATTTTGGCCGATCTTAATTATGCTGTTATCTGGATGGTCTTCACTTGTCCTTTTATTTCCAAGTCTTCCAATCCCTTTACTAATCCTTTGGGGATTGTTCCGAGCGCACCAATTACAATTGGTGTCACTGTCAACTACTATTATATACTCCTTTAGAGTATAATAAACAACATCTCACACCAGAAAACCTGGACCTAGCTAAGAAAAGGAAACCTTAAGAGAGAAACGCAATCCCTCCTAATAGCAGCACAGGACAACGCCATAAGAACCAATCAAATCAAAGCGAGAATAGATAAGATGCTACAAAACAGTAAATGTAGGCTATGCGGTGACAGAGACGAAACGATCAATCACATAATAAGCGAATGCAGCAAATTAGCACAGAAGGAGTATAAGGCGAGACACGACTTGGTCGGCAAGGTGATCCACTGGGAAATACGGAGGAAATTTCAATTCAACCATACAAACAAATGGTATACGCACAACCTTAGAAAATGATCTAGAAAATGCTACGCATAAACTCCTATGGGACTTTAACATACAAACGGATCACCTAATCTCGGCCGGAAGACCAGACCTCATAATGATCAACAAAAAAAAAGAGAATCTGCAAAATTGTAGACTTTGCTGTCCTGGCGGACCACAAAATAAATCTGAAGGAAAGTGAAAAGAAGGATAAGTACCTCGACCATGCTAGAGAATTAAAAAAAACTGTGGAACATGAAAGTAACGATTGTGCCAATTGTGATTGGTGCGTTAGGCACAATAACTAAAGGATTATTAAAAGGACTGGAGGACTTGGAAGTTGGCGGACGGGTAGAGACTATCCAAACGGCAGCATTGCTAAGAACGGCCAAAAAAATATCAGCTAACACTGATGGAAAAAACTTTAAACTCGTTCGTGTTTTTCTATGTAGTCTTCGAGCCATTATTATTATTATTATTATTATTATTATTATTATTATTATAATTTGTATTTATGCCAACTTTGAATTCTCTCGTTGGTATCTTTTCTTACCACCCTTAAAAAAGAATTTTTGTACAAAACATATACACGTAAATTTTCTTTTTTAGTAGAGGAATTCTATTTTAAATTGAATTACTATGACCAGACAATCCTTCAAACACTTTCGCACGACATACGGACACGAGATTGCTATTTCGACCTTGTTAGATCTCATCAGCAGCGTATACCAGGATCTTCCAGATTGGAGATCGAACCAGCGACATATACACTCTTAATACAATATTTATCCTAAATATTTTACGTAAATGTTTTTAATCTGATTAGGAAATTTGATCCAAACATATTTTGCTCTACAAGCAAAAAAATCTAATTGGTATGTAGACTTAATTTTTGAAATCTGTTTGACATTTAATTTCCATTTCTAGGGGAAATATTGAAAACTGTCAACTATAATTAGAAATTTTATTATTTTGAAAGTTTTAATTAGATCACCCAACAATCTTCTATCTCGTTAAGTAGTTGATCCTAATTTCTTCATTCTCTCCCGATAACTGTAACATTTTACTCTTCTTATTATTTTTGTCACTTTTCTTTGTATGATCTCCTATCTCAGAATTACTCTCCAATTTCCATGTCTTGAAACTGGAGCCCAGTGCCTATACAATATTCTATATGAGGTCTTATTTGGGTTTTACTTATTTTTAAAACAACATTTGTCTCCCTTGAAATAAAATTTCTAACCATCCAGCCAATGATTCCATTTAACTTCGATATAAAAGACAAATGTAATTGCTATTGATTTTAAGTTAGCCTAGATTTACATCAGGGCTGAAGTTATATTGTCCACATGTAGCTATATTAAAACTTCCCTGCCAAGTAATTTAAATACAGCAATTTGAAAGTATTGGATTGGTGAAAAATAATTAGTCTTTAAATATAAAATTTAAATCAGTATATTTCAGCTTAGAATTGAAATGTATTCCCTCAAAGTAACCATTAGAATCTACACGCTGTTGACAACAACTCGAGATTTTTGGTCACGTCACATACAAAGCATCGGTTCCCGGCAGATCACAGAAGTTAAGCAATGATGAGACTGTTCAAATCTGAGATGGGTGACCAATATTGAAAATTAAAAAAATCATTCTTTGGTCATATGAGAAAAGCACTATTAAATTACTACTTTTGATTTTATGTGTACTTTAACCTTTGTGGGGCAACCGTTCCAGGAGAAGGAAAACTCTGTATACAAACTAATTCTACTACGCTTAAGAATTGACCTTGTATTGTTATATAGTCACATATGCAGATTCACATCTACATACATGCACATATATATGTAGAATAATTCACAGCGACACAACGATAAAGACAGACGCACGCAGAAAGAGGCAGGAATGAAAGACGCATGAAGGAAGACGCATGAAGACTTCTTTAGAAATATTTTACCTCTCACTTTATTGCAAGGTTTGAAAAGGGTTACTCAAAGTTTGCATGTGAGAGGGTGCTGGAGACCGAACATAAACTTCATATTTTGACCCCACTGTTATGACCGTTACGTTGTGTCTTTCTTGTTCTCCTGATGTTGGGGTCAACTCCATCGGGGGTTTTCCGAGGCCCCCCTCGGTCGGGTGTGGCTTTCACTACCACATCTGGTCTCTAGCTGTCTGGAAGTCTGCTGGCAACTGCTTTGGCACCCCAAACTCAACTGAGTTAAATAATAATTCAACGCCCACACGATCGCCTACTGGATCTTTGAAATCGGATGTTTAATCGTCATCAAGCGGAAATAACTGTCATGCAGTTCAGAGGTTACTCTCTTCCGGTGCATCACTGTAGCGGCACAATGGGACCTTCACCTTGTCCCATATCATAAGCCTTAATCCTCCCACGCGATCTCTTTCGATTACTGGCCATTGGAATGTGTCCCTTCCTTCCGGTGTATCACCTTGGAATAGCATTTTTGGGCTGGGTCGAAGGTCAAAATATAACAGTATAAAATCCTGCTCATTACAGAAATGTAGGATAAATGCATGGTGATATCCTATGATATATTGGGGGTTGTAGAATACACCGACTACATCTCTGCTGAGGGCTAGGAACCCAAAACGAGGCTCCTTGATATGACTTTAAAAAAATTGCCAGTCCTGAAGATTTGGAGCTTGTGGTGTGCCTCTTGATTGCAGTTACTCGATCCACTATAACCAAGAGTGGTACTATATACCAACCCCTCCGCTCGGATAGGATATGACACAAGGTCAAATTTTTAAGCGGACTTTAACAGGTTTGAATTCAGGTTTTTCCTTCTCCTAGACTAGTCGCCTCACCAAGGCTGAAGAACCTAGTCTGTCCTACTATTTACCCATAGCTGGAGGGAGAATAATTGGATTCATACCTTTCCCAAGTGTATTTGTGCTATGTGAAATGCAATCAGTCTCGTCCAGGATTTGAACTCGTATCGCTGTGTTCATTTCCTACGGCGATAACGACTACACCACGGGCACCTCCATAACCAAGAGTGGTAGTACCTGTTAGGGTCCCATCTATGGATCAAATAGAACTATTTAATCATTCAACTGTGTGCAAAAAATAGTTGAATTGAATGTTAAATTGAATGGTTAACATTAGATAGCAATACTTGAAACTATTTAACTGTGTATAAACAAATGATCTCTGTCTCGTTTTGAATGTTACTTACAACTATTCATTCAGTGTTTAACCTGCCAGACAACTTGCACGGTTAAACACATTCTTATAGAATGCAGAACTTTCGCTGTTATCAGAAAGCGATTTTTCAAAGTCAATAACTTAACCGATCTGTTCGAGAACGTCAAAATAGATAACATTCTGTCCTTCTTGAGAGAGACAGAGTTGTACCAAAAAATATGACAACTTAAAACTGGTTAATCTTGTGTAAACAAATGAAATCCTGCTAATAGAAAATTCTACCTACCTTAATATTCGTTTTGAAATCTTTCGAATATGTGTGTATATATAGACAGAATTTGGCGTTGAATGACCTACAAAGGTTGATATGCCATAAAACCCAATCAACCAACCAACAAACAACTATTCATTTACAAATCATACTTGCCCTGTCGACTGGGGCTGTAGAATATACGAAATGTTTTGACATTTAAACAGCATACTTATGTTAAACTGAATTGTTTGAAATAGAACTGTTTTGAAGTTGAACTGCGTGTGGACAAAAACTATACTGATACCAAACTGAATTGTTTGAATTAAAACTGTTTGACTAAATAGAAATAGATTGAAATAGAAATGTTTTTTGACAATTAAACTGCGTATTCATGCTAAACTGAATTGTTTGATATAGAACTGGTTATTTGTATAAAAGTGGATTTTGCGTTGAATCACCTACAAAGTTTGATATGCCATAAACCCGACCAACCAACCAATCATATGTCCAACGAATTTTATCATATATTTACCAGCCCCTCCGCTCGGGCAGGATATGACACAAGGTCAATTTTTAAGCAGATTTTAACAGGTTTGAATTCAGAGTTTTCCTTCTCCTAGACTAGTTGCCTCACCAAGGCTGAAGAACCTAGTCTGCCCTACTATTTACCCATAGCTGGAGGGAGAATAGTTTTTTCCCCAAGGGTATTAGTGCTATGTGAAATGCAATAAGTCAGGTCCAGGATTTGAACTCGTGTCGCCGTATCCATATCCTGCGACGATAACCATTACACCACGGGCACCTCCATCGAATTATATCATATGTATCTACTAATAGAAATTTTATAGGTGCGTGTTTACTTTTTCATGTATAGCTATATTTTATGCAAATAAGAAAATATAACAATTGTTTGTTACAATTCCAATAATGCTTTGGTATTTTCGCGAGAGAGAACTTGGTAGAGAGCGTTTAGCTTACGTAGGTGTCCCGATGAAATCGTAAAGGTAAGAGCTGGTGTGATGGTTCACATCTTGATCAGTATAGTAAAGAACATTTAGCTTTTATTGCAATAATAATAATAACCTAATCCCAGACAGAAGGCCAGACCTTATAATAATCAACAAGCAAAAATAACTTGCAGAATTGTGGACTTTTCTATCCCGGCTGACCACAGACTAAAATTGAAAGAAAGCGAAAAGAAGGATAAGTACTTGGGCCTTGCTAGAGAATTGAAAAAACTGTGGAACATGAAAGTGATGGTTATACTAGTTCTAATTGGTACTTTTAGTACAGTCACCAAAGGATTGTTAGAAGGACTGAAGGAGTTATAAATAACGTGACGAGTGGAGATCATACAAACTACAGCATTATTAAGATAGGCTAGAATACTGAGAAGAGTCCTGGAGACTTGAGAAGACTTGCTGTCACTCAAACTTCAGTAACAGACCATCAGCTAACGCTGAAAAACTCACAAGGGGTAAAATAATAATAATGATGATAATTGCTGACCAAAATATTGTTAAGATGACCTAGAATATTCTGAAGAGTCCTGGAGGCCCAAGGAAACTTGCAGTCACTTAGAATTCAGTGAAAGACCACCAGCTCATGCTTGTGTGAAAAACTCGGTTGAAGAAGAAGAAGAAGAAGAAGAAGAAGAAGAAGAAGAAGAAGAAGAAGAAGAAGAAGACTCTAGTGTTAACAAACAAGAGGAAAAAAACTGGTAATCGAATGGATTTTGCCGCTTCAGCGAATTACAGAGTGAAGATAAAAGAAAGCAAAAAAATAAAAAAAAAATCTTGGATCTTGCCAGAGAACAGAAAAAGCTGAGAATATAAAGGTAACGGAGATTTCAGTTGTAGTTGGTGCCTTTGAAACTACCCTTAAGGGCCTGAAAAAGAGACTAGGGAAACTGGAGAGCAGAGAAATAATTGACACTATCTAAATGACATCTCTGGTAAAATCAGTTTGGATACTTACGAGAGTCCTGGAGACCCGAGGAGACCTATCGCACAAACTTCAATTTAAAAAAAACAACAATTAAAACTAGTGTAAAAAATTGCATTGAGTGAATAAAATAATATCACAAATATAAATATATATATATTTGGGGGTGGGGGGAGAGAAAGAGAGAGATTGAGAGAGAGAGAGAGAGAGAGTCTAAGATTTCGTAAGACATGAAGCCTATAATGTCCCACTGAGTTCATGGGTGGGTTATTTTAATTAAAAATGAATTTTTCTTGAAGAGAATCTTAATTTAATTTAAAAAGAACTGGATTCGTTTTTAATGGTGTTTTATTATTGCTAACGTTTATTTTTTTTTTCATAAATAGATATAACGTTTGTTATACTTCTACATTTTTCTTTTGGTATCCTGAATTGTGCGAAGAAGTTCTTGTGGCGTAGTAGCTAAAGCGCTGGACGGCGATTACATAGTTAGCGAATTCGACCTCCTGTCACGTGTTGTGTAACCATAAAGGACTGAAGGACAATAACACATGGTTATAAAATATGTCTCTCTTTATTATTACTCCAAAGGTAGAAACTAGCTGTACGTGTGTGTGTGTGTGTGTGTGAGAGAAAGAGAGAGAGGGAGAGAGAGAGGGCGGCGGAGGACTCGGACTGGTTTATGATTGCTGTATGGACCTTTTCTTAACCCACGTTGTGTTTCCATATTCCTTTTCAAGAGTTTCTCAACCGGGTTCCGCCAGAGGACCCCTTGGCCTCTCCCTCTGGGCACTCACTGACCGCTCCCCAAACCTATTGCTTCCTGACTGACCACGACTGACGTCCGACCGTCTGTATCTGTGTAAATATAATTTCATAACGCCTTGCGTTCCTGTTGTCAACCAACGTGACCTACTTTCGGCTGTCAACCCTCGCGAAATGTCATCTTGTCTACACAGCAGAAATACCCTGTTTTAGAATTCTCTTATTAATAGCTCAGTCAAAGCTCAATATGTCACATACGCTAAAAAATTCACTTTTGGACTAATACTCTTTGGAAAGGTATGAACCCTCCTATTCCCCCTCCCAGGCTTTGGTGAAATAGTTCCACTACAGTATTTCTACAAAGATGGTTTTGGCATTCAATAACCCACGAAAGTTGATATCCTATTAAACAAAGAAGACTAAACAAACAAACCAAATTGCGATGAGTTCTTGGACTAAGGTCTTCACTTACTTCTTATTTGAACTAGAAACGCTATTGATTGATTTTAATGGTATGTCAATCCGTTTGTGTTATTTTCTGCTAAGCAGTTAGGGAATTAAGTACATTCTATATGTACTTTTAAATTTTTTGTGTATCTTATGTTTTTTGGAATGTTTATATGATAGCAGGTATTCTTATCTAATATAAATATCTAGGAAACGTTTATTTGCAACATAGATGGGAGCCTAATTAGTATGACCACTTAGGGTAAAAGAAGATCTGGAAGTAATAAAAATTAAGGAGTTCTCTACACTCCCAAGAACTCCCGAAGTAGAGCCTCACCACCAGATGCAGTTTAGAATTATAGCCAGAAAACCCCGTTTTGTGCGCGCTTTACTGGTGATACAAAAATCGTATTCTAAACTCCGCTGTTAGAATTCTGATTTGAAGTCGGACTCGTACATTACATCAATTGCTCTAGAAAACATCTAACACTTTAAAACACTTTTTTTCCTTCTGTTTTGCATTAAATGTTTTAATCGATACTAACTCTACTGATACATATTCCGTGTGGGTTTAAAATAAGCGATATACAATCGCTTTTATTTAAAAACTGCTGCGAGTGCTTATTCATATTCCCTTATGGGTTGTAAGATGGTCATGATGAAAAATAAAGAAATTTGAGTTGTTTTCATAAAAGTTTAGAATAACTATCCATATTCAAATCTGTTTTTATTCATTTCTTATTGTTTATTCCCTACGAATTACTGTCTTTTTTACATAGAGCATGGTGTACAGAAGATGATTTCGGATTGGTTCGAAAACACCTAAAAAAATTTGTAAATATCTCAAAAAGTTTTATTTTCTTATTTGCCAGTCTTGGAAAGGTAATAATAACCTATCTTTTTTTTTGGGAGGGGGTTGGGTTGTTCTTAGCCTTTTTTAGGCTGATCGACTGTTAGGAAAAATGGATTCTTTTGGGTTTAGAAGGAATTTACTTTGAAGGTTAAGGATTTCGAAGGTCAAGTACGGGAATTGTAGGTTTCGAATAAAAGTCCGTTATATTTTAAATAATTCTATGTACATGTTGAATAAATGTTCATACATTTCCAATAAATGTATTTATATTTGAAATAAAGGTATTTATAATCATAAATAAAAGATTCTTATCTTTTAAGTAAATGCATATATATGTTGCATAAAAGTACGAAGGTTCGGATAAAAATAATTGTTTTGAATAAAAATAATTTTAAAATAGATAAATACACATGCCTTGAATGAATATATATATTTATATATATAAATAAAGTTGGCGACCAGAGTCGAGGCTGACCCGAAGGCTCCCTTTTCTATAGCTACTACACCAAGGTGTAGGGGAGGGCGCTACTCCTTGCCCTGGATTGCTCCACTTTACCCTTGATCATTATTTTATAATGCTGAGTGTTAATCAAGGAGGGATCAAATACCATTTTTTAAGTCTTTAGTATGACTCGACCTGGGATTGAACCGAGGCCTCCCAGGCCATTAGCGAGCACTCTAACCATTATGCTAATGTCCGGTAATATACAGATATATAATTTTAGTAGATTTTGAATAAATGTAATTATCTTCTCGGATAGTTTTAAAATTGAATAAACATCGGACGAGTCAAACGTTTTGCCATATTTTAGTAACATGAGGCACAATTCGGCAGCTTTGAATGCTCTTGCCCGGGTCGTGAAGGTGATGAATCACACTGAGTTGTGAGATGCTGAACCCACCTGTTTCTCTCCTGGTCCTATTCGTCTGATTTGCCTAAATGATTAAGAACAAGGCCGTTGAATATACGATTATAATTCTCTCTGATTTGTCTGATCGTCGAGGTTTTTGTAAGCCAAGCCAGACACGCAGGACACTGCTGGAGAAGCAGGGACGAACTCATAAGTGATGTACTCTTATGGACCCCCACACATGGCCGTGCAAAAGCAGGACGACCAGCATGAACATACATTCAGCAGCTATGTGAGGATACGGGATGTTGTCCTGAAGACCTACCTAGGGCGATGAACGATAGGGAGGAGTGGCGAGAGAGGGTCAGGGATATCCGTGCTACCAGCGCGATATGATGATGATGATGATGATGATGATGATGATGATCTGTTTATTTTACGGTGATCAACTATGCCTTCACCTTCCATACAACAAATACTTTTGGTTGCATCCGCGGCGTTATGGCCTAGTTCGAACTTGTTACGCATAAGTTCTCGAATTAGATTGTGTTGAACGTTAATCAGTACCGCTTTCAAATCACGCACGGAGTGAAGCAATGCACACTGTGTCAGCGCACCAACTACCATGATACTACTGACTACAATGGATACCTGCCATGGCATGTACTATTGCCCATGGTGTAATGGTTATCGTTGTAGTAAATGGACACGGCGGCATTTCACATAACACCTTGGGAAAGGTATGAATCCAATTATTCTCCCCCCAGCTATGGGTAAATAGTAGGACAGACTGGGTTCTTCAGCCTTGGAGAGGCAACTAGTCTAGGAGAAGGAAAACTCTGAATTCAAACCTGTTAAACTCCGCTTAAAAAAATTGACCTTGTGTCATATCCTGCCCGAGTGGAGGGGTTGGGTAAATAGGATGTACTACCAAAATATTGCTAAACGTTTCATTCACGGTAATGTTACTTGCTCTTAAATAAGTTAAAAATTTCTCAAGTAAACATGCATGCAGAGGATATCAACGATAAATTAACTTTTTATCTAAAAAGATTTCTAAAGGTGTATTGTAATGTAAATGACCCTTACCCTTAAGGGGTATAGGTCTGCAGACACACCCCGTCTGTAACGGTGCTATTCATTCTGGATAAGAGTTACTAGTCCAACGACCTCTTGTTTACTATTTTACTCTTTTGAGAGTTTTCCACCACAGCGTTAGCTGATGGTTTCTCAGTGGAGTTTGAGTGACAGCAAATCTTCACCAGTCTCCAGGACTCATCTCAGTATTCTGGCCGATCTTAACAATGCTGAAGACTAGATAGTCTCCACTTGTCCTATAATTTTCAAGTTTCCATTCCTTTTACCAGTCCTTTGAGAATTGATCCAAGTGCACCCATTACAATTGGTATTACCGTCGCCTTCATGTTCCACAGTTTTTTAGTTATCTAGCAAGGTCTAGATATCTATCTTTTTTGCTTTCTTTTAATTTTATTCTGTAATCGGCCAAGAAGGCAAAATCCACTATTCGGCTGCTTATCTTTTTATATTGACTATCACTGTGTGTGTGGTTGTTTCGCCGAGATTAGGGGATCCGTTTATATCTCAAAATCATAGAGAACTTTGTGCGTCTCATTTTCTAGGACAGATTCTGGGTTGTGCAAATACCACTTGTTCGTATTGTCAAATCTAAAATTCTCGCACAATTCCCAGTGGATCACCTTGTCCACCTAGTCGTGTCTTATCTTATATCCTCTTTGCGCTAAATTACTGCATTCGCTTATTATGTGATAGATCGTTTCGTCTCTATCACCACATAAACTACAATTGTTATTTTGTCACGTCTTACCTATTTTTGCTTTTATTATGATGATGATTATTATTTCTCCTTGAGAGTTTTTCACATCAGCTAAGGCTGATGGTCTTTCACTGAAGTTTGAGTGACAGCAAGTCTCCTCAAGTCTCCCAGACTCTTCTCAGTATTCTGGCCGATCTCAATAATTTAATAGTTTGGATTGTCTCCACTCGTCCTCATATTTCCAAGTCCTCTAGTCACTTTCATAATCCTTTGGTGATTGTACCAAGAGCACCAATTATAATTGGTATAATTGTCACTTTCATGTTTACTATGAGTTTTTCACATCAGTATTAGCTGATGGTTTTTCTCTGGAGTTTGAGTGACAGCGAGTCTCCTCAAGTCTCAAGACTTCTCAGGATTCTGGCCGTTCTTAGCAATGCTGCCGTTTGGATAGTCTCTACCCGTCCGCCAACTTCCAAGTCCTCCAGTCCTTTTAATAATCCGTTAGTTATTGTGCCTAACGCACCAATCACAATTGGCACAATCGTTACTTTCATGTTCCACAGTTTTTTTTAATTCTCTAGCATGGTCGAGGTACTTATCCTTCTTTTCACTTTCCTTCAGATTTATTCTGTGGTCCGCCGGGATTATTATTATTATTATTATTTTACTAATTTGAGAGTAATACTGTAGTCTTGATGCGCTTGATTCTTCCTCTGATTACCAATTCTGCCAATCCCCTTTCCAAACTTTTAGGGATTACTCCAAAGGCGTCAATTACAATAGGTATTACCATCACCCTCATGTTTCATATTTTATTAATTCGCTTGCAGAATCTAAGTACTTAGTACTTGTCTCTTTTTTTCCTTTCTTTGATTTTAACTCTGTGGTCCGCTGGAATGGCAAAAATGAACACTAGATAGAATTAGGCTATTATCATTATCAACGAGTTTATTATTATTTTAATCATTTTAGAGTTTTTCACATCAGTTTTAGCTTATGGTTTTCCACTGAAGTCTAAGCGACAGCAATCTCCTCAAGTGTCCAGGACTCTTCTTAGTATTCTGGCCGATCTTAACAATGCTGTAGTTTGGCTGGTCTCAACCCGTTCTCACATTTCCAAGTTCTCCTGTCCCTGTACTAATCCTTTGGTGTTTGTACCGAGTGCACCAATTACAGTGGGTATCACCATCTTTTTCATGTCCCATTGTTTTGTCAGTTCTCCAGTAAGGTCTAGGTACTTATCTCTCTTTTTGCTTACTTTCAGTTTTACTTTATGGTCAGCTAGAACGTCAAAGTCCACTATTCGTTAGGTTCTCATTTTTTGCTGACTATCACTAGGTCTGGTCGTCTGGCCGATTTAAGATGATTAATTTGTATCTCGAAATCTCATAGAAGTTTGTGCGTCTCATTTTCTAGTACGGATTCTGGGTTATGCGTATACCACTTATTCATGTGCTCAAATTTTAAATTCTTGCACAATTCCAAGTGGATCACCTTCCTTACTCAATCATGTCCAGTCTTATTCTCTTTCTTTGCGCTAATTTACTGTATTCTCTTATCATGTAATTGGTCGTTTCGTCCCTATCACCACATAATCTACTTCTGCTATTTTGTTGCTTCTTGTCAAATTTTACTTTGACATAACCCTTATACGTTGTTTTGTGCTGCTATCGGAAGAAATTCAGTTTCTTTTTTAAAGTTTCCCTGGATATTTCCCCTTTTTACTTGTCACATTAACCTTGAGGAATAAGATTAAAAAAATCTTTGCACAGGGCATATACACTATTGATACAAAATATACCGATCAAATTCTATTGAGTTGTAGGGAACGAATAAATTAATAAAAAAATAAAATAAAGAGAGCCGTGACACCCTTACAAATATTCATTTTTCTCTAAGAATCCACCTACTAGCTCCGCTACTAAGGCACGGACGAGTGTAGGGAACGAAAAAATGAATAAAAAAATTAGATTTAAAAAAATAAATAAATAGATAAAAAGAAAACTATTAAATTTGAAGAAACTCCCAGAGGTCTCTAACGGAAAAGGAGATGACGCATGCGTAAAAAGAAAAAAAGGATTTTCCTCTTGAAAAGGGAGACGATATTATCTTTCTCTTTTCAGGAGAAAAATCCTTTTTTCTTTTTACGCATGCGTCATCTCCTTTTCCGTTAGAGACCTCTGGGAGTTTCTTCAAATTTAATAGTTTTCTTTTTATCTATTTATTTATTTTTTTAAATCTAATTTTTTTTATTTATTTATTCGTTCCCTACACACGTCCGCGCCTTAGTAACGGAGCTACTAGGAGGATTCTTAGAGAAAAATGAATATTTGTAAGGGTGTCACGGCTCTCTTTATTTTATTTATTTATTCGTTCTCTACAGAGTAATTCATCCGATCTTTCCTAATATCCTCCTAATCTTTTTTTTCTTACCATTATTTATGAAATCATTTAATTCAATCTAAACATTTTTCACAAATGCCGTTTTTGATCAGATTTGGTAATTTGTCCAAAAAATACTTTAGCAAAAAAAAAAAAAAAAAAAAAAAAAGAATCCAGTTGGTAAGTAGATTTAATTTTGGAAATCTGTCTTGATGGTAAATTTCCAATTCGAGAAGAAATCTTGAAAAAATGTCTGCCATCATTAGAAATTCTATTAACTATTTTGAAATTTTCAATTTATTCACCTCACCTCTTTTTTTCTATTGAAGTAGTTGATCCTAATTTATTTTGAATTCCAGTGTATCCCTTCTCCTCGAACAGTTGTCTTTCCAAAGAACAATCCTATTTACTCATAATCTTGAGGATGTTTGCACAAAATGAAACGCAACTATCCTCGTTTAGGATTTGAACATGGCTGGACAAGTTCAACTCCTTACGACGATATACGTATAAAAAGGATTTGACATTAAATCCCCTACAAGGGTTGATATACCGTAAGACCCATCCAACTAACGAACTAACCCTTTCATATGGCCTTGTGCCACATCTAAGCAAAAAGCTTAGTAAATTTCCATATACTGAAAATTACTATGGCTGTGGCCAAATCAATTCTTACGAATATCCAGTGTGCCGTTGTTCCTTATTAAACGTAAAGTTCTCAATTGGTTCTTGTCCGAGATGATATAGCACAAACTCCATAATATCATACGCTTTTAACATTTTATTATAAAGACCATTACTAATTTAACCTGTACTGAGTGCGGAAGCCAAATTTGGAATATTCTATTATCATGATAAACGACTTGAATATAAAGCAAGATCCATTTTGATTTTAAAAAATAAACAACAAAATAAGAAGATAGATAAAAAACGTAAATTTACCCAATATAGCCTCCATTTTTTTCAATTATTGTATCAAAACACCTTGGAAATGATTTGCATGCCTTCAAAATAAATTCTTCAGACATTTTATTCCATTTCTCTTCAATAGCCGTCTTAAGCGAACCAATATTTCAATGGGAAGTTGCATTTGTTTTACTTTCTAAAACACCTCATATAGCGTAATCAAGAGGGTCAAGGTCTGGGCTTAAATCTTCTTTAATTGCTGTCCGCACAGTTTTCTCGTACATCTTCAATTCATTATCGTGCTTTCTTATAAAGGGGTCCTTCTTAATCACCGTCACAAGAGCAATTATAAAGCCTTCTTTTTATTTTCTGTTCAGTTTTCCACTCCCCACTTTCTTTAAAAAGATCTTTTTGTGTAAATTTTTTTCTTTGTTTTGTATACGATACATAAAGAAACTTTGTCTTGGTTTCGGCGTTAAGCAAATCCTAGATTCTTTGTTGTTACTTTTCTTGTTCACTCATACTGGGCTGCATTTTAATAAAGAAGTACGAGAATAATTGTGCTAATCATTAAGATTTACATTTATCGCGTTCTTTTTTTTCAAAAATTGGACAAATCAGATTAAAAAAAAAATGTTTTAAAAGTTATTCAATATTTTGCTTCCGCATTCTGTAAAGCAGTTCTCGTCTCAGCAATCCTGAAACAATACGAAAACGAGCAGATTTTCAGCCAGAAATAATAATAATAATAATAATAATAATAAGGACTGATAACGGCCATCAGAAACAATACTGACAACACGATAGATAACAGAATGACAAAAACTAGGAAACAAAGATGGGAGGAAAAACAAATCCACGGGCGCTTTAAACGACTAATAAACATCTCACTCGACAAAACCTGGACATGGCTAAGAAAAGGAAACTATAAGAGAGAAACAGAATCTCTCCAAATGGCAGCACAAAACAGCGCCATAAGAACCAACCATATCAAAGCGAGGATAGATAAGACACAATAAAATAGCAAGTGCAGACTATGTGGTGACAGAGATGAAACCATCAATCTCATAATAAGCAAATGTAGCAAATTGGCACAGAAGGAGTACAAGGCTAGACATGACTGGATGGGCAAGGTGATTCACTGGGAAATTTGCAAGAAATTTAAATTTGACCATGCCAACAAATGGTTTATGCACAACCCAGAACCTGTCCTAGAAAATGATACTCACAAACTCCTGTGGGAGTTTGATATACAAACGGATCGCCCAATCTCGGCCCAAAGACCAGATCTTATAATAATCACAAAAAAATAAAAAAAAAGAATCTGCAAAATTGTCGACTTTGCTGTCCCGGTGGACCACAGAATAAAACTAAAAGAATGTGAAAAGAGAGATAAGTACCTCGACCTTGCTAGAGAATTGAAAAAACTATGGATCATGAAGGTGACAATTATACCAATTGTGATTGGTGCCTTTTGCACAGTAACTAAAGGATTATTAAAGGGCCAGGAAGATTTAGAAGTTGGCGACCGAGTGGAGACCATCCAAACAACAGCATTATTGAAAACTGCCAGAATACTGAGAAGAGTCCTTTAGACTTGAGGACACTTGCTGTCACTCAATCCCCAGTGAAATACCATCAGCTTACGCTGATGTGAAAAATCTAATGAGTAAATAAAACTAATAATAATTGGAGGACGAGTGGAGACTATCCAAACTATAGCATTGTTGAGAACGGCCAGAATACCGAGAAAAGTCTTGGAAACTTGAGGAGACTCGCTGTCACTCAAACTCCAATGAAAGATCATCAGCTAAAACTGATGTGAAAAAACTATCAATGAGTAAATATTAACAATAATTATAAAAAGAAAACTCTTACTTAGTGAATTTTGAAGCTCAAGTTGCGATTTACGGTAGAAATTATTAATCCTCATCGGAACCAATTTTACAATTTTATTAAGGATCTACCGTGGAGGCACTAACTGCAATGGTGTTGAAATCTGGTTCATGTATGAGAAGCACAAAAAGAAGAAGAAAAAATAAAAACTTTCGTCATATCCATCTGAATATTTTGACTCTTAGCTAAATATTACCTGGGCTCACCAACCTGGTCAGTTGAGTCTTGAGTTCACCGACTACATCCATTAAATATAGTGTTCGGATGATTACACTAAAAGGCAACCAATTTCGTATGGGATGACTTTGGTTTTTTGTTTAATGGCATATCGATCTTCATATGTTATTTAATACCAAACCAATTCTTATAGAACAACAGAAATGGTTCCATTTAATCCATAAGTGAGAGGATAAAGGAGTTAATACTTTTCCCAAGTGAATTAGTCCGAAAGTGGACGTAACAGCGTGACTGGAGTTTGATCTTACTTAGTTCGAGGGTCGCAGTCCAGCACTTAAGCCACCACGTCACGAGGACACTCTCCCTCTTTGTGTAGGAATGTCATTTTGCCAGAAGATAAGTTTTCCTGCTTTGAAGATTTGGTCATTAACCAAGGCTAAAAATTGTCCTTGAGTAAGTAATTTTTATTCCATCACGTAGACACGCCAAGGTCCAACAAACTCATCTCCTTCAATTCCTTTCCAATTTGAAATCATTTTTCAAATAGTCATCCTAAAAATTCTAAGCCTCAAGCAAATTTTAGTTGGTTTCTTAGTTTGGTTTTATGGCATATCAATACTTGCGGGTTATTTAATGTCAATTCTTGTGTATACATATATAATAAATATATATGATTTGTAAACAAATAAGTTGTTGGCAACATTTTAAAAATTGTAGAGCTCATTTGTTGGCGCACAGTTAATTGGTTTCAAGAATTGCTATGCAATACAAATAATTCTATTTGGTATTAATCATTTGTTTGCATACGTGAATCATTGTTATCTAATCCCAATTGTTTTATTTGCATATAGCTAATTTGTTTTAAGTATTCTTTTGTAACATTTACCATTCAACATCAATCATTAATTTGCACATAGTCAAATGGTTAAACAGTTCTATTTGACTCATAGATAGGAACCTAACATTACCTGGGAGTAATAGCAATAAACGAATACATCCCATTCCTCAGAATTACGGGACTGGAGTATCCCTATTAAATGCAATTTAGTGTCATATCAAGGACACTCTTTGAGAGGTTCTTGTCCCTTTGCAGAGATGCAGTCGGCCTTTTTTACAGCCCCAGTCAACTGGGCTTCCTAGATTTTAGATTTGTCGCACACCTCTCAAATTTGAATGGGTCTCACCCACACAGAAGCTAAGACAGGAATCTGAATTATTTTATTAGTTTTATAATAACTGGTAGTGTGTTACCACAGCAAAAATGTTCAGCAATGTTTCTTCGTTCTTGGTGAAGCTTAGAACATTTTTGAGCGACCTTCGTACTTTAGAGACCATTGAAAATATTTCACCTTCTAGCCGGACTTCAATGGCCAACGAATATCAAGTTTGACACTATTTTCCATACGACTGAAAATTCCGCATCGTGTTTATTTGAAGAAATTACCTCAATCAATCTCATCAATTTTTTTTGGCGCAGAATTGTTTTTTTTAAATAATTTTTCGCCAGCTTAATTGGAGATATTTCCCTGTTGTGTTAATATTCTGAAGTTGCCTTTATCTCATCTGTTGCATGAATCCCCAGGTCCGTTCTCATTTATAAAAAGTTGCATGACGATAGAATTCTTCTCAGCCAGTGATAAACCACTTTGATGTTTCCTAATTGATACTCTGTCGATGGGGGTCTAGATTTCAGTGACTGCATTCTTTAAAAAAAAGTAAGACCCTCTCACAAAAAGGGTATCCTGGGTGTAACGCTAAACAACAGTCTGTGGTGAGGCTCCAGTTCTTGATCTCTGAGGAGTGTTGAGTATCCTTTAGTTACAATCACTTCTAAGTTCACTCTGTCACAGAGTGTCAGTATCTATGAGTCAAAGAGATCTGAGAATTATTAGCATTAGATTGGATTACATGTAACTGCATGTAAATTATTTGTGTTAACTTGAAGCTATGATTGGTTTCAAAAGATTATCAAAAGTTGCTTAAAATCATTTGTATAATTTTAAACCATATAACTCGGTGCAAACCAATAATTATGATGAATTCGGAATAGTTTCTTGAAATCATATGATGGTTTTTGAATTACTAGTATTTGAGAGGAATTCATGAAACCATATAATTGTGAGCAAATTATTAGTATTAGATAGGAATACTTTAATTATATAAGTGCGCAGACAAATGATTATTACTAAATAGAATTATTCTTGTTTAATAGAAATACTTGAAACCCTTTCACTGTGTGTAAACAAATGACTGTATGTAAATTAAATTGTTAATGCTATATGTCAATAATTGAATCCATTTAAACGTAAGCAAACGAATGAGGAATATTGAATAGAATTATTTGTGTTGAATAGTAATACTTGCAACAATTTAACTATGTGTAAACAAATAATAAATACTTGATAGAATAATCGTGTACGGTGGAAAATCTTGGAGCCGTTTGACTGTATCGAGGCAGATGATAGGTACTGAATGGTATTGTTGGTCGTAGATTGAGGTACTTGAAACCATTTAACAGTGTGCAACCATATGAGCTCTGGTTCGTTTGATTATTTTATCAATAAACTATGCGTTAACAAATCATATGTATTTAACATATATATATATAATTTTTTAAATGGAGGAATTGATGTTATCTAAGAATTACCATGACAAGAAAATCCGACAAACACCTACATGCAACATACGGAGCACTGAACAGCTGCTTCGACCTTATTAGGTCTCATCAGCAGTGCACACCGTGATCTCCACCACTGGAGATCGAACCAACAACCACGGTTTGCAGAAACCCAAAATCTACCTCTGGGCCATCGGTTAATGCCACATATAAGCGACGCCGAATTAACAAGTCATGATGAATTGCGCGACCACTTTGACCTAATGTGTCTTGAAGGTACGTATTCCCTACAGAGGACACGGCCACCCCCGGGGCTACATCTTACCAAGTCAGAGTTACGAGTACTCATAACATAAACTTCAAGGGCAGGATATATAATTATATAGTTTTTTAAATGGAGGAATTGTTGTTATCTTAGAATTACCATGACAAGAATATATATATATATATATATATATATATATATATATATATATATATATATAGGACTTGAAATTAAATAACCTACAAGGGTTGTTATGTCGTAAAACCCAACGAACTAACGAACCAACCAATATACTGAAAATTACTATATCTGTGGCCAAATCAGTTTTTACGAAAATTCTGTGTGCCGTTGTCTCTTATTAAACGTAAAGTTCTCACTTGGTTCTTGTCCGAGATGATATAGCACAAACTCTGTAATATCATACGCTTTTCGCATTTCATTATAAAGGCCATTACTAACTCAACGTGTACTGTATACAGAAGTCAAATTTAGAATATTCTATTATAGTAATAAACGACTCTATTATAAAACAAGATTAATTTAATTTAAAAAAATAAACAACAAAATAAGAAGATAGGTTTTAAAACAGTAAATTTACTCAATATAGCCGCCATTTTTTTCAATTATTGTATTAACATGCCTTTGAAATGATTTGCATGCCTTCAAAATAAATTCTTCAGACATTTTATTCCATTTCTCCTCAAAAGCAGTCTAAAACGAACCAATATTTAATGTGGGAAGTTACATACTTGATTCTATACAATGAAGTGCAGATTATTAGTATAAGATATTTTCCTAGTCGGTTGGGGCTATAGAATACATTGACTGCACCTCTGCAGAGGGGTAAAATAACCGCCCAACGAGTGTCCTAGATATGACATTAAACAATCTGATGCAGAGGTTCCATTGATGGTTCCATTTTGGGGAATACGGAGTACCCCTTTATTACCATTGCTCGCACGTCTACTCTGGCCCGGAGTGGTAGCAACTGATAGGGCCTTATCAATAATTCAAATAGAACTAAACTTTGTACTTATACTAAACTGAATTGCTTAAAATAGAACCGTTTTGACATGTAAACTGCGTAAACTTAATTGTTTCAAAACGAACTGTTTTTGACATTGAACCTATACAGAACTGAATTGAATTGTTCGAAATAGAACTGTTTTGACATTTAGCAGTGTGTAAGCAAAAAACTATACTTATACTAAACTAAATTATTTGAATCAGAACTGTTTGACTAAACTGAATAGCTTGAAATAGAAATGTTTTTGACAATAAAACTACACTTATGCTAAACTGAATTTTCTTTTAACGCTACATCAGCTTATTTTTTTTTCACCGTGTGTCTGTTTGATACAGTTTATATCCGACCCTTTCTTTTTATTCTATTTTTCAACATTAAGTATTCCATTTTTAAAGTATGTGTAACCAAGTGAGTGTTTCCTTTGAATTTCTTTCTTTCTTTCTTTCTTTCTTTCTTTATATCAATTAATCTATCCATATATTCTACCCTTGTTTTATTTCTTCTGTGTCGTGGAATTTTCAGGCTCGAATCTAACCTGTGTCATATGTGTCGACTATTTACATAAAAATGGATTTGGCGTTAAATAACCAACAAAGGTTGATATGCCATAAAACCCAACCAACCAACCATCATTTTATTTGTTCTTCGAGGGGACTTCAGAAGGAGCATAAGAACACTACACTAATACTAATAACTCCCAGGTTGCTGTGTTTTGATTAATGTCAACACATCGACTTTCAAATAAGCAAACTTTATTTTTATTCTTAAGAGGTTTTTTAATCATTACTCTCTGTGGCCTAAAACGTGGTGGGGGGATCAGTAGAGATAGAGTATGTCAACCGATCACATTGAAGGTTTTCACAAACTTTTTTTTTTAACTCTTGAACCTTTTGATCATCTGATTGAAACCATCCAATTAGAACAGATGTCTCAGATTGAAATCAAATTCAATAACTGTCAATAACACTGATTGCATTTCACATAGCACTAATACCCTTGGGAAAGGTATGAATCCAAATATTCTCCCTCGATCTATGGGCAAATAGTTGGACAGACTAGGTTCTTCAGCCTTGGTGAGGCGACTAGTCTAGGAGAAGGAAAACTCTGAATTCAAACCTGTTAAACTCCGCTTAAAAATTGACCTTGTGTCATATCCTGCCCGAGCGGAGGGGTTGGTAAATAGGATAACACTGATTTACAGGTTGTGTTTTCCTTGTGTTCAACGGTCCAAGACTTCATTTAAATGCTACACTATACGCTTTCAAGTCGGCTGGGGCTGTAGAATACACCGACTGCATCTCTGCAGAGGGGTAAGACTCCCCTGCGAGTGTCCTAGAAATGATACTAAACAATCTGATGGTGAGGTTCTAGTGATGCTGGAGCTTTGGGGAATGCGGAGCACCATTTTAATGCCATCGTTCCCAGGTCTACCTGCTTGAAATAGAAATGTTTTTGACAATTAAACTGTGTACTAATGCTAAACTCAATTGTTTGAAATAGAACTGTTTATTTGTATAAAAATGGATTTGCCATTAAATAAGCTTCATAGGTTGATGTGCCATAAAGTTGATATGCCATAAAACCCAAACAAACAAACAAACAAACAAACAAACAAACACTACATGTTAAAAATATATCTTACTCATAATCATTTTCTAATTCATAACAGTCAAGCTAAAATCATTTTACCCCTCTTCTCAATTTAGGGGCTGCCACTTACCTTTTACTTAAAATCTACCGAATCCGGTCCCCCTAAAATACTTTTACCTAATTTATCTCACCATTCCAAAGGTCTTTCATCGTTGCCTTTCACTACTCCACATTCTCTTTTTTGCTGAGCAGTGTTCCTTCCATCTCACCTTGTCCCTTCCTGTTGGAACTTTCATTTCCTTGGCACCTTTCTTATTAGGATTTTTATCAGTGGGCCTTATTTGTTGAGGTTTCTGAGCCTTTTTTCTTGATGCGTTCATCCACCAACTAAATAGAATGTGTTAGAAATCTCTAAGTGCACAGATTCTGAATAAAACTCGCCTGAATTCAGATACGTCTGGTGAACTTAAACTTTTAATTAAAATAAAAATTCCTACGAGTTCTTCCAATGAAATGTAATTCCAAAAATTAAATTCCCTGCGACGCAGGAAAACACAACCAACTTGAATGTTCAATTATAAAAAAAATAAAAATAAAATAAATAAAAATGAATAAATAAAACAAAATAATAAAAAATAATAATCAACAAAACAATTAACTCTATGAAATCCATTTCTAAAATTCAAATTCAAAATAAAACTTAACATGACGCCTGCACAAAAATAAATCAAATTCACTGAAAATTCTAAAATAAAAATAAATAAAAAAAACATTGAAATCAAAGATGGCGTCTATTCAAGGATTTTTTTTCTTATCATGTGTGCTTCACCTACAAAAATCAAATTCGAATTCTAGTCTTATACATAGTTCAAAAACTAAAATTTACCCTTATATTCAAGATGGTACATATATAAGAAATATAAAAAAGTCATTGTCTACATATGGCAAAAAAAAAAAAAAAAAATGAAAATCTACTGATTTTAGATATGGCGTACATTTATATACTTCTAACTACACGTGTCAAAATTCATGTGAGGGGTTTATCTCACATCAACCCATCCCCACGTACCAAAAAAAAAAAAAATCTATGCATTATTACAAAACACAATTTAAAAAAAAAATCGGTGTTGAACAATTGAAAATCTACTGGCAAAAAAAAAAAACCCCAAACAAACTGAAAGTTAAATAATACTACAAAATCGTTTTTACAAAATTTTCGGGGTTCGCATAATATCACAAAATAAAATATTCATTTCTTTGTGTATGTGCGTTCATTATTTTCTTTTTATTTTCATTCTTTTTTTTCCCCAACTGTTATCTCTGCTTTCTGCAACTGTTTTTCTTTCTATTTTCTCCCTTTCTTCTTTTATAGAAACTTACATATCAGTCAGTTTCTATATTTGTCCTAAGTGTGTATCTACTGTTTAGAATTTTTCTTTTAACGCTACATCAGTTTATTTTTTTCACCGTGCGTCTGTTCGATACAGTTTATATCCGACCCTTTCTTTTTATTCTAATTTTCAACATTAAGTATTCCCCTTTTTAAAGTATGTGTGAGCAAGTGAGTGTTTCCTTTGAATTTCTTTCTTTCTTTCTTTCTTTCTTTCTTTCTTTCTTTCTTTCTTTCTTTCTTCACATCAATTAATCTATCTATTTATCTATTCTACCCTTGTTTTATTTCTTCTGTGTCGTGGCATTTTCAGGCTCGAATCTAACCTGTGTCATATGGATATAGCTCGTTCATGTAGCATCAAATTCATTTAATGTAATATAAACCTTTCAAGAATGTTACATATTTCATCATAATCCTTTGCTCGGCCGATCTAGTTATGTGGAGCTCTAACACTATGTTTGGGTAGAGTTAATCTCCTCTCTTCGTTTCTACTCCGGTTGGTCGTCTTGTCACCTCGTGTTGTTTGGATGTCCCTTCGTGTCGCTGTCATTGTTCTTTTTCGTTGTCTTCTGTTGTCATCTCTGGTTATTCTAAGTTCTTCTCTGCTGGGATAAGAATTGATAATGTAACTATAATTCTATATACATATAATGCTTTATAATTTCAGAGTGATTATTCCTTTCATAACCAACTGTGGCCTAAACGGGGAGTTTGAGAGCAAGATGGACCATTTAACTAATCGGATCAAGGATTTCTCACAAACTTATTTCTAACTTTAGGTCACCTGATTGAAACTGTTTATTGAAACCCGTGGTCTCAGATTGACCTCGAGTTCTATGGCAGTCAATTAGACTGGTTTGCCGGTTGTGTTTTTCCACACGTTTAATGGCTCAGTGGAGGGGTTGGGTAAATATGATAAGGTGACCTGAGTTTAAATTCTGAACGAGGCTACATGCCTTTCACACAGTGCTAATGTATTTGGGAAGGGTATGTATATAACTATTCTCTTCCTCGCTATTGGTAAATAGTCGGGCAGGGCGAGATCTTTAACATTAGTTAGGTAACTATTCAATGAAAAAGGAAATTTAAACCTCCTAAACTTAAATTTGATCTTCTCGGTGGGGAGAGGGTTGAGTAAATACATGCCCCCAACCCTAGACCTCCAGAACTTAAATCTGGTCTTCAGATGCAGTTTAGTGTTATTCCCAATGTTCCCCTTGTTTTAGAGGAGGAAATCTTACTCTTCTGCAGAGATGACAGCATATTCTAAACCCAGCCGACAGGGCAATATTAATATTTATATTGATATGATAACGTCTATAAGTGCTTGAATTGGTTAAGTAATGATGTATGAATTTTAATAACCTGTCGAATTCATCACACTTTTGGAATTATCCAGCTAAAATGGCTTCGAATCGAAACGAATAAAACCTGAGGCCAAAACGACTTCAATAGGAAAAATTGTCCCTTTTGTTCCAATCCGAAATGGTAACGTACGTAGGACTCCTTGTTTGAATCCTGCGTGAGTTTTACTGACTAAAGCGTTCCATTACGGCTCGTGTCAGACAAATACATACGACTATGTGGACTGACAACTGAACAATGGCTTCAATCGATAGCTTAAAGAAGTAGTTTGAGTCATTTAAGACAGAATTGTGTGTCTGATCTGATGGACTAGGCTGTTAAGGTATTGTCGCCCTAGGCTTTGATGATCGAAGAGAAAGCTATAAACGATTGATGTGAAGTTAAAAAAACGCAATGGAAAGTTGAAGTTGATTGATAGGAAGAAAAAAAAGAGATGGTTTCATGAAAAGGCGTTGGACCTGAAGTGAAAAATAGTTATAGCTTTTAAGAAAGAAAGAAAGAAAGAAAGAGGGCAGAGAATAAAAGTCAAGTTATTCGGAAGAAAGATAAAAATAGAAACAAAAGAAGAAATATAGGAAAAGGCTAGAACAGAAAGAAAGAAAGAAAGAAAGAAAGAAAGAAAATGAAGGAAAAATGAATGAAAGAAAAATGAAAGAGGAAAAAAGGTGAATATATAGGGAAAAAAAGGGAAGAGACACTGTAAAAAGAAAGAAAGAAGGAAAGGAAATAAATGGAAAAGCAAGAAAGAAGAAACGGAAGAGTAAAGAGGAAAGAATAGCGAATACAGCGGACGGGGAAAAAAACAGAAAATAAGAAGAAAAGAAAGAAAGAAAAAGAAGGAAAAAGTAAGAAAAGAAAGTAAAGAAAAAGAAGTTGAATATCCAGGGAAAAGATAAAGAGACATTAAAAAAAAAAGAAAGAAAGAAAGAAAAATAAAAGGAAAAAGAAATGATTAAATAAATGAAAAATGAATAAATGTGAATGACATTGAAGAAAAAAAAAGAAAGAGACAGAAGAAGTAAATGATAAAAAAAAGAAATAAAGAAAAGAATGGACAATGTAAAGAAGAAGAAAAGAAAGTAAGGAGTTAGAAAGGTGAATAAAAAGAGAAGAAAAAAAGTGAAAATGGAAATAAGGAAAGAAAGAGAAAAAAGGGAAATCGAAAAAAGGGAAAAAAAGGAAAAAAATATTGTTTGATTCTTGGTTTTATGGCATATCAACCATTGTGGGTTACTTAATGTCAAAGCTATCCTCATAGAAGAACAGTAAAAGTAAAGTTGGCGACTGTCGTCGAGGGCGACCAGAAGTCTCCCTTTTCAATAGCTACTACACTGATGTGTTGGGGAGAGTGCTACTCCTTTCCCTGGATTGCTCCACTTTACCCTTGTTACGTACCTTATATTGCTGAGTGTTAAGCAAGGAGGTGTCAAGTACCATTTTTTAAATCTTTGGTATGACCCGATCTGGGATTGAACCCCGGTCTCCCGGACCATTGGCAAACGCTCTACCCACTTGCCATGGGGGTGATACGGGGGGTTCATACCTTCCCCAAGGTTATGAGAACGAAAATGAACGTTATATTACGAATGGAGTTCAAACTGGCTTATTACAATGTCACAGTAGAGAACGTTAGCCACTACGCCGACAAAAAGAAGAGGAGTAAATGAATAAAGAAAAACAAAAAAAGATAAAGAAAAGGAAAATGGAAAAAAACTATTAAAGAAAGAAAAATGGAAGAATAAGAAGATGAAGGGAAAAGGAAAACGAAAAAAAACCCCAAAAAACAAACATTTGAAACGAAGGAAATAAAGAATAACTGAAGTCGACAGAGCGGTAATATATTAAATCTAACGTAAAGTTGGGCAGGTTTCGACCCCAGCTTGAAGCGTCCTGCGTTTCTAGTTACACTGAAGAATTGTGATACAGCCAAACAGTCTGTCTGTGGATGACAATATATACGCTCCTCTCCCGGGGGCTGAGCACTCTGGCGAAGGAATTAATGGCTGCCACCCGCGTAATGCAAAGCTCTTCTAACGAATTGAGCACTCCGGTAATGCAAAAATGATAAACAAACGAAAGCCAATACATAATGCGTTATAATTCCCGAGCTGACGTGGGTCCGCCTAAGGACTGAGTGGTAAGATACCTAGTCTAACGTAATGTTGGGTGGGTTTCGATCCTAGCTTGAAGCACCTTGCGTGTGTAGCCACATTGAAACAGTCTGTCTGAGGATGACTATATATATATATATATATATATATATATATATATATATATATATATATATATATATATATATATATATATATATATATATATATATATATATATATATATATATATATATAATGTGAGTTTCTATATGTGATTCTATATCCCTGAAAACATCAAAACTGAATAAATCATGTCAAGCCGTTAACATGATCAAGTTGCAATATGCACAAAGAAATTACGTTTAACACAGTCATGGAATATCTAATTTGCATAAAGATTTCAACAAGCGAGTTTTAATAAATAACCGTTCTTTGATATTCATGTGTAAAGTTATGCCTGTATTTTCGTATATCTATAAGAGCGAAAGTTTTGTGTCTTTTTTTTTTTTAATAAGAAAGCTATTAAAAAGAAAAAAAGAAATATGCCTTCTTTTTTTAATTTTGTTCATTTAGCAGTATTTTTCATGGTAACATCATCGGGTCAATTTTTTAATATATTGATACGATCCACTTTTAAGCAAAAAATAAACGAATTAAACTAAAGGAAATAAATAGCTAAAAAAAGAAATTATTGACAAAGTTCAATTTTTAACGTTCGCTAAGATTCAAGAGTTTTTTCTTTCCTTTTTTCTTTTTTACATTCATCGTGTCTGTATTTATTAAATACTTAAAATGACTTGAAATATTTATTTGAGCATTTATTTATATCTTTTATCATTTTTTCTTAAATATATATTTATTTTTTTGTTTTTCTTTTAATAAATTCTATCATATTCAATTATTCATTTTCTGGGTGTAAGATAAAAACATTGTTTTGAGATAAACATTAGTTTTTGTTAAACTTAAATGAAAAACTTTGAGAATATAAGAAGATCTGCATAGAAAGAATTAGGTGCTCCCTGAGCGAAAGAATCCCCCGAACACTTTTTGCAGCGTCCATTGCAAATTATGATATAGGAGTCCCAGTCCAAATCAGAGTCTAAACAGCGGAGTTTAGAACACGCTCACAGTATTCCCCGTTGAGGGGTTAAGAACTGTGCCTGAAGAAGGAGTCCTGGCTATAACACTAAACTGCATCTGGTGGTGAGGTTCCAGTTTTTGAGCTCTAAGGAGTGTGAACTGCTCCTTCATTGAAATTACTCTCAGGTCCTCTCTTTGTTATATAACATATGACATGGATTTTCGGTTCGTTCCTAGTGACCCTGTGTGCTTTGATAAGCTGTCACGTTGTGATTAGTAAACAGAGGTATGGCAACGCGTTGGAGCAGTCAGGTTCAACAGGTGTGTAACCGGAAGGAGACCACGTGATAAGAGAACCACGCGGTCAGTTTTAGATAAAGTGCAGAGAATCGAGAGTCGAGCCAGGGACACGCAGCCGATCAGAGGCGTAAGGTCGTCTCTGACGATACAGCTTAAAAGGTTGTGCAAGCGTTGGCACCCCTTGGCTCACGGAAGAAGATATGGGGCAAGAAGTCCCCTCTCTGAGTTTATGTCTCTCAATCTATCTGTCAACTAATAACAAACTGTGGGCCCCTTTCGAGAATAAAATGAGAGTTAAATTTTTATAAAGATGTGTTTCGTTCGTTCCTTGATTACTATACAACATCTTATCTTGAGTGGTAATACCAGTTAGGCTCCCATCGACGTGTCAGATAGATGTTTCCAAATGATTCGTAATAGATAGGAATACCTGCTATCATACAACCATGTGAAAAAAAAAATTGTTACACAAAAAATGTAAACATACCAACAATGTGCTCGATTCCCAAAACCTCGAAAGAAAATAACCCAAACGGTTTGGCATGTCCTTAAAATAAAATCAGTGGAGATCTTAGTTTGGTTTGTTTTCTTTGTTTAATATCAACCTTCAAGGGTTATCTAAGCCGAACCATCCTTGTAGAAAGACTATAGTTGAACTACAGGAATTGGACAAAATAATGGAAACGCCGGGAAATTTCAAATAAATTTATTTTAGTATGGTTTTCTGATTGCAGCCCTTCCGTGAAATCCGGCTTTTTGCAGCCCCCTTCTCACAGTTTTTGGGGAAACTGGGTTCTCGAGATGGTTATTAAGCCCTGCTGTAATTTTCGGAACTGTATTCTTGTGATCGTTCCAAAAAAGAGTCCGACGGTCCCTATCAGACAACTTTCGCTTTCTTCCGGAGTTTTTCTTCAGTGAGAAGGTTTTCCTTTTTCGTCAAATGCTGTCATTACTTTCGAGACAGTACTTCTTGCTCCACCAAATAATTCATTTTTTTGTTACACTAGCGCTTGACATACGAGCACCAACAATTTGCTTTTTTTTAAGTCTGATCGATCTGCCATTTTAATGAATTTTGATTAATTTCTTCCGATGATATCTGTAAAAAAAACAACAATTATAGTAAGATAAGACAAGAAAAATTATTAATAAATAAAAAAAAACATGAAAATAACAAACGTTTGATGGTTTTATAGGAGTTCAAAATTATGATACTAAGATTCTAGGTGTTTTCATTATTTTGTTCAACCCCTGTATTTAACTCATTGCTGGGCGGAGGGTGATGTAGTTCATACCTTTCCCAGGGGTCATTTGTCCAAACGTAAACGTTATAGCGTGACTGGAGTTCGAACTAGCTTACTTCCATGTTTTAGTCCAGCACCTTAGCCGCTACACCACGAGGACTTCACCGTAAAATTTGGGATACTAAACAAAAAATGTTGACTTATAACAAACGTTATATTCATTTGAGAAAAAGATAAACGTTAGCAATAATGAAATTCCATTGAAACAGATCCGGTTCTTTCTGAAATAAAGTGAGATTCTCTTCAAGAAAAACTAATTTTAAATTTTAAATTAAAAGAACCCACCCATGAGCTCAGTGGAACATAACTGGCTTCATCTATTACGAGTTCTTAGAATCTCTCTCTCTCTCTCTCTCTCTCTCTCTCTCTCAATATATATATATATATACATATTTTATTGATATTGTTATTAAAATCAATCTATATGATTTTTCACGCCAGTTTTAATTGCTTTTTTTTCATTTAGGTCAGTGACAAGTCTCCTTAAGTCTCCAGAACACACCTCAGTATTCTAACTGCTTTTACCAGTGATGTCGTCTGGATGGTTTCGATTCTTTCTCTGCTCTCCAGTTTCTCCAGTCTCTTTTTCAGGTCCTTGAATCATCGCAAGTTTTCTTGGGTCTCCAGGACAATTCAGAATATTCTAGATCATCTTAATAAAGCTTTAGTCCGCAATTATTATTATTATTTACTTTTTTAAGAATTTTTCACCCAGCGTTAGCTGAAGGTTTTTCACTGGAGTTTGAGTGACAACAAGTCTACTCAATCTCCAGAACCCTTCCCTGTAATAATGCTGTTTTCTTGGTGGTCTCTACTTGTCCTATTATTTAAAAGTCTTCCCGATGCCTTTACCTATCCTTTAGAGATTGTCCTATGGGTGCTAAACACATTTTGTATCATCGTCACCATCATATTTCATAGTTCTTTTTAGTTTTCTAGCAAGGTTTTTGGCACTTATATATCTTTTCGCTTATTTTATTTTCATTCTGATTTCGGTTTGGCCTGGTTTCTTTGTTTAATGGCATATTAACCTTTGTAGGTTATTTAATGCCAAAACCATTCTCATAGAAGAACAGTCATCATCATCATCATATCGTGCTGGCAGCACGGATATCCCTGACCCTTTCTCGCCACTCCTCCCTATCGTTCATCGCCCTAGGTAGGTCTTCAGGACAACAACCTGTATCCTCACATAGCTGCTGAATGTACGTTCGAGCTGGTCGTCCTGCTTTTGCGCGGCCATGTGTGGGGATCCATAAGAGTACATCTCTTATGAGTTCATCTCTGCTTCTCCAGCAGTGTCCTGCATGTCTGGTTCGTCTAACTTGAATAGTTTTCGTGATAGGGGGCAGGTGGCCGTACAGTTGGTGTCTTGTGGGGTGTTGCTGCCAGGGAGGATAAGAGGATTCATACCTTTCCCAATGGTATTTGTCCGAAAGTGGACCGTAGTGAGCGAGTTCGAATTCCAGTCGCGCTATTATGCGCGACTGGAATTCGAAATCGCTCACTATGATTTCGCAGTCCATCGCTTTAACCCTTGCACTACGAGGGACCCCCTCTATTTTCATTCTGTGGTCTGCTTGTACGGGCAAAGTTCCCTATTTGTCAGATTCTATTTTTTGTTGACTATTATTAGGTCTGGTCGTCTAGCCGAGATTAGGTGATCCGTTTGTATCTCGAAATCCCATTTTCAGGACAGATTCTGGGTTGTGCATATACCATTTGTTCTTTTGGCCAATTTTAAACTTCTTGCATAATTCCCTGTGGATCAACTTCCCCATTCAGTCGTGTCTCGTCTTATACTCTTTTTGCGCTAATTTACTGCATTCCCTCATTATACGATCGATCGTTTCGTCTCTATCACAACAAAATCTTCATCTGCTATTTTGTTGTGTCTTGTCTATTTTTGCTTAAACATAGTCCTTATGGCGTTTTTTTTTTGTGCCGTAAATAGAAGCGAATCAGTTTCTGTCTTAAGGTTTCGTGTGAGATTTTCTGTTTTCTTGCTATTGTTTTGCTGTCGTTGTTTGTGTTGTTTGTGGTCGCTCTAATCAGTCTTTCTTTGCTCTTTTTCATCTAGTCGTTGAGTCATCTAATCGATGTATCAACGATATCTTGAATGCTGGCAAATCCCTTTCTTCCTTCTTTTCTCTCTATCTCCGGGGTGTAAGTCCTTATGCATTGTCGAAAGTTTTCTTGTTCTCTGGTTCATTTGTTGAAGTTCTTCTTTCGTACTCTTGTTTAACCCTTTGATGAAATTTCAGCAATATAGTTTGGTTTCGAGTAGTTTTCTCGTTCTCTTGAAGTATTCTTTAAAAATTTTTTTTTTCATTTCCGCTTGTTTGATGGTGTCCGCTCCCAATATTCCCAAGTATTGGTAAGTTTCCTTTTCTCCGAGTGTTCTGATTTTTTCCTGATTTGGTAGTTATATTCTTTCCGTCATTTGTCATTTTCATCATTATTATTATCATCACGACAAATTTTTCTATGCCGAATTCCATCCCTATATTGTCACTGTATATCCTCACTCCCCGTATTAGGGTTTCCAGTCCTTTCTTATTTTTGGGAAACAGTTTGATGCTGTTCATGCACATTCAGAGGTTGATTTTTTTCTTGCGATTTATGCAGTTTGAATCCTCCTGAGCATTTCTTTAATATGTGTTTGATTCGCAACTTCGCTATGACAAATAGTAATGGTGATAGCGCCTCTCTCTTGAAGATTCCTCTCTGGGTTTTTACCTCCGCTAAGCTTTTTTCCCCAGTCAATTCCACTCTCCAGTTTTTCATCGTTTTCTCGATGGAATTCTTCTTCTTCTTCTTCTTCTTCTTCTTATTATTATTATTATTATTATTATTATCATTATTATTATTATTTATAAGAGTTTTTCGAATTAGCGTTAGCTGATGGTCTTTCACTGGAGTTTGAGTGACAGCAAGTCTCCTCAAGTCTCCAGGACTCTTCTCAATATTCTGGCAATTTTCAATAATGCTGTTGTTTGGATGGTCTCCACTCGGCCGCCAACTTCCAAATCTTCCAGACCCTTTAATAATCCTTTAGTTACCGTGCCAAAAGCACCAATCACAATTAGTATAATTGTCACCTTCATGTTCCATAGTTTTTTTCAATTCTCTAGCAAGGTCAATGTACTTATTTCTATTTTCACAATCTTTCAGTTTTATTCTGTGGTCTGCCGGGACAGCAAAGTCAACAATTTGGCAGATTTTCTTTTTTTTTTGTTGATTATAATAAGATCTGGTCTTCGGGCCGAGATTATTATTATCATTATTGTTATCTCATTAGAGTATTTCACATCAGCGTTAGCTGATGGTCTTTCACTGGACTTTGAGTGACAGTAAGTCTCCTCAAGTCTCCAGGACTCGTCCCAGTATTTTGGCCGTTCTCAATAACTTAGTAGTTTGGATGGTCTCCACTCGTCCGCCAACTTCCAAGTCCTCCAGTCCTTTTAGTAATCCTTTAGTTACTGTTTCAAACGCACCAATTACAATTGGTATAATTGTCAGCTGCATATTCCAAAGTTTTTCAATTCCCTAGCAAGGTCGAGGTACTTATCCTTCTTTTCACATTCTTTCAGTTTTATTTTGTGGTCAGCCGGGACAGCAAAGTAGACAATTTTGTATGTTCTCTTTTTTTTGTTAACTATTATTGGGTCTGGTCTTCTGGCCGAGATTAGGTGATCCATGTAAGTTCCATAGGAGTTTATGCATGTTATTTTTAGGACAGACGCTGGGTTTTGCATATACCATTTGTTCGTATGGTCAAATTTAGATTTCTTGCACATCTCCCAGTGGATCACCTTGTCGACCCAGTTGTGTCTAGTCTTTTATTCCTTCTGCGCTAATTTGCTGCATTCGCTTATTATGCGATTGATTGTTTCATCTCTGTCACCGCATACCCTACATTTGCTATTTTGTTTCGTCTTATCTATTCTCACTTTGATATGATTGTTTCTTACGGCGTTGTTTTTTGCTGCTGTTAGGAGAGATTCTATTTTTCTTTTAAAGTTTCCTTTTCTTAGCTACGTCCATGTTTTCTCGTGTGAGATGTCGTTTCTTAGTTGTTTAAAACGCCCATGGAGTTGTTTTTATTATTATCATTATTATTATTTACTCATTAGAGTTTTTCTCATCAGCGTTTGCTATTATTATTGCTATTATTATTATTATTATTATTATTATTATTGAAATAAAAGCTAAATGTACTTTTTCTGATCAAGAGGTGAACCGATTACTAAAATAATTCTTAGCACACCGTTACCATATCGTCGTGAAACCTTTTCAAACTAACCGCTCTTTATCAAGTTCTCTCGCACGAAAATACCATAGCAGTATTGGAATTGTCACTAACAGCTGCAATATTTCTGAATTGCATGAAATATACCTATACTTAAAAAGTAAACACTCACATATCAAATTTTCATAAGTAGATATCATATTATATCATAGGATATCGTTACTAGTCATATTAGTGCTGACAGATACGAGGTGCAATATGTTATTGCTATACATCTTATGAGATGACTGACCAATATTTATGATTTCAGGTTCAAATGAACAGCTATAGCAGGAAATGGAATACACCTTAAAAAACCTGATTGTCACAGCTGGGGAATTTCAAAAATGCATTCTAGACATAAGGAGACTTTAGAAGAACGATATGCAATAAATAGTTTTAAACTTTGAAAAAATACCAGAGAAACGTATGGAATGCTTCAGACTGCTTTTCGACTATCTTGTATGAATCGAGCATCAGTTTTTGAGTGGCATAAGAGATTCAAGGAAGGCAGGGAGTCTGTGAGGGATGATGAGAGGTGTGGGAGGAGTAAGGAAGTCAATAGACCAGAGTTGATTGGCCACAAGTTTAGAGTTAGGGTTACCGTGTTGAGGTTTTAAGGGAGTTCGGGAATAGATTCCGTCGGAAGAGGCCAGCACTCTTCAAATCGGGTCAGTGGCATTTCCACCAGGACAATGGACCAGTCCGCAACTCCATCCTTGTCTCAGACTATTTGACAAGATGGGCATCAAGACAGTTCCTCAGCCTCCCTATAGTCCAGACCTTGCTCCCTGTAACTTTTGGTTATTCCCTAAGCTCAGAGGCTGTCGTTATGAGGAGATGAAAGATGCTGTGACGAAGGTCATAGACACGTTCACACAAGAAGACCTCCATGGGGCCTTGCAGAAGTTGTTGGAACGGTAGAACAAGTGCATTGCAGCCGGAGGAGATTACTTAGAAGGGGACTAGAGTTTCATGTGTGTACTATCAATAAAAGTGCCCCTGTACGAAAAACGTCTGGAAACTTATCGTATGCACCTCGTATCAACCCAAGGGTCAGCGTTAAGACTGCCTATTCCACTGAATTTAGGACAACAATTGGCTCTCTATGCGGTCTATCTTTCTTCCGTGACCTTCACATTTTACCTCGCTGCTGCCCAATAGTTCGTACGAAAATGCACTACACGACACGATCTCACTATCTTCTCACTAGAGATGCCACTTGTGATGGAAAATGCAGTTGATGTGGACTCCATAGAAAAAGACAAGAAATTACTCTGAAAAATGATCACTCCCCGCCCGTAGCCACAAAAACACTGGGAAACGTGATCTTATTCGTGAACGAGGGTAAATCAGAAATCGTCCATGTATATCACTCAGACATACACAACCAAAAGGACGGTGAAGATCAGAAGAAGAGAAAGATTCTTTGATCAATGCTCTGCAACTCCTCTGATAACGTGACCCGTTGTGTGATGAGCAATCCAGTGTTTGCCATCTGGTGTTTCTGGAAGATATGTATCTGCAGTTCGAAGGTTCCTCTGACAGAGAGACTACGCCTTTATGATGCAACATGTGTTTCTTTGACGATGCACAATTGCAGCAGCTGCGCAGCTAATTACGTTATCAATTTTATCTTGAATAGAATTCTTATATTCTGTCATACCTCTTGGACGATCTATGTTGTATGTTATAGGAACCTTACTTATGTTATATTTTGTAGGGCCTTATCTATGTTGAATGTTATAGGGACCTTCTCTATGTTATATATTATAGGGACCTTGCTATATATATGTTACAGGGACCTTATCTATCTTATATATTATTGGGACCATACTATATATATGTTACAGGGATCTTATACATGTTATGTGTTATGGAGACCTTACTATATATACATGTTGCAGGAACCTTATCTATGTTATATTTTACAAGGACCTTACTCTACGATGGGTCAGTTCCTATCTCTTCCTTGCTTCTTCTGCAGATGGTCGCGCTGTGTCGCTCTGGTGCCACCATTTTTATTCATGTTTCCTATCATCTGACCAGTTGGCTGGGCCTGTTGAATACACCTTCTACATCTCTGCAGAGTGGTAAGTCCTTCCGCAACGAGTGTCCTGATATGACGCTAAACTGCATCTGATAGTGAGGTTCCAGTTCTGGAGCTTTTGGAAATGTGGAGCACTCCTTCATTTCCATTACTCCCAGGTCCACTATGACCTAGAGTGGTAGCACCTGATAAGGTCCTGTCAATGGGTCAAATAAAACTGTTTGATCATTTAACAGTGCACAAACAAATAAATGACTTATGTTAAATCAAATTGTAAGAAATTGAACCGTTTGATCATTTAACTGCGTGCAAACAAATGATTGATGTTTAGTTGAAACGTTAATGATACATAGCAATAAGTGGAGTAATTTAACTGTATGCTAACGAATGAGTAGTGTTAAATAAGAGTCAAATAGCAGTACTTGTGTGATACCCACCTAGCGACCGGGCCCCGACTTATCAACTTCTTTAAACCAATACTATTTATGGCCAGTGATTCATCTAGTGGTATTTCACATTTCACAACGGCCACACAAAATACAACCAAGGGGGTGGAAGGAAGAACAAACGAACAACATGGACTTGGGTATGTTCCAAGCGTAAGAAAGGGAGTTTTGTGTGACTCTGTATTCTCCGTGCATCCGTAGACTATCGCCGGCGCGTATTTTGCACGAAACTTCTACAAAAGGCACCAACAATGCGGACATGTTCTCGCGTTGGTTAACCCGGCCTCTGCGTAGCTCATCAGCTCTTAGCAGTCGCCTTTCTGACTTTTGTTGACTCTGTCATTTTCTGGACAGCCAACTCAAAGCCGACCGTTCTCCTCTGCCCTCCGTTGTCAACTCCTCTCTCCGTCTTCCTTTGTCGAATCACCTTCTCCTTTTCTGGCACCTTCATCTGCTCATCCATTTCCGTTCTCGCAGGAGATCTCGAGCTCAAGCCCTCTGTTTGGGTTTCGCGCCAAAACAGACCAAGAGACCGTCTGCTCGGCACACACACCCACATAGTGTCACACTTGAAACTCTTTAACTGTGTACCAAAATTGAATTGTTAGTGTTACATAGCGATGTTTGAAAACGTTTATGTGCATATAAAACTATTGATGTTTGCAATATTTGAAACCATTTGAGTGCAAACAAATGGTTACTTTTATTTAGAACTATCTGTGTTAGAACATTAAGAACCATTAATGTATGTGCAAACAATATTAACATTTGTGCAAACTAATTAGCTCTGACTCATTTTAAAATAAGATTACCTGCAAACTATTGACTTACAAATCATATGTATAACCATTTAACTATATGCAAACTAATGAGCTCTGGATCGTTTATAAATGTTATATACAAACTATGCGTTTAAAAATAATATGTATTTAGAGGATCTAGCATGAGATAACCTACAAGGGTTGGTATGCTATAAAATACAATTAACGTAACCTACACAAACCCTATATTCTGTTATGATCACTCATTGTTTTAAGTTCTCTGCGGAGATGAGGTATGACAAAGCGACTACAATTTCACGTGCGTTTAAAAATAATACGTACAAAGAGGATCTGGCATGAGATAACCTACAAGGGTTGGTATACTATAAAACCCAATTAACGTAACCTACACAAACCCTATATTCTGTCATCATCGCTCATTGTTTTAAGTTCTCTGCGGAGATGAGGTATGACAAAAAGACTAGAATTTCACGTGCGTTTAAAAATAATATGTACAAAGAGGATCTGGCATTAGATAACCTACAAGGGTTGGTTTGCTATAAAACGCAATTAACCTAACCTACACAAACCTTATATTCTGTCATCATCGCTCATTGTTTTAAGTTCTCTGTGGAGATGAGGTATGACAAAGCGACTACAATTTCACGTGTACATTTTGCTTTTATGTCTTGGCGACTTTTGATCATTATCCGCTGCTGCATAAACGGAGAATCAGTGAGTAAGACGGCGTATTTAACCGTTTGGACCGAAGGTTTCTCCCTAACAAACAAATTCATTTCTAACTCTTGAACCCTTTTGGTCACCTGTTAGAAACTATTCGATAAATGCTGTGGTCTCACATTGACCGCAAGTTCATTGACTGTCAATCATAACGATTAAAACTACGGTGTTTTTCCACACGTTTTACAGCACAGAACTCAATGAGAATGGTACACTACATGTCAATGATAGACATCACCAATATACAATGAAACAATATCTATCATGCTGATTACTACAGATATCAAAATAAAACTATACCTTGGTTTTGTTTCGTTTTTCAACCATTGTAGGTTTTTTAATACCAAATCCAGTTTATACATATATATTAGATATATATGTTTTGTAAACATAAATCAACAAAGTATAATGGTTTCAAATATTCCTACCTATCTCTAACAATTTACCATCCATCATTTGTTTACAGTTAGATGATCAAACAGTTCTATTTCAAGCATTTCAGATTAGTACAGTCATTTGTTTGCACATAGTTTAAATGTCAAACAATTTCATTTGATTCACAGATAAGACCGTTACAAGTGCTACCTCTCCGGGATAACGTGGACCAGGTACCGATTGCAATGAAGGGGTACTTCGCATTTCCCGAAACTCCGGCATTACTGAAACCTCACCATCAGATTGTTTAGTGTCATATGTTACTCTCAGCGTCTTGTGTAATAAGGACCGCATCAACCCTCACCGTTGGTCAACCCTAGGTGAGAATCGTGACGCCTGGTGTCTCAGTACCAACAATGTTATTATCTCTTTCTTTGAAAACACCTACAGGACCATTTTTAAGGACAAGGAAAACAATCCACAACGCTATGCCATCAAACTCTTAGCAGGCCTTCAGTTATAGCCACTGTGACTGTGCCTGTCTATTCCATATTGGCCTTATCAGCCTTGAATATGTCGACAGTCAATGTGAACCACCCACTTATCTTTGTTCATAAAACCAAGCCATGATGATTTTGATGAAAGAATAATATGAAATAAAACAAATATCAAAATAATGTAAAAAATTCATGTGAAAAAATTAAAACGTAGCACCTTTCTGATTGAGCAGCTTCATATGAAAAAGGAACTTTGGCGTAACTGTTAGAGTGTTCGCCAATACCCCGGGGTTCAATCCCGGGGTTCATACCAAAGACTCAAAAAATGGTACTTGATTCCTCCTTGCTTAACACTCAACATTATAATATACGGATTAAGGGTAAGGGAGCAATCCAGAGAAAGGAGTAACACCCTTCCTAATACCTCGTTGTTGTAGCTACTTAAAAGATACCCTTCGGTACCAACTTACCTGCAGACATGGTGTTTGTTCTCCAGCAGCTCCAAGTGACGGGAAAAATACAGGAAACTGTATGTAATATTCGTTGATCTGACGAGGGCATTCGACACAGTCAGCAGAAGGGGAATGTGGCCGATCATTGAACGAGCGATCTGTCCTCCAAAGTTCCTGAACAGAGTCATCCAGCAGTACGTGGCCAAAGCAGACGCAACGGTGACTTTTAAGAGCCCTTCACGATCAGCAACAGAGTAAAATCAAAGCTGAGTCCAGGCAACAACTCTCTTTAACATCTTCACCATGATGTTTACAAAGACTACGAAAGATTTTGATGAGGAGGACAGATTTTGCATCAGAAACCACCTTGAAGGCAGTCTATTTAATCTCCGACAATTATAATCCGACACGAAAATCCTGCAGAAACTAATACAAGATCTCAGCTTTTCCAACGATGCTGCCCTTGCTCCCGACGTAGAAAGAGCTTTGCAGAGCATCAGCTCCTGTTTCAGAGGTTACTCACCTTATTGAGCAAGAATTCAGCTTGAAAAGAGGGAGGTACTTCACGAGCCTCGACTTCACATATCACTATGGTTATGACTTAGTTACAGCAGGTCTATTAATTCACCAAGCTTGGGAGCATCTTCACATCAGATGCCAAGATCAACAAGTAAATCGACAACTGGCGGTATGTACCATAGCCAGATACGGCTATGTGTGAAACGTACATCGAATATTCATAACATGTATACATAGAACATTGGAATTTCGAAACACGAAAAACACTTACGACTTCTTAGTTCACGTACGATACTTTTCATTACCTTTGAGTTTAAAGGTTCATCGACATAAGGAGAGAGATATACATTCTTTCTATTCTGGCTTTTCCATCTGCCCCCCATCTCGTACGGCATCCGTCATAAGGCCCCCGCGAGCAAGCAAAAGTCAACAGTCTTCTCCCGAGGCAGGACTCAACTCAACTAACTGACTTTTTCAAAATCCCCCAAATCCTCCGCGCGCTTCCGGTGCGTGACGTCACCCACACTCTGTAGTCTCGTTTCCAAGCTGGGCTATTGTGACATTTCTGAGTGACACGTCCGCTCCGCGCGAGCGTGAACACCTGCATTAATGTTGCACCTAAGTAACCCATGTACAGAGCCGAAAGGTTCTCTGCCTAACTAAAACCAAAGGCATAAAACGAAATCCCTCGGTCATTATATTACCGGTATAAGCGCGTTTGGTACAAAAATTACCTGAAGACTAGCTCAAAAATTAGTATTTACAGAGCTATAGTTTTTGCCACCCTACCTACTATATGGCTCAGAGTCCAGAGTCACTTATTATCATCACGTAAAACTCTTAAAGCGGTTCCACAAGCGCTACCTTGGAACTATTTTGAACATCCACTGAGGGGACTTAGTCACCAATATTATTTCTGAACGGTGAAATATCCACAAGCCATCCTAACAAAGGGGCACCAAAGAAACAATTCAAGTGCTGGATGAAAAAAAAAACTCTTGCTACCTGTCACAGTAACCCCTCACAGATGATCCTCTTTAGCCGAGAGTCGTGATGCTTGGCGATTGACTATCGACCATCCACAGCCACCGGGTCACTTTCAAGAACAAGAAAGACGATCCACAACGCAATGCCATTAAACTCTTATTAGGCCTTTTGCTGCGGTTGCTGTGCTCGTGTCTACCTGTTCCACATTGGCCTTATCAACCGCGAATATGTCGACAGTCAATGTGGATCCCCCACTTATTAATCTTTGTTCAGGGAAGCAAATCATGATGATGGTGATAAATGAATAAGAGGAAGTAAAACTAATAATAAACAATGGTGATAGACATTCATGTAAAAATAATTAAAACGTAATGTGTGACAATGTTGAACGTCTGAGCCAATATATTTTCCATATAACGAAATTTCTTGTAAACGACAGGTTCTTGAAATGATTAAATATTCATAATTATTTGGATTGACGCAAATTTATGCAATATTCATGGTAAAAAGTTCCTCCTTTCAATCTGACCAGCTTCTTGTTGGTTTCGACTTGATTTGTATTCTGTTTTACTTGAGCCGCTATCAACTTAGAGAAATTGTGTGAGCTGTGTAATTTCTTCGACATATAATTTCGTATACTTTAAAAGGAAAATAACTAAAAATGAGTTTCCTTTTCTTTTTACAACATTCAGCTGTATTTGAGTGTCAATATTACTGAACTGATGAGCACCTCATGTGGTATAATCCTATTTACCAACCCCTCCGCTCGGGCAGGATATGACACAGGGTCAGTTTTTAAGCGGAGTTTAACAGGTTTGAATTCAGATTTTCCTTCTCCTAGACTAGTTGCCTCATCAAGGCTGAAGAACTAGTCTGTCCTACTATTTACCCATAGCTGGAGGGAGAATAATTGGATTCATACCTTTCCCAAGGGTATTAGTGCTATGTGAAAATGCAATCAGTCTCGTCTAGGATTTGAACTCGTATCGCCGTGTCCATTTCCCTACGACGATAACCATTACACCATGGGCACCTTGTGTGGTGTTATGATCAGCAAGTTAGGCAAGCTGATCATTGTTAGTAAGTTTGATTCTGACTGGGTATCACATACTTTTGACCTTGCTTCAATAGATCAATACATATAATTAATTATACTTAATAAATGACTCCAACTATCGGTAAAAAGTAAGGCAGACAAGGCTTTTTTCCTTGGTATGGCAACTAGAGTAGAAGAAGGAAAGCTGTAAATTCAAACCTGTTAAACTTTAAAAAATAAACTTGTGTCGCATCCTGCTCATGTGGAGGGGTTAATAAATATATACATTAGTTATGTACGGAGACTGGATAGAGCGATAGATGGTAAGGAAGGATGGAGAGAGAGAGAGAGAGAGAGAGAGAGAGAGATGGATGGTGAGAGAGAGAGAGAGAGAGAGAGAGAGTCAAGGAATTCTGAAATGTCTGCGTGACTTGATCATTCTGAGGGTAATATATATATATATATATATATATATATATATATATATATATATATATATATATATATATATATATATATATATATATATATTCAACTGATTTCAATACAAAAAAGTGTTAATTTTTATGCAAAAAATAAACTCGAGAAGCTATACATTTTCGTGTCTGTATTTTTTGCATTTTATGACCAATCAGCAAGTTCGTGCAAATTTTAAAATTTCTTTCAGATTTCGCAGGCGACAATATTTGACTTGACACGAAAATTTCAAGGACCGAAACCCAAAATGAGTTTAGAAATCTTTTTTCCTCTTAGATTGTTAAAATACATTTTCTAACCAATCAGAATCATAGATAAATCATTACCCTTTTTTTAAAAATCTAATTTCTAGCTTACCTCGGGGCATATATTTCATGGCTGAATGATTATTTTTGGCTGTTAGCATTTTTGCTGAACATCATTTTTAATCCTCTGATGTCTGCAAAATAACAGACATGAATATGAATAGAGATGTAGAATCCTTTTTAAACAGAAACTTCAATAACATCATGTACCGATGTTACATATACATTATATCTGTCAACCCCACTAATACTTAATATCTCTCTATCTCTCTTTCTCAGTCAGTCTCTCTCTCTTTCTCTCTCTCTCTCTCTCTCTCTGGAAATACCTATACACACACATATACATACACATACACACACACATATATATACAGAAAGAGAGAGAGAGAGAGAGAGAGAGAGAGAGAGAGAGAGTCTGGTTTACTTTATCTATTTAACAGCATTTAACTCCTTATGGGTTATCTAATACCAAAAGTTGATTCCTTTGTAAGAGCTTGATCATCAACATCGTCGTCATCATCATCATGTCGTGCTGCTCGCGTGGATTTCCTTATCTCTTTTTCGCCATCCGTCTCCATTATCCATCGCTTTCGGCTGGTCTTCCAGGTTACATCCTGTGTCCGCTGCTGTAGATAGATTCTAGCTGATCGTCCTACACTTGCGCGTCCATGTGAAGGGGTCCATAAGAGAAACGTTGCTTGTGAGTTCGTCCTTGCTCCTCCAGCAGTGTCTCGCATGTCTAATTTGGATGGTCTTTGAGATGGGAGGTTGGTGGCTGTACAGCAGTTATTTTGTAGGATGTTGCTTCCTGGATTCGTTTGATATAGCTTGTAGAATCTTTGTGCCATTGCCATCAAGATTTTTCTCTATATGCTAGTCAGTGTCTAAGTAATGCATCCATACAGTAGTATGGATACGACTGCCGCTTGGAAAAAATTGTGTCTTATCTTATCGGATACGTTTGACTTCCATATGATCAATAACCTATCGATAGCTGTCCATGCCTTCGCTAGTCACGTATTGATGCCATTTTCGGTAGATGAGATGCAGCTTCCGATGTAGGTGAACTTGTCCACTAGTTTAAGCGAGCAACCATTTAGTGGCCCCAATACTTGATTATAATTACAATAATATTTTCGACTTTCCATTGTTTTTTAAGTCAAACTTTTTTATTGATCGGTAAAAAAAAACAACCTTTTTTACACAGTTATATCGTCTCAAGCATTCCTATTTGATATAAATAATTTTCAAATTCATACACGTGACGAAAGCAGCTGATTGTTATGTAACACGGTTAATTTGTTTTTGAGGATATTGTTGTTTTATAATGTTCTTCACAGGCCTCTGCATTGTGTTATTATTTGGTTTAGTTTGGTTTGATTTTATGGCATTTTAACCATTGTTGGTTATTGAATACCAAATCCAGTTTACACACACACACACACACACACACACACACACACACACACACACACACACACACACATATATATATATATATATATATGATTTGTAAACATAAATTAACAAAGTTAAATGTTTCCAGTTATTGCTATCTATCACTAAAAATTCAATTAAACAATCATACGTTTACACAGTTAAATGATCAAACAACTTGATTTCAAACAATTAGTTTGCACCCAGTTAAAATGTCAAACCGTTTTTTGATTCATTGAAAGGACCCTATCTGATGCAACCTCTTCAGACCACAGTGGATCTGGGAGCGATGGCAATTCAGGTTTGGTTTGATTTTATGGCATACTAACCATTGTTGGTTATTGAATACCAAATCCAGTTTACACACACACACACACACACACACACACACACACACACACACACACACACACACACACACACACACACATATATATATATATATCTCATTTGCAAACATAAGTTAACAAAGTTAAATGTTTCCAGTTATTGCTATCTATCACTAAAAATTCAATTAAAAAATCATTCATTTACACAGTTAAATGATCAAACAGCTTGATTTCAAACAATTAGTTTGCAACCAGTTAAAATGTCAAACCATTTTTTGATTCACAGAAAAGACCCTATCTGATGCTACCTCTTCGGAGCACAGTGGACCTGGGAGAGATGGTAATTCAGGTTTGGTTTGGTTTTATGGCATTTTAACCATTGTAAGTTATTTAATGTTGAATCCAATTTATTCATATATATTAGATATTTATGGTTCGAATTCATATCGAGATTTCGAACTGAGCTGCGTGTCGATGAGTATACGACATATGCAGTGTAAGAAGGCTATATTATATTGGCAGTGATCAGTATATGTGACCCCGGAGACAGGCCGGAGATTTTATATTTATAGCACCCTAACAGGTACAATCACTAAAAGTCAGAGTGGATCTGGAAGTAATGGCAATAAAGGGGTACTCCACATTCCCCAGAGCTTCCTCAATGGAACTTCTTCACTGGATGCCGTTTGGTGTAATACCCAGGACCCTCACATTTGGAGGGCGTCTTACTCTTCTACAGAAGATGAAGTGGACGTATTCTAAACACCATCTACAGAATGAAGAAAGAGGGTGAAAACTGATTAACATATTCCTAGTTTCAACCACTTGAAATTATTAAGAAAAAGAAAATAGGATGAAAAAAACAAAACAAAAAAGCCCCCCCCCAACCCAAACCAAACCAAACAAAAACAAACAAAAAACAAAAAATAAAACAAAAACAAACAAAAAAGCAAGAACTGAAATATGAATTTAGTTATTTTCTGTTTCCTAGCACAAATTTAAATATTCATGCGATATTCCTTATTTACTTTGATATTCTAGTTTCTACATAAATTACCAAACGCAGTCAAACCTAAAGGCTTGGATTGATTTCTTCTTTTACTATGGTTTGCTTCAGTTTTATGGCATATTAACCATTGTTGGTTATTTAATGCCAAATCCCCCCCCATATATATATATATATATATATATATATATATATATATATATTTATATAATTTGTAAATACAGTTTGTTGATAACACTTTTAAACCGACCTGAGCTCATTTTTCTTTGCACGCAAATAGTTTCAAATATTTCTATCTAATATGAATAATTCTATTTATTATTAATCATTTATCTAATGCTTCAAAGTCTTGCTATGTATCACTAACAATTGAATTAAAATCAATCATTTGCTTACACACGGTTAAACAGTTCTATTTCAAACAATTCAATTTAGTATTATACAATATTAATCACTATTACTATTTAACACTAATTATTCTATATAACACAATTCATTAGTTTGCACACAGTCAAATAGATCCAAGTATTGCTATGTATCCTTAAGAATTTACTTAAACACCAGTTATTTGTTTACACACAGTTTCTATTTCTAGCAATTAAATTTAACGTATGTCATTTGTTTGCACACTGTTTAAATGTCAAACGGTTCTATTTGACTCATAGATAGGAAACTATCAAGTGATACCAATCTGGGGCCGAGTGGACGTGGGAGCAATGGCAATGAAGGGGTACGCCACATTCCCTAAAGCTCCAGCAGTACTGAAGCCTCACCATTAGATTGTTTCGTGTCATATTCCAGGACACTGCAGAGATGTCATTTTTTTGTGTACAGTTTAAATGTCAAACAGTTCTATTTGACTCATAGATAGGACTCTATCAAGTGGTACCACTCTGGGGCCAAGTGGACAGGGGAGCAATGGCAATGATGAGATACTTTGCGTTTCTTAAAGCTACAGTTTAATGTCATATTCCAGGACACTAGTTGAAGGTGGGAGGATCTTACACCTTTGCAGGGATACAGTCAGTGTATTCTACAGCCTCAGCCGATTGGGCTGGTTCCTTTATTAACAGGTTGGATGACCAGCTAGAAGCTATATACAACAGCTCTGTGCCGATACAGGATCTAGCCTGGAAGACCTCCCGGGAGCGATGGACGATAGTGACGGGTGGTGAGAGTGGGTTAGGGAAGATTGCGCAAGCAGCGCGACATGATGATGATGATGATATAAATTACGATGGGCAGTCAAACATAAAGGTTTGAGCTGGTTTCTTTGTTTAATAGCATATCAACCTTCGTCGGTTATCTAATACCAAAACTATGCATTTAGAAGAACAGTAATGATTCAATTTGATTCTTAACTGGGTGATTAGAGAGTTCATATATTTTCTAAGGGCATTGATCTGAAAGTGAACGCAATAGCTCGACTGGAGTTCGAAATCGCTTACTACGATGTCACAGTCAAGCATGTTAGTCTCTATGTCACGGGGATTTCCTCTTTAAAGACGAGTTGTTGATATACATGATAATTTATACAGGTTCGCTCAAAATGTTATGTTTTGACCTTTTGACCCGGCCAAAAATGCCATTCAAGGTGATGCACCGGAAGGAGGTGACAAATTCTAATGGCAGTTATGAGAGGAAATCGCGTGGGTGGAAATTGGCTGATGATGTGGTACGAGGTAAAAAAAATTCCCATGGTACACACATAGACTGATGCACCGGAAGAGAGTGACCTCTGAACTGCATGAAAGTTATTTCCGCTTGATGACGATTAAACATTCGATTTCAAAGAACGAGTGAGCGTCGAACGATTATATAATTCAGTTGAGTTCGGCCAGCCAGAGAGTTGGAATTCCAGTCAGTTGGAGACGAAATGTGGTAGGGAAAGCCACATCAGGCCGAAGGGGCCTTTGGGCCCCGATGAGTTGAGGTCCGGAGAAGATGCTGATAAGATGCAATAAAGAAAGCCAGCACCCAGTAGTGTGGACCCCAGCATCAGGAGAACAAGAAAGACACAACGTTGCCGGCCATAACCTTGGGGGTCAAAATATTGCAGTTATGTTCGATCTCCAGCTCCCTCTCACACGCAAACCCTGAACAACCCTTTCGAACCCTTACAAATAAAGTGAGAGGTAAATATTGTTAAAGAAGTCTTCCTGCGTCTGGTATTCATTGCGTCAGTATGTATCCAGCATATATATGTATATTTCTGCATGAACATGTATATGTGTATATAAGCATATTTATTATGTGAGCATATAGCAAAAAGACATATAAAAACTTAAACAACTTTTGAAAAAAATATTTCAAGAAAGATTCAATTGTAAATGCTTAATTGTAATCATAAGATGTTTCATGTTCACTTGCTTTTTAAAAAATGTACTTTTTTAATTTACCTAACCACAGTTATATGATATCAGGTGTTAGCTACGTTGGCTGGGGGTCAAAAAATAAGCCGACTGCATCTCTGTTGAAGGGTAAGACTCCCTCCCAACGAATGTCCAAGATATGACGCTAAATTATCTGTCAGTGAGGTTCCAATGAATGTGGAGTACCTTTCATTGCCATTACTCTCAAGTCCACTCTGAACCAATGAAGTAGTACCTGTTAGCGTCTTATCTATAGATCAAATAGAACTATTTAATCTTTTTCTATACTTGAAACAATTTAACTATGCGCAAATAGATGACTAGAATTAAATTGGACAGTTAATATTACATAGTAATACTTGGAACTATTGATCTGAATCCAAATGAAGGAGTAATAATGAATAGAATTATTAGTGTTGAATGGCAATACTTAAAACCATTTAGCTTCGCGCAAACAAATGATTAGTATCTAATTAGATAGAAAGATCACATAAATAGCACGATTTATGTTAGATAGCAATAGTTGAAACTATTTATTTGAGTGCAACACACATGAGCTCTGGCTTGTTTGAATTTACCAACAAATTATTTGTTTAAATTTATATATATTGTTACGCCGCCATGTGCCCCGCGGGCTTGCAGGGTGCTGTTCGTTCACGCAGGGCAGAGATGTTGGCTGTGGTTTGCTGACTCTATTTAATGTTACAGATATCACCAACTCTCTAGCTGAACCACATTTTAAAGCCACCAGGTGGGTTATACGAGGGGCTTTTGATAAGTTTCCAGACTTTGTTCGTATGGGCACTTTTATTGATAGTACACACATGAAACTTTAGTCCCCTTTGAAGTAATCTACTCCGGCTGAAATGCACTTGTTGTATCGTTCCAACAACTTCTTCAAGGCCCCATGGAAGTCCTCTAGTGTGCGTGTGTCAATGACCTTTATCCCAGCCTCTTTCATCTTCTCACTTGTCTCATGACGACAGCCTCTGAGCTTAGGGAATAACCAAAAGTTACAGGGAGCAAGGTCTGGACTATAGGGAGGCTGAGGAACTGTCTTGATGCCCATCTTAGTCAAATAGTCAGTGACAAGGATGCCCATCTTAGTCAAATAGTCTGTGACAAAGATGGACTGGTGTATTGTCCTGGTGGAAATGCCACTGACCCGATTTGAAGAGTGCTGGCCTCTTCCCTAGGAATCTCTTCCTGAACTCCCTTAAAACCTCAACGTAGTAACCTTAACCCTTTGGCCAATCAACTCTGGTGTATTGACTTCCTTACTCCTTCCACACCTCTCATCCTCCCTCACAGACTCCCTGCCTTCCTTGAATCTCTTATGCCACTCAAAAACCGATGCTCGATTCGTGCAAGATGGTCCAAGAGCAATCTGAAGCATTACATACGTTTGTGTGGCATTTTTTCTAAGTTTAAAAGATAATTTTATTGCATATCGTTCTTCTAAAGTGTCAGATTGCATTTTTGAAATTCACCAGCTGTGAAAATCAGTAGAATGTATTCCATTTCCTGCTATAGCTGTTCATTTGAACGTGAAATCATAAAAATTGGTCAGTCATCTCATAAGATGTATAGCAATAACATACTAAATTTTCAAGAGTCTAAGACAATTTTTAAATGCCCATACGAAAAAAGTCAGGAAACTTATGGAATGCACCTCGTAAGTGAATTATTAAAAGTCGACACAGCTAACTGGCTATCTTGCCCCCTCAAATACGAGGTCTTCGACAAATGCAATGCTTCAGCAACAAACAAGGTCTCTGAACTGCCGTGTTTGGGTCAACAAAATTAATAACAATATTGTTTTATTAAATAAAAGAAGGAAACAAAGTAAAAAACAATTCAGGTAAAAGTCACGAGCGAGAAAGTTTTTATCTGGAAAGAGCCTCCATTAAAATATTCGTATCCCGGACGAGGTCCCCCATTTAATATCCATTAATGTTGGAAGGTGAGAAATATAGTTCGTCAGCGGTAGGCACGTTCCGCTTTCTTTAATCATTGGGGAAATATTCCCTCTTTTCTCCTCTATCTTATTAGAGTTATTCTTCCTCCCGTAATTTGCCTTTTATTCACGTCAGCATGAATGCAGCAAGATAAATTTGAATATACTTAAATTGTATATTCACTTACTTGGGATTCCGTGGCGTGTATTCTTTTCTCTTTTTCCTCTCGTTATTGGATTTCCATAACACGTTGGTAGAAGAATACACGTCTTATTTCAGAAAAAAAAACAAGATTAATTTTTGTCTCTTTTCTCGTGGGCATGTCTTTTCTTTGGGTATTCGTTTAACGAGGGTCACCATACCTCGGAGTTTGAGTTCATTCAAAGGAGAAGTTTTTTCTTTTCTCTCAGTGTTCTCTGCGTAGCATGACTTTGGAATGTGGGTTTCTTTCATATCCCAAATTATGTTCTAAGTTTTCAACGAACAAAAGGCAACTCCTTATGTGTCTTCATCCTTCGACAAATAAACGGCAACTGCTTAGTTTCCGTCGTTTGAAAATTTACCACGTGTTGGCTTTTTGGCGGCATCTTCCTCAGTACCAATCATGGTCTACGATTTGTTTCTCCTCTGACGCATACATGTCTAATACGGAGTGGAGTTCTCCCATGCCCATGTCAGCTTGTACAAATAGAGAGGGTTGAAGAGAGACGGTCCCTCTTTCCACTACTAATTCTGTTTACTACTATCATCGTCTAATAGCTAGCGTGTCCCACCTCTGTCCCCATAACCCGGTGAATGTATGAGGGTGTATATTTCCTCGTCACACACACACACACACACACACACACATATATATATATATATATATATATATATATATATATATAAACAAGATTTGGCATTAAATAACCTATTTTGCTTGATATGGCATAAAACAAAACCAGACCAAACCAATCACAGATTCACTCTTTCCTGGAGTGGTACCACCTGATAGGGTCCTATTAATGGGTTAAATAGAACTGTTTGACTATTTAAACTGTGTACAAACAAATGACATACGTTAAATTGGATAGTTATAAATAGAACTGTTTGACCATTTATCTGTGTGTAAACAAATAACTGATGTTTAAGTAAATTTCTCAGGATACATAGCAATACTTGGATCTATTTGACTGTGTGCCAACTAATGAATAGTGTTAAATAGAATAATTAGTGTTCAATAGTAATAGTTGGAACGATTTCATTCTCTACAAACAAGTGATTAATATTGAATAGAATTATTAGTGTTTGATAGCAATAATTGAAACAATTTAACTGTATAGAAGCAATAGTAATAATAGTGTGTGCAAAAAATTTAGTTCTAACTCATTTAAAAATAAAAAATCACCAACAAAATATTCACCTACAAATCATATATATATATATATATATATATGGAAGTAAATAATGGATCGTAATCCGACAATATGTAAATAAAAATTATATACGTCTGTACTGTGAAACTTCTATTGGTGATTTAAAATTTTCAGAGGCATATACATTTGAAAAAGCCAGACTTATAGGATTAGAACTTCGTCGAAAACAAGGAATGATTCGAAATCTTTCTTGATAAATAAACGGAGATTAAATTCTACACAATATTTCTTTTAAATCGAATGACGTAATTCAAAACAACAAACGCTGATTCATTAATCAAACAGCCAACTTTTTAATTTGGAATTACTTATGTATATCTGTTTAACTGTGGGCAAAAAAAAAAGATGGATGTTAAATTGTTACTGTTTCATGAATATATTTGAACCCATTTAACTTTGCGCAAACAAATGATTAATAGTAAATAGAATTATTTGTATTTGGTTGAAATACTTGAAACCATTTAACTATGTAGAAAAGAATGAACTTAAGCCCGTTTCAAAAGGTTATCAAGAAAATGTGTTTATAAATCATAAATATTCAATATATATCTATCAACAGAATTTGGCATTTCATCATCATCATCATGTCGTGCCACAGGCACGGATATCCCTAACCCTCTCTCGCCACTTCTCCCCATCGTTCATAGCCTTTGGCAGGTCTTCAGGGCTACATCCCGTATCCTCACATAGCTGCTGTATGTATGTTCGAAAAGCAGGACGACCATTTGGCAGTTAATAACCTACAATGATTGATATGCCATGCAAACCCAACCCAACCAACCAAACCAAGCCGGAATTTTTATATGGAAATGCGGGAGAATTGTTGAAATGAAGATCAAGTGTTTCTCTGCGAAACTGTGTATCGTGACTGTCAATAATGTTCTGAGTATTATACTAAACTGAATTTGGTAGTAAGACTTTTGTTCTTGTGTTCTTTGCAGTGTAGAATCCCTCATTTGTTTGCATTACACCTTGTTTCCCTCCAATCAAGAGTAATTGTATCTATCATAGGTCCATCGATAGGTCAAATGCATCTACTTGAAAATTATTAATATTAGATAGGAATACTTGACACCATATAACTGTAAGCAAATTATTTGTATCAAAATTAGTTATTTAAAGCTTTGAAATTAAAGTAATTTAAAGGTTTATATTTATTTATAAGTTTATTATTTGTAGTTACTTGAAACCGTATAACGCTTTGTAAAAACAAAATGAGATTCTTCTTATTATTAGATTGGAATAGTTATTTTAAACCATATCATTGTAAAAATTAATAGAATATATCCTCTGAACAAAATAACCTGAAAAGAGTTGACAAGCTTTACAACCAACCACCAACCAACCAACCAACCAGCCAACCATCTTTAGTAGAATTAAATTTGTATATTTTGAGAAATCACTATTTCTTTTGTTGATATCCTATATTACCGACTTTAGCTACAAAATCTGAAAGTAGAATTATATTCGAGATTTTATGATCCTAGTCATTCTGATCATCAAAGGGGTTGTGACAGCACAGATTATTTTGACTCTCTCCAGTCATCGCACTTGGTAAGTCTTCTAGACGTTACCCAGTTTCCACACACAGCTGACGAATGTAAATTTTTGCTGGTCAGATAACGCTTATGCGCCCACGTGTAGGAGTCCCTGGGAGAAAACCGCTTATCAATTCTACCTTATTTCTCTATTAGTGTCCAGTGTGTCTTTGATGGTTTGTAAGATGGAAGGTGAGAAGCAGTACAGTTGCTCTTTTATAGGTTGCTGTATACATTACTGGCTCAAATCTAATGTTATACTGGATTACGGAAATAATGAGATTAGAATTAAATAACATATCAAAGAAAAGCACGCTAACGCTTGGAAATCCAAGTATTGGTGAATGCTTTGAAGTTATCAATTTGAAAATCACTTGTGTTGTTTTATTTTGATTGTAGTGAATTTTCCGTGTGGATGGTGAGTAATGAAGACTAAGAAACGATATATTGATATCTCAACCCCATCAATTACTAATGGAAATATTCTTTTTCGTTCCTGTCGTATTAGGGGCTGAACAGATGAAGATGCCGTGATGTCGCGTTCTGAACATTTTATCGCATTAATAGCCCATTTGAACAACATAATTTTGTAAGTATATTTTTTGTATAGCCAACAGCATTTATATTTTCGAGAAAAAAATGGTTATTTGGTTTCAATGGGTTTTTAGTCAATGTCCTAGAAAATGGTGACATTACTTTGAAAATGACCGAGTGCTTATCATTTACGACCCACACTTATTTATGTACGAAGATAAATCTAATTTATTAGTATATATTACACACACAGACGTACGCATATACGTATTTGCGGTTGTAAGCATCAATGCATATGTAAATGCATATGAGCATGATCACACACACACACACACACACACACATATATATATATATGTAATTTGCTACATTATATTTACAGACATCTTGCATAGTACAAACTTTTTTGTCTATTGTGCTCATTTATTTCTGAAACCACACGGCGGGCTTTTTTCTTTAAATCTAATTATTTATAATATCCACACACACATACACACACACGCACACATACACACACACACACACACACACACACACACACACACACATATATATATATATAACAAATATCGACACAAACACAAACACAGACACAGACACATATACATATATATACATATATATAAATATATAACAAATTTCCACATACACACGCAAACATACACACGCATATATACATATATGTATATATATATACGCACACACATACATACATATAAACATAACAAATGTCCACACATACACACACACATATATATAACAAATATCCTTATATATATATCATCATCATCATGTCGCGCCGCCTGCGCGGATATCCCTGACCGTCTCTCGCCATTTCTCCCTATCATTCATCGCCTCCGGCAGGTCTTCAGGGTTACATCCCGTGTCCTCACACAGCTGCTGTATGTAGGTTCGTGCTGGTCGTCCCACTCTTGCACATCCATGTGCGGGGGTCCACAGGAGTACATCGCTTATGAGCTCGTCCTTGCTTCTCCAGCAGTGTTCTGCGTGTCTGGTGACTCCTCCTCTCTCTTTCTTTCTCTCTCTCTTTCTGTCCACCACTAGATGACCATGTAATATACCCCAAAATTTCTTTGAATTTTAACATCCAACAGTCCTGGACTTTAACTAAGTTAAAACTTAAGATAAAAAAAGAAATTTTTTTTATTTTTTTATTTTTTTTTTTTTTTACTACCGCGTACACATGGGAAGCAGCATGATGTACGTGTGAGTCTTGCGGCTTAACGCTCAAGATTGTCAGTTCGATCGGGGAACTACTGCTGCTCATCTATAAGAGTGGCTTCTACAGATGAGAACAAAAACAGCCATCGAAAGATAACCATATATATATATATATATATATATATATATGTATATATGTATAACAATTATCCACATAAAAACGCGCACACAAATGTATATATCATCATCATCATCATCTCGTGCTGGCAGCACGGATATCCCTGACCCTCTCTCGCCACTCCTCCCTATCGTTCATCGCCCTAGGTAGGTCTTCAGGACAACATCCTGTATCCTCACATAGCTGCTGAATGTACGTTCGAGCTGGTCGTCCTGCTTTTGCGCGGCCATGTGTGGGGATCCATAAGAGTACATCTCTTATGAGTTCATATCTGCTTCTCCAGCAGTGTCCTGCATGTCTGGTTCGTCTAACTTGAATAGTTTTCGTGATAGGGGGCAGGTGGCCGTACAGTTGGTGTCTTGTGGGGTGTTGCTGCCAGGACTTGTTGAGGATTGCACGCAGCATTCTTGTGTAATTGCCATCTAGTTTCTTCTCCAGCCGTTTTGTTAGCGTCCATGTAGTGCATCCATATAGCAGTATCGATGTGACCGCTGCCTGGAAGAAACTGCGTTTCATTTTATCTGTTAGGTCTGATTTCCATATAATCGATAGCCTATTGATAGCTGTCCATGCTTTCGTTAACCTCGTTTCGATGTCCTTTTCGGTTGATTCGACGCTGCTTCCTAGGTACGTGAATTTGTCTACTAGTTTAAGTGGGGTTCCTTCTAGAGTGGAGATGTCCCCCGTTTGGTTATAGCACATATATTCCGTTTTGTGTGCATTAACATAGAGGCCTATGCTTTCTGCTGCTCGTTCCAAATTATGCAGAAGTGTTTCGGCTTGGTCACGTATAACAAATATACACACATATATATACACACACACACACACACACACACACACACACACACACACACACACACACACACACACACATATATAACAAATATTCATACACACACACAAACACACACATGCTTATAAGAAATATCCACATACACGCTCACACACATATATATCAAATATCCCCCCCATATATATATATATAACAAAGACGTACACACATATACACTCACATATATAAATAACTACACATACATACACACACACACACACATACATATGAAATTAAAAGGAAGACAGTCATTGTTATATTAAATTTAGAAAGCCAGTAAATTCAGTGAAAAACCATACTGTTATACACGAACATAGTAATAATTAACGTAATCATAATTAACATAGTAATAATTAATGTAACCATCATTAACGTAGTATAATTAAAGACAGTGTTGAGGAAATATCCCAGTAAAAAATATAATATGAAATCAACTCACGACTTTGAGTTTCACATTTTGCTCGTCTGATGAGTTCCTTTCAAGTGATATTTCCTAACGTTCTTTAGTTACTCATTTGTAATAATTCCTGACTCAGGCTGATGAATTTCTGTCCGAATAATTTAGAATAAAAAACTCCCGATCGGTTTTGATTTATCATTTTTCAGGAGAAAGTCTTTGTTAAAACTTTATAACTTAAATTGTTGATGTAAATAGTTTTGGTAGCGTCGTCATACTGTCCGCCATATCGGAATAGAATATGCCAACTGCATCTCTGCAGAGGGGTAAGACCATCTAACGAATATTCAAGATATGACGCAAGGCAATCTGATAATGATGTTCGGTTTTTTTTTTGTTTGTTTAATGGCATATCAACATTTCAGGTTATTTAATGTCAAATCCATCCATCTAGAAGGACAGTAGTAATACTATCTAACCTATAGCTGGTAGGATAAAGGGGTCCATATATTTCCGGAGGGTATTTGTCTGAAAGTGAAAGTAATAGCGTGACTGGAGTTCGAACTCGCTTACTACGATTCCGCCCTTACACTACGAGGACCCCACTCTGAGCTTCGGGTTTTGGAGCCTTGGAAAATGTGGAATACCCCATCATTACCATTACCCTCAGGTCCACTCTGAGCCGGAGATGTAGTAGATGTTAGGGTCCCATTTATGGGTCGAATAACATTATTTGTGTTAAATAGTATTTCTTGAAACCATTTAATTGTATTCAAACAAATGAGCTCTGGCTCATTTCAGAATAATGTTTGTTTGTTTTTTTTTACGGCATATCAACCTCCTGGGTTATTCACTGCTAAATCAAGTTTTAAAAAAAGGGGCAAACAGAAAGGTCTGTTATGTTGGAATTAATTTGTTGGGAAATGTGTAGTATATTGACCTCCGACCCGGCCAAACATGCCATTCCAAAGACGGCGGAAGTGCATATTCTATTGGCGTGGGCGAGCTTGGCTGACAATATGGGACAGGGTTAAAATCCCACGGTACAGTCACAGACTGATGCACCGGAAGAGAGTGACCTGTGAACTTCATGACAGTTATTTCCGCTTGATGACGATCAAACATGCCATTCCAAAGACGGTGGAAGTGCATATTCCGATGGCCAGTTATAGGGAGATATTGAGTGGGCGTGAACTATTATATAACTGAGTCACTGGAAATTCAATCGGTTGGAGACAAGGTTCGGTAGAGAAAGACAGCACCCTGCAGAGAGAGCTCTCAGGCCCCCGATCAATGAGTTTTTGGGGATCAGACGAGTTGGTTGAGCAGCCCTGGAGAACGGGAAAGAAACTCTGATGGCCATAAGAGTGGGGGTCAATATGTTGCAGTTCTGTTCGGTCTCCAACTCCCTCTCACACACAACCCTTTCAAATAAAGTGAGAGGTATATTTTCCCAAAGAACTGTGTCGCTCGTCTTTATTATTGTGTCGTTGTGATTCTGCATGCATATGTAGATGTATATGTATTATGTGTTTGTATAGGTGGTCATGGCTATACAACAAATGGTTTGTAGAAAGAATCTGATTTTACTGAAAGATTATGTTCATGTATTTCTTGAAAAAGGAACAGTTTGTAGGAGAAATTTGGTCTTGTTGAAAGTTCTTTTTGATTTTTCCGTATATATTCATGGCTTTTTATAATGTTACCAACAAACTTTTCATTTAATATATATATATATATATATATATATATATATGTCTCTCTCTCTCTCTCTCTCTCTCTATATATATATATATATATATATATATATATATATATATATGTCTCTCTCTATATATATATAAATAATTTTTAAATGAAAACGCACACACACAAACACACACACACACACACACACACACTCACACACACATATATATATATATATGTTTAATCTTACATGAAAATACACATATGTTTAATTTTTAAATGAAAGTAAATATATATATATATATATATATATATATATATATATATATATATATATATATATATATTGTCAACGACAGAATTATCCCCAAAAGAATTACGGAAAATTCTTACCGAAAACGCAACAATATTAGAACATCAAAATAACAAAGTCCCGGGACATTGGCCCAGCGGTTAGAGTGTTCGCCAATGGCCCGGGAGACCTGGGTTCAATCCCAGGTCGAGTCATACCAAAGACTTTAAAAATGGTACTTGATACCACCTTGCTTAACACTCAGCATTATAAGGTACGGTTCAAGGGTAAAGTGGAGCAATCCTGGGAATGGAGTAGCGCCCTCCCCTACACCTTGGTGTAGTAGCTATCGAAAAGGGAGCCTTCGGGTCACCCTCGACTATGGTCGCTAACTTACTTTAAAATAACAAGCAAAGCTACAGATTCTCGAGGCATTGTACATTAGGAACACACAACCCAAACTTAATATATATATATATATATATATATATATATATATATATATATATATATATATATATATATATATATATATATATATAATGTTCTAACAAGATTTGGCTTTAAATAATACACAAAGTTTGATAACACAGCCAAATGTAACATAATACTGTAAAATAAATAACATTTAACTCTGTTAAATTGGGCTCCTTGAATTTGGCCTGATTTTGTTGAAATAGACAGATTCTAACACAAAGACTAAACAGTAAACACCATTTACTAAACAGTAAGAAATTTAAACAACTGTCTACATTTTCATTCTAGTCACGATTTTTGGGTGAATACCAACTGGAAGATAATTCTCTCGAAAATAATACCCAACCCACCTTTTTCAAATAACAAAGAATTATGATTTTAATAATATTTACTTCATTAAAATATCTTTTATTTCTTATAATAAGTAACAAAAATAAATGAATGCAAATAACAATTTAATAAATAAATAAATAAATAAATTTCTTTGAATCTTTACAATAAAGATGAAGTATAACTTTAACTGACTTGTATTACTAATAATTATTTAGTAGTCTTGATGACAGACAGTGTATATGTTACTTAATTAGTTGATTGGTTGTGTTTTTTTTTTCGGCGTATCAACTTTTGTGGGTCATTCAATGTCAAATCATGTTTATATATAAATATATATAATTTGTCAACGAAAGATTTGTAGGTAACAATTTTTAATCAAGTCATCGCTCATTTGTTTAGACATAGTTACATGGTTCAAGTATTGCTAAGTGACATTAGTAAATCTATTCAACATTATTCATTTGATTGTTTACAGTTATTGTTATGTAATACTAAGAATTTCGTAAAACATCAGTCATTTGTTTGCACAAAGTAAAAAAGGTTTCAAGTATTGAAGAGAATAAAACGTTCTATTTGACCCAGAGATGAAACCCTAACAAGTACTGCCTCTCCGGGTCAAAGTGAACATGAGAGTAATGGCAATAAAGGGGTACTTCGTATTCCCCAAAGCTCTAGGACTGGAGCCTCACCATCAATTTGTTTAGTGTCATAAACAGGAATCACATTGACATAGGGTCTTACCCCTCTGCAGTGATGCAGGCTGCGTGTTCTACAGCCCCAGCCATTTATTGAATGAGCCTTATATATATATATATATATATATATATATATATATATATATATATATATATATATATATATATATATATGATAGAATTATGTGGAAAGTTCGATTGAATAACACGAACGAAATATCACGGATCTGAATTGGAGTTAAGTATTTGATTTATCCAACTATCCACATATTTCTATCATACTGTCAGATTCACAACAATGTATCATTTCCACCCCCATATATATATATATATATATATATATATATATATATATATATATATATATATATATATATATATCAACCACCAACACATTTAATTTCCAAAACACTAATATAGTTGCTTTCATCCACGACAGATAAACGCAGAATAATTGAAGTCTTCTATATTATATTTTGATATAATATTACAACGAAAAGTTTTTTTTTTACAAAATATCACCTTCTCCAGCAAAAATAATGTTGAAAAATTCCCAAATTCTCTTAAACCGTTAAATAATTGTTTCTCAAACCGTAAACCGCTGTTGACCTCGTTCAAAAAATTCCCCCTCATGACGTAATAAATTTTGAACATTTTCGTTTTAATAAGAATTATTCTTTTGCCCTGATGATGACCTCCAACTGATATGAAGATTAATCTGCCATGTTTATTTTATTTCTCACAATTAAAATAATCTTAATAGTATGTTTTTTGTATTCCAAAGTTTGAAATCGAAACGCGTTGGCATAAAAATAAAGAAAACAAACAAACAATGGACAGATCATTAAAACTACCAATATATTTTTTCTATTCGTTTTCTTTTTCGACGCATATACTGTCAGAATCATTTCATTCCCTCCCCTATATATATATATATATATATATATATATATATATATATATATATATATATAATGAAACCATTTTCTTTGGAGTCCCATGAGTGGCTTATAAATGAATGAATATTCTCACTACTGGATAGAATAAAATCATTCTTAATCTGAATAATGTCCCAAAAAATGTTGGATTCTCTGGCTCGCATTTCCATCGAGAAATTTGTTCATTTAGGAAAAAAAAAAAAAAGACAAAAGAAAAGAAAAAGGATTCCACAAGATATTTGATGAATTTGCTATAAAAACCAAAGCGCTTGAAATCCATATTTAAATTAAATTTTTATTTCTTATAAAAGTCATGAATTCTTACTTTAAATTTACAAAAACGGTATTCGTTTCTTGTAAACGTATTGTTGGTTTTAATGTAGAAAAAAACCTTTCGTATAATTTTATGATAGAAATGCAGTGAAAATTAGATAAGAAAGAAATTTTGCATTTTCTTATAATCCACACTACAGTAAAAAAAGAACACTTAAATCTATTATCATTTACCATATTTTTCTTTTGTTAAATAAATGTGAATAAACTATAGTTCATGAGGATTGCTAACTTTTTTAAAATATTGAAATGAACCTCTAAAAATCATTTGTACAAATTGTCTTCTGTTTAACATAAATTGAAGAAAATTTGTTAAAAAATGGATCAGGTAAATAATCCTCGAACCACTTTATTTTGAAATATCCTAAAGATAAAGGGAAATAATCATGTTGGTCTTCATACATTGGCTTGTTATCGAGTAATCGAAGTACCTGCATACACGGGCATATTCTTTTTTCACTTGTGCTTTGATTAGATTCCAATTGAAGGCTAAAATTCTTCAACTGAATATGGTATCTTAAATTTTAAGCAAACTTAATACTGTTAAAAATGTGTTTATGCGGAAAACTTTCTGCCAAACCAAAAAGGGAATATCTTAAAACCTTGAAACGTACATGATATTTAATATTGTTAAATGAAAAAAAAACAAAAAACTTATGAAATCTTAATCATAATTTATCAAGAAGACTGAAGAGGGAAAAATCTCTTTGCTAATTAGAAAACATCCCGCCTTTCAAGATTATTTATGATCCAGATTTTGAACTTATTTAGATTCTAATGAACAGCACTTTATGTAGGGCAATACATATAACGACATCAGTTATTATAGTGCTCATAACTATTTGAACAAACAGAAAATCTGCGTAAATACAAACAAATTTTGAGTGTTTTCATTTATGGGTTGTACGGTATATATGCATATTGTATCTAAATGGTTAAAAAATAACTTTCTTGCTTTTCTTTAAAAATAAAATGCAATTTGTCATATTTGCCAGAATTAAAGAGAAACCAATGATGTCAAAACATTATGAATATCGTATAAAATAAAGGGATGATGTCTAGCGATCTAGATTACTGACTAGACATGTGAACAGCAGAGCAACTTCAATAATTAAGGGATGTTCTGTAGACATCTAGATTACTGACTGGACATGTTAGCAGCTGAGCAGCTTCAATAATTAATGGATGATGTCTGACCATCATAAAGGGATGATGTCTAGAAGTCTATATTACCTACTAGATGTTTACTCAGCTGAGCAACTTCAATAATTAAGGGATGATGTGTAGACATCTAGATTACTGACTTGACATGTGAGCAGCTGAACAACTTCAATAATTAAGGGATGATGTCTAGCCACCTAGATTACTGACTAGACATTTGAGCAGCTGAGCAACTTCAATAATTAAGGCATAATGTCTAGACATCTAGATTACAGACTAGACATGTGAGCAGCTGAGAAACTTCAATAATTAAGGGGTGATGTGTAGACATCTAGATTACTGACTAGACATGTGAGCAGCTGAGCAACTTCAATTATTAAGGGATGATGTCTAGCCACCTAGATTTCTGACTAGACATGGGAGCAGCTGAGCAACTTCAACAATTAAGGGATGATGTCTAGCCATCTAGATTACTGACTAAACATGTGAGCAATTGAGCAACTTCAATAATTAAGGGATGATGTCTAGCCATCTAGATTACTGACTAAACATGTGAGCAGCTGAGCAACTTCAATAATTAAGGCATAATGTCAAGACATCTAGATTACAGACTAGACATGTGAGCAGCTGAGAAACTTCAATAATTAAGGGATGATGTCTAGCCACCTAGATTACTGACTAGAAATGTGCACAGCTGAGCAACTTCAATAATTAAGGCATAATGTCTAGACATCTAGATTACAGACTAGAAATGTGAGCAGCTGAGAAACTTCAACAATTAAGGGATGATGTCTACCCATCTAGATTACAGACTAGACATGTGAGCGGTTGAGCAACTTCAACAATTAAGGGATGATGTCTAGCCATGTAGATTACTGACTAGAAATGTGCACAGCTGAGCAACGTCAATAATTAAGGCATAATGTCTAGAAATCTAGATTACAGACTAGACATGTGAGCAGCTGAGCAACTTCAATTATTAAGGGATGATGTCTAGCCATCTATATTACTGACTAGAAATGTGCACAGCTGAGCAACTTCAATAATTAAGGCATAATGTCTAGACATCTAGATTACAGACTAGACATGTGAGCAGCTGAGAAACTTCAACAATTAAGGGATGATGTCTATCCATCTAGATTACTGACTAGACATGTGAGCAGTTGAGCAACTTCAATAATTAAGGGATGATGTCTAGCCATCTAGATTACTGACTAGTCATGTGAGCAGCTGAGCAACTTCAATAATTAAGGGATGATGTCTAGCCATCTAGATTACTGACTAGACATGTGAGCAGCTGAGCAACTTTCATGATAACGGGATGTTGTCTAGAAGTCTAGATTACTGACTATATTCGTGCACAGCTGACTTACATAAAATAAAAGGATAATGTCTAGTCCTCTAGATTACTGACTAGACCTGTGCACAGCCGTGCAACTTATATAATAAAGGGATGATGTCTAGAAGTCTAGATTACTGACTAAATGTTTATACAGCTGATCAACTTTACAAATTAAAGGGTGATGTGCAGACATCTAGATTACAGACTAGACATGTGAGTAGCTGAGCAACTTCAATAATTAAGGGGTGATGTGTAGACATCTAGATTACTGACTAGTACTGTACATAGCCGAGCAACTTATATAATAAAGAATGATGTCTTGAAGTCTGGATTACTGACCAGACGTACGCATAGCCGAGCAACTTATATAATAAAGCGATGATGTTGAGATGAGTTGGAGACAATCCTGATACTTTTTGATCAGCTATCTCGATACTTTGTGAACAGTAGGCTTTGTTGACCCACAGGGTTGTGAAAGTGAACCACCCTTTATACACTCCAGAACTTGCCCCGAGAAAATTTCCTACTTTCCTAAACTAAAAATTCATCTTAAGGATACGATTTGAGGATATGGAGGATATAAAAAAATACAACAGTACCGTTTGACAACATATTAAAAAACGATTTTCAGAGGAGCTTCGGTCAATCGAAAACTCACTGGAATAAACATTTTGAATATCAAGGGATTATTTTTTAATAATATTAACGTTTCATTTATTTTTTCTTTCTCTTTTGATAATTGCTGCTTCAGTCTAGATAATTTTTTAACACACCGCGTATAATTCCGGAATTGAAGTATCATGTTCCTTTTGGTACTCCGTATTGTGTTATATTAAGCAAGTTTTGTTAGTTCGGTATTACAAACAATTCAGTTTAGCATAAGTACACAGTTTAATGGTCAAAAAGATTTCTATTTCAAGCAAATCAGTTCAGTCAAAACAGTTTTAATTCAACAATTCAGTTTAGTATACGTATTGCTTTTGCTTACACACAGTGAAAACAGTTTACTTTAAAAAATTCAGTTTAGTGTACAAAAGACAATTCCATTTCAAACAATTCAGTTTAGCATAAGTATGCAGTTTCAATATGAAAACAGTTCTATTTCAAGCAATTCAGTTTAGCATAAGTACGCAGTTTAGTTCTATTTGACTCATTGATAGGACCATATTAGTTCTACCACTCCGGGCCCGAGAAGACCTGGGAGCGATGGCAATGAAGCATTACTCCGCATTCCCCAAAGCTCCATCGTTACTGGAACCTCACCATCAGATTGTTTAGTATCATATCCAGGACACTCGTAGGGGAGGGGATCTTACCCCTTAGCAGAGAAGCAGTCGGTGTATTCTATGGCCCCAGCCGACTAGGCCACAACATTTCTTGGATGAAAAAGCACTTTCAACACGTTATATCATTAAATACAATAAACCAATTACCAGAGCGTACAACATCTACAACCGAACAGAATAAAGACATCATATGCATTAAGTTGTAAGCTGGCCGACCGTAGTCAAGGGCGACTCAAAGGTTCTCTTTTAAATAGCTTTTACACCGAGGTGTAGGGGAGGCTGCGACTCCTTTCCCCGGATTGTTCCATTTACATTTGATCCGCACCTTATCACGTTGAGTGTTAAGCAAAGAGGTTTTAAGTACCATTTTGCTCATTGGTATGACTCTTCATGGTATTGAACCCCGGTCTTACGGACCATTGGTGATCACTGTAGCCATTATGCTATCATCATCATCATGTCGTGCCGCCAGCATGGATATCACTGAACCTCTCTCGCCTCTCCTCCCTATCGTTCATCGCCTCTGGCAGGTCTTCAGGGCTACATCCCGTATCCTCACAGAGCTGCTGTGTGTATGTTCTAGCTGGTCGTCCAGCTTTTGCTCGGCCATATGTGGGGGTCCATAGGAGTACATCACTTATGAGCTCGTCCCTGCTTCTCCAGCAGTGTCCTGCATGTCTGGTTCGTCTAACTTGGATAGTTTTCGCGATGGGAGGTAGGTAGCCGTATAGTTAGTGCTTTGTGGGATGTTGCCTTGTTCAATATTGCTCGCAGCATTCTTGAGTAATCGCCGTCTAGCTTTTTCTCCAGCCGTTTTGTTAGCGTCTAAGTAGTGCATCCATATAGTAGTATCGACACGACCGCTGCCTGGAAGAAACTACGTTTCATTTTATCGGTAAGGTCTGACTTCCATATGATCGATAGCTTATCGATAGCTGTCCATGCCTTCGTTAGGTGCGTATCGATGTCTTTTTTGGTTGATGAGACACTGCTTCCTTGGTTGGTGAACCTGTCTACCAATTTCAGAGAGCTTCCGTCTAGTGTGGAAATGTCGACTGTTTGATTAAAACACATGTATTCAATTTTGTGTGCATTGACATGGAAGCCAATGCCTGTGGTGGCTTGTTCCAAACTATGCAGTAGTGTTTCGGCTTGGTTGGGTGTATTTGCCAGAATCGCTATGTCATCGGCGTAGTCGGCGTCGGTAATTGTTTTTGCGGGGTACCTTCTGCTTACAGGAACATTAATATTACCATAGAGAACTAGAACTAAAATACCATGATCCCGGTAATGGATGAATTTTTGTGTAGGCTTCTGCATAGAAAAACTCTGTCAATGTTATCGTTAAGATCACTTAGTAACATTAGAGAAAATCAAACCGAGAATCATGTGTGCTACATTTTTATAGAAACCACAGCACAGCAATCGTCTCTTGATTCAGTTCCACCAATGCCCGTAATAAAAACGAGCCATCTTCTTTTGTTCTACGGATCCCAAACAACGTTTTGATATTCGCGAATGCAGAGGCAAAAAATAAATTCTGGTTTTGGTTTGATTTGGTTTGATGGCATATCAACTACTGTAGATTATTTAATGCCAATCCCATTCTTATACATATAAACAGTTCTATTTCAAACAATTCAGTTTAGTATAAGTACAATACATTCTGCTTACACAACTCGCCAAATAGAAATGGTGAATATCTGGTTGAGTTTTCAATCGAGAACAGGCTTGCATGTCAAAACACTAAATTCCAAAAGAGGAAAGAAAAAACTCTGGACTTACACTTACCCAAATAACCCAAAAAGCACAGCGAGATTATATATTTATAAACGGGAAGAGGATAAACAGTGCTTTTAATAGTGAGACCTACTCCACTTCCGATCATACAATTGTCTCAGCAAAGATTCACCTGACTCTACGCAGGAATAAGAACTGTTGTGATGCTGACAAAAGAAAGACACGGGGAACTCAAAAAGGGTTGATAGAAAAACATATATATTCAAGTAACAGAAACAAGATATAAGTGGACCTGGTTAAACTGTAGTTAGTTGATAGGAAGCTGAGGGTCCAGTGGGTAGTGACTATCTGTCCACTAGGCAAATGGTATCACACGTGGTTGTGTCGCGCTGATTGATGACTTCGTCTAACGCTCTCGTTGTATTTATGGAGGAGGGCGAGTTCATTATGTAGGGAGTACAGCAGATCCAAAGTAGTAAAGCATTACGATATGATTGTCCTCACTCAACAATAGTGATATAAGGTTGTGGTTTGGTTTGTTGGGTTTTATGGCATATCAACCTTTGTAGGTTATTTAACGCCAAATCCATTTTTATGTAAATAATCAGTTCTATTGAAAACAGTTCAGGTTAGCATAAGTACACAGTTTAATTGTCAAAAACATTTCCATTTCAAACTATTCAAGCAGTTATATGTAATAATTCAGTTAAGTGTAAATACAGTTTTAATGTCGAAAAACAGTTCTATTTCAAATAATTCAGTTAAGCATAAGCACGCAGTTTAAGTGTAAGTACGGTTTAATTGTCAAAAACGTTTCTATTTCAAGCTATTCAGTTTACTCAATTCATTTTAGCATAAGTATGCTGTTAGTTCTATTTAACCCATAGATAGGGCCCTATCAGGTGCTACCACTCCGGGCCAGAGTGGATCTGGGAGCGATGGCAATGAAGGGGTACTCCGCATTCCCCAAAGCTCCAGCACTGCTGGAACCTCGCCATCAGATTGTTTAGTGTCATATCCAGGACACTCGTTAGGGGGGGGTCTTACCCCTCTGCAGAGGTGCAGTCAGTGTATTCTACAGCCCCATCTGACTGGGAAAAATAGTGATATAAGTAATCAATATAAAGTAACTGTAAGAAACAAGTTTGATATTCTTCAGTAGACATCAGAAAGACAATCCAAATGACGAAAATGAAAACTTTGTTATCATCCACTTAGAAACAGCAGTTGAGTAGACACTATCCAATTGCTCAGTCGGCTAGGGCTGTAGAATACACCGACCGCACCCATGCAGAGGGGTAAGACCCCCCAATGAGTGTCCTGATTATGACACTAAACGATCTGATTGTGAGGTTCCAGTGATTCTGGAGCTTTGGGGGATGCGGAACATCCCTTCATTGCCATTGCTCCCAGGTCCATTCAGGCCCGGAATGGTAGCACTAGATAGGGCCCTATCTATGGGTTAAATAGAACTACACTGAATAGTTTGAATTAGAACTGTTTGATGAAACTGAATAGCTTAAATAGAAATGTTTTTGATAATTAAACTGTGTACTTATGCTAAACTGAATTGTTTGAAATGGTACTGTATATGTGTATAAAAGTGGATTAAATAACTTACAAAAGTTAATATGTCATAAACCCAAACAAACAAACAAACACACTTCACAGATCTACAGAACAGGAGCCTCACCATCAGATGCTGTTTAGTGTCATACATAGGATAGTTATTTTTGTTGGGGGGGTATTAAAATTGATATAGACTGCTATTCTATACCCCATTGAGAGGATGTTGAGAGCGATTTGAAGTCGCTGTTCCAGACTAAGAAAAAATTGGTCATTTCTTAGAACTCCTGAATAAAAAGATCTAATATCTTTTTTAGAAAATTAGTCTCTTTTCCGTTGGCTTGACGGAGATGCTATTTAGACGTATTAGAAATGTGTATTCACCAGCAGAAGAAACGTAACTAAAATGAAATTTAACGAGTAATCGAACTCCGGAACAACGTTTAAAATTTAATAAATTGGAAATTGTGTTCGAAAATAGAAATCCGGTCGATAATTAGCGACAGTGGAAATTTTTCTTTTCACCAAAACAAAAATGATTGAAAAATTCATTGTTTTTATTGTTATAAGACAAAAAATATATCGATGAATAAATAAACAGAAAGAAAAAGAAAAGGAAAAAAGAAAGGAAAGAAATGTTTTTAAGGATCGATTGACGCCTGTTTTTGAATCAAAAGCGTTTTCTTCATCCGACGAAAACTCGGTGAGTGAATTGTGTATATTATTCAATCAGAATAATTTAATGGAATCAAGTTTAAATTCCAAATAAATGTCTTGCTTATTTTTGTTAATGATTCACAAGTATTTAGAGAGCTTCAATCAAGGTTTATATATATATATATATATATATATATATATATATATATATATATATATATATATTTAAAAATAAATTGGGTTTTAGTATTAATCTTGTAAAACACACACACGCGTTCACACTTACTCTATGTTTTAATAATATGTAATAGTTATTAGATGTTTTAGTATCACTCTCTTAGCATACTACTACTACTACTACTACTATTACGACTACTAATAAATTATATAACTATATAATTATAACGAGTTATATTCATTGCAAAGTAAGTAAATAATTATATTCGGTGGAAAGTATGTAAATACTATTGGAACAGAAATCTGAAAAAATGGTATAAACACCACTGAAAACCAATAATAGAAGCCATAGGAACAATTATTCTCTGGAACTTTGCTCGGCAAGCTCATTGAACAATAAAGTGCAATAGACCAGATATGATGGCTAAGGACGATAAAAGAAAAAATATGCCGTCTTGCTGATATATCTGTGTCAAAAGATAATAACATATCTGTCAAAAGGTACAACAAACAAATACAAAGACCTAGAAATAGAAATTGGAAAAACCTGGCATTTTAAAACCACCACCGTATCAGCATTAATAGGCGCTCTGGGTATAATCAAGAGAAGGACAGATAGACACATTGACAAAAATACCTTGCTGTCCCGGCCTACTTGAAATGCAAAATATTGCGCTTCCCAGATATTTTTAATATTGTGATTGAAAAATATTACATCAAAGATGTTTCAAAAACATAGCTATATAGAATACGTATAATTTCCCTCACTCTAGGTCTTGGGTAAATAACCGGGAAAGGATTGTCAGAAACCGAAAATAAAACTGAAAATCAAATATATAAATGAGAAAAACAATTATGTGTAATGTTTTAGAAATAATAAACTATTACATATAATAATACATATGTTTTAGTTTTAATAGCTTATCACACACACACACACACACACACACACACACACACACACACACACACACACACACTTAATCGTTCTAACATATAACATGTTAACCCCCTCTGCTCACGCCTATGAATGAAAGAATTTGCAATTTGATTTCCACTTTATTCTTATTTTCATTTTTATTTTTATTATTTTTATTGTTTATTTTTTATTTCTATCTTTATTTTCTGATTTTTAAATTTTTATTTTTTTAATTACCTTATTTTATCTTCTGAATACGAACTGTAACTCCACATTCGCTACTCTGCGACAAGACAGAGCATGTAAAAGAGTCATCTGACGAGACGGAGAATATCGCAATAATATTCTCCGCCGAAACAAATTTATTATGACGACTAAACCGAGTTTGAATCTCCATTTAATTGTACTACTATATATATATATATATATATATGCTGATTTAGATGATATGGGAAAGGTTCCCCAGGAGACAAATATATTTGGATTTGTTGGGATTTAATCAACTTCCCACTAAGCTGATATATGATCCAAGGTCATTTTTATCGTGAGGGGGCCAGGCACAGATCGACTCATGCGTGGCCGTACAAAAATGCTTTATCTCTTCAGCATAACCCATAGTGAGATGCCAAATGAACTCAGCCTTGCAAAGTAGGAATCATCTGAAAGGAAGGCCTCCTGGATCCAGGCAATTCAGTTTGACAACACCGACCTGGCGTGAACCCCAGGCAAACTCGTGTTATTAACGCGTTTCAAGCGGAAAATATTCTTATTTATTCGACCTCCCACCACGTAGGATTTATTATAAGGCCATTTTATTGTGGGAGCTACTCATGAATCGAGACTCATGCGAAGCCGTCACAAAAATGCTTGATTACATCAGCATTTCTCATTTTTAGGGCGCCCCAAGCGCTAAGCTGTGAACTCAGCCATGCAAAGCAGGTATTGCCTGGTGGGGGTCGGCCTCTTGGAAGTAGGCGATTGAAATTAATAATATATTTTTGATGCGACCGCCAGGTAGGCTTATGTTATTAATTTGTTTGAGACAGAAAGAATATTTAGTAATCTATTGAGCTTATCTTGCTTAGATGTGGTACACTCAGTGAGACTCGAACTCGCCCGTGAAGGTGTGGTAGTCTCGCTTATTAACCATTACACCATCCGAGGAGGGCCGACTTCAAAAGAAACCGTTCTGTGTTTTAATATTTTTCCACTGGCAGAACCATTCCAACGAAAATGGATGGCAGATCTATAAAAAATATTACTCATAACCTGGAGGTTATGAGTTCAATTCCTATAGTGCGTTGCACAATTCACATTTTTTTTCTTACAGACACAGCACAACAGACATTATCCCTCCGATCGACGGGGACCAGTGCCGTTGTCAATAGTGGTAGACAGTTCACTCTGCACTTCGCTGCAGCTGCTCTCCCCCTCTTGATCTTATGATCATGTACGTTGCACCCTGAGGCTGGTCTCTCTTGCTATGTACTCTTTCGTAACAGTAAGATTGCAACTTCCTTCCTGGATGACTTGTCCACAGATCTACGTAAGTATGATTGCAATTTTCTTCCTGGATAACTTGGATTTACATATGCATGAGTTTGACTCGTTGAGTGTGTCGATTGTGTGTAATCATATTAGATTGGAAGCATAAATATACATTAAGATATTCGATTGTACAAAACAAGATATTTGAAATATATATATATATGTGTATGTGTGTGTGTGTGTGTGTGTGTGTGTGTGTGTGTGTGTGTGCGTGTGTGAGTGAGTGATCATGCAAAATTCGTTTTATAAATATACGATAATAAAAAAAGGTTTATATATAGGTATAAGCGTATGCATGAAAATTGGAGGCTTGAATATACATTAGAATATTCGATTATATATATATAAACACACACACACACACACACACACACACACACACACACACACACACACACACATATATATATGTATCAGTGTTTATACATATACATATATATATATATATATGTGTGTGTGTGTGTGTGTGTGTGATCATGCAAAATTCAAGTTATAAATATACGATAATAAAAAAAATTGTATATAGGCATATATTTACATACATGTAGACTGGAAGAATAAATATACATTAAAACATCTGATGATAAAAAATGATATTTGTATTATATATATATATAATCTCATGCTGCTAGGATTCATTTGTCAGACGCTCTCTCTCTCTCTCTCTCTCTCTCTCTGTTCCTATGATCAATAGTTTCTGGCAGATCCTCTAAAGGGCATCCTATGACTATGCAGAGCTGCTGTTGGTAAGTTCTTGCTGGTAGACAACAACTAGCACGTCCATGTGTCGGTGTCCATAAGAGAACGTCACCTATGAGTTTGTCCTTTCTTCTCCTGTTGTGTACCGCATGTCTTGTTCGTCTTTCTTAGTTTCCCAGTAGTGAACAACACGTGATCATGTAAAATCTGAGTTATGAATATACGATTATAAAAAAAAAAAAGATTTAAATATATATATATATATATATATATGAATCTATCTATCTATCTATCTATCTATCTATCTATCTATCTATCTATATATATATATATAGATAGATAGATAGTGCAATTAGAAGGAAACTCAAACCTAGTTAAATTATCATTATAATTTTTTTCGTCGGAGAATATCATTTTACTCTCTGTCTCATCAGATGACTGCACATATTTAAATTGAGGTTGTAAAACAGCAAATATAGATAACAGTCTATATGGGTATAAAGAAAGAAAGAAAGAAAGAAAGAAAACAAACGACACCCACTGTCTTCAGACGCTGACTTGATATATATATATATATATATATATATATATATATATATATATATATATGCCAAGCCCTTTGCATGAACAGGATGTGACACTAGATCCATGTTTTAAGCGGAATTTAACAGCTTGAAATTCCTTCTCCTATACCGGTTCCCATATCAGTGGTAAAAAGTGCAGTCTGCTCTACTATTTACCCATACCTGGAGGTAGATTATATGGATTTATACTTTTCCAAAGGGCATTAGCGCTATGTGAAATGCAAATAACCTCGTCCAGAATTTGAACTCGGGTCACCGTGTCCAATTCCTCACGCCTCCTACACACTTACATACATGATATATATATATATATATATATGTGTGTGTGTGTGTGTGTGTGTGTGTGTGTGTGTGTGTCCATATAAGTATATGTATTTACCTACCCCTCTGCATGGGCAGGGTATAGTGCAAGGGGAAATTTTAAAGAGGTTTTGATTCAGAGTCCTCTATCTCCTAGACTGGTTGTCTCACCAAGTTTGAAGAACCTAGTCTATCCTACTATTTATCCATAGCTGGAGAGAAAATAGTCGGATTCATATCTTTCTCAAGTGTATTAGTGCAATGTGAAATGCAATCAGCCTCTTCCAGAAATTAGACTCGTATTGTCGAGTCCATTTCCAACGACGATAACCATTACACCACGAGCACCTCCTATATATATATATATATTAATATATATATATATCGGTCACATCGATACTGCTACATGGATGCACTACATGGACTAACAAAACGGCTGGAGAAGAAGCTAGACGGCAATTACACAAGACTGCTGCGAGCAATCTTGAACATGTCCTGGTGGCAACACCCCACAAGACACCAACTGTACGGCCACCTGCCTTCTATCACGAAAACTATTCAAGTTAGACGAACTAGACATGCAGGATACTGCTGGAGAAGCAGGGACAAACTCATAAATGATGTACTTTTATGGACCCTGACACATGGCCGTGCAAAAGCAGGACGACCAGCACGAACATACATTCAGCAACTATGTGAGGATACGGAATGTTGTCCTGAAGACCTGCCTGAGGCGATGAACGATAGGGAAAAGAGGCGAGAGAGGGTCAGGGATATCCGTGCTACCAGCACGACATAATGATGATGATGATGATATATATTTGTGTGTGTGTGTGTGTGTGTGTGTGTATATATATATATTTGTTTGTTACTTAACCGCATATCAAACTTCTCGGGTTATTTAATGTCAGAGGACAGTAGTGGTACTATTTAACCCATAGATAGGAGAATAAGGGATTCATCCCTTTCCCAAGAGTATTTGTCCGAAAGCGAACGTAATAGCGTGACTGGTGTCCATCGCTTTAACCATTGCACCACGGGGGCACACCCCCATATATGCATACGTATGTGCATATATATTATATATATGTATGTATATATTTATATAAGTGTGTAGCTATGTGTGTTTATGTTTATAGAGTGATGTATGTATATATGCACATATTTGTATAAATATGTACGTATGTATTTGTTTACAATTGTTCATATTTGTATGTGTATATATAAGCGTATATCTATATGTGTATGTGTCTATGTAAGTCTCTCTCTCTCTCTCTATATATATATATGCATGCATATATATTTGTATATATGTACGTATATATTTATTTACAATTGTTCATATGTGTATGGGATCATGATGGATACATAAATATAAGATCAAAGGAAAAAATGTAGCCATGTGTATATATGTGTGTTTGTGTGTGTATGTTTGTGTGTGTGTTTGAGAGAGAGAGAGAGAGAGAGAGAGAGAGAGCGTGTGTGTGTGTGTGATGGAATATTTAATTATTCAATATATTTCAAACTTCTTTAGATAAATTCAGTGTAACGTTTTATAAAACAAATAAGCATTTAACTAAATTTGCCAAAACTTTACAAAATTTTATCCAATATATTTAACAACATATATATATATATATATATATATATATATATATATATATATATATATATATATATCTTCAAGTTCGGCTAATAGTTTGGATTCCCTTGACTGTACCTTGCCATTCGTCTCTGTCATCGATCGCTCTAGGCAGGTCCTGTAGGCGGTATCCATTGTTTGAACAGAACTGATGAATATATGTCTTTGCTGGTGCATCCTTTTGTAGGTGCCCTACGGGAATAAATACGTTTTATCGAATATATCCATGATATGAGAAAAAGGAAGACAGTTTGGAAAATCAGATTGACTATTTCTTTCTAATTATGCAATTCTAATAGAGAAACATGTAAGTCTGGATTCCATGAATTTTCTTTTGTTTGCTCATTACAAACCTTATTCATCTTGTCAACTTGGAAAAATTATTGTTATATTCCATTTGCAGAACATCAATCTGCTTTTTTTATGTTTTCTTTTCTCGTATACACACACATATATATATATATATATATATATATATATATATATATATATATATATATATATATATATATTATGAAGAAGCTTGTTTGAATTTATTGAGCATTGAAAGATATATCCTTATTTGAATTACTATTGAAAAAATTTTTTTCAACGATATTGATTAATTGATTTTAAAGGCATGTCAGCCCATCTTGGTTCATTTTATGCTTAAAGGTTATGATTGATTGATTGGGTTTAATGGCATATCAACCTCTATAGGTTATTTAATGCCAAAGCCTGTTTATACGTGTGTACGAGCTTAAAGGTTAGAGAATCGCTTTTTGTATGATCATATCAATATTTTTGTGTGGTTGTCTCTTCAGTGTTTGTTGTTATTTGCTTACTGATTAATTTGAAATAAATCTTTTAGGATGGGACCTGTGTGTCATTTCAGTTCCTATACGTCATTTTATGCTCTTAAACATATATACATACGCATACATTTAAACAAATACATTCAAGGACAGACGCAGAAATGGCGTATTCATGAACATTTAAATTGTAGACTGGGACTTCAATCATCAACATCATCATTATCAGGTTGTGTTGACGACATTGATTCCTTTTGCTTTCTCATGCTAGCTATCCCTATCGGTCATCGCTTTACTCGGTCCTCTAGAGTCCTATGTGAATAAATACGTTTGATCGAATGTATCCATGATATGAGAAAAATGAAGACAATTTGGAAAATCAGGTTGACTAATTCCTTCATTCTGATGACGCAGTTCTAATAGTGAAACAGCATCTAGTGACCAAAAAGAGCGATTTAATGTTTAAGTTTTTGGTGCTTAGCCAACACTGGTGCGTATAGACATCTTCCACGGCGAGGAAACAGACAATATGCGACGTTTTGAGATGAGGCATTACCATTTTCCGTGAAAGATCTAAGATACTTTTCTTATCGTCTTTAATCGTCCGACTTTCTTTAGTGGAAGAATGAATTCCTTAATTATTGTCTGAATTATCTTTTCATGTTACTTTTTGTCCTAATGATGCCTTGGTTTTTTTTTTGTTTAATGACATATCAACATTCATAGGTTATTTAATGCTGTTTCAGCTATAACTGTGGTTATATATATTTGCTTACCCCTGATGCGACACAAGGTCAATTTTTACTCTCAATTTTACAGGTTTCAAGTCAGTGTTTTCCTTTTCTAAGACCGGTTGCCATATAAAGGTTAAGGAGACCTACCTGCTCAACTGTTTTACCCATAACTGAATAAAAGATAGTTGGATTCAGACCTTTCCCGAGGATATTAGCGCTATGTGAAATCCAAACTATTTCGTTCAGGATTTGAACTCACGTCCATTTCCTCCGACCGTAACCATTACACCGCAAACGTTTCCCATTACCAAACCTTCTGCACGTGTAGGTTGTGAAACTAGGTCAGTTTTTAAGCGGAAGTTAATAAGTTTGAATTCAGAGATTTCCTTCTCCTCGGTTGCTATACCAAAGATAAATAGCCCAGTCTGCACTTCTGTTTGCCCATCGTTGAAGGGAGAATTGCATATCTTTTTAAGTGTATTTGTGCTATGTGAAAGGCAAACGGTCTTATTCAAGATTTGAACCCAGTTCCCGACGATGACGACAACAATCACATTTCCTGAGCCTAACCTACAGCTGTGGTTTTAAGTGGGGTTCATACATTTCCCTGGGGTATTAGTCCAAGAGTGTACGTTATAGCACGGTTAGACTTCGACATTGTTTTCTTAGAGGAAACAGTCCAGCATTTTTACCTGTACAAAACAGAGGCTTCCCCAAAATCCTATGATTTGCACCCCACCAAAAAAAAAAAAAAAAAAAAGACTGACTGAGGCATTGGTATAAAAACAACAAAAATGAAAATACCTCGGATATTTTATGGAAAATTGACAATAGCTGATTCCAGATTTTCACGCAATATTAAAGGCGTTTATATATATATATATATATATATATATATATATATATGTGTGTGTGTGTGTGTGTGTGTGTGTGTATTTTTGAAATATTTTATTTTATTGAATTAATTTAGAGGGCTATTGCAAAGCGAAATAATAATTATTTGAGTCTAATTAATTTCAAAATAAAACTTTATCGTCAAAGATAATTTTTTTATAAATGAACACGATGATGGAGGTTCAGAATTTTTTTGAACGTTGTAAACATGTTTACAAGGTTAAAAAAAGATGAAGTTTTACTTTAAAATTAATTAGACTCAAATAATTATTATTTCACATTGCAATAGCCCTCTAAATTAATTCAATACCTATAAAATGAAATAATTTGTGCAATGCCTCTAGCAAATTACAAAATACTTCATATATATATATATATATATATATATATATATATATATATATAAATATATATATATATATATATGTGTGTGTGTGTGTGTAAGTGTGTGTGTGTGTGTGTGTGTGTGTGTGTGTGTGTGTGTGTGTGTATGTGTGTGTGCTTCATATCAAGTATGCAAAAGAATGAAATTTGCACTTACTCTCACGGGGAATGTTGATACCGTTTGATGGTGAAAACTGATTCCGCTTGAACCCAAAACTACGAAATAGGAAATAAAACAGATACAGCACGTCGTCTTTCAAATGAAAGTGGACGCAGATGTTCAAGGAAGTAGAGAGGGCGAATTAACTTTGAGGGTGTTGAAATCATAGTAGGATGAGACAATTTCGGAAGATCCGTTGTTAAAGCAGTTAAAAAGCCTTCTTTTCGGTTTATTTTTTTTTGTTTAATCCTCCACTGCCCCTTTTCCTTTCTGTAAAAGTTTTTTTCTTTGCTTTGTATACGGTAGACAAAGAAACTTTGGCTTGGTTTTGGCGTTAAGAAAATTATAGATACCTTGTCGTTTCTTTTCTTGCTCACACATATTGGGCTGAATTTTAATATAAAAAAAATGCTTGAATAATAGAGGTAATCATAAAAATTTGGATTATCGCGTTTTCTTCAAAAAATAGACTAATCAGACTAAAAAAAAGTTAAAAAAATTATTCCATATTTTGCTTCCGCACTTGTATATATGCATATATATAAGCAAATAAATAAATAGATAAAAAACAAAACAAAAAAATCCCTGTCAAAAGTGAGTTACTGGAGTGTTCAGTATATGGCATTAAACCATCTGATGGTGAGGCTCCATTTCTGATTTGGGAAGTGTGGAGTGCCTCTCCATTTCAATTACTCCCAGGTCCACCCTGACTCGGAGTGCTACTGTCTGTTAACGTCCCACTGATGGTTCAAGTAGATCTGTCTAAAATTATTCCTTTTTTGATAGAATCGCATGCAAAAAATCTCTTAGAAAACAACTTCACAGAAACGTAAATTTGAAGGAACAATAAATGCGATTCCGTAAACTCTCAGAATAATATGACCCAAGACGGGTTGTCATGTCGTTAAAATCAATGAAAAAAAGAAAGAAAAAAAGAAATGAAAATTCAGCTCATTCTTATGAATCGGTTTTCGTCTATCATTACTCGACCACCCGATTATATAACACAGGGTCAGAACGATGTGTCCCTCGTTGTAAAATTCGAACCCTTTAATAATGGAATGTGAGCTTAGGTTGCTAACCATTATGCCACGTAAAGTTCCAAAACTCTGTCAATCTACTGGAGCATGGGATAATTTGATTTGAATTTGATTTGAAAATCGGAAGAACTCAGGAGTTATAAGTCACCCTATTACAATCATAGACTTTATTTGATGTGTATGTTTATTAAATGTAAATATAAATCAATACTCTTATGTAGACATAGCGATTCATCATGTTTGCGTATACTTTTGTATGCAAATTACAATATATATATATATATATATATATATATATATATATATATATATATATATATAGGAAAGGCAGTTTTTTTCCTCTTTGTAATGAAAAGTTTTTCTTCTGGCAAAGTTTAATAATCAAGTGAAATCAAGAACCGAGAGATGTCTGAAGAGGAAATTGAGAAATAATCAAATTGTGTAGAAATAACGTAAAATGAATCCGAAAATTGGGAACGTGTACAATATTGGTCAGTTTCATATATCTACTAGCGGGACCTGTGGAAATTCGACAGTTTTATTAGAAAGAGCAACCAAGGCGTTACTAGACGATACGTAAGCCTGTTATGCCCTAAAACAACCGTCCATGATAATATTGATACTTTTGTTTAAGAAGGAGTGGAAGATTCTCATAAGCATTTCATAGCAATGTCGATGATGATACTGATACTTCTATTTAGTAAGGAGTGATTGAATCTAATTAGAAGTGTTCGCCAATGGTCCGGGGAACGTGGGTTCAATCCCAGGTCGCGTCATACCAAAGACTTTAAAAATGGTACTTGATGCCAGTTTGCTTAACACTCAGCAATATAAAGTACATATTGAGGAAGCAATCCAGGGAAAGCAATCCAGGGAAAGGAGCAGCGCCCTCCGCTACACCTCGGTGTTTTAGCTATTGAAAAGGGAGCCTTCTGCTCGCCCTCGACTACGGTCTCCATCTTTCGAGTATTTCATTATTAACAGCAGTCCATGATAATATTGATGCTTATATTTTGGAAGGAGTGAAGGATTCTAATAAGCATTTCATTATTAACGACTGTCCATATTAACCCAGCTAACGAGGGCTGTAGAATACACCTACTGTATTTCTGCAGAAGGGTAGGATCCCCCACCCAACGTGTGTCTTAGATAGGGCAGCAAACCATCTGATGCTGAGACTCCAGTAATGATGGAGCTTTGAGGAATGCGGAGTACCCCATCATTGCCAACTCTCCCTGGTCCACTCTGGCCCAGAGTGGTAGAACCTGATATGGTCCTATCAATGGGTCAAATAGAACTGTTTGATATTTAAACTGTGAGAACAAATGACTTTTAAAAATTGTGTTCCTTGAAATAGAACTGTTTGATAATTTAACTGTGTATGAAAAATAACTGATGTTTAATTGAATTTTTTGTTATACATCGTAATACTTGGAACTATTTACTTTTGACTTACGCTAAATTGAATTGTTAGAAATAGAACTATTTGATCATTTAAATGTGTGTATCTACAAAATGGGTTTACAAATCATATATTTAGTATTTATCTAAAAAAATGTTTTGGCATTAAATAAACAAGAATGGTCGATATGTCATAAAACCAAACCAAAGCAAACGATTGTCTATAATGAAATCGATGATCCTATTTAAGCACGACTGAAGGATTCTTATTAACATTTTACAGCTAATAACCGTCTATGATGAAAGTAATGCCTTTTTTTTTGGAAAGAGTGAAGGGTTCTTATTAGCATCTAATAAGTAAGCGCTATCCATGATGATATAAATGTTTCTATTTAGGAAGAAGTGAAGGATTCAAATTAGCATTTAATATTTAACCGTTGTCCATAATGATATAATTTTGAATAAATAATAATATAAATACAAACATGGTGTAATAGTTATCGTCTTCGAAAATGAACACGCGCCACGATTTCAAATCCTGGACGAGACTGATTGCATTTCACATTGCACTAATACCTCTGGGAAAGGTATGAATCCAATTATTCTCCCTCCAGCAATGGGTAAATAGTAGGGCAGACTGGGTTATTCAGCCTTGGCGAAGCAACTAATCTAGGAGAAGGAAAAACCTGAATTCAAACCTGTTAAACTCCGCTTAAAAATTGACCTTGTGTCATATCCTGCCCGAGCGGTAAATATGGATAATGATATAAATACTTCTTTTTGAAAAGAGTGAAGGATTCTTGTTAGCATCGGTTCATGAAGATATTGATGCTTCTTTTTAAGAGAGAAAGCTGGATTCAAATTAGCATTTAATAGATATATAGAGACTTTGGATGATTAAGATAATTCGTTCTGTATGACTACTGACTACACAAAGTTATAATACAATTTTCAATTGAAATGCAAGTTGCTTTATCCTCTAAGTCAGTGAACTTTTAGGTGTATATGTAATATACTAACTTAGCTGGCGACGATGAACTTAGCAGATTCAATGCGGTCACAAGATAACATGCAAAGTGGTTTCATAGGAAAGAGAAAAAGGTAATTTATTGCCTGTAGATAGAATGACAGATATTTCCGTTCGCTGATAAGATCAACAAATTACCGGAAAAACCGGAAGTATGTAAGTTCCTATAACCAGCCATAAACAGAAAATATGTGAGGCGAAGTGGATGTTCATATTTCCGCATGGGACTTGAGAGACAATATAAGGTCTGTAATCTTGGACTGAAGGTGTGGGGGAGGGAATCCGCTGGTCGCTCAAGCGAAGGGCAGAGTCCCGCCGGTCACTCAAGCAGACCTGTCAGCTTCCCGTGTATGTTCTCCGACCGTCGCACTACTTCACAAAAAGGTTCCCCGCCACAGAGGAAAGATATGTGCGAACTCTCTCTGACTGTTTTCCTCGAAGAATAAAAATATAAATTATATTTTTATATATCTACGAGTCTTCCGTTGCTTGTCCAGAGGCACAATATGCGACATACTGCTTTAATATAAATCACGCTTTGATGTGCCATTTTTGCTGGGTTACAATCAAAGAGTCTAATGGAAAGAAATTAAATATTTAATCCATAGGTTTCAAGTCGAAATCTTTCACATATACAGACATGTCTGTCTCATTTACTATTCATACATTAGGTGAGCAAGGAACAAATCTAAATTTGTAATATAATCGCCGTGGGATTTCGTTTTATGCCGTTGGGTTTAGTTAGGCTGGGAACCTCTCGGCTCAGTGCATGGATTAGCTTGGTACAACATGAACGCAGGTGTTAACGCGCGCGCGGGGCGGACGTGTCATTCAGAGATTCCAAAATAAAAATCCTAGATAGGGGGATGTGAATGACGTCATGCACCGAAAGCGCGCGGAGGATTTTGGGAGATTTGAAAAAGGCAGTTAGTTGAGTTGAGAACTAGACACCGAACGAGAAGGGTTGACTTTCGGGGCTCGCTGAGGCGAGACGAACTTGCGCGTAACGGGCGCCGCACGAGATGGTGGTGGGTGGGCAGATGGAAAAGCCAGAATAGAAAGAATGTGTATCTCTCTCCTTATGTGGAAGAACCTTTCAACTCAAAGGCAATAAAAAGTTTCGTACCTGAACTAAGAAGTCGTAAGTGCTTTTCGTGTTTCGGGATTCCTATGTTCTATGTATATATGTGATGAACTTTCTATGTACGTTTCACGTAGCCATATCATGGCTATGTAACAAATTGATGACTACACAACATATATCAATTAAGGAAACACAAATCATAAATACATCCATTTTGTGACCGCGCAACATGCATCCATTTGTGCTACCACGCAAAAACATATCCGGTAGCTAACAAGCTAAAATACATCCATTTGTGTAATAAACCAATCTACATCCATTACAGTCATTAGGTAAAAACACAACGTACACCCATTTAGTAATCAGGCTATACCCATAAAAATTGCTGATAACGCGACGTAGATCCATTTGGTAGTCATGCAACATCTATCTAATTGGTAACCACGTAACATACCCCATTTGGTAATCCTACAACATCCTTTTAATTGGTGACCATGCAATGCACAACTATTCGGTGGCCCTGCAACATACTTTCATTTTGTGACCATCCAGCGAATATACATTTGGTGATCAAGCAAGATAAATTCATTTGGTGACCCCAAAACATTTGGTAATCATGCCGCATTCATTTAGTTTTTTTTTTTTTGGTTTTATGGCATATCAAACTTTGTAGGTTATTTAACGCCAAATCCATTTTTATTGTAAATAATCTGTTCTATTTAAAACAATTCAGTTTAGCATAAGTACACAGTTTAATTGTCAAAAACATTTCCATTTCAAACTATTCAAGCAGTTATATGTAATAATTCAGTTAAGTGTAAGTACAGTTTTAATGTCGAAAAACAGTTCTAATTCAAATATTTCAGTTAAGCATAAGCACGCAGTTTAAATGTAAATACGGTTTAATTGTCAAAAACATTTCTATTTCAAGCTATTCAATTTACTCAAACAATTCATTTTAGCATAAGTATGCTGTTAGTTCTATTTAACCCAAAGATAGGACCCTATCAGGTGCTACCACTCCGGGCCAGAGTGGACCTGGGAGCTATAGCAATGAAGGGGTACTCCGCATTCCCCAAAGCTCCAGCACTGCTGGAACCTCACCATCAGGTTGTTTAGTGTCATATCCAGGACACTCGTTGGTTGGAGGGGGTCTTACCCCTCTGCAGAGAAGCAGTCGGTGTATTCTACAGCCCCAGCCGACTGGGCAACGCATTCATTTAATTGGTGGCCAGGCAACATAGATCTATTTGGTAATCATAAATTGGGCAATCCATGTAACTGATAATTGCAGAATATAAATCTATTTCGTAATATTGCAACATCCATTTAACTGCTAACCATACAACATAGATCCATTTGGTAATCATGCAATATCCATTTAACTAGTAACCATACGACATACATTCAGTTATTAACCACTCAATATACATCCACTTTGTGATCACACAAAATATCACCATTTAGTGATCCTTCAAAGAACATGCATTTGGTAACCATCTTATATATCTCTTTTTGTGTGACCGATCAACAGGAGAAATAGATTGATTTGGTGATTAACCAGCATACGGTAACAATGAAAATTGTATCCATTTCTATAACCATGCAACAGACATTTATTTGGTGAGCAAACAGCAAATATCCACAAGGTTACGACGCAACAAACATGTAGTATTGTGGTAAGGAAGAGATACATTGTGAAATAAGAAGTTAATTATTTACTAATTGAAGTGGTACAGTCCAGCAAATATTATAAGTTTTACGCTGTGGGTGTCACCTCCGAGGTTGGTCTTACTACTGACCGAGAACTTGCAGAAGCCACCCCATGCTTAAGAAATATGAAGTCTTTTATACCTCCGCGAAACCGGACGTCACGTGGTACGAGCCACTATACCACAATACATCAGTTTGGTAACCCAGGAACGTATATCCAATCATGTGTTCACGCAACATACATAATTTTTTTGTGTCCATGCAACATATATTCTTTTGCTGATGATGCAACTAATATGTATTTTGTAAGCATGCAACATATATCCATTTGCTGAGCATGGAATATGCATGTATTTGGTGCACACACAATGAAATTACTTTGGAGTCTATGCACTGTAATCGCGAAACTTATTCATTTGGTTACGACAAAACGCATGACCATTTAATGACCAGATAACAGACATCTATTTGTGTAAGAACATTAAAAGCATTCATTTTGTGACCTCACAGTACACCTTTATTTGGTGACCATGTAAGAAATTAATTACACCTATTTTGTAATGACACAAAGTACATTTATTTGGTGACCATGTAAGACCCCACTAGATACAGCCATGTTCTAATGACCCAAAGTACATTTATTTGGTGACTATGTAAGACCCCAAAAATTACACCCATTTTCTAATGACACAAAGTACATTTATTTGGTGACCATGTAAGACCCCACTAGTTACACCCATTTTCTAATGATACAAAGTGTATTCAGTTGCTGACAACGCAACATTTGTTCATTTTTGAACACGTAAAATATATTCATTTTGTGATCATGCAAAATATATCCACGTGGTGAGCAAACACGATATATAAATATGGTGAACATGAGACAGACGTCTATTTGGTGAGTACGCCAAATACATCCATTTTGTGACCACCTAATAAATATATATTAGTGTGACCTAGCAGGCTATAGCCATTTGTGTGACCACGCAACTTAAATTCTTTTAATGACAGCGCAAAAAAGATTTATTTCGTGACTTCCTGAATTACATTAGTTTGGAGGCCATACAACATCCATCTATTTTGCAACCATGCGACATCCAACAGTTTTGCGACCATACGATTTATATCCCTTTGGTAACCACGCAACATACATCTATTTGTATGAACATGCAACATATATTCATTTGGTAGCCTCACAATAACTTTTCATTTGGCGAACAAACGACATATATCCGTTGCATGACCATGTAAAATACATTCTTTTGTGTAAGCGTATGCGTATGTTGATCATGCAAGATACGTCCATTTTCCGACTTTGCAACAACATCTATTTGGTGACTATTCAACATAAACTCATATGGCTAAAACGTAACATATATTCATTCGCTCAACTATGTAACATACATCTATTTCGGTGACCTCCCAACATACATTCATTTGGAGATCCGAAGAACATATCCAAATTGTTGTAACGCAACGTACACTCATTTGGTGACCATGCAACAAGCATCTATTTGGTGACCACATAACAACTATTTGTTTGGTTTGGTTTGTTTCTTTGGTTAATGACATATCAACCTTCTAAGATTATTTATTGTCAAAGCCATTCTCCTAGAGGAACAGTCATCATCATCATCATATCGTGCTGGTAGCACGGATATCCCTGACCCTCTCTCGCCACTCCTCCCTATTGTTCATCGCCCTAGGTAGGTCTTCAGGACAACATCCTGTATCCTCACATAGCTGCTGAATGTACGTTCGAGCTGGTCGTCCTGCTTTTGCGCGGCCATGTGTGGGGATCCAAGGGTATTTGCACAAAAGTGAACGTAATAGCGCGACTGGAACACGAACACGCTTACAATGATTCCGCTGTCCATCGCTTTATTCATTACACCACGAGGACAACCCACACAACTATTTGTTGGTTGGTTGGTTTCTTTGTTGAAAAACATATAACCCTTCTAAGATTATTTATTGCCAAAGCCATTCTTCTAGAAGAACAGCAGTGGTACTATTTAACCCATAGCTGGGAGGATAAGGGGGTTCATACCTTTCCCAAGGGTATTTGCACGAAAGTGAACGTAATAGCACGACTGGAACACGAACTCGCTTACAACGTTTCCGCAGCCCATCGCTTTAACCATTACACCACGAGAACAACCCACACAACTATTTTTGCGATTACGCTACATCCATTTGGTGACCATACTGCATATATTCATTTGGGGCCACACAACAAATATCCATTTATGTGACAGCGTAACATACATTCATTTGGCGACCAGGCAACACACATTAACTTGGTGACCACAAAACATACAGTCATTTGGTGACCATGCAATATGGATCCATTTAGGGGATAACTCAACGTGAATTCATTGGCAGACTGCAACAAAAACGTATTCGGTGACCACGCAACATATACTCATTGTTTCTTTGTTTGGGGTTTACGGCATATCAACCTTTGTGGGTTATTTAATGCCAAATTCATTTTTATACAAATAAATAGTACTATTTCAAACAATTCTGTTTGGCATAAGTGCACAGTTTAATTGTCAAAAACCTTTCTATTTCAAGCTATTTAGTTTACTTAAACAGTTCTAATTTAACTCATTCAGTTTAGTATAAGTATAATTTTTGTTTACACACAGTTAAAGATCAAAATAGTTCTATTTCAAACAATTCAGTTCAGCGGAAGTACAGTTTCAATATCAAAACAGTCCTATTTCAAGTAATTCAGTTTAGCATCTACATAGTTTAGTTCTATTTGACCCATAGATTGAGCTCTATCAGGTGCTACCACTCGAGGCTTGAGTGGACCTGGGAGCGATGGCATTGAAGGGGTTCTCCGTATTTCCCTAAACGTCATTATTACTGGAACCTCACCATCAGATTATTTAGGGTCATATCCAAGACACTTGTTGTGTATGGAGGGGTTACGCCTGTTCTGAGATGCAGTTGGTGTATTCTACAGCCCCAGCCGATTGGGCAATATATCCACTTGGTGACCTCACAACACACATTAATTCGGTAAAAAACGCAACAACCATCTTTTGATTTGTTGACCTCACAGCATACATCCATTTGATCATAATGCGAAACACTTTCATTTGGTGACCACCCAACATACACACATCTAATTAACATGCAACCAACATGTATTTTATGACCTTAAAATATACATTTGTTCTACCATGCAACAGACATCTATTTATGACAGCATAAACATACATTCATTTGATGACCACATTATATATTGGCGACCATACAAAACATTAATTTGGTGACCCTGCAATATGTGTCCATTTGATGCCCATACAACACACGTCCTTTAGCTGTCCACGCAACATATATTCATTGGGTGGCTACACAAAACATTGATATGTTAACACTACAACATACTTCCGTTTGGTTACTACACAATTTACACTTATTTGGTGACCAAGTCATATAAATTCATTTGTTAAGCACGCAACATAAATCCATTTATATGACCATGCAATATACATTAATTTGGTCACTATGCAACATACGCTCATATGCTGACCACACAGTATACAAACATTTGACGACCATGCATTTACTGACTATGAAAATTAACTCCCTTTATTTGGCCACGTAATATATATATATATATATAGTTCTGATAGAACGAAACAGTCTGTCTGTGGATGACAATATATGCTCCCCCATGGGGGTTGAGCTCTCTGGCGAAGGAATTATCGGCCGCCGCTAACGTAATGCAAAGCTTTTCGAAAGAATTGAGCACTCTGGTAGCCGATAGGGTATTAAAAAAAATGTAAACAAAGGCTGCTGCTGCTCTTGCTAAAATAAATACCTTAGAATTCCCTTAGCCAACATGGTCCGCTTGGTGGCCGAAAGGTCTGAAACTTAGCGTCCTGCGTGTCAAGCCACACTGAAGAGTTCTGATCGAACGAAACAGTCTGTCTGTGGATGACTGTATATATACATATATATATATATATATATATATATATATATATATATATATATATCCATTTATTGAGCTCACCAAATGCATTCATTCGCTAAACACGCAACATGCATACATTGTTAACAATGCAACAGCACTCTCAAAAAAAAAAAAAAGAAAATAATAATAGACTAATCCTTTGATATTCAGTGTTGATAATAGTTTCTTCTTTTTTTTAGAAAATTTTATCGTCAGTAATCACATTAGTTTTAATGATTGTTTAATTTATTTTTTCAACTTAAAATTTGATGTAGAAATGCTAAAATTATTTAAACGTCTTTCTAATCATGTTTATTCATCAACTTGACACAAATTCGTTATCTGATTAAATATAGATATTCAAAAAAGATTATTAACTCTTGTTTGGCATGGTTTCTTTGTTTTAACGGCGTATCAAACATTGTGGATTATTTTATGCCGAAGAAGAACAGTACTGGTGCTATCTGACCCATAGCGGCGGGTAATGTGGGGATTCATACCTTTCCCAAGGGTATTTGTCCGAAAGTGAACGTAATAGCGCAACTGGAGTTTGAACTCAATTACAAGGAAGTAGTCGTTCAGCACGTTATCCACTGCACCAAAACGACTCCTGCATTAATAACTTTGTACAGTCCTATGTAACATAAATTTATATAATGATACATTCATTTATCGTATTGGTTGGGCACATTAACGTAAGTTGGAAAGAAACAAATCTCCGTGAAAGCAATTTAAAAACAGTTATTGTTGGATTATCAATACATTTCCTCTCAAATTAGTGTCTTGATATCTCGAAAATAGAAAGCCGTTAGGAAAAAGTCTCACTTTATCCCTATACCAATAAGGAAAGAACAAGCATCTATCTATCTATCTATCTATCTATCTATCCCATATTTCTACTATAAAATATGAAGGAATAGGGTAAAAAAAGCACCTGATTCAGAATTTCACGTGCTTATTCAATTAACTTGAATTAAATGGATTTCAGACGGGTCTTCACCTGAAAATCGAGGACGTGAAACTGAGAGTTGTGGGCTTATATTTGAAATATCTTGATATTAAACGGCATTCTAGTGCATAGTGCATTGCTGTTTCTGATTTACAACGGTTTTAGCGGTAAATTCTTCTTATAATTTTGCGCACACATATACGTATACACATATATATCGGTAATAAGTAAGTGTGTAAAGTTGGTGACCTTAGTCGAGGGTGATTCAAAGGCTGCCTTTTCAATAGCTACTACACCAAGGTGTATGGGAGGGTGCTACACCATTTCCTGGATTTCTCCACTTTATCCTTGATCTTTATCTTATAGTGTTGAGTGCTAAGCAAGGTGGCATCAAGAATCATTTTTGAGTCTTTGGCATAACTGGACCTGGGATCGAACCCTGGTCTCCCGGACCATTGGCAAACACTCTACTCATTAGGCCAATGGCCGGTTGATAGAATATCGTTAATTATCATCATCATCATCATGTCGCGCCTTCTGCACGGATATCCCTGACCCTTTACTGCCACCCTTCTTTATCGTCCATCGCTTCCGGTAGGTCTTCAATGCTACATCCTGTATGGGCACAGAGCTGTTGTATGTAGGTTCTAGCTGGTCGTCCTACCTTTGCTCGTCCATATGAGGGTGTTCACTGGAGTATGTCACGTATGAGTTCGTCCCTACTTCTCCAGCAGTGTCCTGCATGATTTGTTCAATATTGTTCGCAACATTTTTGTGTAGTTGCCGTCAAGCTTTTCCCCATACGTTTAGTTAGCGTTTCGTTTTGTTTTTAAAATTAAATAAAAATCAGAAGATACAGCATCACATCTTAATATTGCCCAGATGGCAATGTAATATTTAAAACCGAAACATGGAACCTTGGTAAAAGGCAAATAATTCAACGATAAATATATAAATAAATCTTCTTAATGGTATGTATTTTCATATATATATATATATATATATATAGTCATCCTGAGACAGACTGTTTCGTAGTATCACAACTCTTCAGTGTGGCTAGATATATAGGACGCTCGAAGCTGGGATCGAAAGCCGCCCAAATTTTCGTTAGACTTAGTATCAGACCGCTCGGCCAACAAGCGTACAACAGCGACTGAGAGAATTATAAGGTATTATGTAGCAACAGCAGCAGTAGCGTTCGTTTGTTTACATTTTCTACCCTACCGGACACCAGAGTGCTCAATTCGTTCGAAGAGCATTGCATTATGCGAGCAGCAGCTGAAAATTCCTTCGCCAGAGTGCTCAACCCCTATGGGGGAGATTTCTCTTTAATTTAAATGTTTAAGGGCTCAACAGTTCAATTAAAGTTGTGACTCACTAGACTCCCTACATGGGTGATTTCTTAATAGCAGTAGAGGGAAATCGAGTCACACTTTTTGGTTGAGCTGATAACAGAAATATAGTACAAAATGTTCTACAGATTATATCGAATAACAATCCGCATGCTAGGACCTGGGAATTTTTCATTCTCCTAGACCAATTGCCGTACCAAGGTTAGAGAGACAAATCTTCTCAACTATTTTGCACAAAACTGGACGGGGGAAGAGTTGGATTGATGCAATGAGCTCATAATAAAACGTCATCAACCTCTGAAAGGATTTGACTTCACATCATCTTGTCCATTTTCTTATGACGATAATAATTACGCACCTACACTCCTACATATTTACCAATTCCTCCGCACGATCAGAATGTGACACAAGGTCAATTTTTAAAGAGCAGGTTTGTTTGGTTTTGTGTCATATCAAACATTGTAGCGTGTTTAATGCCAAATCCTGTTTATTCCGGTATCCTCGTGGCGTAATGGCTAAAGGTCTTGACTACGGAATCGTAGTAAGCGTGTTCGAACTCCAGTTGCGCTATTACGTTCACTTTCGGACAAATACCCTTGAGAAAGTTATGAAACACCTTATTCTCACAGCTATGGGTTAAATAGTACCACTGCTGTTTTTTCAGAAGGAGGGCTTTGGCAATAGATAATCTTTGAAGGTTGATATGCCATTAAACAAAGAAACCAAATCTATTTATATTTATATACTAAGTAAGGTGGCGACTGTTGTCGAGGGCGACCAGAAGGCTCCCCTTTCAATAGCTACTATGCCGAGGTGTAGGGGAGGGCGTTACTCCTTTCGCTGGATTGCTCTACTTTATCCTTTATCCTTTCCGTATAGTGCAGAGTGCTAAGCAAGGCGGCATCAAATACCATACGACTCGACTTGGGATTGAACCCCGGTCTCCCGGACCATTGGCGAACACTCTAACCATTATGCCAATTGGGAAATAAATCAGACAGTCTGAAGAAAAGTTGAAAAAATAAAATAATCTAAAATTTGATGAATTTATCAAGCAAGTCAATATTTAACGCTTCTGTTGTAATAACCTTCTTCAGGATTTTAATTTCCTGAAATTTTTTTAAAAAATAGTGATGGATGTTTGATGAAATAATAAGAGAAAAATTTGTTACAAAAGAATTTTCATGACTGAAAATCTAAGCAATCACAATATACACTTTTTCCCTTTCGTCTTTATATCGGGGAATTTCACCTTTACACTTTAAGGAAGCACTTTACTGACCCCACTTTCTTTTGAATATCCAGATTGCAAGTATATTTCCTCTGGTGTTTGGGGAGCATTATTAGATAAAACTTTTGAATCATCTATTTCCGTGGTTGACAGCGGATAACTGAAACTACATAAAGGCTTTTAAGTAGATGAAACTGTATAAAGAATGAGTGAAAATCAAATTACACATTTGAGCATTAACATCTGTTTCTTCTGACAAAAAAACGAATTTGAAAATCGGAATGTCATTATCTTTCTAATTTAATAAAAACCCAGACAGGAGAAAATTTAGCTAATTATTGTAAATTGTCTTCATATCAAACATGTTAAGCAATAGAAAGTACAAGTTTTATAATAAAATTTTACAAAAATGAAACGAAATAAAACTAGTAATAAAATAATTGTGATAAGAAATACTGAACAGAGAAAAGAACACTGTAATAATAATAATAATGATAATAATAATAATGATGATAATAAAGGACCACCAGCTGATGCTTGTGTGAAAACATCGAATATAATAATAATAATAATAATAATAATAATAATAATAATATGAAATACTAAAATCTAGAATAAAATGGTAGAAAATCCAACTAGAATCAATAAAAGAAGCCAAAAATGAACTACTATAATCTGGGATGTTGCTATCCCAACTGATAGAAAATAAAGAGAAAAAGACCAAGTATAGTTGTTAAAGACTATGAAAGAAAAATATACCCTCTAATTGATATGTCAGAGCCAACAGATAATAACACATCAGTCAAAGTGTATAATAAAATAAGTAAATATAAAAACCTTGAAATAGAAATTGAAAAAAATGTGGCATCTTAAAACTCCGAAACAGAGTGGACTTGAGAGTAATGGTAATGATGGGTCATTTCACATTCCCTAACGCTGCGGGACTGAAGCTTCCTAATCATATATAGTATATAGTTTCATACCCAGGACACTGGTTCTATTTGGCTCATAAATGAGACCCTAATGGCAGTGACGGGTCAATCCACATTCTCCAAACTCCAAGTCTGGAGCCTCAGCATCTGATAAAGTTTAATGTTTATGATAAACAGTAACAATAAAATCGTTTGATATCAACTCTTGTTGGCTTATTTAATGCTGGTGTCAGTCTTTTTCTATTAAATGGTTTCGAGTAACAACCATTTGTAGACAGGTATAGCGCTTCAAGTAACGATTCTTAATTTTTCCTGTCAGATAGTATTGAAGAATACGCCGACAGCACCATTGCAGAGGGTTAAGACTCTCCCAACGAGTGACCTAGGTATGACATTAAACCATTTGATGGTGAGGATCCAGTCCTGGGTCTTTGGGGAGTGTGGAGTACCTCTTCATTGCCATTAATCCATAATCTACTCAGTAGTACCAGCTAGAGTCTCCTCAAGAGTAAGAAAAATTTAATCATTCACTATATTTGAAACCATTTAACTGTGCACAAATGAATGATTTATAGGGAATTGAATTATTAATATTAGATTGCAATACTTGAAACCATTAAGAATTATTAGTATTCGCAATACTTAAAACCATGTAACTATGTGCAAACAAATGAAATTTGCCTCTTTTCAAAATAATGTTACCTACAAAGGATTCGCTTACACACACACACACACACACACACACACACACACACACACATATATATATATATATATATATATATATATATATATATATATATATACTGGATTTGGCATTAGATATCTAATAAGGGTTGTTATGTCATTAAACCAAATGAACTAACCGAACTATTCTTAACATAAATAATGTGCATAGTTATATGTTATCCAGTATTCCTATCTCATATAAATAATTTTCAAACTAATCTATTTAACGCAGACATCGAGAAACCCTAACATGTCCTACATGACTATTTTAGCATATTAAATATTCGGTTAATTTTCAACAAGGAACCAATAGTGAGTGTTTCATGGGTATTGTCAAACTTGGTCCAATGACGATAAAGTGACGACTCAACCCTCACCAGAGCTCAAAATATGGAGCCTTAACACGCGAAACTTAGGTCACCTGCTTATATGTATGTTAGCATTCTTAGCAGAGTCCTGGAGATGTTAGGAGACTTGTTGTCACTCTTACTCCTGCGAAAACCCCCAGTTAAAACTGGTGTGAAAAACTCACAAAGAATCAAATAATAATGAAGATAGTTTTTTATCTTATGGCATCTGACAATTTTACCAGACGACGGATCTGCACCTTAGCAAAATTGTTTGGAAGACCCTGCCGTAAGTCTTACCTTTTCACGACACGCATTGGTTAACGAGTTTATCAGACCATTACTAGTTCGTGTGAAAAATCTTGAAAGCAATTGCACAAGAATGTTAGGAGATGTATTGAACAAGTCCTGGAGGCAAGACTTCACAAAACAGCAGCTGTTCGGCCACCAACCACCTATCTCGAAACCATCCAAATTAGATTCACCAGAGACGCGGCACACTGCCGAAGAAATAAGGACGAACTCATAAGCGATGTACTCCTGTGGACCCCGCACATGGACGAGCAAAGGTTGGAAGACCAGCTTGAACCTATCTACAACAGCTCTGTATCGATACAGGATGTAGTCTGGAAGACCTGCCGGGAGCGATGGGCAATAGAGACAGGTGTCAAGAGAGGTTCAGGGAAATCCGTACTAGCAGCATGACATGATGGTGATGATGGTACCTTAAACTTCTGGCCTTGGGGCAAGCTAAGCAAAAGTGCTAAGTAAATGGCTACATTTTAAAACAGAGGAAATGAAAATCAAGATGAATGACACGGTTTCATCTTTTCTTTTCTTTCTTTTCTAAATCTCTTTGAAGTCTGGTTTCATGATAGTTGAATTCTCATATCTCAGCATTTAGTTTATAAGATTTATAACTTTTTATTGTTATATATGCAGAAAATCCTGCTTAGTTGATGAGCAGAAAATAACCTTCTCCCGGAACTGTAGAGATAATTTTTTTATAGCTCGCTACTATGGTAGAGGGAAGCGATTAAATCAAAAGTACGTCCACTTGGGAAGGATCGTGAATAACTGTCAAGACATGGATGCGCATGTCAACCTTCGCGGGTTATTTAATGCCAAAGCCATCCCTGTAGGGCAAGTATCTGAGGAGATAAGAAAGTTTAATATCTTTCCTAAGGGTATTTGACTCAAAGTGAAAGTACAAGCGTGACTGGAGTTCGAATTCGCTTACTATGATGTCGCAGTCAACTACGTTAGCCACTACGCCATGGGGACTATATCTGCATTATTTTCTATACTTCTCTGATAAAAATAATAAACATTTCCCGAAATATCCAATGTAAATCATAAAAAGACTTTTTCAAATAATTTTCATTTTCATTGTATATATATACCTAGTATGGCTTACAAGGATTACGTCCTTGTTAGTCTGAGAATTTTACTGAAGTTCCTTATTCATATTTACCAACCCCCTTCGCTCGGGCAGGATATGACACAATGTCAATTTTTTTAAAGCGAAGTTTAACAGGTTTGAATTCAGAGTTTTATGTCTAGACTAGTTACCTTACCAAGGCTGAAGAACCTGGTCTGCCCTACTATTTGCCCATAGCTGGAGGGAGAATAATTGGATTCATACCTTTCCCAAAGGTATTAGTGCTATGTGAAATGCAATCAATCTCGGCCAGGATTTGAACTCGTGTCACCGTGTCCATTTCCTATGACGATAACCATTACACCACGAGCACCTCCATTATTGTCATAAACAAACATGCGGCTTCATAACTAATGTCTAGTTATTCTCTTACTTTAGTCGGCTAGTTAGATGATGTTATGGCATGTCAAGCCTAGCTGGGTTATTCAATGCCGAAATAATTCTTTTTTTTTTTTTATATACAAGCAGTTTCCAGTAACTTATTTAGCATTAGTATTAGCGCTGGAGTTCCCGAAAGGAATTTGAAGACAGCGACGGACTCGCCTTAGAAATTCAAGTTGCTGATTTTGAATTCAGATTTTTTCTTCCAATCTGGTTTGCCCATCTACAAGACTAGAGAGCCTATTCTGCCCTTTATTTTTAGGCATAGTTAGAGAGATATAAGATGGAGTCATCTCTTTCCAAAGAGTAAGTGAACTTAAACGCAAACAATCTCGACCAGAATTTAGACTCATGTTGTTGATTCCATCTTCCATGACGTTAACTGTTACGAAAAGTATACCGACTACTAAAACTACTAGATGACTTTGTATTTCACTTGGTAATGCCCTTCTCCTCCCACCAACTACACCTGTATAAATCGTGTTCTGTATTTTTGTTTAGCAACCAGTCTAAGAGAAGAAAAACTCTGAATTCAAACCAGTTGTATTCCACTTAAAAAAATTGGCCTTGTGTCACATCCTGATCATTGTAAAGGGGCTGGGTAAATACTTACGACTATTACTACTACGACTGGACGACGTCGTGTTTCACTTCGTGCTAATGCCCTTCTCCTCCCACCAACTACGGCTGTATAAATAAGGTTCCGTATTTTTGTTTTCCTAATGACTTTATCCCCCTTCTAACTATAGCTATATATTAGGTTTGTGTAGTTATTTTTGCAACCAGTCTAAGAGAAGGAAAACTCTGGATTTAATCCATAATTACTGGCCTTGTGTCACATCCTGATCATGGTGAAGGGTTTGGGTAAATACTTACTACTACTACAACTACTACCAAAAAGTTAGATTACATATACAAAAATATTAATAAGAATTTATTTGTACAGTTCTGGAAAGAATGTTTTTCTAATGGATTGTAATGTTACGAGCAAAAATAACAATCATTAGCAAATAGGAAAAGGAAGTGGATCTCGTGGCTTTGTTGTTAACGTACTGAACTGCGACATCGTAGTCAATAGGGAAAAAAACAAAACAAAATCAAATCTATATTGGAGAGCTGTTGCTGTGTAAAGCCAAAAACATCCAACAAAAAATAGCAATAATTGAAACGCGAAAAGAAAACTGTCAGCTGCTTCACATTAATTTAACTCAAATAAAAAAAAAGGGAAATATTTCTCGATGAATGTCTCTTAAACTGCAAGTAAACAGCCGCCGTTGCGGCAACTCAGCAATTCAGAAACTGCTCATTCCCCCCCGCTGTAACCGTGCACAGAGGGAAACAGGCCGACAGTTTCCAAGCAAGAACTTTTAGGCAAAGATAAAAACAGCTAAAAACAGCTCGAAGCTATGAGACGAAAGGAAATCTAATTAATCTTTTTTTAGATGAAATTCTGTCAATCATTATTATCAGTAATTTCACTTGTATTATCCTCAACCTTCTTTATCGTAGATCCCAATCGACAGAGCCAAATATAGACCGACCTCATCTCCCGTGGAGGAGTAAACCTCCCTTACCTTCTACGGTAGGATACTAAATTGTATCTGATGGTGAGACTCAAGTTCTGGAAATTTGGGAAGTGTGTTGTACCGCTTTATTGCAATTTCTCCCAGGTCTACTCTGACTTGGAGTGGTAGAACCTGTTGGGGTCCCATCTATGGATCAAATAGATTTTAAAATTATCTGTATTGAATAGGAATACTTGATGCCATATAACAATAAGTTATTTATCATAATAATAGTTACTTGAAGCTATTGTTGATTTCTAAGAATAATTATTGTTTACTTGAAACCATATAACTACGTTCAATCCTATGATAATCATTAAATAGAAATAAATACGTGAAACCATAAAATTATTAATTTTAGATAAGAATACTTGAAACCATACAACCATGTGTAAATCACATGAATTAGATAGAAATATCATATACCCGTGAGCAAAAAAAAAAAAAAAATTAAAAAATTACCCCCCCCCAAAAAAAAACCCACAAAAAAACTTGTAAGAAACAACTACAGACAATATAAATGAAAACATGAATCAACTTAGAAGACAATTTACTAAACTCTTGTCATAAAATAAACAGTGACACGTTGATATGCCATTAAAATCAGTCAATTTATCGATCCAACTTTTTGTTTGTTTGTATTCTTCTCCTTTCCACCCACAACTTCCAATCTTTTTCACACTCCATTTACTCGAACATTGCCTCCTTACCACAATTTCCTTTTATGGTATACATCCACATTTCACGTTTCGAAGTATGTTTCTATACCATCACTTTCGCATTTCCTCGTGGTGTGATAATTGCTTTCAGCATGAAACTCAAATTTCTATATACTTGTAAATGATTGCTTAAAAAATTTCTTATATATATATATATATATATATATATATATATATATATATATATATATATATATATATATATATATATATGAAAATGTACAAAAAGAAAAAAGATACAAGGTCTTCAGAGGATGATTTTATTTATTGAATTATTTTCCAACGTTAAACGTTTCGTTTTTTTTAGAACTTCATCAGAACGTATAAGTTTTAAGTGAAACGAAAAAGTGAGAATATTTTAAGCATTTTTTTGTTGTTGTCGTTCCGTTTTAAATTTGTGTGATGTAATAAGTGTAAGAAAATTTATTAAAACGTCTATCTATCTATTTATCTATCTATCTATTTATCTATCTATCTATCTATCTATCTATCTATCTTTGTTAATATTCATATTATTTTATTCATATCTACCTTTTATCAACATTCCACAAAACATCCATCGGTCTTCATCAGTGTCTGTCTTCTTCTTTCTACAACTCTCAGTCTAACGTAGAAAGCAGCTGGCTGACTCTGACAAAGACGGATCAATATATTATGGAATGTTTATTAACGCACACACACACACACACACACACACACACACATATATATATATATATATATATATATATATATATATATATAGACTGATGTGATATGGATTTTTAGATTAAAAAAGAAAATTTGATGACAAGCCTGGAGTAACACTGTTTGATCTGCCACCATTTTGAATAGCATCAATAGAATATTTTTGTAAGATTAAAATAATTTTTGCTAATAAAAATTCCAAACAATGCAGAGTTTAGGAAAAGAATTACTAAATTAAATAAATTATCCTCTTGTATATATATATATATATATATATATATATATATATATATATGGATGTTTTGTGGAATGTTGATAAAAGGTAAATATGAATATAATAATAAATATATATATATATTGTCATCCACAGACAGACTGTTTCGTTGTATCTAGACACACAGGACACTTCAAGCTGGGATTGAAACCCACCCAACTTTACGTTAGATTAAGTATCATACTGCTCAGCCATCATATATATATATTCTAAAGAAGTCACCTTCTCGAGCAAGCAACATATGCGAATTACTACTAAGCTGTATGTTCGATTGAACAGGAGAAACATGTATCGGTTTCACCTCTCAATGAGATCCACAAATTTGATGGTTTATTTTGGTTTGGTTTCTTTGTTAAATGGGCATATCAATCTTTGTAGATTATTTAATGTCAAAGTTATTCTCCTAGAAGAACAGTAGTGGTACTATTTAACCCATAGCTGGGAGGATAAGGGGGTTCATAACTCTCCCAAGGGTATTTGCTCGAAAGTGAACGTAATAGCGCGACTGAAGTACGAACTCGCTTCCTACGATTCCGCAGTCCGTCGCTTTAACCATTACACCACGATGACACCAGCAAAATTTTTAGTTTTTTACTGTTTTATAATTTCTAGACACCATTTTTTCCCCCTGATTATACATTATTAGTGACTTCAGGTTTTGGCCCTTTTTGGCTTAGCCCAAACTGCTATTCTCTCAACTTTATCTCACTCGAAGCAATAAAAGTTTCCTTAGAACAAGTCACTTGTCATTGACTGGTTGGTTGGTTATCGGCATGTTAACCTTGTTGGTTATCTAATGCCAAAATTTAAAACGAGCCAGAACTCATTTGCTTTCACACAGCTAAAAGGTTTCAAGTGTTTCTATCTAACTCTAATAATTCGATTTAATATTAATCATTTGTTTGCATATATGGAAGTGGTTTCAAGTATTATTCACATTACTAGATTTTTTTGCGTGTAGTTACATGGTTTCAAGTATTGCTACTTAACACAAGCAATTCTATTCAACACAATTTATTCCATTGCATACAGTCAAATGGTTTCAAGGGGGTGTCCTCGTGGTGTAATGGTTAAAACGATGGACTACGGAATTGGAGTAAGCGAGTTCGTACTCCAGTCGCGCTATTATGTTCACTTTCGGGCAAATACCTTTGGGAAAGGTATGGACACCCTTATCCTCCCAGCTATGGGTTAAATAGTACCACTACTGTTCTTCTCAAAGAATAGCTTTGGCATTAAATAACCTACAAAGGTTGATATGCCGTTAAACAAAGAAACCAAACCAAACCAAATGGTTTCAACAATAGCAATGAAATACCAATATTTCAATTTTCGCTGACAATTAATCAGTTTCAAGTATTCTTATCATACTTGAATAATTCTATTTGTTATTATTTGCACACAGTTAAATTGCTATCTGACACCAATGATTTTATTTGTCACTGTTCACTGGTTTTAAGCATTACTACGTAACATTAAGAATTCAATTTCACAAATGTCATTTGTATTTGATCAAGTAAACCTCTGGCCGGCTTGGGTAGGATTTGAAACCGCTATCTTCTGACAATGTTCACCTGGAACCAGTAGAAACTCAACGCCTCTATCCGCTGCGCCACGGGCCCCCAAGGGCGACCAAGGATGGATTTTTTGGTCTTATAAATCCTTATCTGGTCTTCTATAGTCGGGTCCGTACCAAATTTCTTTTGGTCAAAAACGTGGTACGATAGACAACAACTATGGAAAGCAGTAATTACTGGGAATACGGTTACAAGACTCATCATTCCTATCCGAGGTCGCGGTAAAAATCACCTGAAGAAGGCCAGAGGTGAAATTTGGCCGAAACGTAGTGAAAAAAAAAAAAAAAAAGAACAAATAAAAAAAAAAAATACCAAGATGTGGACAAAAAGTCCGCAATAAATAAAAAATTAACTCTCAGATTAAGAAGCCTCATTTCAAAAATGATACAATTATATTTTTTCTTGTTGGAAGCGTGCTTCATAGTACTAGTTTTTTTTAAATTAAAATAAGCGAAGCATAATCATCATCATCATGTCACGCCATCAGCACGGATATCCCTGACCCTCTCTCGCCATCCCTCCCTATCAGCCATTGTTTCCAACAGGTCTTCAGGGATGCATCTCGTATCGGCACAGAGCTGCTGCATGTAGGTTCGAGCTGGTCGCCCTGCCTTTGCCCGTCCATGTGAAGGGGTCCACAGGAGTACATCCCTTATGAGCTCGTCCCTACTCCTCCAGCCATGTCCCGCATGTCTGGTTCGTCTAATATTGATAGTTTTTGTGATAGGTGGAAGGTGGCCGTACAGCTGCTGCTTTGTGGGGTGCTGCCTCCGGGATTTGTTCAATATTGCTTGCAGCATTCTTGTGTAGTTGCCATCAAGCTTTTTAAACGAAACATAATAAATGACAGCTACTCTGTGATAAAGATTTATAAGAACATTTCTCCTGGAGAGTAACACTCAAAGAAATATTTTTCGCATCCGCGAAATATTTTAGCAACCACGTGATATTTTCAACACCCACGTGATATTTTCAACACCCACGTGATATTTTACAGCGCTTTCATAAAATTAAATCAATGATGGATGATGGATTGATTGCCTTGAAAATTTATCATAAATTTTTTTTTCGAAGAAAATTTTACTTTCATCAATTCGTTTATCCAGCGAATTTATATGTAAGACAATGCAAAAAAAAAAAAAAAAAAAAAGGAAAGTATGTTCCAAAAGATTCGAGAATTGGTACTGACTTGTCTAAACGGAGATTAGTACGAAAGTCTCCATTTCAGACTTGAGGCCGAAATGCCCCCGGCTTCGGTTGGGCCACCTACGGGTGTGCGAGCTGCAACATTGACACTTTTGTCACCCTTGTATAGCACTGGACCGTGCTGTCCAGTTTAAGTTATAAGCAGGCATACGTGACTGGACCCAGATTTGGGTCCCAGACTAGCTAGGCTCATCAGGCCCACATTGCACTAAGTGGGCAGATGACTAGCATAGACCAGCAGGGTTCGAACCTCAGCTGGTGCCCGACCTTCCTCTCCTCTACACTCCCATTATAATCAACCTTGTGTTGGGGGAGGCAGAGAAAAATATCGGACATTAATACAAAAGTGAATTTAATAACACAAGTAGAGTTCGAACACTACGATGTTCTAGTCCAGAACGTTAGCCATTACGCCATGGAGATTGTCTTTGTGCTGAAATATTCTTAAATCATTTAACAAGTGAATCTTGTGGCCGGTTGTGTATCACATGACACCATGAAAAAACACCCATAAAAAACAAACTCAGCCCTGAAGATACACATTGGCGTCATAATATTTTTATAGTTCAATAAATTTTATTTTATTCAGTAAAATAAAACCGAAGTAGTCGGCATTTTTTAAAATTTTTACATACCACAGGGAGCAGTGAATGCGTTAATAAATTTAATCTTCATAACCAAAATAAATTATAAGTAGACTAATATAACAATTTCAACGGGTATTTCAGACAAGAAATATAGAAGGAATTATGTAAGAGTTCAAAGATCCAAAATAGCTGTGAACGTATCAATAAATTTAATTTTATTTACCAAAATAAAACATAAGATGTCATATAAAACAATTTTTATTAGAAACGCTCTCTCTCTCTCTCTCTCTCTATATATATATATATATATATTTATAGAGAGAGAGAGAGAGAGAGTTTCTAGTAAAAAGTGTTTTCTCTCTCTCTCTCTCTCTATATATATATATATATATATAGAGAGAGAGAGAGAGAGAGAGAGAGAGTTAGAAGGGTACCTGTTGAAATTGTCTGCACATAATTAATTTTGATATACTTTTCTTAACTGGAAAAAGCGTTATTTTATTTGATATAAAATAAAACAAAGTAACTCTTTAAAAATAAAATAAAATAAAAAGAATTATCTGCACACATAGACGTTATTTTTGAAAAATTTTAAATATTCTCTTAATCCTTACATTGGGTTCTAGATTTAAAAAAATCTGCAGCAAATATGTAAACCGTTAAAAAAAATAAATAAAACTAATTATGACACATACTTTTTGAAACAACTTAATTTTCTAATTTTTTTCGTTTGATTTCTTCCTTGTGTAATAATTTATTTTAATGAGAGGACGATTAAAAAAAAACAAACAACAAAATGAGGCATTGAACGTTGGCATATTATCCATATATAAATAAATAAAACCTTGAAATAAATTGTTTTCCATATTTTCATATTTACATTCATACATATATACCTCTCCCTACTCATACACTTTATATATATATACATATATATATATATATATATAAGGATTTATTTATGCAGTGAACATTTTAATTTAATTTACGAAAATAGAATAAAAGAAATTTATGTAAAAATTCTGTGATCAGAGGATAATCCTTGTTATCCACCGATGTACCCAACTTTACACCCCACTATATATATATATATATATATATATATATAGAGAGAGAGAGAGAGATAGAGATTTATGAGGAGAAAAACTCCCACTTCCAAAACCCAAGAAATTTAACATCGGAGTTGATAATAAAACTATGACCAGACCGGAGAGACCAAACTCCACAAAAATGGAATATGCTGTCTCTATAATCACTGTTATCTTGTCTTAGCCTGTCTCTAAACAACAGATTCTGAGAGATGGGAATTTCAGACGAGTCAGACAAGCGTATAGCATTGGAAACTATGGGATGCAGCATGGTGAGTATAGCCAAGCGGATAAATCAAAACGTGGGTCAACGCCTCACTTCAGTCGATTTAGAGAAACCTCATGGGTCAACGGCCAGAATCAAATAGTTCTCTCAGGAAATTACTGTTACATGTCTGTAAGAAGAGGGCGTATATTGATAAAGAAAACCAGCCATCGAAAGATTTCCTTGACTCTAGTTAAAAACATTCGTTCAAATCGCTTCGCAGGTTAACAAGGAATGCGTTTTACTGAGGTTGGATTTCTGACGACAGTGTTCGAAAAGTCAGCTTCAGAACTCAAACCAAACTTTCTTTGATGAAAATGGACTCCTAAACATGGACACATCAGGTCTGTGTAGACACTGAATGCAACCTAGAGGACCTACCGGGAGTGATTTTTAACTGGAACACGACTTGATGATGATAATGATAATCATGGACACATCAGGTCTGTGTAGACACTGAATTCAACCTAGAGGACCTACCGGGAGTGATTTTTAACTGGAACACGACTTGATGATGATAATGATAATCACACACACACACACACACACATATATATATATGTTGTAATGGTAAACGTCGGATAAGGTGCAACGAGTTCATCCTGGGTAAGGCTGAATGCATTTCATATAGCAGTAATATCTCGGGGAAAGGCATGTATCCTACAACTCCCTAGCCAGCTTTGAGTAAATAATACGACAGACTGAGCTTTTTAATCTTGATATATAAACCGGTCTTGAAGAAGAAAATCTATTAACTCATGTCAATTAAACTTAGCTTAAGAATTGATCTTGTGTCCCACCCTGCTCGCGCGAGGGTTGATATATATATATATATATATATATATAAATATATATATATTGTTATGGGACTGTAACTTACCCATTCATGGACTCTTCCAAATTCTATATTAATCAAGAGCTAAGTACTCTCGAAAATATTGGCTACTCTCGTGGACTGACCATAAGCTTGTAAGGGTCAGTCTGCGGTGAGCAAATAGGCCTAGTCTAGCCGGCTACTGGAAGTTCAATACCTCCTTACTTGAGATACGGGACTTCCGGGACCGGCTGGAATCCCTAATTCAGCGGGCGTTAGTGCGGGCGGTTACCAGGAGTAGGTGGTGGGTTTCTCTCAAATATAGGATTAGAGACTTCGCCACCAAATACGGTCAACAGCTCAACCTAGATAAGGCCAAGGAGGCGAAGTCTATAGACGATAGACTTTCCCGGGCAGCGGCTAGGGGGGACTCCCTAGGTGTAGAACTAGCTAGGAGGGACCTTGAGCGTGAGAGTAGCGAGCGCTACAAGGGACACGTAGTTAGATCGAGGTTAAATAGAGTTCTCTACGAAGCTGTGAAATCGAACGCGACTGCGCGTGAAGAAGAAGTGCGAAGGTTCCCGATCGGTACATCGTGTCTGTCAAGACCGCGGACGGCGACTGCTGCATTCGAGTCGTGAGATGCGTGATGCCTTTCGGACGCACTTTCGGGATCGCTTTGCCGGCTGCCCTGATCTCCCAATCCGGGAGTTTCGTAGCTATCTTGCCGACTTCCCCCGCCTTGGGTGGCTGAAGAGGCTAGCTGCGAGGGTTGGTTACTGAATGCGAAGTCCGTGATGCGTTGAAGCAGGTCGGCCTGAACAAGTCGCCGGAACTAGATGGTTTACCCTACGAAGTGTACTTGAAGATGTCGCACATGTTTGTCCCTATTCTGACGGATGTGTTCAACCATTGGTTCGCCCAGGGAGCCATCCTTGGTTGCGTTACCAAGGGCGTGATCAAATTGCTGAAGAAAGGTGGCAGGCATGTTGGGGAGGGTTTAGATGACTACAGGCCCATAACTCTGCTTAACACAGAGTTAAAGATTTTGGCCCGGGTCTTAGCGAATCGTTTACAGCTTGTCATCAGTGATCTGATCGGCCCTAAACAGACCTTTGCTGTGAAGGGAAGATCGATCCAGGACAATCTGCACTTGATTCGCGAGGTCCTAGAGGGGATAGAAGACGACACGGAAACCGCGCTGATCAGTTTAGATCAGTCCCAAGGCCTTCGATAGGGTTGACCATCGGTTCTTGGCGTCTGTTTTGGAGACTGCCCGATTCCAACCGGAGTTCCGCAGATGGATTAGCATGATGTACCATAACCCTCAGGCAGTGGTGCAGGTGAACGGAAGGCGTTCGAGGGTATTCGCGATCGAGCGTTCGGTCCAGCAGGGCTGCCCCTTGTCTCCTCTTCTCTATGTCCTCGCGTTGGAGCCCCTCCTGAGCAGGCTTAGGGATGAGAGGACAAGTCCGTCCCTGCGCGGTGTCCCCTTTGCTGGCCCTCTTTCAGCAAGGGTTTCCGCGTTCGCTGATGACATCACAGTCTCTGTATTCCGCCGTCTGGATATAAAGGCTGTGAAAGAGGCGGTTGTCGAGTACGAGCGGATCGCAGGAGCCAAGGTCAATTTTGACAAAAGCGAAGGTTTGCGGCTCGGTGCTTGGAGGGGTAGCAATTCTCTTCCAGGGCCCTTCCGCTGGAGTGACCGCATCCTCGAGGTGTGGTTCGGACCCGACCTGCAACTGGAGCGAAATTGGTTGGAAGTACAAGCTAAGGTGAATGCTCAGGTGGGAATCTGGCTTTCAAGGAGGTTGTCCTTAAAGGGCAGGGCGGAGGCGTGCGCAACGTACATCTTCCCTCTGATCCTTTACCGATTGGCTGTACTTCCTCTGCCTAAGACACGTCGGTTGGCACTGCAACAATCCCTCTCCAGATTGCTCTGGGGAGGTGCAAGGCCGATGGTCCGTAGGCAGGTTTGTATCCAACGTACACGCAACGGGGGTCTGGGTATACCTGATCTGGAGAGCCACTGGCTTGCCGAAAGACTTGCATACCTGGGCCGGTCCTTGACGGGGGACTCAGTGTGGAGACGAAAGGCGTGTCGGACATTTCCTCGCTTCCAGTCAGACCCAAAGGCCGAAGGTCGACGTAGGTCCTTGGGCGAAGCACTGTTTGTCCGCGAGTGCCGAAAGGCCCTTCGTAACCTTCTTGGGTCCAGTGACTTTTCACGGCCTCGGAAAGAGCTATATCGGGAGTTAGTGGTGGGTTCCGCTTCTGATCCTCTTAGCGAGCGGCGAGGCTGGACGGCGGAGGAGATCCGCACTCACTGGAATTGGGCGCCAGGATCGAGCTTCTTGAACAACTCCGAGTTCTCGCTCACCTGGCGACTTGTACGGAATGCGTTACCCCTTCTCGGCTTGAACTACAAAGCGGGCCTGGCAGACATGCCTGATTGTCCTCGCTGCGCCAGTGGATTAGAAGAAACGACTGAGCACGCCTTCTACTACTGCGAGCGAGTTCGCCCGTTTTAGGATCACGTCGGGGAGTGGACGGCTCGCATCGAACCCAAGCAACTCGTGCTGCTCGACGTTGGTTACGTCGTGGACAACGTTCTTCCTCCGTTTCAGGGTGAGAAGCGTGTGGTGTTTCTCGCGATCCTAGCTGTAGCCCGAATGGTGATTTGGATCACGCGAAACAAGGGATTGTATGACGATGCAAACTTTTCTCATCGCGATCTGGTTTTGTACTTTCGCATCAGCTGAGGGTCAAAATCAGATGCGATCGAAAACGCTTGGATCGCATGAATTCAACCGAAGGTGGGTGAATGCAGCGAGCCTGGTCGTACGAAAGGGGGCAATGTTGGAGTCATCCTTCCCTCCTCTGCCTGCCCATGGCGTCTACGGTACAGGTCCTTCGGGACCCCACCCCCGGTAAGTAGGCAAAGCTTTTTTCCCTTGTAACCTAGTTAGCAGTACGTTGTCAGTCATTGTCCCCATCATCTAGTCGTTAGTATCCAAGATCTTCCCCATCCCCATTATTTTTGTACCCTAACCCGTATCCCAGTCCGCTTTTACTGAAGATCTTGAACATTCATATGTATAAAAACCATATTACCTTCTTGTATCGACCCATACCGCGCGCGACCCTTTATTTCTTTTCTCCCCAATAGATTAGGATCCCAGTCCCACCTAGGGCAGGTCCGACTTGTTTCCGGTTCTTTCGCCCCGGAAAACAGTCGGCCTCCAATTTTATAGACGGGGGAATGGGAGGGCAACCAAACGGGGGATTTTCCCTTTGTTTCTTTGTTTTTGTATATATTTCGGGGTTTTTCTCCCATCCCCATCATATGAATTCATTTGTAAAAATCACAAGTTGTAAATAAAATCATGCATCACTCCTGGGTTTTAAGTAGGCCTTTCTTCATAGAGCAAATGTGGTATTTTGGTGGTAGCAACGCGCATGGTGACGGATGAATGACTATATATTGTATTGTTGAATGGGTCGGCGAATGTGGCTAGCTAGGTTCCCCTTAGAAATTTTAGTTAAAGCAAAGACCACTCCTTTCCCCTCCCCCAAAACTCCAAGGCCTTGTGCCTTCATTATTGTAATGATAATGAAATAAAAATATTGGATACTCTACTGTTATTCGACTGACTAGTAAGCCTAGCTTACGCCACCACTTTTCTCTGTATCATGTTACTTCAATATATCTTTAAATTTATACTGTGTTTCGAGTTGTCTTTTCGAGGTCCCAACCTGGGTCCACATCGTATATATATATATATATATATTTTCATCATCATCATCATCATCTCGTGCTGGCAGCACGGATATCACTGACCCTCTCTCGCCACTCCTCCCTATCGTTCATCGCCCTAGGTAGGTCTTCAGGACAACAACCTGTATCCTCACATAGCTGCTGAATGTACGTTCGAGCTGGTCGTCCTGCTTTTGCGCGGCCATGTGTGGGGATCCATAAGAGTACATCTCTTATGAGTTCCTCTCTGCTTCTCCAGCAGTGTCCTGCATGTCTGGTTCGTCTAACTTGAATAGTTTTCGTGATAGGGGGCAGGTGGCCGTACAGTTGGTGTCTTGTGGGGTGTTGCTGCCAGGACTTGTTGAGGATTGCACGCAGCATTCTTGTGTAATTGCCATCTAGTTTCTTCTCCAGCCGTTTTGTAAGCGTCTATGTAGTGCATCCATATAGCAGTATCGATGTGACCGCTGCCTGGAAGAAGCTGCGTTTCATTTTATCGGTTAGGTCTGATTTCCATATAATCGATAGCCTATTGATAGCTGTCCATGCTTTCGTTAACCTCGTTTCGATGTCCTTTTCGGTTGATTCGACGCTGCTTCCTAGGTACGTGAATTTGTCTACTAGTTTAAGTGGGGTTCCTTCTAGAGTGGAGATGTCCCCCGTTTGGTTATAGCACATATATTCCGTTTTGTGTGCATTAACATGGAGGCCTATGCTTGCTGCTGCTCGTTCCAAACTATGCAGAAGAGTTTCGGCTTGGTCAGGTGTATTTGCCAGTATCGCTGTGTCATCGGCGTAGTCGGCGTCGGTAATCTCCCTTTGTGGTTATTTAAACGACTGGCAGGTTTTTTTCGTTAGTGTTTTACTTAGTCTGTCTATCAGTTGGTGAAAAATTACTAGCAGGATCTGTTTTTTTCACGGGCTTCGCAGTCTGCCTGCCAGCGGAACAGTTGTGAAGGGTTGAAGATAAAAAGCTGCTTTTTCACAGACTCCATCGGTCTACTAGGAATGGAGATAAATTTACAATTAACCGAGATTTGATAGGTTTCCTCAGTAGAAGAGAAGCCTAGAATTGGTTTCTTTCCGAAAGAAACGAAAAGTTGCTGAATTCTCCCTACTCAATGTCTCTAGGGAGACATTTTTCAATGAGAAAGAACTAGGGAAGAAGTTTAACGACAAACATTAAATTCGTCAGAGCATGATCCTTCAGAATTGTTTAGAAGCCACGAACAAAAGAATGCCTAAAACTGGAAGTGCGAAGAAAATTATTCCCTGCTTTTGAAAACCACGCACCAGAAATTTGAAGCAAAAGAAAGAAAAAGAAAAGAACCTTGAATTTAGACATCATATTGGTATTTCTGAAAAAAATTGTTTTCGTATTGTACAACTTTTCTTGGTTTCTGTCCAACAGCGAGTAAGTCAATTTGACTTTCTAATTCTACATTTCTATTTATTTTTTTTGTGTTAAAATCAAATGTGTTTTAGGCGCAAATATACTCGGCGAAATTTGCGCAGCGTCAGTGGTCACGTATGTGTTAAATTTATTTCCTTCGAAATAAATTCTTTTTAATGGGATAAAAGTGTTTTTTGTCCAAGAAATATAGTTGTTTCTTTTTGTAAGTTGATAGGTAAGTTATCCCTCCTCTTCTTTTCTTATACACCTTTTTTTTTTAATTAATTTTCTTTCTCTTTCCTTCCCTGCGAAGATTCTTTGTTTAATTCAGCCTTGGGCGGCAACATTCAAGGCTTTGTTAACTTCTCTCTCCCCACGGTTTTGGACACACGGGTGACGAGCTAAGGGTAATTACATATGAATATATATATAAAATGATAATTCCTCTCAGAATTTTTAAAAGAAATTTCTCATATATATATAGATAGATATGGCATATATATTTATATATGTCATAATAGTAAGTTATATATATATAGGGAGAGAGAGAAAGAGGGAGAGAAAACGGCTTATTCCCTCTTGATATACAGATTTTCCCGAGGCTTTAGTATTTTTATACATCCATCATTGATTTAACATCACTAATATCATCCCTCACAGTCCTGATGATGGTTCCTTAGAACCGAAACGCTATAGTGTCGACTTTGCTTCTCCATAAATCTCTCCTTCAATTTGGATTACCTTGTTATTAATTTTTCTCTATGTATTGTCAGATAACACCCGATTATTTACTTATATATACATGGCTTGCTATCTATTACGACATAAGTTAGGATAGAGTAGACATAGATTCAATGTATATATATATATATATATATATATATATATATACGTGTGTGTGTGTAAAACTACCCCTCTGCACGAGGAGGTTGCGACACATACAATTTTTAAGCGAATTTTAACACTTTTGATTGGTTGCCATGACAACATTAACGAGCCAGTCTGACCAACTATTTACTCATAGCTGGAGGAAGATTAGTTTAATTCATACATTTTCAGGGATATTAGTGGTATGTGAAATGCAAACACCCTCGTCCAGGATTTGAATTCTGGTAGTGCAGTCCATTTCCTAAGACGTTAACAATTATACTACTAGCATCTCATACATATGTATATATATATAGTCATCTTAAGATAGACTTTCGTTGTATCAGAACACTTCAGTGTGGCTACACAAGAGACACTTCAAGCCAGGATCGAAAGCCTCCTAACTTTATATCAGGCAGATGAAATATCTCTAAGCCAAGCCGGCGACTCAACGTCAGCACGGGAATTTAACGTATATGTATCAACTTTTGTTTGTTTACACTTTGCGCTATTGGATACTGAGGTACTCAATTCGTGAGAAGAGCTTTGCATTTCGTGACTGGCGACCGTTAATTCCTTTGCCGAACTGTTCGACACCCTCGTGGGGAAGCGTGAATATTTTCATCCATAAACAGACTGTTTCGTTGTATGACAACTCTTCAGTGTGGCTAGACATGCGAGGCGCTCCAAGTCGGGATCGTAGCCCACCTAACTTTACGTCGGGCTGATGACGCAACGTCTCATCGAGAATTAACGCATATGTCATCAACATCATTATGTCGCGCCATCAGCACGGATATCGTCCATTGCTTCCGGCAGGTCTTCAGGACTACATTCCGTATCGGTACAGAGCTGCTATATGTCGGTTCTAGCTGGTCGTCAAATTCCCTCGATTGGAAGCTATATCGGTGAGGAATAGAATATGCCAAATGCGTCCCCAACAGAGGATTAAGATATTCCCTACTAAAAGGTGTCCTAAGTATGACATCAAACTATGTTCGGTGGTGAGGATCAAGTTCGGAAGTTTTGATTGTGTTTAGTTACTGCTTTATTGCCACTACTCCCATGTCCACTCTGATTCAGAGTGGTATTTCTTATTAAAGCCCTGTTAGTTGTTCGAAAAGATTTGTTTGGGATAACGAAGCGGTTACCAGATTAGAATAATTATGAAGATACATTTTTGTATTGTATATTTGAGTAACATCATTGTTAAACAGAATTTGACATAACCACCCCCTCACAAGTGTTTGTTTTTTCCGACTTCTCCCTCCCCAGCCAGAATTGATATGAAGTCGATTTACTGTATGGGTGTATTTAGGAATCTAGATTCTTGCGTAGCCAACACAGCAAAAAATACTTGCTCTCCTCCTCATTTCTCTTTATGAAGCGCCTCAGGTGCCAGGCAATAAACTTAGCCCTGCTAAACCGGCAGGTCCTGTGTGAGAAGGCTCTCTAGGACTAAGATAATTACGATATCACCCTCATTTAATTTGTGGCGAACGCAGGACCAGAATATTTGATATGAATCAAAATTAAACATTTGTCGCAACCGACCAACCAACCAACCAACCAACCTTTTGTTCGTTCTGTAATTGTTTCGACCATAGAATTCTTCGGCCTTCAAAAAGTTATCTTAAATTCTGATTCATGATCATCGTTCTCCCAGTTGTTTGGACTAACATTCGGTTCTTTCTTCATTACAATTTGGTTGATGCCTTTTTTAGGAGTTTTTGGATATATAATTCATTTGTGCGAGGAGGAGATACTTTATTAATAATATAAATATGAACACCAGAAAATTATGGCAGGTAGCACCTATATTTTTCTTTAGTACCTTTACAAAATAAAAAATAAAAAATAAGTAACCTGGTTAAATAGACTGAAAAGATTAAAAGCTGAAGTGAAAAAAATGGATATTTGTCAGAACAAGTGGAAAAAATATTGTCTGCGAAATTCTGACATTATTTGCCGCCAAGAATGCAACTACAAACATCAAAACAGAAATTTTGCAAACAAATTCTTTCTTAGTTTGACAAGATAAAAAGTTAGGATATCGAGATATAGGATTTTTCTTAAAAAAAGTAACACTTTTTGCTTCTTCGATAACAGCTGCTGATAGCGTGATTTTTGTTCTATTATCTTCATAGTCTTTTCTTCTTGAATACTTTTCATTCTGTAACATTTTTTTTTCTCCTCATAAGTCTCATAGACACATATACACAGAGATTTTCTCTCTCTCTCCCTTTCACACACACACACACACACACACACACACACACACACACACACACACACACATATATATATATATATATATATATATATATATATATATATAAGTTATATATAAGTTATATATGTATGTATGTATGTATGAATGTGTGTGTGCTGGGAAGTTTCAGAAAAACAATTGTCTTTATCTTTTGTCATTGAGGTCAGGAGATATTAATATTATTAATGGATTTTGCACGTGTATTTTTGAATATACAAACATACACCGGCACAAATAAACAGAAACACACACATATATATATATTGATGTATGTGTATTTATTTATATATACATATATATGTATATATACCTACATATAAATACATATATTTACTTATATATATATATATATATATATATATATATATATGTGTGTGTGTGTGTGTGTGTGTGTGTGTAGGTAAATATATGTAAGTATATATACCTATATATATGTATATATAAATAAATACACATACACCAATATATATATGTGTGTATGTGGAGGTGGATGTGTTGATCGAGAAAGCGGAAAACCAATTTATGCTAAAAGAATTTCAACGACATAACATGAATGTAGCATCGTTCATCTTAAAAAGTATTGGTATCAAGATATTCAGATATTTAACTGATTTGTTATCTCTCTCTCTCTCTCTCTCTCTCTCTCTCTCTCTCTCTCTTATATATATATATATATATATATATATATATATATATATATATATATATATATATACGAGGTCTTTCTGAAAAGAAACAAGACTGGGTCTGCTGTGTGAGCTATGGGCGATAGAGGTATGAGTGTATTGTATTGTTATCTCCCATGATATCTTGTGAGTATATAACTGTAATGTTAGCTTCCTGCAATCATTGCATTTTTTTCCAAATGCTTTTGTTTACACCTGTTTATCAGGTTGTTCAACTATGACCATAAAGGAAGGAGCAATGAACACAGAGCAATGAATAAATTTGAAATTTTTGGACCGGATGGGGAAAACTCTATCATATACACTTGAAATAATTCAGCAAGTGTATGGAGATAACAGCATTTTTTTTGACTGACACTAGTGGTTCAAAGTGGGGCAAGAGGAGATGAAAGATGGATCCAGAAGTGGGAGGCTTTCAACAAGCAGGACTTGTCTAAGGCCAGCATCGAGGGGTTTAGACAGGTGGTATGTAGTGGTTGTCAGTTGACTGTTCGATTAATCGCTTGTAAGCTGGAGAGGAAGAGGGTAGCGTTTGCAAGATTATCGCTGAAGATATGAATATGCGGAAAGGTTGCAGAAGGATGATCAGAAGGAGCACAGCGGGCAGTTGTGTCAGGACATTATCGAGGGTCTTTTCATTGGACTAGACTTGCTTCGTAGAATAATCAGTGGAGATGAAACATTAATTTTGATGTATTTTGTGTCGTGGGATAGGCGGCCAATTATCTACAAAAAGAGAAAGTAGGAGATATGTAATAATAGCGATTAAACTCAAATATTTGGTAATAGTATATTTATTCGATACGGAATTCATATACATACTCCTTCACTCAGTCTGACTGACAGCTAATCAAGAAGATGGATGCAACCATTCTTTTACGATCCATAAGGGAGATAAGTAACCCTACACAACAGCGTTCGATCCGGAAACAAAGTACCACAGCAGTAAGTGGAATTCTCCGATGTCACCGAAGGCGAAAAAAGCAACAGTCAAAGTTAAAAGTTAAAAATCACGTTGATCATGTTTTTCGATGGGAGGGAGTATGGTCTACTGTGAGTTCTTGCCGCAGAGCCAGGTGATCAATTAGCAAATCTAGAAGGGAATCATGCAGTATATACTTCCCTCAGTGCTCGAGAGTAGTAGCACGACAAATCATGGCTGCTTCACCACGACAATGCACCTGTTCACAACGCCCAAAGTATCCGGCAAATCCGAGGTGAAAGAACATCACTGTACAAGATTAACTTCCCTATTTCTTTGATCTTTCTTTTTGTGACGGTTTCTTTTCCCCAAGTTCAATGGGATCATCAAAGGGGACCCGTTTTGGAGAGGTACTATTTACCAACCCCTCCGCTCGGGCAGGATATGACACAAGGTCAATTTTTAAGCGGAGTTTAACAGGTTTGAATTCAGAGTTTTCCTTCTCCTAGACTAGTTGCCTCACCAAGGCTGAAGAACCTAGTCCGTCCTACTATTTACCCATAGCTGGAGGGAGAATAAGGGGGGTTCATACCTTTCCCAAGGATATTTTCCCGAAAGTGAACGTAATAGCGCGACTGGAGTACGAACTTTTTGGAGAGGTAGACGTAATCAAGATGGCCGTAACGACGGAACTGAAGGGGGGCATCTCAGAAGATTCCTCCCAGCAGTGCATAGAAACGTTGCGGAGAAGGATAAAACGATACACAAGACACGAGAGAATTACTTTGAAGCTGAAACAATGTAGTTTGGTTTGTAGCTGGGGACTGAAAAGAATTGTTCGTGACACCATTCTCGTTACTTTTTAGATAAACCTTATATATTATATATATATATATATATATATATATATATATATATATATATATATATTATGAGAGTGTTGGTCGTCAGTAAATCACTATGTGGTTATGTGTCGAACCAAGTGCAATATAATATGGAGAGTGCTCAATATCTATGATAGAGCTTTTTGTCTGCATTATGTCGCATTTTCGATTTTTGTCTGTATGTTGTCACATTTTCGATTTTCAATTTCATTCCATCTTCTTAAGTGCTTGACGAATGTTGTTATAAACTTCACGAAACCTTAGGTTGCAGAACAATATTTTCCATGAATTAAAAAAATATATGATATATATTCATTTATTATATATATATATATACGCTCCAAACAGGGGGTTGAACTCTCTAGCGAGGGAATTTACGGCTGCCACTCGCGCAATGCAAAGCTTTTCGTAAGAATTGAGCACTCTGGTATCCAGTAAGGTAAAAGGTAAACAAGCAAAAGCTACTACTTAATGCCTTGATATTCCCCGAGCTGACGTATGTCGACTGAGGGTTGAGCGGTATGATACTTAGGCTAATGTTGGGCGAGTTTTCAATCCCAGCTTGAAGTGTCCTGCGTGTATAGCCACACTGGTGAGTTGTGATACAACGAAATAGTCTGTCTGTGGGTGAACATATATATATATATATATATATATATATATGTAATGTGATTAAATTTTGTTAAAATCCTTATTTCTTAAAGTCCAAATGTTCATTACCCCAGTCAATATTTCATGAAATCTCTTACAGGCGATGAAAAAATGTATATATTGATATGGAAGTATTATTTAAAGAGAAGAAGTTATATTACGAACATCATTTTGTTAAGATTCCAAAAATGTGTTGACAAGAATATTGAACAGGTGGAAACTTTAAAATCAAAATATCATGAAGGAAATCCGATTGAAAGGTTAAAATTTTCTGAGACAATATATATATATATATATATATATATAGAAAAATACAAACATGCGTAAGTATATATATATATATATATATATATATATATACTTACGCACATTTGTATTTTTCAACGTAACATCTTTGTTAACGAACGTTCGATAGAGATGAATATCTATCTATCTATCTATCTATCTATCTAATCTTTCTTTTTCCTATATATCTTCATCTCTACCTATCTTTCTATTTTTCATTATGTTCATATTTGCCTATATTTCCATTTAATCTATCTATCTATCTATCTATCTATCTATCTATCTATGTGTGTGTGTGTGTATGTGCGTGCGTATTGCCCATATATTATATGTATGTGTACTTTGAATTGCTTGTTTCTTCTATGTATGAATGTCTGGCATTTTTATGTATGATATTTATCTGTGCAGTCTTTAAGATACGCAGGCGTACACACAGACATATAAATATTGTTTGAAGAATACGGTCAGGACAATCAAATGAGTTTTAGGGCTTGATATGACTAGCCGAGTGACCAGATCAGGTCTTAGTGGAGTGTTGTAAATCACGTGACGACTTCTGTTGCCAGGTAACGGACTGTTCAGCCACCGGGATCCTGTTCTCAAATATAACAGGTTGCTACCCATGGTTAACAGGTAGCCTCGTTTGGGGATCTTACTCTTCCGCAGAATTGCCCAGTCGGTTGGGGCCGCAGAGGGGTAAGACCCCCCTAATGAGTGACCAGGATATGACACTAAACTATTTGTTGATGAGGCTCCGGTAATGCTTGAGTTTTGTGGGAGGCGGAGTGCGATTTCATTCCCATCACTTCCAGGTCCACTCTGACCCGGAGTTGTAGCAACTGATTGGGGGCCTATCTAAGGGCCAAAGAGAACTAAGTTGTGTACTTATTCTAAACTGAATTGCTTGAAATAGGACTGTTTTGATATTTAAAGTGCGTACTTATGCTAAGCTGAATTGTTTGAAATGGAACTGTTTTTTGACGTTGGAACTCTGTACTAATGCTATATTGAATTGTTTGAAATAGAACTGTTCATATATATATATATATATATATATATATATATGTGTGTGTGTGTGTGTGTGTGTGTGTGTGTGTGTGTGTGTGTGTGTTTGGCATTAATAACCTATAATAGTTGAATTGCCATAAAACCAAACCAAACCAATCTTCCACAGAAGTGTTGTAGAAGTATTCTACAGACCTAACGGACAGAATATTATATAAGGAGGGTTAGGTCAATCGTAGTGTACTTGCGCTATTTAACTTGATACTGCCTACCACTTTGTCAAGGGACTTGACCAGTTCTCCCACGAAACTTAATTGAAGAGGAGCGGGGTTAGATACCCTGTTGGATGAAAAAAAAAAAGACCTGTAAAAGGTTGGATGAACTCTGTCTTGAAAATATGTATTCCAGCCGTGCAAGTAGAGCATTGTATAAAGTTATGGAATTTTACAGTTGGTTGCATAGGTGTTGCAATTTTATTGTAGCATTTTAATACCAAAGTATTTTGTAGTCAATGATATCTAATATACATCTCAATAAAACCCTTACCTCCAGAGCTATGGGTTAAATACCATCACTACTGTTATTCTACA
>OY757915.1:84747317-84882317 GCA_963585895.1 Sepioteuthis lessoniana
TTAATAAATCTAATCTTTATAGCCAAAATAAATTATAAGTAGACTAATATAGCAATTACAACTGACAAAAAATATGGAAGGAATTATGTAAGAGTTCAAAGATCCAAAATAGCTGTGAACGTATCAATGAATTTAATTTTTTTTACCAAAATAAAACATGAGATGTCATATAAAACAATTTTTACAAGTAACACTCTCTTTCCATATTATATTTCAATAAATTTTATTTTATAAAGTAAAATAGAGCAGAAGTAATTGGTTGGTTGATTGGTTGGTTGGGTTTTATGGCTTATCCACTCGTAGAAGAGTTCCAACTCCTGTCCCGCTATTACGTTCACTTTCAAACTTTACGTTTGCAGTTACTTTGGATCTTTGAACTTTTACATAATTGTTTGTTTCAAATACCAATTGAGATTGCTATATACGAGTCTACTTATGATTTATTTTGCTTATCAAGATTAGAATCTATAAACAGATTCGCTGCTCCTTGTGGTACGTAAAATTTTACAAATAGTCAATTACAAATTATTAGTATTAGATAAGGATACTTGAAACCATATAAATGAGCGCAAACAAATGATTTCCTCAGCAATGGGTTAAATACTACCACTACCGTTCTTCTAGAAAGACGATTTTGGCCTTGAATAACCCACGAAGGATGAAATACCATAAAACAAAAATAAGGTGCCCGTGGTGTAATGGTTATCGTCGTAGGAAATGGACACGGCGATGCGAGTTCAAATCCTGGATGAGAAAGATTGCATTTCACGTAGCACGAATACTCTTGGGAAAGGTATAAATCCAATTATTCTCGCAATAACATAATGAATTTTAAATGCCTGTACAAAAAAAAAAGTCTGGAAACTTATTGAATTCACCACGTAACTGTGAACGTAAAGTTCGAAAGTGAACATAATAGAGTGATAGGAGTTTGAACTCCTCTAACAACGATATTGTTGTCCAAGACGTTAATCACGACGACACGGAGACACCCACACTGTTATATGGTTTCAAGTAAATAATAACAATCCTTAGTAAACGATTATAGTGTCAGCTATTGTTTAGTGTCATACTTAGGAGACACTTTTTTTGTGTGCGTTCTTATTCCTGTGTATGGAGTGATACAGCAAACGTATTGTAAACCCCCATCGACAGGAGGTGCCTGTGGTATAATGGTTATCGTCGCAGGATAGGAACACGGCAACACGGGTTCAAATCCTGGACCTGACTAATTGCATTTCACATAGCACTAATACCCTTGGGAAAGGTATGAATCCAAATATTCTCCCTCCAGCTATGGGTAAATAGTAGGGCAGACTAGGTTCTTCAGCCTTGGTGAGGCAACTAGTCTACGAGAAGGAAAACTCTGAATTCAAACCTGTTAAACTCCGCTTAAAAATTGACCTTGTGTCATATTCTGCCCGAGCGGAGGGGTTGGTAAATATGATCGACAATGTGGATTAAAATGGAATGCGGTCCCTTTTTGTGTAAACAGTTAAATTGGTGAAATTGCCTATATGTAATTTTATATCCTTTTCAGATACCTTTGTTTTTTGAATATTTTTCTCATTCACACTGAAAACAAAGAATGTCTTCCATATTCTCCAAGAAAATTCTTACATTCTTTTGTTCAACGAGACAAGTATCTCAGCATATTATTTGCTGTATCAAGTCGTCACTGATAAATATTAAAGTATTACATTTTTATTCTAATTATTTATATCTAATCGTGACTTAGATTTTTAAAATATTTTTTTTAATCTGTCATATTAAGTCTTGTTGTTTCCATTGTCTATTTAACTGAACTTCAGACAGGTTTTTTTTTCTTTTAATTCAAATTAAAAGACATATCTTTACAGAAACATTGTTTTTTTATTCAATATTGAACAACCCGAAATCAACATAGTTAACAAGTTGATTGTGAACACGACCATAGTTCCTTTGCTGTATCATCTATATCCGGTGCTCCTAAATGATACCACCCCATTAGTGTGGCTCAAAATACTCTAGGTGCATCCCTAACACAATGGTAAGACCCCTCCAGAAACAGTGTCTAAACTTTATATATTTCTGAATTTCTGCGGATGGTTGGTTGGTTGTCTGGGTTTTATGGCAAATAAACTTTTGTTGGTTATTTAACACCAAATCCATTTTTAGGAAAATAGTTCTATGTCAAACAATTCAGTTTAGCATAAGTATGCAGTTTGAATGCGAAAAACATGTCCATTTCAATCTATTCTGTTTAGTCAAGCAGTTCTTCAGTTAAATGACAAAACAGATCTATATTAAAAAAATCAGTTTAATGTAAGTACAGTTTCAGTGTCAAAAAACAGTTCCATTTCAAATAATTCAGTTTGGCATAAGTACGCAGTTTAAATGTAAGTATGGTTTAATTGTCAAAAACATTTCTATTTCAAGCTATTCAGTTTAGTGAAACAATTCGGCATAAGAATGCCGAATTTTGGTCAAATATTCTGTGACAAGGATGAAGTTATGGACTGGTGCATTGTCCTGGTGGAAATGCCACTGACCCGATTTGAAGAGTGCTGGCCTCTTCCCAAGGAATCTCTTCCTGAACTCCCTTAAAACCTCAACATAGTAACCCTAAACCTAACTCTTTGGCCAATCAACTCCAGTGTTCTGTCTTCCTAGCTCCTCCCACACCTCTCATAATCCCCCACTGCCTTCCTTGAATCTCTTATGCCACTCACAAACTGATGATCGATTCATGCAAGATGCTCCAAAAGCAGTCTGAAGCATTCCATACGTTTCTGTGGCATTTTTTCCAAGTTTAAAACAGAATTTTATTGCATATCGTTTTTCTAAAGTGTCCTCACATCCAGAATGCATTTTTGAAATTTACCAGCTGTGACAATCAGGCTTTAGTAGGGTGTATTCCAATTCCTGCTGTAGCTGTTGATTTGAACCTGAAATCATAAAAATGGGTCAGTCATCTCATAAGATGTATAGCAATATATATATATATATATATAGTAAAGTAAAGTTGGTGACCTTAGTCGAGGGTGACCCGTAGGCTCCCTTATATATATATATATATATATATATATATATATATGACAAGATTTGGCATTAACCCATTTGGGTTAATATGCCATAGGACACCAACCAGAGCTGATGAGAAATGGAACCTTAATTGTTTACAAAAGATTCAAATTATAATTAATTACTTGAAAACATATAACTACTTAAAACACAGGAAGCCGTATAACTACACAAATTATTAGTATTAAATAAGGATACTTGAAACCATATAAATGAGCGCAAACAAATGATTTCCCCAGCAATGGGTTAAATACTACCACTACTGTTCTTCTAGAAAGACGAATTTGGCCTTGAATAACACATGAAGGATGAAATACCATTAAACAAAAATAAGGTGCCCACGGTGTAATGGTTGTCTTGTGAAGGTGCCCGTGGTGTTATGGTTATCATCGTTGGAAATGGACATGGCGACCTGAGCTCAAATCCAGGACGAAGCTTATTACATTTCACATAGCACTAATACTCTCGGGAAAGGTACGAATGCAATTATTCTCCCTCCCTCCAGCTATGGGTAAATAGTAGGGCAGACTAGGTTCTTCAGCCTTGGTGAGGCAAATAGTCTAGGAGAAAGAAAAGTCTGAATTCAAACCTGTTAAACTCCGCTTAAAAATTGACCTTGTGTCATATCCTGCCCGAGCGGAGGGGCTAGTAAATATGGTTCAGGATTAAACAGAATAAATGATTTTTTTCTTATTAAATTGGTATTTGAAACCATTTGTGTATAAATTATTAGTATTAGATCAAAATACTTGAAAACATTTTTCTGCCAAACTATTTCTATCAAGAATAGATACTTGAAACTATAATTTCCAAGGCATTATTTTCATTACTTACTTAAAATCGTAAAATTGTTTACAAAAGAAAGACTGACTTCGGCAATAGATAACCCAACTGAGAAAAGTTCTTATAACCAATCAGACAAACACGTGACAGTGTTACCCTGGTATCGAATAAGGGTAGCTGTATGCCGGTAGGCAGATGGTGAGGATGGAGCTTTAAAATCAGATAAGGATTTTAAAAATTTAACAACTAGTAAATTGGGTGGAAAATTGACCCTTGGGTAGTTGCCATTAAATTATATATGAATAAGAAAAAAATGTCCTGAATTTAAAGAGCACTTAATTGTCTGTTTTAAAATTCATTTTTAGATTTAAAGAGTGGCAAGCGTCGGATAAAAATAATTACAAAAAGTAAAGATTCTGGGGCGTTCGAAGGTGGAGATTCTCTCCCAAGAAGTCAGTCTTTTGATTGTTCCAGATAGGACTGGTCTCTACTGAGTGGATGAGAATACTGTCAGAAAGCGTTCATTACTTGATCCCCTCTTCATTCTGGAGATCAGAATCGGCCAGGGTAGCATAAGGAAAAGACACTCTGTATCACCATGGCTAAAATCAAGTACTACCAAGGAAGCACTTAGTATGCGGACTGTTTTCTTTTCTTCTTTTTTTTTGTATATTAGAAATAGACAATAAACCTTATTGTTAAGTGAGTCAGCGGATTCGATCGTAAGTTTAATGTTGTTTTAGTACTGACCGAACTGCGAAAAGGACGCTAGAGATATGAGTTACTCAAATAGACTTGATATACTTATTTTGGGGGTTCATCCCTAGAACTTGTCGTTACACCAAGACTTTAGACTTTTGGTTACTGTATCCATTCAGCAAGTGAACGAGATTTAATTCTCAAATAAACAGGGCTTGATTAGGGTCACAAACAACCTAAATACCAATTCATCCCAGTAATATTAATCTATCTCTCAAACTTGTCATATTCAGTGTCCTTTCTCTGGTCTAATATAAGACTACATATATTCAGGTTTATAAATTATTGAGATTACGAACACTTGAAACGATTATTACAAAATATTTGTATTAAGAATAGTCATAATTGTTAAAAAATTATCATTTTCATTAGTTTCTTGAAACCATAGAATTTCTTAAAAAAAGACTGACTTCGACTTTATATTCAGATGTTCGGAAAGTAATTACGTTATACCAGGGAGGATATAAAAAATTATGTAAGTTAGATTTATTCAAATATTATCATAACAATCATAATTTCCTTCATTTTCAATGTCTACAGACAAAATTTTTATACCACGGTTAAAGAAATCTGGATACCACCCCACCTCAAAAAATTTGAAAGATCTTTTTAAACTTCTTTGCGGCTGTTTTGGTAAAACGTACTTACTTTTCGAACAGCCTAATAAAATATATAATTGACAGATATTCAAATGTAATCATTATTTTATATTATAGATTGGTTAAATCTTTTATTTAACATAGAGTGAATATAAGTTTGAAAAGATTCAAACACTTGGGTCAACTCAGTGTGAATGGCAGTTTCAGGTCAGTTGAAAACTTGGGTTTCATTGGACGAGTTGAAGTCAGGTGACTAAAGTTCTTGAAGTTTGGTGGTTACATTGAACTTGTTCAGTCGGCAGAGAAAGCGCCGACCGAGCAGTTTACAATTTTCCATCTCTGGCTCCCTGAATTGAGAAACCGGTATATATATATATATATATATAAGAAAATTTGTCGAATGCACCACATGGACACTAACAAACGCACCGTGGAAAAGCTACATGGTAACTACAAAAGAATGCTACGAGCTATTTTGAACAAGTCCTGGAAGTTACACCCCACAAAAACAACAGCTGTACGGCGATTTGTCGCTCATCTCAAAAACCATCGAAGTTTGATGAACAAGACATGCAACAACACACGGCCGGAGAAGCAATGACGAACTCATAAGTGGAAATTTACTAAGCTTTTTGCTTAGATGTGGCACAAGGCCATATGAAAGGGGCACCCAATGAGACTCGAACTCACTCGTGTAGGTTTGCTAGCCGAGCTTGCTAACCATTACACCACCAGAGGCGCCCTTGACGAACTCATAAGTGACATTCTTCTATGGGACCCTATACATGGATTTGTCTACGTGCCAGTTTTGGCCGACCTGCAAGAATTATCTATATCAGCTCAGTGGGGATATATATATATATATATATAGAGAGAGAGAGAGAGAGAGAGAGAAAGAGATAGATAGAGAGAGAGATAGAGAGAGAGAGAGAGTCAGGGAAAATCGTGCAGGTAGCGTGACTTGATGATGACACAATAGGATGTCGTTGTCATTCATCCCAATTAAACAATGTAGAGTCTCGACAAATGGCGTCATGACGAGAAGACGACGAACGGTCACAAGAACAAGGCGGCGATTACAGAGAGAAGAACACAAAGAGAAGAGATAGACCGTCGTACGAAAAAGATAGTTTGGTTTGTTGGGTTTTATGGCATATCAACCTTTGTAGATTATTTAACGCCAAATCCATTTTTATGTGAATAATCTGTTCTATTTACAACAATTCAGTTAAGCATAAGTACACAGTTTGTCAAAAACATTTCTATTTCAAATAATTCAGTTAAGCATAATCACGTAGTTTAAATGTAAGTACGGTTTAATTGTCAAAAACATTTCTATTTCAAGCTATTCAGTTTACTCAATTTAACCCATAGATAGGACCCTATCAGGTGCTACCACTCCGGGCCGGAGTGGACCTGGGAGCAATGGCAATGAAGGGGTACTCCGCATTCCCCAAAGCTCCAGCATTGCTGGAACCTCACCATCAGATTGTTTAGTGTCATATCCAGGACACTCGTTTGGAGGGGTCTTACCCTTCTGCAGAGGTGCAGTCAGTGTATTCTACAGCCCCAGCTGACTGGGCAAGTACGAAGAAGATTCTATGTAACAATTAAAGACAACATATATAATTTGTATCAAATCGTGACTTAGAACATTTTTTTGCTACCAATCATGAAACTCCCTACTTTGATATTAAGACTAAAGTTTTTCTTTTTAATTCAAATTACAAGAATCTCATCAAGAAGCAGCATGCTACATAACAACCACTAACCCCCCACCATCTCACAAACCACCCAAGTATGCATTTACCCAACCTCTCCGCACGAGCAGAATACGACATAAGGTCAAGTTTTTTTGCAAAGTTTTATAAGTTTGAATTCAGTTTTCCTTCTCGCGGACTTGTTACCATACCAACGTTAAAGAGCTCAGTCTGCCCTAGTGTTTTACCCATAGCTGGATGGTGAATAGTTGGCTTCATGCCAGTTGTTTCATCAAATGTAAAATAAGATATATTTTGTTCCGGAGAGAATACGGTACACCGTTTGGTATGACGATTAATGAAAATAGCCTTAGGGGGTGTCCTCGTGGTGTAATGGTTAAAGCGATGGACTCCGGAATCGTAGTACGCGAGTTCGTTCTCCAGTCGCGCTATTACGTTCACTTTCGGGAAAGGTATGAATTCCCTTATCCTCCCAGCTATGGGTTAAATAGTACGACTACTGTTCTTCTAGGAAAATGGCTTTGGCATTAAATAACCTAAAAAGAGTTGATATGCCATTAAACAAAGAAACCAAGCCCAAATAGCCTTAGTCGTATTTGTTTACAGACCCAGTCTGGAGCGAGCACCACTCTAAATAGTACTCAGACCAGTCCATCCTATGGAGAGCTCCAGCCACTCCACATTAATACTTTTCCCAAGAATAGTAGTGCGATGGGAAATGCAAACAGTTTCGTCAAGTATTTGAACTTGGATCGCCGTCTCCATTTCCCACAATGATATCCATTACACCACGAGCATTTTTAAGTGAGACGAATAAGACACGTTGGATATTGCTGTTTGAAGTTAGGACTAACTAATAACCGATGTTCTCCTATGGACTCGTACACATGGACACACCAGTGTTGACTGACCAACAAAAGTTTACAATCGTCAGTTCTGTGCGGATTCAAGATGTCGTCCTGAAGATTTGCCAAAAGCGGGAGTTGAGAGAGAGAGAGAGAGAGAGAGAGAGAGAGAGAGAGAGAGAGAGAGACTGCTGCTGGTAATACAAATTGTATGATATCAAAGATGAAGGAAACTCCGTAAAATAAACTTTCAAGGAATGAATATTTCGGGAACAAATAAGATTAGAGGCTGAATTTGTTGACATTTCGGCATTTAATGCCTTGTAGTACGGTACTTAACGTACTTTTGGCACACGATGTATGAGGCACTTGGTGAGTGACAACGTTGCTACTCCCTACGCTACGACGACGAGAGCACTTCGATTATATGATACCTCACACATATATATATGTATGTATATATAGGCATCACACACAGACACACACACACGCACACACACACACACACACATATATATATATATATAAAGAGAGAGAGAAGGGAGGGAGAGACAGAGGGGAAAGAGCGTGATTAAGATCGATAAGAAATCACTTTAAAAAAACAGTTAAAAACTGGCTTGTCAGTACAGGCTTTTTACGTTACTAACAGTTTTACGATATTTATCTATCACCAGACATTTGTGTAAAGACATTTTCTTTCCTTATTCATTTGCACAGACTGCCACCATACTCTACGTCATTCTGGAGAATGGTAATCGTCACACTCAATTATATATATATATATATATATATATATATATATATATATATATAAAGTGGGTATGGATATAAATGACAGATTGAATATGGTTGAAGAGGCCAGTCGGTTGGGGCTATAGAATATACCAACTACATCTCTACAGAGGAGTAAGACCCCACCCAATCTGGTGGTGAGGTTCCAGTAATGCTGGAGCTTTGGGGAATGCGGGGTACCTCTTCATTACCTTTGCACCCAGGTCTACTCTGACCAGGAATAGTTGCACATGATAGGGTCCTATCTATGGGTCAAATCGAACTGTTTGACATTTAAATTGAGTACAAGCAAATTACTGATGCAAAATTGAATTATTTGAAATAGAACTGTTCGATGATTTAACTGTTTGTAAACAAATGACTGATGTTTAATTGAATTATTAGTGATCATTACAAAACTTGGAACATATTAAATTGGTTGACTTATGCTAAATTAAATTGGTTGAAATAGAACTGTTCGATTATTTAACTGTGTGTATCTACAAAATGTATTACAAATCGTATATTGAATATATATGTAAACACAGGATTTGGCACTGAATAACCAAGAATGATTGATATGCCATAAAAGCAAATCCAACCAAATATGGCTGAAGTGAAAATTAATTCTAACAATAATGATTGTATACATGTCTTAGTGGCAACAAACGGCTCAATATCAAAAATATATAATGTTACTTGCAAATCAAGCTCCAAGATAAACAAATTTTTTTTTTCATTCACCTGAATAACCTGTCAAATTGTTAGAATTCTTAAATTTAATTACACACCTAACGGCATCTCGTACTAAGGAAGCCAATAATTAGCAAAAAAAAAAAAAAGAATAAGATATACAATACAATACATTTTTATGTATTATATATTTTATATACAATAAGCAATATATTGTTTTAGTCTAAGATGTTTGATACTCGAGTGAGTTAAAAATTTGGTAATATTTTGGTAACATGAGGCCCAATTCGACGATCTCGGATGCTTTTGCTGGGGTCATGAAGGTGACTAAGCATACTGGACTTTTAATGCCGAATTCACCAGATACTCTCATAGTATAACTCGCTGGATCTGCCTCTTTGTATTGGGGAGGGACCTCGGAATCTACAGTCTTAGACCTACCTGACTTTACCTGGACATTGAAATTCTTGCAAATTGAGCGAAATTTCTTGAACTATCTCCTGCTGAGATCAACTACTTCTTCACTTTTTCTCATAAATCTTTTAGGTCACTTCTGCGGCGTTAGGGCCCAGTTTGAACGCGAATTAAACTAAATTGCATGTTCTTCTGTGCGGCTTTCAAATCTCACAATGGACTTTTCTTATCTTAAAATGGAGAGATGTCCTCGTGGCGTAATGGTTAAATCGATGGACTGCAGAATCGTAATAAGCGAGTTCGAATCGAAGTCACTTTCGGACAATTACTCTTGTGAAAGGTATGAACCCCCTTATCCTGCCGGCTATGGGTTAAATAGTGCATTTATTGTTCTTTTAGGAGTATAGCTTTGGCATTAAATAACCTACAAAGGTTGATATGCCATTAAACAAAGAAACTGAACCAAACCATTATTTTTAAAGATTTCTACGGTTAACTTTACTTTTCGTTAAGGTTTGGTTTGGTCTGGTTTTATGGCACATCAATCATTTTAGGTTATTAATGCTAAATCGATTTCACACACACACACACACACACACATATATATATGTGTGTGTGTGCATAAACATTTCTATTTCAAACAATTCAGTTTAGCATAAGTACACTGTTTCAATGTCAAGAAATGTTCAATTTGAAGCAATCCAGTTAAGGCACACAAAGACAGTTCTATTTCAAACAGTTCAGTTCAGCATAAGTACACAATTTCAATGTCAGAAACAATTCTATTTCAAACAAGTCGGTTTACATTAAAAAAAAAACAGTTATATTTCAAACAAATCAGTTTAGAATAAATACACAGTTGCAATGTCAAAAACAGTTCTATTTCAAACAATTCAGTTTAGAATAAGTATACAGTTTCAGTGTCAAAAACATATCTATTTCAGACAATTCAGTTCAGCATAAGTACACAATTTCAATGAAAAAACAATTCTATTTTAAACAAGTCAGTTTACTATACAAAGACTGTTCTATTTCAAACATTTCAGTTTAGCAAAAGTATTCAGTTTAGTTCTATTTGACTCATTGTTAGGACTCTATCAGGTGCTTCTACCCCAGGGCAGTGTGAACCTGGGAGGGGTGGTAATGAAAGGGCATTCCGCATTCTCACCATCCGATAGTTTAGTATCATATCAGGACACTCGTTTTGGTCTTAACCCTCTGCAGAGAAGCAGTCAGTGTATTGTACAACCCTAGTCGACTAGACAACCTTTCTTTAAGGGAATACATTTATTGCAGACTCTTATATGGCGTTATCTTCTTAGAATTTATTTTCTGTTGCAATAGAATCACCTCCTTTTATGTCCCGTGTTACCGGAGGAATGGATGAAGTTCATTCTCAAATAAGGTGAAATATTGCCAAAGGAATTGGTGCTAGGGAGCACATGTAAAACGTCTTTTCATGTTCCAGAAGTCTGTCAACATGATCTCCTTTACTAACTGCTACGCACGAAGATCTTTCTTTACCGGAGAAACAGTGTTTCTACTCAATCAATTATCTTTTCGACTCGGGCTCGTTATGAAAATCCATGTTGAGTCCATTTATAAACACTTTTTAAACTAAAAAAAAAAGCATCTCCGTACACACACTTCTCAGTCACTTATCAATTTGTTGAAATACCTCTGTTCAAGCTAGACACGGACTGGGCCTATAGAATACACAGACTACATCTCTGTAGAGGGGTAAGACTTCCCCAAATAGTGACCTACTCGTTTGGGGTTACAGAATACAAACGACTGCATCTCTGCAGAGAATAAGACTCTCATACAGTCGGTTGGGGCGGGCACCTCTGGTGGTGTAATGGTTAGCAAGTTAGACTAGCAAACCTACACGAGTGAGTTCGAGTCTCATTGGGTGCCCCATTCATTTGGCCTTGTGCTAAATCGAAGTAAAGACCTTCGTAAATTACTACAGTCGGTTGGGGTAGCAGAATACACCAACAGCATCTCTGAAGAGGGGTGAGCCTCCCTTCCCTCAATGAGTGCCCGGTGACCCAGTAGGCTAGGGCTGCAGAATACACAGACTGCATCCCTGCAGAGGGCTAAGACTTCCTTAACTAGTGTCCTCGATATGACACCAAACAATCTAATGGTGAAGCTTGAGTAATGCTGGAGCTTTAGAGAATGCGGAGTACCCCTTGATTGCCATCGCTCTCAGGTCCACTCTGACCCGGAGTGGTGGCACCTGATAGGGTCCTATCTGTGGGTCAAATAGAACTATACTCTGTACTTAATTTGTTTGAAATAAAGCCGTTTGATCATTTAACTGTGTGTAAAAAAAAACTGTACTTATGCTCAATGTTATTGTTTGAAATAGCACTGTTTATATGTATAAAAAAGGATTTGACATTAAATAACCTACAATGGTTAATATGCCATAAAACCAAACCAATTTGTTCAAGTATGTAGCAGTCTGTTATATTTTTTGCCATTTTGAATAGTTTCAAAATAAATATTTTCGCCAGATTTAGATAATTTTTGGTATATATCAATTCCAAATAATGCAGAATTTACATTTATGGAAAAAAAGTTCTGTTAGAATTTATTTTTGGTTTTTTTTTTTCAGAATAATTCTTTCAATTTATTAAATAGCCTCCGTATTTTTATGATTAAATTACTTTGGCAAGAGAAACATTTTTTAGCAACAAAAACAAAATATATCACATTGCGATAGTAAGTAAAGTAAAGTAATGTTGGCGACCGTCGTCGAGGGTTATCCGAAGGTTCCCTTTTCGATAGCTACTACATCAATTGTAAAATACAGCTTGGCTGACAATATGAGACAAGGTAGAAAATCTCACTGTGCCGTCACAAAGTGATGCACCGGAAGAGAGTGACCTGTGAACTGCATGACAGTTATTTCCACTCGATGACGATCACACATGCCATTCCAAAGATGGCGGAAGTGACACATTCCAATGGCCAGTAATCGGAAGAGATCGCGTAGGTGAGCTTGGCTGACAATATGAGACAAGGTGAAGGTCCCACCGTGCCGCTACAAAGTGATGCACCGGAAGAGAGTGACCTGTGAACTGCATGACAGTTATTTCCGCTCGATGACGATCACACATGCCATTCCAAAGATGGCGGAAGTGACACATCGCAATGGCCAGTAATCGGAAGAGATCGCGTAGGTGAGCTTGGCTGACAATATGAGACAAGGTGAAGGTCCCACCGTGCCGCTACAAAGTGATGCACCGGAAGAGAGTGACCTGTGAACTCCATGACAGTTATTTCCGCTCGATGACGATCACACATGCCATTCCAAAGATGGCGGAAGTGACACATCGCAATGGCCAGTAATCGGAAGAGATCGCGTAGGTGAGCTTGGCTGACAATATGAGACAAGGTGAAGGTCCCACCGTGCCGCTACAAAGTGATGCACCGGAAGAGAGTGACCTGTGAACTGCATGACAGTTATTTCCGCTCGATGACGATCACACATGCCATTCCAAAGACGGTGGAAGTGACACATCCTGATCGCCAGATATCGGAAGAAATTGCGGGGGCGTGGAGGCGTGTCCATATCTCCGCGTGGGAGTTTGAAGGTAATATAAGGCCGACGAATTGAACGGGAGACAGTGAAAAAATTCCGCTGTGCACGAAAGCTGGTCCCGTCGTTGCCCTGTGTGCGTTGTCTCGGCCATCGTCTACTTACATCGAAGAGTCCAAGCCTCATAGACGAACGATTCTAATTCTTCTCCTGACTGCTCCTACTTCACACAAGCGTCCGCCGAGAAAATAAATATATATTGTTATATATATTCCGTGTTGTCGTTTGTTTTGCCAGAGAGCGGAACGTAACAAAATGTGTAAGGGAGGGCGCTACTTCTTTCCCTGGATTTCTCCATTTTACCTTGATCCTTACCTATTAATGCTGAATTTTAAGTAAGGAAATACCAAGTACCATTTTTTAAAGTCTTTGGTATGACTCAACCTGGGAGTGAACCCTGGTCTCCCGGGCCATTGGTGAACACTCTACCCACTAGAACAATGAGCCGGATAGTAATAGCACTTTATTTTGGCCACTGATGAACAAGACCCCGTATTGCGTAGTCAAAACACCCTGTACCTTCTGAGCCAACCCCCATGTTAACATCAGTGATGACGGCGTCGATGATAGGAAAAAACTTATCCGTGTAGTCCATCTTTCATTGGCCCGCTTGTTAATAGGGGTGCTCTTCACTTTGTGAGCTGACAACTGTGATAAATATGCCTTGTCACTCAAGTTACTGTCATCACCACAAAAATCATAACCCAGCACCTAATTGCTTCACACATCGTTTTTTTTTAAAATTAAGCAAATATTTCTGTAGTGACTAACTTTATGAAATGTACTGGTCACCTTCCATCGACAGTGAAACTGGTGCCCGGTTCTGTAACAGAAATAAAGGAGTCAATCGCAAGAACTCCTGTAGTAGGTGCGAGAAGTGGTTATACAAGAGTTGGGGATTTTTGATAAGGGTCAGTTCGTTAGTTACTGGCAGAGCAACTAATGTCGACTTAGATTTTGTGGTTAGCAAACCCTCAGATTGGGAAGTGGGCTGGGATTTAATTAACACTATATCTTCCTCCATCGACCCGAGATTACCGTTTCACATCTTCTTGTTTTTGAGACCAGTCCTGAAAGAGGTTGAAATATCGATAATAAAGTGAGTAGAATTTTTTTGTGATCACGTGTTTGACTTTTTCGTTTTTCCTGATGTGAATTCGTCATAATCTCTTCATCTTGTTTTTGTTTCCGCCAAATTTCCTTCGCAACTCTGAAAGGCCACATTCTGCTTTTTTATTTGACGACATTTTGCCAGACTGCCGCCAAATTTCACATGTGACCGAAATAAAAGAGAGATGAAAGAAAAGATGTTTATTGACGCGTAGGTTTAAACTCAGCTGCCATGCCATTAACATCCGCCCCTGATACGGTGGGGCAACGTCGTAAAATAGGAGGAATTTCTTTTAGGATAATCCTCTCGGGAGGAGTCCTGGTGGCGTAAAGGTTAAATTGCAAGACTGCTGCACAAATAAGCAAGTTCACACTCTAGTCACATAAATACGTTCACTTTTTGAAATAATACCCTTTGGAAAGGTACGAACCCCCTTATTCCTCCCAGAAAAGAGTTTAATAATGCCATTGCTCTTCTTTTGGCATCAAATAATCCACGAAGGTTGATATACCATTAAACAAAGAAGACAAATCAAACCAAAGTAGCCTCTGACAAGCACAAGATACAGGCACCCAACCATCACAGGCACTGACTTTGGTAGTGACTGTGATGCAATAGTCTTTGTGGCTGAAAACTTGCTCTACATAAGTAAGTAAAGCTGGCGACAATAGTCGAGGGTGACCCGAAGGCTTCCTTTTTAATAGCTACTACACCGAGGTGTAAGGGAGGGTGCAACTCCATTCCCGGGATTACACCACTTTACCCTTGATTTGTATCATAATGCTGAGTGTTAAGCAAGGCGGCATCGAGTACCATTTTTTGAGTCTTTGGTATGATTCGACCTGGGATTGAACCCAAGATCTCCTGGGCTATTAGCGAACACTCTAACCATTATGATAATATCCGGTATCTACTCTATATAAAGGTGTTATCAATTGTACATAACATAGAAAGGGAGTTATGGATGGAAGCGCTAGTGATGCAATGGAAACTGTCGTAGGAAGTGGAGACAGCGACACAAGTTCAAAACCTCGACGGGATGGTTTGCTAATACCCCTGGGAAAAGTTACAGTTATTCTCCTCTCAGCAACGGGAAATAATAAGGTAGACTGGGCTCTTCAACCTTAACACGGCTACCACTGTAGAAAAAAGGAAAACACTGACTTCAAACCTGTTAAACTCCGCTATATATTGACCTTGTGTCGCATCCTGCGAGGGAGGGGTAAGTCAGTAAAGACATTACGCGAAAACAAATCGGAAGCATTTCTTTTGAAGTGCCCGTCGCAGTTTTCGCTTATCATTGCTCGTAAGCATAATACTTGGTCTTCTACTTTTCGTAATCAATATAATAATATCATTTTAATTAATTACCGGCCTTTATCCTTGGGATTTGGCATGAGCCATTCTAATGTTGGGGGAGAGATAGCTAGATTAAATTAAGTTAAGCCTAACTCCCAAATATATGTACAGATGTTTTTGTTACTTGAATCAACTGGCAGACTGTGTTTCGAAATTGATTCTCAGCTCACCAGAACTTTGACGCTGCATCTGCGTCAGCCAACAGCTTTCTGGCACACTGTTTTATATTTGCTGGAATACGACAGTAATATTCCTCTTATTTCCCTTTAACTCAGTGTCGTGTGTTCATGTGGGTATGTGAGTGTTTTATTGACTCGAAAACTGCACAACTGATTTTTGCCAAATTTGGTGTACAAATGCTGCTGACATTCAGTCATGTTCTGAGTTTTAAAAAAAATAATGTCAGAGTTAGTTTTCATTATCTATCTGAACTTTAAAAGAATTTGTTCTTTACCGAACAAAAAATGAATTCCCAAACTTGAATGGATTCTAATTTTATTGTCAATATTCTTTATATAATTATTTAGAAAAAAAATTAAGAAAATTCTCCAAAATATTTTTTTTGAAGAAGCAATAAAAAAAAAAGTTTTACAATGGCAGGCGAAAAGCAGTAGCAGAAGCAACAGCAGCAGCAGTTACAAGACGAAATATTACTCTCTAACACCGATAATTCTATTTAATATTGATCATTTGTTCGCACACGGATAAATGGTTTCAAGAATTACTCTCTAACACCAATAATTCTATTTAATATTGATCATTTGTTCGCACACGGTTAAATGGTTTCAAGAATTACTCTCTAACACCTATAATTCTATTTAATATTGATCATTTGTTCGCACACGGATAAATGGTTTCAAGTATTACACTCTAACATTAATAATTCTATTTAATATTGATCATTTGTTCGCACACGGTTAAATGGTTTCAAGTATTGCTCCCTGACACCAATAATTCTATTTAATATTGATCACTTCTTTGCACAAAGATCAATGGTTTGAAGTATAGCCAACATTAATAATTTTATTTTACCACGGTTAAATGATTCCAAGTATTGTTATGTAATACCAATTATTCAATTTTACATCAGTCATTTATTTGCACACAGTTAAATGTTTTGTACATAACATTTTCCGTAAGTGGGAGCTCATTTGTTTGCACATCCAGTATTGCACATCCAGTATTGCTAAGTAACACCAACAATTCAATTTATCATCCCTCATTTGTTTGCAATCAGATAAAAGATTAAATACTTCTATTTGACCCATAGCTGTGACCCCAAAAGGTAATACTCCGCGTGGTTAGAGTAGACCAATAAGGAATAGCAATAAAAGAGTTCTTTTCATTCCCAAAAGCTCTAAGAGAGGAACCTCACCATCAGATGCACTTTGATATCATATCCATGATACTCTTTGGTAAGTATCTTACCTCTGTGAAGAAATGCAATCGGCGTATTGAACTGCACCAGCCGACTGGGCATCAGCTTATCAATTCAAATTAAGAATTATGATAAGATTTTTTTACACTGCTGAAGGCATTTCTCTTTCTTTGAGGTAGCTTTTACCAATCCTGATTGCTAAATCATAGCCCCATCTTTAGAGGCATCCAGCTTTCCCTTCCTAAAGCAAATTATTCATTTTCATCTACTGGCTACATTACTCTCTAAGGAGTGAATAAAAACAGAAAATCTTCTCTCATAATTCGAGTTTTCTATTCTGGCTTTCTTAAACGATCAATAATTTAAGATCTGACCAGCTTCATCCGGGACCAGACAAGAACACTTTTTCAATGTCATTAACGAAAACGCGAAAAAACCCTTTGAATAACAGAGGAAAATCTTCAGCAAAGAATTAGAATTAGAAATACTTCTATCTAAAACCCATAAATTAACCATATCAGGAGGTGCCCGTGGTGTAATGGTTATCGTCGTAGGAAATAGACACGGTGACACGAGTTCAAATCCTGGGCGAGGTTGACTGCATTTCACATGGCACTAATACCCTTGGGAAAGGTATGAATTCAATTATTCTCCCTTCAGCTATGGGTAAATAGTAGGACAGACTGAGTTCTTCGGCCTTGGTAAGGCAACTAGTCTAGGAGAAGGAAAAATCTGAATTCAAACCTGTTAAACTCCGCTTAAAAATTGACCTTGTGTCATATCCTGCCCGAACGGAGGGGTTGGTAAATAAAGGAGGTGCCCTTGGTGTAATGGTTATCGTCGTAGGATATGGACTCGGCAACACGACTTCAAATTTTCTGGACGAGACTGATTGCATTTCACATAGCACTAATACCCTTGGGAAAGGTATGAATCCAATTATTCTCCTTCCAGCTATGGGTGAATAGTAGGGCAGACTGGTTTCCTCAGCCTTGGTGAGGCAACTAGTCTAAGAGAGGGTAAACTCTGAATTCAAACCAGTTAAACTCCGCTTAAAAACTGACCTTGTGTCATATCCTGCCCGAGCGGAGGGGTTGGTAAATATGATTAACGAAAACGGGAAATTAGATGGATTCAAACGGAAATAGATAGATCGCTTTGTCAGTTTTTGAATATGAATCTCCTGCAGAAGTGTAAAACACTTCAAAAAGAAATTAGGTGGCTTGGGTATGGCACTAAACAGCATCTGATGGCGAGGCTCCAATCCTGGAGATCTCTGGAGTGGGGATTACCTCTTCATTGACATTACTCCCAGTTTCACTCGGACGCTGAGTGGTAATATCTTTAGTGTCCCATCTATGAATTAAATAGAATACCTGATATCATATAACCGTGTAAAAGATCATTCATAAGCAACTTCATAAAAAGATATAAATATAAACGTACAATCAAAGCAATTCCCTAACATCAATGCATAAAATCATTCCAGACGAGTTGAAGTGCCGTTAAAACTTATCAGTCAATCAATAGATATCCCTTACTCGAGATGCCTGTCATGTAATGGTTATCGCCGTAGGAAATGGACACGGCGACACGAGTTCAAATTCTGGACGAGACTGATTGCATTTCACATAGCACTAATCCACTTGGGAAAGGTATGAATCCAATTATTCTTCCTCCAGCTATGGGTAAATAGTAGGACAGACTGGGTTCCTTAGCCTTGGTGAGGCAACTAGTCTAGGAGAAGGAAAACTCTGAATTCAAACCTGTTAAACTCCGCTTAAGAATTGACCTTGTGTCATATCCTGCCCGAGCGGAGGGGTTGGTAAATATGGATAAACTTTACTCTGCCACGCCCAGTCAGTTGTGGCTATAGAATATGTTGTCTGCCCCCTGCAGAGAAGTAAAACCTCCTCTTTGGCCGTGAGTTGTGACCCATAATGATTGATGATGGGATCCTTGTGGCTGAACAGTCCGCGACCCAGTAACCGTAGTGGTGATATGAACAGCAACACACCACTTTGACCTCTATTGATGCATAACATGCTATCGGAGAAGCCCGATGCTATTTATCATGTCAAGCCCTAGAATCTCTACGATTGTCCCGGCCGTATTCTTCAAAGCGTTCTTGTGGCAAAGAAGTATCCAACCTTATATCATATTAAAGTGGTTGCTGTGGGTCAATTCTTTTGAGATAGCAAAACTTGAAATCATTTCAAGTGAGTACAAACAAATGATTAATATTAAATAGAATTATTAGTATTAGATAGCAATACTTGAAACCATTTAAAGTGAGTACAAGCAAATGAATAATATTACCACCAAATGATCCAAGAATGCTTGTGGAAGGGATAGAGATCCCTATGGTGGATCAGTACAAATACTTGGAAATAATTTTAACAAGAAACAGTCATTCATCCCGCATCTAAAATATTCAAAAATTAAATGTAATAAAACATTACCACTCGTGCGTGTATTAGTTAGCGAACAGAAACTGAGAAGTAAATCGGAAAACACTGCCGAAATTATACATGACACAAATCCGATCGAAACTAGATTATGGAAACTTCGTGTAGGAATTAGCAAGAAAGTCATTTCTGAAAATTCTCAACCCAACCTATCGCGAAGGTTTGAAATTGACCCAAGGAGCATTTAGAAAACTTCCAGTAGAAAGCGTGTACGCAGAAGCAAACAGAACTCCTCCACGTCTTTACAATATTATATAAAAGTAAAATACAGCCTCAATTACTCTGCAGAAATAGAAGATTTAACCCAAAAAATCGAGACCGCTCCTAATAAAAAGAGAAAGATATGAAAAAAAAAAACATTAGATTCCAGAGGAAAATATACTACAAAGAATTAGAAATACTTCAATCTAAAATCTATAAATTAACCATATCAGGCGTACTTTTTCGGACCATCAAAACACCAGACAACAGGATGTGCTGCGGGACGCAATAGAAAAGAACCACCTTTCAAAGAAACTTCAATATTAAATGCAGATACAATAAACATGGCACTGAATTCATTTTTTGGAAACAAAAATACAAAAATGTATATTATTGTATTGCATTAATTTATTGGGCTTTTGCAATATGAAATAATGATTTTTTGAGTGCAATTAATTTCAAAGTAAAAACTTCATTGTCAGAGACTTTTTTTTAAAATGAACATGATGATGGATGTTCAAATAAAAAAAAATGAACATCCAACATCGTTTTCATTTAAAAAAGTCTCTATCGATGAAGTTTTTACTTTGAAATTAATTCGACTTAAATGATCATTATTTCGCACAGCAATAGCACAATAAATTAATACAATACAATAAAATAAAATAATTTGTGCAATGCTTCAAGCAAATTACAAAATACTTTTAATAAAATATGTGATATTTTCTGACTCCCTATCAGTTATAATAGGAATAAAAACAAAAAACTCAACCCATGATTAGCAAAATTATTATACTAAATAGATCTATTATCAAATTGCAAAGAGATATTATTATGTAGGTTGGTTGGTTGGTTTCTTTGTTTGATAAAATATTAATCTTTGTAGGTTAATACCAAACCCATCCTTCTAAAAGAACAGTAGTGATACTACTTAACCCATAGCTTGGAGGATCAGGGGCTTTATGTCTTTCCCCAGGGTATTTGTCTGAAAGTGAACGTAATAGCGGGACTGGAGTTCAAACTCGCTTACTACCATTCCTCAGTACAGCGCTTTCACCATTACACCACGAGGACACCCCCTATTAAGTAGGGAAAATGTGCAAGCAGCAGATTCTTCCATGAAAGCAGCCTTAGACCAATTCCCTAAATAAAAATCAAGATTTCACATCCATCCATAAAAAAAAGGATAAACAATTATATCCAACAATTATCTGTTTGGATTTTTGAGATGAAGATGGGTATTATTTTTTTGATGAAGATGGATATCATTTTTTGATAAGATTGATATTATTTTTTTGATGAAGATTGATATTATTTTTTGATGAAGATTGATATTTTTTTGATGAAGATTGATATTATTTTTAGATGAAGATTGATATTATTTTTTTGATGAAGATTGATATTATTTTTTTGATGAAGATTCATATTATTTTTTGATGTTATTTTTTTGATATTATTTTTTTGATGAAGATTGATGTTATTTTTTGATATGATTTTTTGTTGAAGATTGATATCATTTTTTTGATGAAGATTGATATTATTTTTTGATGAAGATTGATATTATTTTTTTGATGAAGATTGATATTATTTATTGATATTATTTTTTTTTGATGAAGATTGATATTATTTTTTGATGAAGATTGATATTATTTTTTTGCCCAGGTAAACAAGAGACACCTGAGGAAGGTCGGAGGATACAGCAGCCCATATTTGCAACAATAAAGATGAAGACAACACTCCGAGAAATCACAACCACAATTATATACATCCAACAAGAATAGTAAAAACGCTGGAGCAATAACACAAATAATAAACTTCGCATTTTTAAACCAATCCAAGGAGAATGGGGGAAAAGTTCAAGAAGAAAAAGGAAAGAGGAGAAAACACTATCTCGACGACGTATAGGCCGCACATATCTCACCTATTTATACTTGCTTAAAGAGAAGATCAGCCAATATGCTCAATATGTCAGGCAGTACTCATCGTAAAACACATCTTGACTGAATGCACACATTGTGCTCCTGTAAGACATAAATACAATAAAAAAAATGATATAAAGAAAAGATTAGATAATGTTGAAATCAGCAAAATAATCTCCAATCTCAAAGCAGTACATATATATATATATATATATATATATATATATATATATATATATATATATATATATATATTTACAAAGGTAGACCTACAAAACAAGATCATTTACAAAGCATACGTTCATGCAGAAAAATCATCAACTAACTTTTTTCTTGCATCTTGATAATTCCTTGATAAACAAAAATATTTACCAACAAATTGTTTATCGTATACGCAAAAAAGGATTTTTCTTTGTCGACTGGGGCGGTAGAAAACACCGACTGCTTCTGTGCAGAGGAGTAAGAATACCCAAACGAGTGTCCTGCATATGAGACTAAAAAATATGATGGTGAGGCTCCAGTAATGCTGGAGATTTGGGGAATTTGGAGTGCCCTTTCATAGCTATCGCTCCCAAGTCCACTCTAACTCGGAGTAGTAGCACCTGATAGGTTCCTATATATGGGCCGAATAGAACTAATATGTGTACTTATGCTAGAGTGAATTGTTTGAAAAAGAAGTTTTTATATTTAACTGCATGTAACCAATTGTTTGTTGTTTGTTTCCTGGCCTCTGAAGTGCCCCCTTTGGGGGTGCCGACGGGGCCAAAGATATTTTTGGATTTTGCCAGATGCGTGTGGGCTGCGCCCCAGCGTCCAAACCCACTTTAAAAAAGGCCTTGTGCCGTATTTGTCCGGTAGTGGGACGGAGAATAAATAAAGTAACCAAAAAACTATTTAAACTAATGACAGTGTGTCAACAAAAGACTCTACATATTCTAAACTGAATTGTGGGAAAGTAAGTGAGACTTTTTAACTGTGTGCAAAGAAAACGAGCTCAGGCTTGTTTAAGAATGTTATTTTCAAAATGTTTAGAAATAATATATTTGATATATGTATAAAAATGATTTGGCATTAAATGACCTACAATGGTCGATATGGCATAAGTAAGTAAAGTTAGCAACCGTAGTTGAGGGTGACCCCAAGGCTCCCTCTTCGATCAAACATTGTAGGTTGTTTAATGCCAAATCATGTTTATACGGGTGTCCTCGTGGTGTAATGGTTAAAGCCCTGGACTACGGAATCGTAGTAAGCGTGTTCGAACACGAATAGTTGCGCTATTACGTTCACTTTCGGACAAATACCCTTGGGAAAGGTATGAACCGCTTTATTCTCACAGCTATGGGTTCAATAGTACCACTGCTGTTTTTCCAGAGGGAGGGCTTTGGCAATAAATAATCTTAGAAGGTTGATATGCCATTAAACAAAGAAACCGAACTTGTTTATACTTATATACTAAATGAGCGACCAGAAGGCTCTCCTTTCAATAGCTACTACACCGAGGTGTAGGGGAGGGCGAATCTCCTTTCCCTGGATTGTTCCACTTTACCTTTGATCAGTACCTATTAATGCTAAGTGTTAAGCAAGTAGGCATCAAGCATTATAGAAGACGAAGATGATGATTAGATCAGTCATAGTTGAAGCCCTTGAGTCAATCCAAAAAATTCTGAAAAAATAGCAAGAGGAACTGGAGAACCCGAGACGACTTAAGGCCGTCTAGACTTCAAAACTGGTGAGATCGGTCAGAGCACTTAGAAATATCATTGAGAACTTATGAGACTTGTTGTCAGGCAATACCACCAATTTCTACAGATGTGAAAAACCTGCAAAGGGATAATGGCTAAGAAAAAGAAGCCTTAAGAGAGAAACTGAATTTCTCCAAATAGTAGCATATAAGAACCAGTCATATCAAAGCGACAATAGATAAGACGCAACAAAATAGCAAATGTAGGCTATGTGGTGATCGAGACGAAACCATCAATTCCATAATAAGCGAATGCAGCAAATTAGCTCAGAAGGAGTATAAGACCAAGCACGACTAGGTGGGCAAGGTGATCCACCGGGAGATGTGCAAGAAATTAAAATTTGACCATAGGAACAAATGGTATATGCACAACCCAGCATCTGTCCTAGAGAATGACACATATAAACTCCTATGGGACTTTGACATACAAACGGATCACCTAATCTTGGCTAGAAGACCAGACCTTATAATAATCAGAAAAAAAAAAAGAGAGCTGGCAAAATTGTGAACTATGCTGACCCGGCTGACCGCATAATAGAACTGAAATAAAAAGAAAGATAAGTACCTGAACCTCGCTAGGGAATTGAAAAAACTATGGAACATGAAGGTGTCAATTATACCAGTCATGATTGGTACTTTTGTTACAGTCACCAAAGGATTATTAAAGGGACTGGAGGACTTGGAGGTTGGAGGATGAGTGGAGACCATCCAAACAACAACATCATTGAGAACGGCCAGAATATTGAGAAGAGTCCTGGAGACTTGAAGAGTATTGTTGTCACTCAAAATCCAGTGAAAAACCGTCAGCTAAAACTGATGTGAAAAACTCTAAAGTAGTAAATAATAATAATAATAATAATAATAATAATAGTAATGAGATGCACAAAATTCTTTGGAATTTTGAGTTACAAACAGATGCCCTGATCTCGGCCGGACGACCAGACTTAATGATAGTCAACAAAAGAAAAAATAAACAAAGAAAAAAAAAACAAAAACAGAAACGGAGAGAGCCTGCCAAATAGTGGACTTTGCCGTTCCGGCTGACCACAGGGTAAAACTAAAGGAAAGTGAAAAGAGAGCTAGGTACCCAGACCTTGCTAGAGAACTTAAAAACTATGAAACATGAAGATGACGGTGATAGCAATTATAATTGGCGTGCTCGGTACGGTCACCAAAAGACTGGTAAATAGACTGGAGTATTTGGAAATAAGAGGATTAGTAGAGACCATCTAAACTACAGCATTATTTAGATCAGCTAAACTAAATTGTTTGAAATAGAACTGTTTTTTGTTTTGTATAAAAATGGATTTGACATTAAATAATCTACAATGGTTGATATGCTATAAAATCCTATCAACCAAACAAGCCTTATTTTGTGAATGAGAGGTCTTACATCTCTGCAAAGGATGCAGTAGGCGTATTCTCTGCCTCGTCCAACAGGGGGATGAAAAAGCGAGTCGTCTACAGATGCAGACTTTTACGAACACAGTGCATCGGCTCTTCTTCATCGCTGGCCAATTTGCTTAGTCAGGTTTACCGACATCAAAGATTCCCTTGACTCTCACTCACGATTGCTAGCTGTCATCACTCTTAACAAGTCCTCTAGGCGGCCTTCAGTGCCCTCTCAAAGCTGATGAATGTAAGTTTTTGCTGGTCGGCCAACACTGGTGTGTCCATGTATAAAAGTACAATGGATGATATAGCTTATGAGTGCACCCTTATTTTTCAGAGTTCTGCAAGTCTTGTTTGTTTTTCAGGGATTGGTTTTCAGATGGGAGATTGGTGGCCGCGCAGTAATTGTTTTGTGATATGTTGCTTCCAGGAATTGTTTAAAACAGCACTCAGCCTTTTTGAACAGTTTCCATCTAGCTTTATCTCCGTGCGTTTTGTTAAAGTCAAAGTGGTGCAACCATACAATAGTTCTAACACAGCTCATTAATGTTATTGATAGTGTGGATAAAGTATTTTTTCGTGGCAGCAAAATTTGCTTTATTCAATGGTGTTAATTTTCTCTTCATATCTATTGTAGTTTTCTTTGTAATAAACAGGAAACATTAATTTTGTGGCCGCCACAAGCCATTTTGGACCATTACTTCTTTTCTTATTCTGCATGTGATATGGTGGCAAGAGCGATAATGTAGGAGAAACCTTTGAAAAATCCATAAAAAGGCTGTACAGGCCATCAAAGCAAGTCTTCAAATAAACACCGTGCTGAAGACAAGGAAAGAACGCAGACGATTTAATTCTGCGTTGCTATTGGCTGCTTACGAACTGACGTAACATTTAATGCGACCGCATCTTCATCGTCAAAGCGAAGGTTCATGATTGGTTCGTATGATCTTTTGAGCTGATCTACCGATGAAAAAGAGGTTTATTGGCACAGTTCTTTTGTGTTCACAAATCAAAGTGACGGAATATTTCTAGGATTAAGCTGGCTTGGTAGCAAGGTCAGGAGATGACAAGCAAAATGTACGCTGCATTTGATGGCTATTCGTGATGGAGGTTCTGCCCTACGAGGTTCCATTTAGTACAATCTGCTTTTGCTTGGAAGAAATCGAGTAAATAAAAATGTTCAGAATAATATTGATCAATCAACTAGCCGGAGTCTATTCAAATCTATCTATCTATCTATCTATCTATCTATCTATCTATCTATCTATCTTAATCTGTTCACATCTATCTATCTATCTATCTATCTTGTAAATTCCTGTTTGTAAAAGGATATAAAAAATAATACTTACTTGATTTAATAGGAGGAATTTTGTTCGGATAAAATGGATATGACTTTTTTCGAAGCCGTTGGTTACGTTCATTGGGAATATACATCCATCTATCTATCTATCTATCTATCTATCTCAACTATTCAAACACTTCATATCTATCTATCTATTTATGCCCCCCAAAACCCAATCCAATACATTATATTTATATATACGTGCCTTCAATAAATTTTCACCCTTTTTTTGTTCAGGCATTTAGAATTGCCTGAGACTCTTGAAAATTCAATATGGTATTGCTATACATCTTATAAGATGACTGGCCAATTTTTATGATTTTAGGTTCAAATTAACAGCTACAGTAAGAATTGGAATATACCCTACTAAAGACTGATTGTCACAGCTGGTGAATTTCAAAAATGCAATCTGGACGTGAGGACACTTTAGAAGAACGATATGCAATAAAACTCTGTTTTAAACTTGGAAAAAAATGCCACCGAAACGTATGGAATGCTTCAGACTGCTTTTGGAGCATCTTGCATGAATCGAGCATCAGTTTTTGAGTGGCATAAGAGATTCAAGAAAGGCAAGGAGTCTGTGAGGGATCTTGAGAGGGGTGGGAGGAGTAAGGAAGCCAATACACCAGAGTTGATTGGCCAAAGGGTTAGGGTTAGGCTTAGGGTTACTATGTTAAGGTTTTAAGGGAGTTCAGGAAGAGATTTCGTCGGAAGAGGCCAGCACTCTTCAAATCGGCTCAGTGGTATTTCCACCAGGACAATGCACCAGTCCATAACTCCATCCTTGTCACAGACTATTTGACCAAGATGGGCATCAAGACTGTTCGTCACCCTCCCTAGAGTCCAGACCTTGCTCCCTGTGACTTTTGCTTATTCCCTAAGCTTAGAAGCTGTCGTTAAGAGACAATAGAAGAGATGAAAGTGGTTGTGACGAAGGTCATTGAAACGCACACACAAGAGGACTTCCATTGGGCCTCCCAGATGTTGTTGCAACGGTACAAGAAGTGCATTGCAGCCGGAGGAGATTACTTCGAAGAGGACTAGAGTTTCATGTGTGTACTATCAATACGAAAAAAGTCTGGAAACTTATATAACGATCCTCGTATATTGGGTTGGTTTGTTTTCTTTGTTTAAAAGCCTACCAATCTTTGTGGGTTATTTAATGCCAAAGCCATCTTTGTAGAAGAACAATAGTGATACTATTTAACCCAAAATTTGGTAGGGGGTGAAATATGGAGGTTCATTCTTTGTCCAAGGAAATTAATCCGAAAATGAACGTAATAGAGCGACTGGAATTCGAACTCACTAACTGTGGTATCACATTCCAGTAAGTTAGCCACTACCCCACGGCAACTCTCCCTTCCATGTAAATATGTGCAAACAAATTGCTATTACAAATACGGATACAATTAATCATCAATACCATCGTGTCGCGCTCTCAGCACGGATATCCCTGACCCTCTCTCGCCACCCCTCCCTATCGTCCATTGCTTCCAGCAGGTCATCAAGGCTACATCCCGTATCGGCACAAAGCTGGGAGGTGCCCAAGGTGTAATTGTTATCGTCGTAAGAAATGGACACGGCGACTCGAGTTCAAATCCTGGACGAGACTGATTGCATTTCACATAGCACTAATACCCTAGGGAAGGGTATGAATCCAATTATTCTCCCTCCAGCTATGGGCAAATAGTAGGACAGACTAGGTTCTTCAGCCTTGGTGAGGCAACTAGTCTAGGAGAAGGAAAACTCTGAATTCAAACCTGTCAAACTCCGCTTAAAAATTGACCTTGTGTCATATCCTGCCCGAGCGGAGGGGTTGGGTAAATAGGATCGGCACAAAGCTGCTGTATATATGTTCAAGCTGGTCATCCTGCCTTTGCCCGTCCATGTGAGGGGGTCCATAGGAGTTCTTCACTTATAAGCTCGTCCCTTCTTCTCCAGCAGTGTCCTACATGTCTGGTTCGTCTAATTTTGATAGTTTTCATTATGGGTGGTAAGTGCCCGTACAGCTGCTGCTTTGTGGGGTACAGTCTCCAGGACTTGTTCAATATTGCTCGCAACATTCTTGTGTAGTTGCCGTCAAGCTTTTTCTCCATACGTTCAGTTAGCGTCCATATAGTGAATCAATATAGCAGTATCGACACGACCACCGCTTGGAAGAAACTGCGCTTCATTTTATCGGTCAGGTCTGACTTCCACATGACCAATAGCTTATCGTTAGCTGTCCATGCCTTTGCTAGTCGCGTGTCGATGTCTGTCTCGGTTGATGAGACACTGCTTCCTAGCTATCAAGTAGTTTCAGAGAGCTACCGTTTTGTGTGGAAATGTTGCCTATTTGATTAAAGCACATATATTCCGTCTTGTGTGCGTTGACATGGAGGCCGATGCCTACAGCAGATCGTTCCAGACTATTCAATTAATAATTTGTCTTTATTTACCCAAAGACTTCTTCAGAATATTGGTGATTTCTTATCGGTTGGCACTGAAGGAAATAGAATGTATAAATGTGTAGCCAACATTTATCTGACGTCGCTTCACTCAGATTGTTATTTCTTTCTTTCTTTTTCTTTTCTCTTCTTTTTCCTTTTCTGTCTCTCCTTCTTTCTGTATCTCTCCCTGTTTTTATCTTTTTCCTCCTTTGCCAACCGCCATGAAATCACCAAATTTCTGAATAAGTCTTTGGATAAATAAAGACGAAATATTAATTGAATCCATTGTCTGTATTTCATTATATCCATTTTTCCACTTATTTTTCGCATTTTGTTAAGTTCTCCCAATCTGTTATTTATATATATCTCTCTCTCCTATTCTCTCTCTCTCTCTCTACACACACACACACACACACATATATATATATATATATATAAATTAACCATATAAATCGGTCTTTTTAAAAAAAACTCTGTCTGATGAATGCGTAAAGCATGGAACTCAGGGTCACAGGCACCACCATGTAATATATATATATATATATATATATATATATATATATATATATATATATATATAATATCTCTATCATTGATATTTAGCACTATTTAATAATACTGCATAATTTGGTCCACCATAAACTCACCAAGTAAGCTAGTGATAACCATAAACCTCTACAACACTATATATATATATATATATATACGAGAGTCATTGAATAAATATAGAAAATGTAAAAAAAAAGAAATACGATCGCTCTTTTTCCAATTGTTTTTCCTTAAATGCAAACTATGAAGTAAGGGAAAACAGGGACAATGTATTTGTTACATACATACATACATACATACATATATATATATAGATTAGCGCCACTCCCTACACCTCGGGTCAGCCTCGACTAAGGTCACCAACTCTACTTATATATATAATTGTTTGATTGTATGCACACACACACACACACACACAGAGGCACATATTATATGATATGAAACTTCTTGATAGCACAGGCTCACTCCCGTTTTTTCAGAGACCACCTGGCATTCCTGCCATGCGAGTGTTATTAAGCTGATCGCTTGGTTACAGTTGTCCTCCCCATAACCCAGCCAATACCTGTTTGGCAAAGCTAAGTTTATCACTAAGTGCCTGAGGGAATGCCTAGGGGTTCAAGCATTTTTGTGACGACTTCGCACGTCTCGATTCGTGTTTTCCTCCGCCCACTATGAAAACACTTCATGTTAAATCTGACTTGATGGGAAGTCGGATAAATATCATATATCTATGATGCCAAGACATTATCAAATTCAATATTCTCTATCGATATAAAAACTACATTTCTCTCTCTCTCTCTCTCTTTCTCTCTCTCTCTCTCTCTCTATCTATCTATCTATATCTGTTTGTGTTTTCGTGTACAGAAAGAAACCAACAGGAAAAAAAATCTAGATATTAATACATTGGAATGCACTGAATTATAGATATCTTAATTAATATAAACACACACACACACACACACACACACACACACACACACACACACACACACACACACCCATATATATATATATATATATATAGAGAGAGAGAGAGAGAGAGAGACGTATATATATATATATATATATATATATATATTCAACGATAAAATAGTATAAAGACAAAATAAAAAATTCACGATTATTAGTTTCACGTTGCAGATTCTCCGTTGAGACAGTATCAATATTTTAATAAAAAATATATATTATGTCCTCGTGGTGTAATGGTGAAAGCGTTGGACTGCGGAATCGTAGTACGCGAGTTCGTACTTCAGTCGCGCTTTTTACATTCACTTTCGGGCAAATACCCTTGGGAAAGGTATGAGCCCCCTTATCCTCCCAGCTATGGGTTAAATAGTGCCACTACTGTTCTTCTAGGAGAATTGCTTTGGCATTAAATAACCTAAAAAGAGTTGATATGCCATTAAAAACAAAGAAACCAAATAAGAATTTTTTTAATTTATGCAATGCTTAAAACAAACAGAAAAATGAAAAAACAAACAAACAAAAAAACAAAGAAAAAACAACATCAGTGAAATTTCCCGAAAGGAACAAATGGTCATAATAGGGTCTTTATAATGAGTAACAGACGTAATGCCATGGTACTCTACCGGAACATCTGTGACAGTAACTATGACTTAAGAAATATTTCTCTAATAAAAAAAAGGAGTGACGAAATTACATAGCGGTATAAAGGTATATTTAGGCAACAGTGAACCCGTCCATTGGCCTAATGGGTAGAATGTTCGCCAATAGTCCAGGAGACCAGGGTTCAGTCCCAGGTCGAGTCATACCAAAGACTCAAAATATGGTACTTGATACCTCCTTTCTTAACACTCAGCATTAATAGGTACGTATCAAGTTTAAAGTGGAGCAATCCAGGGGAAGGACCAAACTCTCCCCTACACCTTGGTGTAGTAGCTATTGAAAAGGGAGCCTTCGAGTCGTCTTTGACTATGGTTGCTGACTTTACTTACTATTCTCTCAAGTATGTTTCATATATTGTCTTAGAACATGGAGTATTTATCCGTCTACCCACAAAGTCGGATTTGAGATAAAGTCATTTAAATGTAGGTGAGCACTTGCGAATGGAGACTTATGTGTAGCCGTCACAGAACATTATTTCCCTTTTAGGGCCTCAGAAGCTCTAGGAGATAAATTTCGCTCTTCTAAGCGGGTATTTCCTGCAGTAAAGGACCCCCAGGACATAGCGATCAACTTAATATCATCCGCTACGTGGGACCGCCAGATATGTTCGTTTTTAGCAGCTTTTTTAAGATTGATTTTTTTTCTTGTGTTACAGGATTTCTTCTGTTCGTATCAATTTAATATAAAAAAATGTCTGAATTTTTCTCTCAGTTCTTTTCCACCGTCACTCGTAATTTTCAAGGTTTAATGGAGATTTTTTTCTTTAAAATTAGAGAAACTTTTGTTGTTAATATATAAGTTTTTTTTTTACAGAATAGAAAAGTGTTAAATATTTTTAGTATTTTTTTATCATAGTTTTTTATCACGCTAGGGTTTTTTTTTTTTTTAATTCAGAGTCGCTTGTCTCTGAACGTAGAACAGAACTATTCTGCGTAGCAAAGGACAGAGCCGGTATTTTAGAGGTTTTCAGAAAGTTATGACTCTATTTAGTTCAAAATTTCTCTGGTAAAAATTTATTAATTCCAACTTTTTACTTTGTAATTATTACTTCAAGTATTAGTAATCTTTTGTTTATGCCATATCATATGATTGTGTTATCGACAATTATTTTACTAATGTTTTTTGGAATTGAGTGACCTTGCATTTTTAAGCCACTTGATGTGAGTTTTATAGCATTATTGTCGGATACATGACATCTATCATCTGAGTCTTAAAATCAAATACATCACTTCAGAAAGGTCAAACCAGATGACAAGGACAGATATTGATTGACTTTATCCTACAGTGTTCTTGGGAACATCTTCGGAGGGACATTTTCGGACTCCTTCCGACAGAATCTCTCACCGTATCCATATCGTCAGGACATCATACAGTCAACTTCCTGTCAGATCTGGGATTTTCTGCCTTCTTGTTGAGATTGTTTACTGACCCTGGGGCTTGAGGTTTGTCTTTCCTGGGAATAATTGTTAAGTTAAACTTGCTGCGAAATTTTGCTTTCACAGTTTTGAATGATTTTGTCTTCAAATAAATTGTGTGGCAAATATTTTTCTCCTTATGTCTAAGGCATTGTGATCGTGGATTAATTGTTGTTATAGTATACCATTTCCAAATCTGAAACAAAAAAGAATTCAACATTATTTTATTAGTAGAGTTATTAGCAGTCACATGGGCCCCATGTATATTGAGACACCTAGTACATATTTAACCAATTGCGTTATAAGCAGTTTTTAAGCGGAGTTTTCCTTCACTTAGATTAGTTGCCGTACCAATGCAGTATGCTCTAATTTTTACCCATTGAGGAGGATGATAAAGCCATTTCCCAAGGGGTGAAAGCAAAATACAAAGTGCTTCATCGAGTTTTTGTTGTAGAAATGGTGTCAAATTCAAGAGGGTCAACTTTTCCCGCCATTTGTACATACAACATCCTTTCCTGCACTTTCTGATCCATTTTGGTACATTTATTCATTGTTTCTCTCCCTCTACTTTCTTCATACATCTAATAGATTTGCTATTCTCTTGTGCGTGTCTACAATTAATAAAGATCTAGTTTCTCTCTTTGGGTTTCTTCTTCAAAGCCATACTCATGCGAAATTATTACACCTTCAGAGATTTTTTTCACTAGTGTTTGCTAGTTCTCTTTCATTGGAGTCTGAGTGACAGCAAGTCTCCTTAGGTCTCCAGGACTCTTCGCAGTATTCTAGCCGATCATAACAATACTGTAATCGGGATGGGCTCGTTTCTCCCTCTAATTTAGAATTTCTCCAGTTTTTTTTTAGGCCTTGCGGAACCGTTCCAAGCGTACCGACTACAATCAATATCACAGTCAACCTCATATTCCTCAGCTTTTTCAGTTCTCTGGCAAGGTCCTAGTATTTGTCAATCTTTTCATTTTCTCTTATTTTCATTCTGGTGTCCACCGGAACGGAAAACCCTCTTGACAGCAAATTCTTCTTTTCTTGTTAATTAACACAAGGTTTTGTCTTATGACCGGGATTACATGATCTGTTTGTGTCTAAAAATCGCCGAGAATTTTCCGGATCTTATGCTCTAGGACAGATTTTGGTTTGTGCATATATTATTTGATTGCATAACCTTATTTGAATCGCTTGCATTATTCCCAGACGACCACCATTTCCACTCAGTCGTGGCGAATCTTGTAGTTCTTTTGTAGTAGTGTTCTACTTTTGCTTATTATATGATTAACTGTTGCATCTCTTTCTCTGCATAAGCTACAATTTCTATTCTATTACGTATAATAATTTTCGCGTTAGTATAAAGAAAGACGGCGACCGTAGTCGAGGGTGACTCGGAGGCTCCCCTTTCAATAGCTACTACACTGAGGTGTAGGAGAGGGCGCTACTTCATTCCACTTTACCTTTGATCCGTAATGCTGAGTGTTAAGCAAGGTGGGTGGTATCAGGTACCATTTTTTGAGTCTTTGGTATGATTCGACATGGGATTGAACCCCGGTCACCTGGACCTTTGGTGAACACTCTAACCCGTATGACCCTGGCCCATTGGCTCTTAGGGGGTTGTTTTTATAAAAAATACCTATCTCTTTTGAGGTTTCCATTTCTTAGCTATGTCCAGGTCATGTCACGTGTAATCTCATAAATTTGTCACTTTAAGTATCTTTGCAGTTGTTTTTCAATCCTTTTCTGTTTCCTTGTTATCCTATTTACCCAACCCTCCGCTCGGGCAGGACATGACACAAGGTCAATTTTTAAGCGGAGTTTAACAGGTTTGAATTCAGAGTTTTCCTTCTCCTAGACTAGTTGCCTAACCAAGGCTAAAGAACCTAGTCTGTCCTACTATTTACCCATAGCTGGAGGGAGAATAATTGGATTCATACCTTTCCCAAGGGTATTAGTGCTATGTGAAATGCAATCAGTCTCGTCCAGGATTTGAACTCGTGCCGCCGTGTTCATTTCCTACGACAATAACAATTACACAACGGGCACCTTCTGTTTCCTTGTTATCCTTGTTCTGTTTCTTCTTATGATGCTCATGCTGTTGCTAGTTGCTGAACTTAGACTTTCTTTGTTCTTTTTAGTGTCTTTCTTGAATCATTGAATTATTACATCGAGGTAGTATCTTTACTGGTGAATCCACTTTCCTTCTTGTTTTTGAGACATAGAGTCAACTTGAATTATATATATATATATATATATATGTGTGTGTGTGTGTGTATGTGTGTTCTTCATACATACTTATATATATTCTACATTTATATATATATATATATTCTACATATATATATATATATATATATATATATATATATATATATTCTACATTTATATATCATCATCATGTCGCGTTGGTAGCACAGATATCCCTGACCCTCTCTCGCCATTCCTCCCTATCGTTCATCGCCCTAGGTAGGTCTTCAGGACAACATTCCGTATCCTCACATAGCTGCTGAATGTGTGTTCGTGCTCGTCGTCCTGCTTTTGCACGGCCATGTGTGGGGGTCCATAAGAGTACATCTCTTATGAGTTCGTCCCTGCTTCTCCATTTATATATATATATATATATATATATATATTGCCCAGTCAGCTGGGGCTGTAGAATACACTGACTGCACCTCTGCAGAGGGGTAAGACCCCCCCCTGACAACGAGTGTCCTGGATATGACTCTAAACAATCTGATGGCGAGATTCCAGCAGTGCTGGAGCTTTGTTGAATGCGGAGTACCCCTTCATCGCCATCGCTCCCAGGTCCACTCTGGACCGGAGTGGTAGCACCTGATAGGGCCCTATCTATGGGTAAAATAGAACTAACAGCATACATATGCTTAACTGAATTGTTTGAGTAAACTGAATAGCTTGAAATAGAAATGTTTTTGACAATTGAACCGTACTTACATTTAAACTACGTGCTTATGCTTAACTGAATTATTTGAAATAGAACAGTTTTTCGACATTAAAACTGTATTTACACTTAACCGAATTGTTACATATAACTGCTTGAATAGTATGAAATGGAAATATTTTTGACAATTAAACTGTACTTATACTAAACTGAATTGTTTTAAATAGAACAGATTATTTACATAAAAATAGATTTGGCGTTAAATAACCTACAAAGGTTGATATGCCATAAAACCCAACAAAGCAAAACCTATATATATATATATATATATATATATATATATATATATATATATATATCAAAGAGAAATTTTAAACAACCCGGGAATCAAAACAGTGCCTAACTCTTCAAAGACAATAAAGAATTTGATTAATGATATATATATATATATATATATATATATATATATATATATATATATATATATATACCACCCTCTCTTCACAAGCAGGATACGACTGGGCCAGTTAATCTTTAAGCGGAGTTTAACAGATTTGATAACAGACTTTTCCTTTTCTTAGACTGCTTGCTTATAGCAAGATTAAAGAACCCAATCTTGCTCACTATTTCTTCTTAGCAGGAAGGAGAATAGTTGTTTTCACAGCTTTCCAAAGGGTATTAGTGCAATGTAAAATGTAAACAAATTTATCCAGGATTTTTTCCCAATCGGCTTGGGCTTTAGAACACACCGACTGCTTCTCTCCAGAGGGGTAAGCCCCCTCCACAACTAGTGTCCTAGGTATCACACAAAACTCTCTGATAATGAGGTTTCAGTAATGCTGGAGTACCCCTTCATTACCATCGATCCCACGTCCGGAAACCGGAGTGGTAGCACCTGATTGAGTCCTATCTTTGGGTCAAATGGAATTAAACCGAGGTTTCGTGCCTATTTAAGCTAAACCGAATTGTTTAAAATGGAACTGTTTTGATATTTAAACTGCGTACTTATACTAAACTGAATTGCTTAAAATAAATCTGTTTTGATATTTAAGTGTATGTAAACAAAAACTATACTTATACTGAACAAAATTATTTGAATTAGAACTGTTTGACTAAAGTAAATAGCTTGAAATAGAAATGTTTTAGACAAACTGTACTTATGCTTAACCGAATTGTTTGAAATAGAACTGATTACTTGTATAAAAATTGATTTAGCATTAAATACCCTACAAAAGTTGATATGGCATAAAATCATCACAATCATTCTCTTTGACAGTAACAAACATTACAAACGCCTCCGAATTTTTTATCATATATATATATATATATATATATATATATATATATATATATATATATATATATTTGTGTGTTTAGCTATGTTTGAATATATCTGCAGCCTCGGACATTTTTCTGTATATGACTATAATTTATTTTCCTTAAAATTGATTTTTCTTTATCAAGTACATGATATGGAGAGCCGTTGTTAATTAATGTTTGTTTTATGATTAAAAGCACTTTTTATAGAACGGTGTGTGTGATTATAAGCACTTTTTATAGAACGGTGTGTGTGAAAAGCGGAAGCAAGATAAGTTTCACTGATAAAATTTGCGATAGTTGTTTTGTATCTCCGTAGGCATTGGCTATTGTAGTTTAGATAGCGGGAGTTAGTTAACTTGCTGACTTTCGTTTTATAAATAAAAGTATTAACATCTGAGTTCGTTAGTACTACTTGAAAATAAATTCTATCATTAGCATTGCAGGAATCTAAATCTTAATGTTAACGTTAGAACTCGCTATAGAAAAACCACATATATTGAAAACCCATTTACAATCTGAACAAAAATCATATTAAAAACAAAGTATAATTTGAAAGAAAAACAATTGCTAAAAAATCACCTGCATAGATAGTACAAACGGTTCAAGACTTTAAGTGTTCCTTTGTGCTCTGAAATATCTTGCTCTACGGAAGTTATATATATATGTATATATATATATTAGTTAGACGAACCAGACATGCAGGACACTGCTGGAGAAGCAGGGACGAACTCATAAGAGATGTACTCTTATGGACCCCCACACATGGCCGTGCAAAAGAAGGACGACCAGCACGAAAATACATTCAGCAGCTATATGAGGATACGGGATGTTGTCCTGAAGACCTACCTAGGGCGATGAACGATAGGGAGGAGTGGCGAGAGAGGGTCAGGGATATCCGTGCTACCAGCGCGATATGATGATGATAATGATGATGATATATATATATATATATATATATATATATATATATATATATATATATATATATCAAAAGGAAACGTTAAACAAGCTTAGAATCAAAACAGTCTCTAACTCTTCAAAGACAATGAATTATTTGATTAATAATAAAAATAACAATACCCACTTTAAATACAAGACAGGAATTTACGCAATGCAATGTTTGGATTGTAATAAAAATATATGAATGAAGAATCCCGTCATCCCCCAAAAATGAATTTAGGAACATTAAAGGGATTTGAAAAAAAAAATAAAAAGAAAAAAGAAAAAACAACCATAAATAATGTTTTTTTCAAATATAATTAGGAAACTTTAATTTTAAAGATTCCAAAATGTTATTTTATGTACATAATAAAAAACACCAGAAAATTGTTGAATCTAATACTATTTCAGACTACAATAGTATCTAACATTGATAGGTTTTATTTTTCTTCTCATAACTTCTTTTCCTAGAGCAGTTGGGAGTTTATAGATATAAAAATTCCAAGTTAAATTAGGAAAGACAAAAAATAGATAGATAGATAGATAGATAGATAGATACATACATACATACATACATACATACATACATATGAATAGACTAAAATAGCTAACTAGCTAGCTACATTGAGAAATACTGAAAGGACATTTGATAAATACTCAAATACACTGATTCATATAATGCCACACACGCACACACACATACTTTTTCTCTCTCTCCCTCCCTTTCATACATCGCATACTCACACACATATGAAAAAAAAGTTGAAAAAGGAATTATTCAAACACTTACAACGGTTTTAGTATTAATATTTCGTTCTTTATTCACAGAACTTCTTCAGATTAAATATTTTTTGAGTTTTTCTTCATTTCAGCAATTTAGAGAAATAGATAAAATAATGAAGGTATGAGGGGAGGGAAACGGTCTAAAGACAAGAGGTAGAAGGAGAAGAATAGGGAGGGAAGTAGATATGGGTTTAAGTGATTGTGGTAGGGGTTATTGGTTTTGACTGTGACTGTCTGGGTATATGCTGGAAGCTAGGTGGAAACAAATGTATCAGGTTCTATAAGAGATTTGATCAGAGAGAGGTGGATTGATTTTAGTGAGAAAAAGAAAGAAGGAAAGAAAGTGGAGGGATAGAGAGGGTAGGAGTTCAGGTGTATCCCGTTTCATTTAAGACATTGATTTTAATGGCGTGTCTAAGTGAAACGGAAGAAAGAAAAAGAAAAGGAAAGAATCGTCCATAGTATGGTAGTGAGTAAAAAAATGTCAAAAATTCTTTAGCCAAATTTTTTTGCTTTGAGATTGGGTTGAAAAAACACAATGGCTGACCATGGAATGTGACCAGTGAGGTTTATTTTTCAATAGAATTTTTTGTGCTGTCCACACAATTTTTCAATCTGTGTTACAGTGCTTGGATTTCATTGGTAAAAAAAGTCATCAACAGTAAGACGTCATTATAGGAACTTTTCAGTACATCCTCCTCTGTGTGTGTATGTGTATGTGTGTGTGTGTGTGTGTGTGTAATTCTGTTGTGTTCTGGTTAGTTAACACAAGTTGTAATAATAATAAGACAAACCTCGATATGTGAGGGAAATAGTTATATTTACAGGAAAGAGTATTTACAAGAGAGAGAGACAGTTAGTAATAAGAACATAGGATTAGTGATATAATAATGATATACTTCAACAATAGGAACGGCTCTTCTGATCTGATTTGTAGGCTTCATCATCATCATCATGACGTGCGGCTAGCACGGATATCCCTGACCCTCTCTCTCCACGTCACCCTGTCATTCATCGCCTCCGGCAGGTCTTCAGGGTTACATCCCGTATCATCACATAGCTGCTGTATGAATGTTCGAGCTGGTTGTCCTGCTTTTGATTGGCCATATGCGGGGGTCCACAGGAGCACATTACTTACGATCTCGTCCTTGCTTCTCCAGCAGTGTCCGGCATGTCTGGTTCGTCTAGCTTGTATAGTTTTCATGATAGGTGGTAGGTGGCCGTACAGTTGACGCCTTGTGGGGTGTTGCTGCCAGGACCTGTTCAATATTGCTCGCAACATTCTTGTATAATTGCCGTCGAGCTTCTTCTCCAACCGTTTCGTCAGTGTCCAAGTAGTGCATCCATACAGCAGTATCGACACGACCGTAGCCTAACTGATCTCCGCTACTGCTATATATGGCAGATGGAACAGCTCATTATGCTGAAAAGGTAGGCGATACCCAACAAATTCAAAAACAATTTGCTGCCTTCTCTGTGACAGCGCTAAACAAGTTTGAACTATTTGCCAATGTTAAACGTTTCGGCTTTTAAATATGAAAACGTCAATCCTTCATGAAAGTGTTTGGATTGTTAAATAAAACGAAAAAAAAAAATGAGTTGAACATTTGATTTCCGATGGTGGGGTTCGGTTGAAGAACTATGTGATGTAATTGTGTTTGAAAATTTATTTAAAAAAACATTATATGTTTTCTTAAAAACAAAAAGAAATCATATACTCTCAGTCAATCTATCTGTGTTCATATTTATCTTCTGTTTATATCTACGTATTTTACACACTCTCTATCACATCTATCACTATCAATGTCAGTCCAGATCTTTCTATCTCTCTCAGTCTGTTTGATTCATTTTATCTGTTTATGTAAGTATATATAGCGTATCTCAATATAGATGCGACCCATTAATAGGATAATGATTTATTACTGAGACAAGCACAGTGAAACAGATCCAGTAAAAAATGCATCCTTTGAGCTAGAAACATGAAATCAATGTTGTTTTTTTTTAATTCTTATTATATCAGCTTCCAGGATATGCAATCTTTTCTAAAGTTTCTTATTTCAGCAATAAATCATGATCATATTAATAGGTTGCATCTATTTTGTGATATTTTTGAATGATTTGTCTCCCAATAAGTAGTGACACAAAATATTTTTCCTCCCTTGTTCGAAGCATTGTGATCGAGGAGTAATAGCGGTTATAGTAGAGTATTTTCAAATCTGAAACAAAAATGAACACATTATTATTAGTAGAGTTACTAGCAGTTACATGGGTCCCATGTATATTGAGACACCATATATATATATATATATATATAATGTGGTCTCATCGTATATATATATATATACGATGAAACCAGATCATATATATATATATATATATATATATATATATATATATATATATATATATATATATAATCTGGTTTCATCGTATATATATATATATATATATATATATATATATATATACACGATGAAATCAGATTATCTAAAATTAGAGATTTTGTAAATTTTTGCTCTAATTTGACTAAATGAGATAAATTGAATAGGTTATCTATCTATCTATCTATCTATCTATCTAGTTTGATTTGGAATTCTTACATATATAGACTCCCAACTGCTTAAAGAAATTTAGTAAAGAGAACAAAATAAAACCTATCGATGAAGAAACATAGTAAATATCAATGAATTCTCGTCTCTTTCAATTGACACACGCGCCTTTTCATCAGCATATCTTAAAGTTGTTGAATAAAGCGTTGAATCTCATAATACTTTTTCATAAATAATAATAAAACGAATGAGATATGTTCATGTCATTGAAAAAGAATGGAAAAGGTTTTTCAGCTAATCAATAGCGAGAAGTATCTGTGCGGAGAATTAAGTTGGTTAATTCCTAACTAGATTTCATAGAAAAACATAACTATCAAAAACATTTCTAAGTCATATAAACGAGTCAGAAATGGTATTAATTGATAAAGCTTGAAGTCAACCTGAGGGTTTTAAACGAGATACGCAACTTGTTATAATACTGTAAGAACAACAATTATAATCAAAGAGCGGAATTCTTATTTCAATCGAGTGTAGAATACAATATCACTCATAAATAATTACACCTCGAACAATTTTTTGAATAAAAATCTAATTCTCATCTAATCCAAAAACATATCAGGATTTTATTATTTTTTGTGGAACATTATATCAAAACGGATATTGTTAGGTATTATCTTTTGCAAAAAATCTATAGCACAGAAACTCTAACCAAAAGTATGAAGATATAACAGTCTCGTAATAGGTACACTATCTATCTATCTATCTATCTATCTGTCTATCTATGCTTCTTTCTTTCTTTCTTTCTTTCTTTCTTTCTTAATCTGTTCACATCTAAATCTATCTATCTATCTTAATCTGCCCACATCTAAATCTATCTATCTATCTTTGCATCTTTCTTTCTTTCTTTCTTTCTTTCTTTCTTTCTTTATTTATTTATTTATTAATCTGCTCACATCCAAATCTATCTATCTATCTATCTATGAGGGTTGTTTAAAAACTTCTTAGCTGAACATTTTAGTTGTGGCATCACACAATCATTCCTTATAAAACTAGAAAAAACTACTTTCGATTTCTTTCAATTTCTGTGCAGGTGAGGCCCTTACAAAAAAATGTGCGACAAATCTAATATCTGGGTGAGTTTTAGAACTTTCTGAACAACCCTCGTATATATCTCAGTCTGTTCATATCTATCTATCTATCTATCTATCTATCTATCTGCCTATTGATTTTTTATGCATTTTATTCCTAGTAGTATTGCGAATTAATTTTTAGTTAAAGTGTTTTTTTCAGCCTTGATACAGCAACCAATCTAGGAGAAAGAAACCTCTGATTTCAGACCTAACGCACTCTGCTGAAAAACTGAACTTTAGTCACGTCCTAGGGATGGAATGTGCATTTCGTTGTGAAGATAATACAATTATATTTTTGGTTGCAAAAGTGTTGCAATTTTATTTTGGTTACGAAATTCTTGCAGCTTTTACTATATAGAATCTTGCATGATAGTGAACTTACTTCTAGACTGTTATATATCCATATTTCATATACAGAGTTCCAGTCTTGTAGAGGTTTGTTGTAAATATTATCAAATAGTTTCAATTTTGATTATTTAATGTGTAATATAATGGCCGAGGGATTTCGTTTTATGCCTTTGGGTTTAGTTAGGCTGAGAACCTTTCGGCTCAGTGCATGGGTTTGCTAGGCACAACATGAATGCAGGTGTTCACACGCGCGTGCGGGGTGGACGTGTCATTCAGAGATATCAAAATAAAAATCCCAGATTGGGGGAATGTGAATGACGTCATGCGGAGGATTTGGGGAGATTTGAAAAAGTTAGTTGAGTTGAGAACTAGACACCGAACGAGAAGCGTCGATTTTCGGGGCTCGCAGAGGCCAGACGAATTTGCGCGCTACGGGTTCCACACGAGATGGGGGGGGGTCAGATGGAAAAGCCAGAATAGAAAGAATGTGTATCTCTCTCCTTATGTCGAAAAACCTTTAAACTCAAAGGCAATAAAAAGTTTCGTACCTGAACTAAAAAGTCGTGAGTGTTTTTCGTGTTTCGGGATTCCTATGTTCTATGTATATATGTCATGAACATTCTTTGTACGTTTCACACATATCCGTATATGGCGATGGTAGAAATGTTCAATAGAAATAGTCAAATCTGGAAGAAAGTCTTTAACTCATATAAAAAGAATTATTAGATGTGTACTCTTTTTATGAACAATACTGTAATTGCCTGATGGATTTATGGTGGGAGTTAAAACTAAGGCGTCTGAAGAATTAAATTTCATTGCAATTAATAATTTAGGGGCTTTATGACAGTGTGGGTTTCTAAATAATAAATTTCAGGAAATTTATTTAAAATATGTAGTCGAGGCGCCATGGCGTAATGGCTAAAGAACTGAACTACCACCCCTACAAAAGCAAGTTCGAATCCAGGTCACGCTAATAAGCTGATCTTCCTTGTTAATTCTTTTAGGGAAAGGTATTTAATCTCTTTTATACCCCCAGGTATAAGCTAAATGGTATCACTGCTTTTCTTCTACAAGGGTGGCTTTGGTATTAAAATAACTCACGACGTTTGATATGCCAAACGAAATTGTTAAAGAAAATCAGTTTTTTCCTATTCTTCTAAAATCTCATTCCGAACTTGACAAGGGAATCTTCGCTGTTGTCAATAAACGTATCAAAGCTAAACTTTGCATTTAGTCACTTTGCAACATCAATTAGAATATTGATCTCATCCAACACTTTAAAAAAAAAATTGTTCCGGAAATGAGAAATAATTCTACATTGAATTACGATGTGAAACTGAATCCCTCAAATAAAATGTAATATAATTTTCTTTTTAATAAATAAAAGAATTGCTGTGAGTTTGAGGGTCTTATAATTTAAAACCAGAAGAAAGCAAAATTACTACAAACTTCTTCTTGGTGAACTTGAACGAGTGCACACGTAGAATCAAACCGAAATGAATTCTCTGCTTGTTCAAATACTTATGCACGCCACTTCTCATATCCTTAATGAGTTATCTAGCAATAAAAAGCAAATCCAATCTACACGCTCTGGACAGCGGGATCATTAAATGAAGCTGTGTTTAACACTCAGCGGGAATATATATGACAAGTTTGGACAACTTATAACAAGGTCTAGTATAAACAGATTTAAAAAAAAAAAAAAACTATCAAGAGATAGAGAAGTAGAACAAAAAATTACTTTCAGATAACTGCGCTAATCTCTTCTGGTTTGACGAATGAAACATTTATATACAGTAGAAAATTAAGTCTGTTTGATAAAAAGGAATATTTTCATGTCACGCATGAGATGAAATTAGATAAAAGCAAGCATGACACACAAAAAAGAAAATTACAAACCGAAAATCCTGATTACATAAATAAATACATGATGATGGATGTCAGTTTGTGCTCAAAATAATCAAAACTATAAATATGGGAGTGTTAGAAAGGAAAAAAAGCATATTGCTTATATATATATATATAGAGAGAGAGATGGAGAGATAAATGCAATTCATTTGGATGTTGCAATCTTATATTTGGTAACAAAAGTGTTGTCATTTTTTTCTGGTTACAGAAGTGATGCAGTTCATTTTTTTTACAGATATATTGCAATTTTATTTTTGCTTGCCATTATGTTGCAATCATACTTTTGCTTGCTATTATGTTGAAATCATATTTTTGCTTGCTATTATGTTGCAATTTTATTTTTGCTTGCTATTATGTTGCAATTTTATTTTTGCTTGCTATTATGTTGCAATTGTATTTTTGCTTGCTATTATGTTGCAATTGTATTTTTGCTTGCTATTACATTTCAATTTTATTTTTGCTATCTATTATGTTGCAACTGTATTTTTGCTTGCTGTTATGTTGCAATTGTATTTTTGCTTGCTATTATGTTGCAATTTTATTTTTGCTTGCTATTATGTTGCAATCGTATTTTTGCTTTCTATTATGTTGCAATCGTATTTTTGCTTGCAAAATATGTTGCAATTTTATTTTTGTTTACAGATGAGTCGCAATTTTATTTTTGTTTACAAATACGTTTGAATTTCATCATTGGTTACAGTAAAAATAATAACTGTGTTGCATTTAGCTTAGAAGGAAATTAACATTTTATAAATGGTGGTCAACTTATTCATGGTTGACAATATACACACACATACACACACACACACATATAAATAAATATATATATATATATATATATACACACACACATATATATATACAATAGAACCTAACTTGTTTGTTTAACATTACATTTCCAGTTGTACCCAGCATTTTTCGCTCGTCTGTCTTGTATGGTTTGTGAGATGGGAGGCAAGTGGCCGTATAATAGCTGTCTTGCACATCTCAACATAGACATACCAGTGCTGGTGGAACAGTTTAGACTTAAATACTACAACTCTTTAGAGGATCTACCATCAACGATGAACGATAGAGAAGGATTGATCTTTTGGTTTGCTTTAGTTTTATGGCATATCAACAATTGTAGGATATTTAATGCCAAATTATGTTTATACATATAGATGGCCAGATTTGTAAACACATTTTATAGATTTGTAAACACATTTTAACATGATTTGTAAACACATTTTTAATAACATTTTTTGCACACAGTTAAATGGTTTCAGGTATTGCAATCAAATACGAATAATTCTATTTGCTATTAATAATTTGTTTGCACACAGTTAAATGGTTTCAAGTATTACTATGTAACAGTAACAATTTAACATCAGTCGTTTGTTTGCACACATTTAGATAGATATACATGATATATAAGAGTTAGTTTGTCGGTAATTTCATTTTTAAATGAGTTAGAACAATTTTTTTGCACTCTAGTATTGCTATTGTTTCTACAGTTAAATGGTCTCAATTTTTGCTAACACTTCTAATTCTGTTCAATATTAATCATTTGTTTTTGGACATAGAGAAGTGGTTATTTTTTATGCATCACTAACAATTTCATTAGACACCAGTCATTTGTTTACACACAGTTAAATGATCAAACAGTTCTATTTCAAGCAATTCAATTTAACATGAATCAGCTGTTTGCACTCTGTTTAAATGTCAAACAGTTCTATTTGACCCATAGATAGGACCATATCAGGTGCTAACACTACAAACCAGAATGGACCTAGGAGCGATGGCAAGGGGTACTCTGCTTTCCCCAAAGCTCCTGGAGCCTGACCATTAGATTGTTTAATGTCATATCTAGGACACTCGTTACCCCTCTGCAGAGGATGCAGTTGGAGTATTCAATAGCTCCAGCTGAGAGGTTAAGAGAGAGAGAGAGAGAGAGAGAGAGAGAGAGAGAGGGAGTGAGTGAGTGAGAGAGAGAGGGTGTGACTCTTTGCTATCAGCATGATTTGATGATATATATATATATATATATATATATATATATATATATATATATATATATATACAAAATCTTTAGTAAAGGTTTTTTTCCACTTGAAAAGTGCTCAGATACTGGCCAGCAGAGCAGGAGTAAACCCAAAATTAAAAAAAATCGTTTTCTCATTTTTTTCATGTATTGTTTTTAAATAACAGTACATGAAATTTATGGTCATGAGGCTGATATGAGGAAGCAAACACACACACACACACACACACACACACACACACACACACACACACACACACACAGACACAGACACACACACGCACACATATATATATATATATATATATGTATACGCACAGGCGTGTGTTTGTTCTCAAACACTGAAATATATGTAAAGATTTGCGAATAAGAAAGAGAGAGAGAGAGAGAGAGAGAGAGAGAGAGAGAGAGAGAGAAAGAGAAAGAGAGAGAGAGAGAGAGAGAGAGTGTGTGTGTGTATGAGAATGTGTGTGTGTGTGTATGTGTGAGAAATTCACTGCCTATGGAGGTCAATTTTGTGTATAAAATAGCTTATTTCTTTCCTATGTTATGTTCATTTTGTTTTTTTAAAACTCTTTTCGTTGATTCATAGCTTTATATTTGCTACCGATAAACCACGCCCAGTGATAAGAGGGACAAAAATCCAAATATACATAAAATAAATGTAGAATCGTTTGCAACTGTTTGACTTGAAATTAAAAAAATATGAGAGCTGAGTCAGCCGGTCGGTGGCTGTAGAAAATGCCGGCTGCATCTATGCTAAGAGGTAAGACCCACAACCCAAAGAGTGTCCTGATTATATGACTCTAAACTAATTGGTGATGAGAGTAGGTTGAAGAGTGGGCTTTTTAAAAAGAGACTTACAAAACCAGGTGTAACTGTATATAAGTTTTTGTGGTTAAATTACCCCCAGAACTTGGTTAGCATATCATATATTCCTATTTATCAGATTTTATGGTTGATTGGTTCCTTGATAGGTTGTTTTATGAAATGTCAGTTCGTGTTTCGATATTTAATGTTTCAACATAGCCTTTTCAGAGCCCTTTTCTCTCCCACTGGGCAGCGCCCATCTCTTCATTTCACTTCACTTTGTTGTGCACCTTACTTTACATCGTTTCCGATCAGTCGCCTTGTAGTGGTTACACTGGTGTCGCCATCTTTGATCTTATTTGTTGTCTTTTCTCGGCATCATCAGTTATTGTAAATTTTCTGCTTGAATGAGGAATGACGACTTGACCGCAATTCTAATTAGCATATTATATTTTTTATTTCTTGATGACTTTTCAATCATTATCCGCAGTGGTCTGAACGGAGAATCACTTAGCGTAAGACGGAGTGTTAAACCTCTCGTTTAGAGGGTTACTCACTAACTGACTAACTTCTGTCTCCTTCTAAAACCATTTCGGTCACTTGACTAAAGCCATTTAATCAGTGCCGTAATCTCAAATTGACTTGCTGTCTATCATACGGATCGACAAGTTGTATTTTTCCTGTGTTTAACTACTCGGGACATTATTTTAATGCTACACTATATATCAATTATAGATCTCACTGATCGATTACGCAACACATTCCTAATTCCGTTGTTTTCCCGAGTAATTACATAGATTCAGTAACTACTCTTATATACCAATCATTTTGTAAGCAATTATAGCCTGGTCTAGTGGGTAGAGTGTTCGCCAAAGGTCCCAGAGACCTGGGTTCAATCCCAGTTCGCGTCATACCAAAGACTTTAAAAATGGTATTTGATACCTCCTTGTTTAACACTCAGCGATATAAAGTACGTATCGAGGGTAAAGTGGAGCAATCCAGGAAAAGGAGTAGCGCCTTCCCCTACACCTCGGTGTAGTAGCTATTGAAAAGGGAGCCTTCGGGTTCACTACGGTCGCCAACTGTACTTTTACTTACTTATAGCTTAAAATAATTATTCTTAATGCATAGTCTTTGTCGAAGAAAGGCTGAGATTGTCTCTTGATCTTAATGACATAAGAACAAATAAGTTGTTAAAAAATCCTACTAACAGGTGATACAAGTTCTTTCTTTAGCCTGGTATCAGGAACAGGAAGCTGTGAAAAGTTTTTTTGTTCAGTCGATTAAGGAAATATTCATTTTTTTTTACAAATCATCGTCTACGCCCAAATATTTACTAAAAAAACTAACTTTCTTTTAATTCACACGTGACTGTCCACGGCCAACTACAAGAACTCGTTCGATTCCTGATTGTTGTTTATAATAGATTCTCATGGCCAGGGATTGAGCCTTGACTCGATATCTGTTGGTGTTGTTGTGACCAATACATCGCATTGCATAACATTTCTACACAATTATGTACAACTTCTTATCCAAGAAAAACTATTCCTGTTAAATTATAATTTTATAACCACTATGTCTTCGATCAATTATTCCCATCAAATTTCAATATCAATGTTTTAATGTACTAATAAAATGTAATCATTGTATACACCCCATGTTAATTAATTACAATATCAATGTTTTAAGAGCAAATATAATCCAAAATAAATTCAAACATTATCTATGATCAATGCAGATCACACTAATGAGACAGTAAACTGAATCTAGTGGTGAGGCTCCAGTTTTGTTGTTCTGAGTAGAGTTGAGTTACTTCCTTTTTACCATTATTCACAGGTTAACACAGACCCAAGGTGATAGCACCTGTTAGGACCCCATCAATGGGTCAAATGTATCTATGTGAAAAGTGTTAGTATTAGAGAGGAATACTTGAAACCATATAACTGTGCAAATTATTTGGATTAAGGGTTGTTACTTGAGGCTATAATTGTTCAGAATGGTTATTATTAGTAATTTGAAATCATATAATTGCTTGAAATACTTGAAACCATACATCAAATAATTATTGTTAAATAGAAATAATCAATTGAAAGTTTATAAATGTGTATAAATTATTTACATTAAGAATAGTTATATATATAATCGTTTAGAAATAATTAAGAAATAATTTGAAACTAAATAAATGCTTGAAGCACAGACTGGCTTCTGAATTGAATGTCCTGCAAGAATTGACATGCCATAAAAACACACCGAATCGAACCCAACCAAATTCTAATAAACTATTTTGTTCTGTCTTCTGAGTCCTTCTGGCAACCTTCGGATTCCTTCCTCCTGTACCATAGCCAGATATCCGGGTATGGGAAACGTACATAGAATGTTCATAACATATATACATAGAACATAGGAATCCCGAGACACGAAAAACACTTACGACTTCTTAGTTCAGGTACGAAACTTTTTATTACCTTTGAGTTTAAAGGTTCTTCGACATAAGGAGAGAGATACACATTCTTTCTATTCTGGCTTTTCCATCTGCCCCCATCTCGTGTGGCGCCCGTAGCGCGCAAATTCGTCTTGCTTCTGCGATCCCCGAAAGTCGACCCTTCTCGTTCAGTGTCTGGTTCACAACTCCTGACCTTTTCAAATCTCCCAAAATCCTCCGCGCACGCTCCCGGTGCATGACGCCATTCACATCCCCTCTCTGGGATTTTTATTTTGACATCTGTGAACGACATATCCTCCCCGCGCGCGCATCCACAGATGTCCTCAAGTTTGCACCTAACTAACCCATGTGCTGAGCCGAAAGGTTCTCATCCTAACTAAACCCAAGATATATAAAACGAAATCCCTCGGCCATTATATTACACTCCCAGAAATTTCAACCTTCTCAATAAAGATTTTTTCTTCTTACCTTTTTATAAACAGTTGAGCTGACTAGGTTTTTTTTCTTAAACCTTGATAAGACTACCAACATAGGAGAAGAAAAACTCAGAATTCAGTTCTGTCGTACTACTCTTAAAATTGAATTCATGTCCGATCTTGCTCATAGTCGAGGAGTAGGAGTCCACCAATCATCGTGTTGGTGCGCCTCTCCAGTTGTTGGGTCACACTTCAGCCGACCGTGCGGTAGGCTGTACGGTTCTGGTCGGGAGTGCCTCATCACTGGAGATACCTCCGGCCTCAGAGGTCAGTCTCCCAAGCTTTAACCCTCTTCGGAGGGGTTGGATTTATCGCCTGGCTCCTGAGGCGTGCCTCTTTAGGGGAATGCCGACGGGGCCCCAGGCATTTTTGAAAATGCCGGGTACGTGTGGGTTACGGCCCCGCGCCCGCACCTACCTTAAAAAGGCCTTGTGCCATACTCGTCCGAGGAATAGGGTAAATAGATACTTAACTTTTAAAGTCTTCCAGAGTTTTGAATTTTTATATTTTATTGATAGATTTTGGTGAAGATTTGAAGTAAATGGTCATCCGAAAGTCCAACATTTGTGTGAATACGGTGGATGAGAGACAAATTCTCCAACAAATTCTTATGGTATATTAGTTTCTTTCTGTTGAAAAATTCCAATCAGGTTTTATTGACTACTGCTTTTGATTGGTCAAATTGGGAACATTACTTGTTCAACTCAATCGTTTAGTTTATCAATAACAGCTAAGAGATGAACACAAGTTCAATCCCGCGATATAAACAGTATGAGATAGGCTTCATTTTACTTGTATCAGTATTTGTTGAGTTTAACGTTGTTGTTAAGTATCCACTTTTCATTGCACGTTGAAATTTACTTTTAAAAAACACCGTTTCCGTTAAGAATTGGTATTCGAAAATAGGATACATTTTTAAGCTAATGTAAAAGTTTCACACCAATGTGACTAACATAACCCTTCTCCAACGACTGTTTTTCCACACTCTTTTGTGGATATTTTGAGTATGTTGCTCATCTCCATTTTTTCTTGTATCATCCATGAATAACTTTCTGGTGTATCATTCAGGGAGAACTATCCAGTGAGTATCATACAGTGATTATTATCCAGGAGTTAAATTCAGCGAGTATCATACCATGATTATCATTCAGAAATAAAATTCCAATGAGTATTTTTTAGGAATAAGGCTCTGAGAGTATTATTGAGTAATATTTAGGAGTAAAATTGAACGAGTACCATACAGTGATTATTATTCAGAAATAAAACTCCAAGAGTATCATATAATGAGTATTTTTCAGGAGTAGGAATCTAAGAGTATTATTGAGGGCTATTTAATAAAATTCAGCGAATATCATGCAATGAGTATTATTCAGGAGTAAAATTCAGCAAGTATCATACAGTGATTATTATTCAGGAGTAAAATTCAGCGAGTATCATTCTGTAATTATCATACGTGAGAATCTTCCATGAGTAGTCATCGGGAATATGATTTTGCAGATATTTTTCACCGATTATTGTACAGCGGGTTTAAAAAACGGAACATTTTAATTGGGGAAATAAGATCTTGATTTTAAAATAAGTTTCGCATCAATGTGGTGATGTTTATTTTCATTTTTGTATAAGAGGAGATCTTTCCGACTTCCTACCAAGTCAGATTTACTGTTTGGGTCGCCTCAGGCGTCAAGCGATGAATTTAGCCCTGCAACGCAGGTATTGCTTAAAGGAAGGCCCCTTACGACAAGGTGATCAACTTATTACAACCCAACTAGTGTGAACGCCGGGTGAACCCTATCGAAGGTATCAGTGTATAGGGTTAATTACTCTGAAGCCATATTTTGATTTCATGGATATCAACCTCAATTCATCTATTTAACTGTGGCGTACAATTCAGCTAATGATCTGTTGAACTTTGCAGACCATCTATAAGGCATTTTTAATGCATTTGATTATTCGCGAACCATTTTCATAAAGTGTGCCATTTTTTTGCGTTTGATTCGAATCTTTATTTTAAAAGAAAAAAAAGCTCAATATGTCGGAAACGCTTATTTCCTTCCACATTTAGTGTCAGAATCAATGAATAAGAATACACCAATTTTGAAATTAAAGAAAAGAAAAATACACTTTAATATGAATGCCGTCACTGTACAAAGAAAACATTGATTTTTTGGGGGGAATTTACTGACAAATCATACGCTCCTGAAATCATCTAATGGCATCACCTTTCAAAAAGAAAAAAAAAACAAAAACTTTTAGTTAGCCCAATAGAGAATTCATTTCTTTTTCAGATTCTGGTTATCGAAGAATACATTCCGTATAGTTCTTTTAAATATAAAAGCATTTTTATTAAACTTATTCCAAATTTCCAGTAAAATCTTTGTGCAAATAATTACAAGTATTTTAATGGGTTTGGTTTGGTTTTGTTTAGCTTGGTTTGGTGTGGTTTTGTTTTGTTTTGTTTGATTTGGTGTGGTTTTGTTTTACTTGGTTTGGTTTGGTGTGGTTTTGTGTGGTTTTCTTTGGTTTGGTTTAGTTTTATCGCATATCAAACATTGTTGTTTATTTGATCGCAAATCCTGTTTTTACATATATATTAAATACATGACTTGTAAACTCATTTTGTAGATACAGGCATTTAAACGATCAAGCAGTTCTATTTCTTACAATTCAATTTTGCGTAAGTCATTTGTTTGCTCTCAGTTTAAATCTTATTTGACCTATTGATAGGACCCTATCAAGTGCTACCACTACGTGCCAGAGTGGACCTGGTAGCAATGGCAATGAATGGGTACTCAGCATTCCCTAAAGCTTCAGTATTACTAGAGCCTCAACATCAGCTTGTTTAGTGTCATATCTATGACACTTGTTGGGAAGGGTTCACTTGCGCTGCAGAGATTAAGGCGGTGTATTCTACAACCCGGGGTAATGCTCATTAGTATTTGAACAGACTTAAAATATTTTTTTTTCCCACTTACTCCCTTTCTTTTCATTTAAATCTTCAATTCTTATAAAAAAGACGTTTTTCAGAAATTCAGCATTTAGAAACACAAAACATGAAAAAGTTAACTGTTCAAATATCAATAAACTTGCCTAGTTTATCTATGGGTCTGATGGAACTAAATTGCGTACGTTTGCTCAACTGAATTACTTGAAATAGAAGTGTTTTGATATTCAAACAGCGTACTGATGCTAAACTTAATTGTTTGAAATAGAACTGTTTTTGTATACTAAACTGAATTGTTTAAAATAGAACTATTTTTTGACATTGAAAGAGTACTTAAACTAAACTGAAGTGTTGGAAATAAAATAGTTTTGATAATTAACTGTGCAAACGAAAAAAACATACTTTTACTGTACTGAATTGTTTGAAATTAAACTGACTGAACAGAATAGTTTAAAATAGAATTTCTTTGACAATTAAACGGTGTACTTATGCGAAACTGAATTGTTTGAAATAGAATTGTTTATCAATATAAAATGTATTTAGTATTAAATAACCTACAAAGGTTGATATGCCATAAAACCTGACCAAGCGAACAAACAAAAATACTTATAAACAGTTCTCTCCTCACTCTCTCTTATATATATATATATATATATATATATATATATATATATATATATATATATATATATATAAAGATGTTTCGAAAATCTCTATACATAAGAAACCTAGTTTGGAATTATTCTACCCCGTTCAAAATGTATCGAGACTGAACCTGTATTTACCATGAAAAAAATGAACATTGAATGAAACGTTAATTTTCTTCAGAATAGTTTCCTTAGCGTTCAACTCGTTTATTCTAGCGGAATTTCCATTGGTTGAAGCACTTTTGAAGTCCCTCTTTTGACATTGTGTAAAGTTGAGGCGACCAATATCTTTAATGTCATTCAAGGCCGTAAATTTATTAGTCCTGAGATAAATCTTCTGGTTAGAAAACAAGAAAATATCACACAGCGCTGAAGGTCTGTTGATTATGGAGTGTGTTGCACTTGCAAAATTCTCTCAAATTATTTTGTCAAATTGGTACTATCTCAACTGTACTTCTGTATAGACTTTTAAACATTTACATTTTATCATTCATATTCCTCAGCTAGGCATAAGTCTTCATCCTAATTTAACATTCTAAACTTAAAGGCTTCAGTATCGATAGTTTTTGATCAACCTCGCATATGATTTAACCGTATTACGTTTATAACAAACAAATAATGAGGAAAACATAATATTTCAAATTTCCTGTGATCATTATGAAAGAAATTTCTTTAAATCTGCCATATTGAAAGAAATATAAAGAAATGGAATTAGCTTAAAAAAATCTAGGACTTCGTTGCTCGCAGGTATCAACTGTTTGCTGGGTTTTTTCGCATAAATTAATCACATTTTCTCATTACACATTTGCATACAAAAACTGGAATACAGTAATCTGCTGATTTGAATAAGCTCCCTCGTTAAAGCTGTAATTAGTAAATATCTTTGTAAGCAAATTTTAGCTTATTCATTCTGCAAGCCGAGTGTTGTATAGCTCTCACTTTATCGAGGTTCGGGGCGTCCGCGTGGTGTAATGGTTAAAGCGGTGGACTACGGAATCGTAGTACGCGAGTTCGTACTCCAGTCGCGCTATCACGTTCACTTTCGGACAAATACCCTTGGGAAAGGTATGAACCCCCTTATCCTCCCTGCTATGGGTTAAATAGTACCACTACTGTTCTTCTAGAAGAATGGCTTTGGCATTAAATTACCTAAAAAGAGTTCATATGCCATTAAACAAGCCAAACCAAACCTTTATCATAGTTCGATGCTATATGGGCCTTATACCACGATTAGTCAGCAGCCATCTCTTCTTCTCTTTTGTTTGTCTCTTTTCTGGTCGGTCGTCTTATCTCTTCTAGGTTAGGTAGCTCTTTCATTGACTAGCATTTTATAGCATATCAACTCTGCTGGGTCATGCCAAATCATGTTTTATATATATATATATATATATATATATATATATATATATATATATATATATATATATATGTGTGTGTGTTTATTCATTGAGTCTTTTGGTTCGGTTTCTTTGTTTAATGGCATATCAACCTTTGTTGGTTATTTAATGCCAAAGCCGTTGTCCTAGAAGAACAGTAGTGGTACTATTTAACCCATAGCTGGAAGGATAAGGGGGTTCATGCATGTCTAAATACATCTTACCGATCTATTATGTAATATTAGCTTAGTTTGGCACAAAGCCAGAAGTGATTGGCAGCCAATGAGAATCAAACTCACTAAGTGTGACCTACTTTTTAAAACTCGAGAACCATTACACAGAACGACGTGCCTAAGATTAGTGGGTACTCTACAATGGTAGTTCTCGAGACGCAGTTGGTTTCTTTAAAAATAACTCAATAAATGTGCAAATATAGAACTGTGGGATCAAATGAAGAATTGTCACCCAAATATTTCACCCCTTGTAGATTGGACTTACAATACTCTGGTTGTATCGCCTAAAGTGGGGTAAAAACATCCCCTGACAAAATGGGTATCCTAGGTATGACACTAAACTTCATCTGGCGGTAAGGCTCCAAATTTGGAGCAATAGAAACTGTGGAGCAGCCGTTCGTGGCCATTACTTCCATTTCCACTCATTTCCAGGAATGTTGATATCTATTAGGTCAACAACTTTCAAGTAGGTCCGTCTGCAAATTATTTGTATTAAATATAAATTCTTGATATCACATAACCGTGTGCAAAAGATAAGAAACTACACAAAATGTAAGTATAAGTGTACGATGTATGTAATTTCCTAACCTCTAGGGATAAAGTAACCCCAGACGGGTTGACATACCTTATCAATGATGGTCTCCTTCGGATTGTTTTAACGTTAACAAAAATCTTCATAGCTAATGATCTAATCGAAAGGATTTCCCTACTAATAAACAATATTAAATTACAGAGTAAATAAAATAACTGGGGGTTGTTCATTAGAAAGCCATATTCTTCGGAACTTCCTTCTTGTGTTTATGAAAGGTTGGGTTTACGGATTTTAGAAGAGTCGTTAGATTTAAAAAAAAAAAAAGATTTCGAATCATTTCATATTTGCGTCTATGATGTTGTCAGTGCCGTAGTCAATAATGTTCTTCAGGCGTAGCATAACGGTCATCGTCTATGAAAATGGACTCGAAAACCCGACTTCAAATACCGGGCAAGTTTGTTTGCGTTTCGCTTCGTGCTAATGCCGTCCTTTTCCCAGCAATGAGTGAAAACGAAGGTCACATTGGATTCTTCAGCCATGGTATTCTAACCGGTTTGGAAGACGGAACAATCTGAATTCACACCTACAGTATTCTTTTTAAAAATTGACTTGGTGTCGTATCCTACCTTTGGTGAAGGGGTTGAGTAAATACTGTCAGGTATATTGTCTGTGTGTAAAGTGAGGGTCTCTTTTTTACGGCAGAATAAAAACCAAGTAGCAGCAGCAAGGAAGTTCGGTTTTTTTTAGTTTGGTTTTATGGAATATCAATCATTTTTGGTTATCTAATGGCAAATTCATTTTTATATATGTTATATAATTGCGGAGGGATTTTTTATATTATCATTTTTCGTTTTGTATATCTTACCTTTCGGTTTAGTTAGGCTGATAACTTTTCGGTTTAGTGCATGGGTTAGTTAGGTGCACATATTGAGTGCAGGTGTTTACGCGCGCGGGGGGTGGATGTGACAATCACAGATGTCATAATAAAAACCCCAGAAGGTAATGGGACCGGGGACGTGAACGACGTCATGCCCGGAAGCGCTGAAGATTTTGGAATTTGAAAAAAACAGTTATTTGAGATTTAAACTCCGAAGGCTAGAGTTGAGATTTGGGCTTGGACGAAGGAAGTCGATTTTCGGAGCTCGCCGAGGCTAGACCAGTAGTTTGCGAAGGGGTGCCGCACGTAGTGGGCTCAAATGGAAAAGTCAAGATAGAAAGAAATTGTGTCTCTCTCTCCTCATGTCGAAAAACCTTAAACTCAAAAAGGTAATAAAAAGTTTCGTACCTGAACCAATTTCGAGTGTTTTCGGATTCCTATTTGTTTATGAACATTTGTGAACGTTTTCCGTATCCGTATGAATATGTCTATTTCACGTATTCATATCTTGGTCGTATATCTTGAATATTTTGGTGGACTATATATATATTACATATATACAAACAGTTCTATTTCAAACAATTTAGTTTAGCTTAAGTTCGCTGTTTAAATATCAAAATAGTTCTATTTCAAACAGTTCAGTTTAACAGAAGTACACAGTTTTGTTCAATTTGACCCATAGCAAGGACCCAATCAGGTGCTACCTCTCCAGGTCTGAGTGAAACTGATAGCGATGGTAATAAAAGGGCACTCCACATTCCTCAAAGCTGCAGTATTACTGGAGCCTCAACTTCTGATTGTTCGGGGGGGGGTCTCACTTCTCTGCAGTGATGCAGTCGGTTTATTCTTTAGCACCAGCCGATAAGGCCACTGGAAGTTCTGGTTAAATTATATAAGAAGCAATGCTCCTAAGTTCTGCCATTTTTTCTATCAGTGGCGAAGTACATATTCTCACACACTTTCTTTATTAAAGAACATTAACCCGGAACTTGTTTGATTTTTTCAACCGGCAGATAAATCATTATGTACTGCTTCTTTCAGTTTCCTCCCTTTCTTGTTCACTGCCAATTACATGATCGTCATCCCTGTAAAAGTAATTTTGTACCGTTCTCAGATCAGCTAGAATCCGCCATACTAAATTCTTACGATTCTTTGGCTTATATTTCTGTCGAGTCTGACATTCAGGGAACGACTTGTTTATATACTTATCCAGATATCCGTTGTATATTATTAACAAAATCCCACTTCAAAGGTTTCGTACGCCTAATCTCGAAGATAAAGGTAGGTAAATCGGTAATTAAGACAGTATTGATAATGATATTCTATGGATGTTTGAAGGAAATTTCTTTTAAAAACTAAAAACATTTTAAGCAAAACATCTTATTTCAATATCTACTAATTTTGTAAGTTTTCTCCAATGATATAAAGCTTAGGAAAATAGAATTAAATATTTTACTATATTTGAATGCATTTTTTAAATTAAACTAGGCAATAATAAAATGTCTCTAAGAAGACCTTATAAATGACACTCTTTCTATCGTTATATATATATATATATATATATATATATACGAGGTAATTCAATTAAGATGGGAAATTAAAAAATAGAATACATTTTTTCAATTTTTGAAAATACTTGTTTTAAGACTTTTTAAAATGGTGGCATATCAAATGCAATGCTCCAGGCTTGAACAGAGGTCTGTCATCACATTTTTGATAGCCGAGAAATGGAAATCGTGTGAAGTTTGCATACGACTGAGTGATGAATAAAGAGAAGCCTTTTTAGTCTAAATATTTTACTAATGGGTTTGACATGACAAACCTAAGTCGAAAAAACAGTCCATGAGTAATGTTCTTTTGTCTATTTCTAATTTCTACGCTCGATGTCCACCTCTTTCGTTACTGCTTTGTGTCGCAGTAATGTTTCTTCTTCTTTCCATCTTTTGTCGTCCCGTTTGTAGATTTTCGAGACCCTCAACTGTTTTAAATTTTCCTGTGTTGGGATAAAGAACAACTCAGACTTATATTTATTTTGTACATAGTTTATCAATTTTCCTGACAACACTTTCATTCCTTTACATGTTTCGACTAGGGGAAGCCAGTTAGAGGAGAGCAGGATTGAAATCGTTCTGCTCTCTTTTGATTTCTTTCGCTGACTAAAGATGTTTTACTCTCAACTTTCTTGAGTCAATTGATCATGTGGCTTTCTCTAAATGAAAGCCCAGCTCTTCAATGACCTCGAAGTCATCACACGTCAATTACACTTAGTGACCCAACTTTTTTCACGGCTACTTTAACCTATTTATGTTGCATACCAATAATAGATTTCGCTAATCTATTATTTAAAATACCTACCACAATCATTCTCAAATTCATGACTGAAATTATGAATTTCTTGTTTTCCTCTTTTATCAATTTCTAAGGATACTACTTATTCTTTAGTTTAGTGATTAATTAACGTTTAAAATTTATGTTAATGCCCCTTCAAATCAGCCAGCTAGTCGTGGCATTAATTCTCTAAACAATTGAACAAATTTTTACCCTCCCCACAAAAAAAAAAAAATCACCCGCCCAACAGTATCCTTCTGGAAGCAAAATTTTCAGGACAATTCCTTTCGTAAGCTGGTTGAGTTTCTTTGTTTAATGGTATGTCAATACTCGTGGTTTAATTAATGCCAAACACATTCTAGTGGAAAAAACAACTGTGATATCATTTAAGTCATAGTTTTGCGAATAAGGGGGTTCATGCCTTTCCCATAGGTATTTGAACGAAAATCAACGTAATAGTGCCATTGGAGTTTGAACAAGTAAACTTCGTGGCAGCACTCAAGCACTTTAACCATTAAATCACTGGGTCTACCCCTTAATAATCTGTCCACATACTGTGCTGTACATTTATGGAAAAAAATTTGAAAAATAAATGCATCTTGCTTTAAAATTTCTCATATTTATTGATGAACGTAGTATATCTCTCTCCCTCTCTACCTTCCTCTCTATCTCCCCCTCTTTCCTTCTCTTTCTTTCTGTGTGTGTGTATATATATATATGACCCCACAATTCGGCAAATATCCATGAAAGTAAAGTTGATGACCGTAGTCGAGGGCGACCAGAAGGCCCCCTTTTCAATAGCTACAACACCAAGGTGTAGAGAAGGGCGCTACTCCTTTCCCTCGATTTCTCCACTTTGCCCTCGATACGTATCTTATATTGCTGAGAGTTAAGCAAGGAGGTATCAAGTACCATTTTTAAAGTCTTTGGTATGACTTGACTTGGGATTGAAACCAGGTCTTCCGGACCACTGGCAAACACTCTACCCACTAGGCCAATGAAAAGACATTAAAATCCTTATACTGAATCCTTATTTCGTATTCGTTTTCTATCTTACTATTAGAACATTTGTTTGGTAATCGTATAATTCGCAAAGTGTTGCAGCCAGACTTCGTACACACACACATATATATATATATATATACATATATGTGTGTGTGTGTGTGTGTGTATATACATGTAAATAACCATCTTCTATCTATCTACGCACACAGATACATATATTTAGTCATATAAGTGGAGAATCAGCATATATATATATATATATATATATATATATACTACAAGAGGACACGCTAGCTCCATACCTCTTTATCATTTGTCTAGACTGCGTACTTAGAACATCGATTGACAAAATCAGAGAGAACGGCTTCGAGCTGACAAAGAAAAGAAGCAGAAGGTACCCCGCAAAAACAATTACCGACGCCGACTACGCCGATGACACAGCGATACTAGCAAATACACCCAACCAAGCCGAAACACTACTGCATAGTTTGGAACGAGCAGCCGCAGGCATAGGCCTCTATGTCAATGCACACAAAACGGAATATATGTGCTATAATCAAACGTGTGACATCTCCACTCTAGACGGAACCCCTCTTAAACTAGTAGACAAATTCACTTAACTAGGAAGCAGCGTCGCATCAACCGAAAAGGACATCGACACGAGGTTAACGAAAGCATGGACAGCTATCAATAGGCTATCGATTATATGGAAATCAGACCTGACCGATAAAATGAAACGCAGCTTCTTCCAGGCAGCGGTCGCATCGATGCTGCTATATGGATGCACTACATGGACTCTAACAAAACGGCTGGAGAAGAAGCTAGACGGCAATTACACAAGAATGCTGAGAACCAGCTCCCAGCAGAGGGCTTGGGCTTTCATGACCCCCGGTTAAGCAGCCCAGCAGAATGAGGAAGAAGTGCTGCTATAATTCAGAGGAACTTGGGGTCAATATGTTGCAGTCTGTTCCATCTCCAATTCACCTCTCAAACATAACCCTTTCGCAACCCTTTCGGGAATAAAGTGTGAGAGGTATATTTTTCTAAAGAAGTGTGTTCGTTCGTCATTATTGTTGACTATGTTTCCGCACTAGAGAGAATGTTGCGAGCAATATTGAACAAGTCCAGGTGGCAACACCCCACAAGGCACCAACTGTACGGCCACCTGCCTCCTATCACGAAAACTATCCAAGTTAGACGAACCAGACATGCAGGACACTGCTGGAGAAGCGGGGACGAACTCATAAGTGATGTACTCTTGTGGACCCCCACACATGGCCATGCAAAAGTAGGACGACCAGCACGAACATACATTCAGCAACTATGTGAGGATATGGGATGTTGTCCGGAAGACCTGCCTGAGGCGATGAACGATAGGGAAAAGTGGCGAGAGAGGGTCAGGGATATCCGTGCTACCAGCACGACATGATGATGATGATGATATATATATATATATAATAAAAACACCATCTACTCTCTCTCTCTCTCTCTCTCACACACACACACATATATATATACACACACACAAATAATTATATTAACATTTCTGTATATCTGTGTGCATTTGATGATGCATGTGCGTGCACCGTGTCATATAGTCTTGCATTGAGGCACCTTGGTAAATAATTAACACCTGTAACTGTGCAAGACTTAATTTAGTGTCTTCGTATATATATATATATATATATACAAGTGAATTCTGCTACAATATGTTGAGTCTCCCTTTCAATTCATTTTATTTCCACTGCCATTCAATATAAAAAGTATTTCATTTAATCTTTTCGTTTTTCAAAAGAATTTTACGATGAATAAACAAAACTTTCTGTTAAAAGAAAATTCATTTCTTCTTTGGCAATAAATTTTCATGAATGACTTTTTTTCATTTGAGAGCCATTTAATTTCATGTTTACTATGGTCAAGTTATGAATAGGTTCTGGGACGCATGTTGTGACCACGGGCTCTTTGAGAATGAAAATTACCGGAATGCTAGATTAGATAAAGCATCTTTATGCAATCACCTAGTAAACTAAGACATTTGTTTACCATTAGGTACAATGTCTGATCCAAAATGACTTGATTTCGTCTGGTATGACAGCCATACTACATCCTTATGGGAAGAACAACGCAATCTGCATTTAAATTGCCATTCTTATTAATCCGATTGGCCGTATAAACCGGGGATTTGACGCAACTAAAGAATTACAGAATTGTTCATTGATTGTATGAAATGAATGTACAAAACGAATTTAAGTTCATTGGGTGCTTGGGTTTTATGGTATATCAACCCTTCTAGGTTATTTAAGGCCAAATCAATTTGTACAGTTTAATTGTCAAAAACATTTCTATTTCAAGCTATTCAGTTTAGTCAACCAGTTCTAATTCAAACAACTCAGTTTAGTATAAGTATAGATTTTTTTTTACACAGATAGATGTCAAAACGATTCTATTTTAAACAATTCAGTTTAGCTTAAGAACAGTTTCAATGTCAAAAACAGTTCCATTTCAAAGAATTTATTTTAGCATAGAAAAACAGTTCCATTTCAAACAATTCAGTTTAGTATAAGTACTCAGTTTAAATTCAAGTACACAGTATAATTGTCAAAATCATTTCTATTTCAAGCTATTTAATTTAGTCAAACAGTTCTTTTTTAAAGAACTCAGTTTAGCATCAGTATGCAGTTTAGTTCTATTTAACCCATAGACAGGAACCTATAAAGTGCTACCACTCCGGGCCAGAGTTGACCTGGAAGCGATGGCAATGAAGGGGTACACCGCATTCCTCAAAGCTCCAGCATAATTGGAAATTCACCATCAAATTGTTACTGTCATATATAGGACAATGGTCAGCGGGGGATCTTACCCCTCTATAGAGGCGCAGTCTGTGTATTCTTCGGTGTATTCTGGGCAATAAACGAATTTAATGTTCAACACAAAAAATTGCATGATCTCAAGAGATGTATTGTATTGATAGGTGGCATTAAGTTTTTATTATCAGTTGGCATCTGAGAAAAGACTTTCAGTTGTTCTGCGAGACACACCTGGTAAGAACAACAATTGCATGAAACTAATATATTTGTGCAACAAGACAGAAGAGTTAGATATTAACATAAGAAGACATGATTATAAAGACCCCACTGCTGGGGAGTTTGACTTCCTAATTCTGTAACTAGATGATAAAGACCGAAGATGGCAACATTGTTATTCCTTCGGAATTAGCATCAATTTTTATCTCATTTAGAAAAGTAAGGATTAAGGTGTATCCAAATATATCAGATAATTATATCAATGCTAAATGACTCACCCAGAGAGAAATTCTAGCCCCTAAAAATGAGATGGTAAATGTGATCTATCAACAACTGCATGATGATTTTGTGTTGTATAGTATACTGTGTCGTTATTAATAACGAGGAACACGTATGTATATAAAAATATAAAATTATATTTTTATTTTCGGTGATGATATATGTGTGGAGCAAAAAAGCAATCGCAGAGAATTCGCGCACACGGAGATGTCGGCAGACGGAAGAGCCAGTGTGTAACGTTACGCCCTCTCGCCCCCACACACGTTAACTTTCTTCTAACCATGTCACTTCTTACGGCCGGCCGGTGATCAACTAGTGGCTGAGGGGGTAACGCACATTTTTTTACCACTACACGAATACGATCGGGGGGACAGGAGAAAATAAAACAGACGAACAAACTCGAACAAAGCTTGGGGTTAACCAAGAGCAGAAGGAGGTATGCAACACTTCATTTCCGTTACCATATATGGACTAACGCTAGCGTGGATTACTAGCGAAAATTCCACAAAGCTACTGGAATGCAGACATCTTAAGTCGATCTTCTTCGCCGTGGCTGGACCCTCTCTTCTCTGCTACTGTCTCCGGAGTCCGATGTTGACTGCCCCTGTCCGTGGTTCCACGCCAACTCTCTCTGCTGTCCCGTCGCCAACTGCCTGCCAGCTCCTTTTCCCAGCCAACTCTCTTTCGCGTCTCCTTGCCACTTCCGGATACGGCGAGTTTCAGGTCCAAGAATCCTTTGTCTGGTTTCGCGCCAAAACAGACAAAGGAATCGTCTGCTTTGGCGGGCCACCCATATAGTGCTACAAGTGAACAACTGACTTTAGCCGAAATTCGGGAACTTACATAGTCTACAACTCTCAAGTTACTTGCAGTAATTCCTCTTTTTCGTTAACTATGATTACGCCCATGTCTCAGTTCTTTGCTTTCCATTGGTTACTTGCCCAAGCCCGGTTCTGTGGGAGTACGCATCTGCCACTATCACCGAATTCGACCACGCCCACAGTTCTGGTGATTTTCCGATATCTTCGACTTGATGCACCTGTTTTCAACATCCATCGTATTCACAGCACCTGTGGGCATGGTGACATTTCGGCAATCACCTTGTTGATATTATCCTTGAGCGGATGTAGCTGTCTCAACATCCTCTGATACACAGCACCTGTGGACATGATGACATTTTGGTGATCACACCAGTCTTATAAATCTATCTGTCAACAACATCCACCGTATTCACACCCGCAGGTTACGTTAATATATTACATTTGTTGGGCTTTACGGCGTATAAACCACTGTTGGTTATTCAATGCAAAATCGTTTTAATACATAGATATATAAAATATATATATGAAATTTTTGTAGATAACATTCTTAAACGAACTCTTGTTTTTTACGCAGTGAAACGGCTTCAAGTATTGCTATATAACGGACACAAGTTACATCATTCATTTGTTTGCACGCATAATTTGTTCTATTAGACCAATAAATAGGACCCTATCACGTGCTACCACTCCAGGCCAGAGAAGACCTGGGAGCGATACCAGTAAAGGGGTACTTTGCATTCTCCAAAGCTCCTGCATTACAGGAGCCTTACCATCAGATTGTCTGGCGTCATATCCAGGACACTCACTGGTGTAGAGTACCCCTCAGCAGAGAGGCAGTCGATGCATTTTTCAGCCCCAGCCGACAGGTTTGAATTCAGCGTTTTCCTTCTCATAGATTGGTTACTATACCAAGGTTAACGAGCACAGTCTGCCCTACTATTTACGAATAGGTGATGGGAGAATATTTGGATGCGTACCTTCCCCAAAGGTATTAGCTCGATGTGAAATTCAAACAGCCTCGTCCTGGAGTTTGAACTCCGTTGTCATGTCCATTTCCCACGACGATAAATATTGCATCACGAGCAAAATCTATCTCAGTTTGTTTATGTCAGTATGTTACAAGAGTTTTATATCAGTTCGTTGCTCGGTATATTCATAGCTGGCTATATAGATACATAAGCAAACGAGTTATGAAGTCAATACGAACGGAAATATTTTACGACCCATTTTTCTTATCTATATAAGTGAATTCATTTTTATCCACATCAATATATATATATATATATATAAATATATATATATATATATATATATATATATATATATAATTAGATATAAGATATTCAACAAAAAGTTAAATGTTTAGAAGACTAGCTTTACTAAGGATCGAAAGCGTGAGACTCTAATTACACAAGAATGCTGCGTGCAATCCTGAACAAGTCCTGGCAGCAACACCCAACAAGACACCAACTGTACGGCCACCTGCTCCCTATCACGAAAACTATTCAAGTTAGACGAACCAGACATGCAGGACATTGCTGGAGAAGCAGAGATGAACTCATAAGAGATGTACTCTTATGGATCCCCACACATGGCCGCGCAAAGGCGGGGCGACCGGCTCGAACGTACATTCAGCAGCTATGTGAGGATACGGGGTGTTGTCCTGAAGACCTACCTAGGGTGATGAACGATAGGGAGGAGTGGCGAGAGAGGGTCAGGGATATCCGTGCTACCAGCACGATATGATGATGATGATGATATTTGAAATATATTGTCATATTGCTCGGTACATTCGTGCATTGACCTCTCTAAATATTTTGCTTGATGAAATTTTAGGCGAGGAAAAAACTTTCAATTCAAATCAGTAGATTCAACTTTAGATGACGTACTCAATACCCTACAGAATTGTTAAATTTGTTAGAATTTTCTGGTATGCTAACACATAAGTTTTTTCTCAAAGCTGGATGCACTATTATTTACCTCGGGAATCTTTATGCTTCTAGATTACGTAATAGAATAATCATTTGTGTCAAACGCATGCGCCCTCTTGAACTGAATCTGTCCTTCTGAACGGTATGGCATAAATGAAACTAATTTTCCTTCCTGGAAGAACCTCCTATTCAACTGGATTCCCAAATTGAATTTAAAAGACTTCATAACCCAGTTGGAGTGTGTTTCGGTATGACAATTAAGAATTCCTATGGATTATCGTTGACAGTTGATGGTCGCAACCTAATTTCGCCTTGCTTTCGCTCTTAGCAGTTTTAATTAAGATGCTCTAGGCGAGGATCATCGCAATCCCTCTACATCTGTCCCACCCGGCTGGGGCTAAAGAATAAACCGATTGCACCTCTGCAAAGGGGTAAGACCCCACAAACGAGTGTCCTGGACATGACACTAAGCAGTCTGATGGTGAGGCTTCAGCAATGCAGTAGCTTTGAAGAATGTGGAGTACCCCTTCATTGCCATCGCTCCCAGGTCCATTCTAGCCCAGAGTGGTAGTACCAGATTGGATCAAAAAGTACTTACCTGTGTACTTGCACTAAACTGGATCCTTTGAAATTAACTGTTTTGACAGTTAACTGTGTAAACGAAAATTTACACTCATACTAAATTGAATTGTTTCAAATAGAAGTGTTTTTGACATCTAAACTGGGTACTTATGCTCAACTGAATTGTTTTAACTAGAACTGTTTTGAGATTTAACTGTGTGTAAACAAAAAAACTATACTTATACTAAAGTGAATTGTTTGAAACTTTTGTCAAAATGACTTTATTCGGCGTTAAATGACTCGAAAAGTGTTGATACGCCGTAAAACAACCCTCCCACAGACCCCAAAAAACAAACAAACAACCAATCTCTTTACATCTTAGTACCGGAAGGTAAAACATGATACATTGTGAATCCAAAAGTGTTGCAGTAGTTCCTTACGTCCTTGTAAAATGAAGCCAGCTAATTCTTAATAACCCTTGCTAATGGGGCTCCGGTAATGTTCATATTAATCTAGCGAGAAACCTTTTCCAAATCAGAAGGGTTTTCTTGCTGAGATATTTTTTCCTTCCCATTTCGTTCAATAAAGAGAGCACGTGACAATAATTTATCTTACACATTTATTTCTTATTCACTAGAATAGATGTTTTATTTCATCCAGTTAGATTACACAATATTATGAACTGATATTTATTATTATTCCTTTATCCAGGCAATGTCGGGTCGGACTGCTAGTTCATTATTATGTACTACGTAGTCATAATTTATTATAAACAACATATTGATTCTCACATAGCATTGGTATCTAAAAAATCACCTATTTTCTGAGCTTAAATAATGGACATATACATTTACGAGTGCGTATGTGAAGACGCGTGCGTGTTAAACTTTTCTCGAATTTTCTTCATAAATATAGCTTTAATCCAAATTAAAAAATAAAAATGACGCATACAAGAAGTGAGAAATGCCGAAAGGCGTTTTAAAAATGGAGGTCGGATTAAATTTCAAAGGTGAACTACAAATATGACATTTTGCTTGAATATCTCTGATTTTAATCTGTCAATTGAATGGAGGTCTTTCCTTGCAAATGTTCGTAGCTTCTGTAAACATTCACTTAAATCAAATAGAGATCTTATCAGAAGCACAGAATCATCGTCTAAGTGGCTCAATATTTTGACTGACTATTCAATAGCCAATCAATAAGTCTGTAGCCTCTTACTGTTATGAGCTGAATTTGATCAGGCATGCCTACTATTTGATATATAAGTAAGTAAAGTTAGCGACCATAGTCGAGGGTGACCCGAAGGCTCCCTTTTCGATAGCTACTACACCAAGGTGTAGGGGAGGGCGCTACTCCATTCCCAGGATTGCTCCACTTTACCCTTGAACCGTACCTTATAATGCTGAGTGTTTGATATATAGTCTATGATTATAGAGAGAGCCATTGGATTAAGTATATTAACAAATATATATATATATATATATATATACTCACCCACACACACACACACACACACACACATATATAACAAATAGACGCACACACACACACACACACATATATATATATATACAACACACACACACACACACACACACACACACACATATATATATATATATATATATATAAATATCTTTTTATCAAAAAGATCTGAAGAAGTCCTGTTAATTTTTTTTCGTGTTTTTGGAAATTTAAAAAATGCGTAACAGGATGGAAATAAATTTATAATCCTTTGTGATTGGTTTCGTTGTTTTTTCTTAAAGAAATTATTGCTCTGTATTATTGGTACATTGAGCTCTTTACCAGGAAAATTTAAATATTCATTCATGAATAATTTCTTGTCCTGGTGGAATTACTCCCAACTCCGGTTTAACTGGACTAAGTATACTATATAAATATCTATATATATTTATATATTGGCCAGTTTATCAGATGTTTTCCAACCAAGTCGGTCGAGGTTGAAGAATACACCGACTGAATCTCTTCCGAGGGGTAAGACCCTCACCAACGAATGTCCTGGTATGACACTAAAGTTTCTGATAGTGATGCTCCAGTCCTGGAACTTTGGCGAATGTGAAGTACTCAGACATTTATATTAATTCCAATTCCTCCCTAATTCGGAGTGTTCATACCTCCTACCGTTCCAGGTATGGACCAGGTGCAACGATTGAATTATTTAATTGTGTGAAAACAAATGAATAATGCTGAATATGATTATTAGTGCTTAAAAGCAACACTTGAGACCATTAAACTGCGTTTGAAAGCAATACTTGAAATTATTAATGTTGAATAGCCGTGATACAACTATACGTATACATATATATAGGGAAACATCATCATCATCCTGTCGTGCAACTAGCACGGATATCCCTGACCCTTTCTCGCCACCCCTCCCTATCATTCGTCACTTCTGGCAGGTCTTCAGGGCTACATCCCGTATCCTCACATAGCTGCTGTATGTATGTTCGAGCTGGTCGTCCTGCTTTTGCTTGGCCATATGCGGAGGTCCATAAGAGTACATCACTGATGAGTTCGTCCTTGTTTTTCCAGCTGTGTCCTGCGTGTATGGTTCGTGTAACTTGTATAGTTTTCGTGATGGGAGGCAGGTGGCCGTATAGTTGGTGCCTTGTGGGGTGTTGCCGCCAGGACTTGTTCAATATTGCTCGCAACATTCTCTCTCGTGCGGAAACATAGTCAACAATAATGACGAACGAACACACTTCTTTAGAAAAATATACCTCTCACACTTTATTCCCGAAAGGGTTGCGAAAGGGTTATGTTTGAGAGGTGAGTTGGAGACGGAACAGACTGCAACATATTGACCCCAAGTTCCTCTGAATTATAGCAGCACTTCTTCCTCATTCTGCTGGGCTGCTTAACCGGGGGTCACGAAAGCCCAAGCCCTCTGCTGGGAGCTGGTTCTCACTGCTTCGAACTGCGACTCGAACTCCAACTAACTGACTCCAACTAACTCAAGCCGTCTGTGGCATCCGGTTATATAATTGTTTGACGTACACCTGCTTCTTGTGGGCGTCGCATATGCACCGAATTCAATCCGTCCACGGGTCAAGGTGATATCTTCGACATGATGCACCTTTTTTTTTGATTGACGGCTCGGTCGAAGGCTAATATGTTACATTAACTGTGTACAAATAAATGAGTTTTGGCTTGTTTAAAATGTTACCTAAAAACTATTCGTTTACAAATTATATATGTATCTGACATTAAATAACTTACAAAGGTTGATATACCATAAAATCCAACCAGCCAACAATACTGAAATCATTTGATTGTATATAAACAAATTATTAATATAAATTTGAATTGTGAGTATTAGACAAAGATGCTTGAAACTATCGGTGGCAAATCGGAATATTAGAAATCCTTTAACTAGAGGAAAACGAATGATCTCTTCTTCGTTTTAAAACCTATACACTCAAAAATCATAGATGTATAAAAAGGATAAAGTTACCATCAAGGGTTGATATGAAATTTAATCAAATTTTTTCCATATCGCTGGAAACAGTGTACTTTCATTCCGTTCTTGATCTCGCTTTTCTTAACCGTGGCTTTACCATTTGGCTGGGGTTGTAGAATACATTGACTGCATCTCCGGAGGGGTAAGACAACTCACAACGAGTGTCCCGCGGCCCAGTCGGCTGGGGCTGTAGAATACATCGATTGCTTCTCTGTCCAGGTGTAAGACCCTCCCAACGAGTGTCCTGGATATGACACTAAACAATTTGATAGTGAGGTTCCAGTAATGCTGGAGCTTTGGGGAATGCGGAGTATCCCTTCATTGCCATCGCTCCCAGGTCCACTCTGGTGATAGCACTTGATAAGGGTCCTATCTATCGGTCAAATAGAAGTAAATTGCGTACTTATGCTTAACATAATTGCTTAAAAAAAATTTTTTTTGACATTTAATTGAATTGTTTTGACATTTAACTGTGTGTAAGCATAAAACTATACTTATACTAAACTGAATTGTTTGCATTTTAATTCGGCATTAAATGACCCGGAAGGGTTGATACGCCGTAAAATAAAAACAATCAAACAACCAATCCACATTGGCCAAAATAACTTGACAGTTTCATCGTCCTATTGTCTTGGAGGTCTTCCAAGTGGTCGTTTCTTGTCTTTCATTTACCACTTGACAACTGTTAATGCACGTGATTTTCTTACCATTGGATATACTATAGCCCCAGATGAGTTGACATGTGTCTCGATTTCACCTGTTATCTTTAGGACCTGTCTAATGTATGCAATATATATATAGTCATCCACACTCAGACTAATGTTATATCACAACTCTTCAGTGTGGCTAGACGGACTAGATATCCGAAGGTGGGATCGAAACCCGGATGACTCAAACACCAATTCGAGAATCTACCACACAGCCACGAGGAAACTAGCGCCAGCGAAGGAAATTTGAACAATTATGTATCATATTTGTTTTGTTTTACATAAATCTGCTTAACGGCTACCGTTATATATATATATATATATATATATATATATATATATACGTATATATATATATATACTCCCCTACCCCCATAGGGTTGAGTTCTCTGGCGAAGAAGTAATCGTGTTGCCATTCGCGTATATAGCAAGCCTCTTCATATATGAATTGAGGTCTCGGTAGCCATTGAACGGATGTATGTAAACAATAGTAATTGTGATTCATAACCGTTTAAAATTTACTTCGCAGCTAATGGCTTCTCGTGGCTGAATGATTAGAAGTTTGGCTTGACGTTTGAGTCAACCGGGTTTGGATCCCAGCTACGGGAAGCTAATGTCTAGCCACACTGATGAGTTCTGATAGAACGAAACAGATCTGTCTGTGGATGACTAAAGATATATATATATATATATATATATATCCAAGAAGAAATATAGATAAAAAACAACAAAAATAAAATAGAATTTAACAAAGGCATCAATATATTAAATATTTTTAATAACAAAAATCACTAAGTTTATTTGTAAATCTTTACAACGGAATGTTTTAAAACAAAAAACTGAGAACGTTCCAACTGAAAACGTCAAAACAAAACGCTACAAATAATTCATTTTCATCATGTCGCACCATCAGCACGGATATCCCTGACCCTCTCTCACCAACCCTCATTATCGTCCGTCGCTTCCGGAAGGTCTTCAGGGCTACATCCCGTATCTACGCAGAGCTACTGGTTACCCTGCCTTTGCTCGACCATGTGTAGGGGGTCCACAAGAGTACATCACTTATGAGCTCGTCCCTACTTCTCCAGCAGTGTCCCGCATGTCTGGTTAGTCTAACTTGGATAGTTTTCGTGATGGGTGATAGGTGGCCGTACAGCTGCTGCTTTCTGGAGTGCTGCCTCCATGACTTGTTCAATATTGCTCGCAGCATTCTTGCGTAGTTTCCGTCAAGCTTTTTCTCCATGCTTTTAGTTTGCGTCCATGTTGTGCATCCATCTAGCAATATCGTTTGTTTGTTATTTATTGTCTCACAAACGTATTTCAATAAAAACCGGTTTTCTATATTCTTTAAGTTGCTAGACAATCTAACCACTCATATTACCTGACCGTCAGAAGAAGATCCGGCTGGATTGTGTCAACCCCGCTCGTGGATTTTTCAAACACAACGTGAGCACGGAAGGATTTGACAAAGTAAACAGCCGAAAGCTAATGTGGTAGTCACGAGCACAATAGCTGCAAGTACTGTGACTAGTCGTCACACTATATTGGGCTCCGTGACTAGCGTAGGACCACAGCTATTTAAAATGGATTTGGACAAATAAGGAAAAATATTATAAAAGCCCGGGCAAGTATTTAGGGAATTATTAGTGATGTTAAATCAACGATGGATGTTAAAAAGTGCAAAATACAAAAAAGCCTAGGGAAAATTTGTGTAACAAGAAAAAGTTGGCCGTTTAATTAGCGAATCAACGTTTGTTTGTTTAAATTACCTCATTTGACTTATTAGATATGTGTATATGTATATATGTGTGTGTGTGTGTGTGTGTGTTAAAATGGTCATAATGTCAAATATCACCCATGACTTTAGGTTTCATGAATTATGGTCTTTACGATACCCCATTTAAATATTTTCGATTTTAAATCGGCTCTGCTCAATAAGATCATGAAGTACATAAAAAAATCCTTATTTGTGCGCATGCGTGTACAGTGAAAATTAATATGCATATCGGTAGATAAAATTGAAAACGGTAATAAAATCAGTAAAACTATGACAGGATCGAAAGGAAAATTGTATAATAAAACGAAAATGTTGAGCAAATATCTCAATATTAAATTATAGTAAGAAAAAATCAATTCCCGACCAAAAACTTCGGATAAAATTATTTACCTTAACACGATATGACCAGCGCCTATTTTGGTGCCCATCCTTTGTCTGAGGTTTATATATTGATCAACAAATTCTACTGCTCACAAAGGCTGACGGTAAAAGGTCGTACTGTTCAAATTCCTCGAAAATTTGGGCATCAACTATTTTCGAAGTACAACACAAAAACTAAAAAAAAAAAAAACGGATATTATTAGTTATTATTCATTACCAATACTGAAACTTTAACCAGGTTAAAAAAAATCATGTTTTATTTGAAAATATATCTATTATATGGAACAGACGATTTTAGTCGTTAAAAATATTCTCTGTTAGCATAATTACATTCTTGGATGAAGGTGTTCGTGTTTCACTTCACTCTAAATCTCCCAGGGAAGGCATGAATATATCGTCCCTTACCCCCAGCAACGGGTAAATAGTAAGGCAGCATACGGAGGAGAAAATCTCTGAATTTAAACCAGTTTTAGACTTAGTTGTCTGAATTTCTGAGACGAAGCTTGATGACTTTCATCATTAAGGGTTTTCGGACAAATGTCTTCATCTTTATTGTTATTTCTACAACGTTTCGCCCGATAAGTCCTCCGGTCTTCTTCAGGTGTTTGTCGAACTCGGTTACCTACATGGAACTTCGAACTACATCCTTTATTGAATCCACGGGAGTCACCTGTTCTGATTCCGTTCACCATAACCAGGTACAAGTGTTAAGTATTCCTGTATTTTTACTCGCCTGCAGTCAGGATTGAACCTGCAACCTCCAGTTTTAGTCTTCTTAAAAATTGACCTTGTGTCACAACCTGCCGGGGAGCGGAAGGGGCTTGGTAAATACATATGATGACAAATGAGCGCTTATAATTTCGATTTATTTGAACGTTCACTCACCGACAGGACACGAGACGAGGTCAATTTTTAAGGAGAGTAAAGCTGGTTAGAATTAAGAGTCTTCTTTCATCTTGACTAAATGCCTAGCCAAGGCTAAATAACCCAGTCTGCACTACTATTTACCCATAGAGATGGATTCAAACTTTTCCCAAGGGCATTGGCGCAAAGTGAAACTGAAACAGCTTCGTCTAGTATGTAAATACAGCTCGAATGATTGATTGATTGATTTTAACAACATGGTCAGAAAATCGAGTGCATGGTAAATTTATACCTACGTTTACATTTTAGTTGATTGACTGGTAAATAATAATCCTTAATAAACAATTATAGGCTGGGTACTGTAGAATACACGAACAGCACCTCCGCACAGGGGTAAAACCTCTCCAATGAGTGTCCTGGTATGAACTAAACAATCTGATTGTGAGTTTCCAGTGATGCTGGAGCATTGGGGAATGTGGAGCACCCATTCACTGGCATTGCTCCCAGGTCCACTCAAGTCCGGAGTGGTAGCACCTGATAGGGCTCTATATATGGGTCAAACAGAACTAAATTACGTTCTTATGCTAAACTGAATTGCTTAAAATAGAACCGTTTTTGAGACTTTACTATACTAAACAGAGTTATTTTGAAATAGAACTGTTTTGACATTTCATTGTGTGTAAACAAGAACTATAGTCATACAAAACGGAATTTTTAAAATTTGAACTGTTTGACTAAACTGAATAGCTTGAAATAGAAATGTTTTTGTCAATTAAACTGTGTATTAGTTGTCTAAATTTCTGAGACGAAGCTTGTTGATTTTTATCATTAAGGGTTTTAATGTTCTTACTTGACTAGAATTACTACTATTATGTATGATTTTTACCTGTACTCATATACAGATTCTTTTTTCATCTAGCCTTCTTAATTATCGCTTCCCATATTGTATTCAACTCTATACTTGGTCTACTCAGCAGGTCATTGTAGCCCAACATATGTGCTGATTCCTTAAGGCGTCTAATCCTCCAATGTTCAGCCCTATCAATTATTTCTACTTTATCCCATAAGGACCGATGGTTTCCCTTTTCCTTCTATATATGGTCCGCCATACTCGACTTTTCAATCTCATCTCGTACTACTGCCTACCGATGTTCTTCTACCCTTACTTTTAGTGGGCGACAGGTCTCACCTTTGTATATTTTACCACAACTGCAAGGGATGGAGTAAACTCAGTTCTTGGTCATGTTGAATTCCGTTGGTGGCTTGACCCGGAAGAGATACCTCCGGAGAGTTGAACCACTTGTGAATACTGTCGTGATGTCATATGGACTACATATCTTCTGGATCCTTTCGGCTAGTCCTTTGACAGAGGGCACCCATACCGTGGTGAGTTTTCGGATATTATTCTCCATCCCCCTATCCAGGTTTCTTGGAGCCGATGTTATCCGCTCTGGGTAGTTGTTACGATGGAGGTTGTGTCTCAGACTAATCATTTCTTCTTGATATGCATCAGTATCGCTACTAATCAATTTTCTGGTTTATCAATTTAGTTTTTCTGTTATGCTCAATTTATTATTTTAAAGGATTTTCGTTTTCCTATCTATCTATCTATCTATCATTGTTATTCTACTTTTTTGAGAGTTTTCACACAAGCGTTAGCTGATGGTCTTTCACTGGAGTTTGAGTGAGATCAAGTTTACTAAGGTTTTCAAGACACTTCTCAGTATTCAAGCCCATCATAATAATCATATTTACCAACCCCTCCGCTCGGGCAGGATATGACACAAGGTTAATTTTTAAGCGGAGTTTAACAGGTTTGAATTCAGAGTTTTCCCTCTCCTAGACTTGTTGCCTCACAAAGTTTTAAGAACCTAGTCTGCCCTACTATTTACCCATAGCTGGAGGGAGAATAATTGGATTCATACCATTCCCAAGGGTATTAGTGCTATGTGAAATGCAATCAGTCTCGTCCAGAATTTGAACTCGTGTTGCCGTGTCCATTTCCTATGACGATAACCATTACACCACAGGCACCTCCACAAGCCGATCATAATAATGGTGTAGCCCGGATGGTGTTTATTTGTTATCTGATTTCTAAGTTTTCCAGTCCCTTCACCAATCCTTTGAGGATTGTTCCAAGTGTACCAATCACAAGTGTTATCACGGTCATCTTCATGTTCAATAGTTTTTTTTTTAGTTCTCAAGCAAGATATTGGTATTTATCTTACTTTTCGCTTTTTTTTATTTTCACTCTCTGCTCTGCCGGTAGGGTCTCTTTATTTATTTATTTTTGGCTGACTATCACTAGATCTTTTGCCCAGTCGCCCGGGGATGTAGAATACACCGACTGCTCCTCAGCAGTGGGGTAAGACCCCACTCCTTGATGAGTGTCCTGATATGACACTAAACAATCTAATGATAAGGTTCCAGTAATGCTGGGGTTTTGGGGAATGCAGAGCACCCCTTCCTTGCTATTGCTCCCAGGTCCACTCTGGCCCGGAATGGTAGCACCTGATAGGGCCCTATCTATGGGTTAAATAGAACTAACAGCATACTTATGCTAAACTGAATTGTTTGAATTAGAACTGTTTGACTAAACTGAATAGCTTGAAATAGAAATGTTTTGTTAATTAAACTGTGTGCTTACATTTAAACTGCGTATTTATGATAAACAGAATTGTTTGAAATGGAACTGTTTTTGACATTGAAGCAGTACTTAGGCTAAACTGAATTGTTTGATATTGAACGGTTTTGACATGTAACTGTGTGTAAAGAAAATTTATACTTATACTAAACTGAATTCTTTGAATTAGAACTGTTTGACTGAACTGAATAGCTTAAAATAGAAATGTCTTTGACAATTAAACTGTGTACTCATGCTAAACTAAATTGTTTGAAATAGAACTGTTACTTTGTTTAAAAATGGATTTGGCTTTAAATAACATACAAAGGTTGATATACCATAAACAAACAACCAACCACTTGGACGAGATAAGGTAATGTGTTTTTATCTGTAAATCCCAAAGAAGTTTGTACGTTTCATTCTTCAGGACGGATCCGAGCTTGTGCATATACCACTTGCTTGCATTGTCAAATTTAAACTTCTAGCACAATTCACAGTGATTCATATTCTCCATCCTGTCATGTCTAGTCTTTTTATACTAGTTTGCTGCATTCGTTTATTATGTGATTAATGACTTCGTCTCTATCATCATATGCTTGTTTTGTCTTGTCTATTTTTGCTTAAACACAGTTGGTTCTTGGCTGGTTGGTTGTTTTGTTTTATGGCGTATCAACCCTTTTGGGGTCATTTAATGCCGTATTAAATTTCCAAAAATTCGGTTTAGTAAAAGTGTAGTTTTTTGTTTATACGCAGCTAAATGTCAAAACAGTTATATTTTTGTGTTTACACACAGCTGAATGTCAAAACTGTTCTATTTCAAAGAATTCAGTTTAGCATAAGTACACAGATTAGTTCTGTTTGACCGAAATATAGGACCCTATTCGGTGCTACCACGCCGGGTCAGAATGGACCTGGGTGCGATGACAATGAAGGGGTACTCTGCATTCCCCAAACCGCAAGCGTTGACTGATGGTCTTTCACTGAAGTTCGAGTGACAGTAAGTCTTCTCAAATCTCCAGGATTCTTCTCAGTAGTTTAGATGGTTTTCACTTGTCCTCTTATTTCCAAGTCCTCCAGTCTCTTTATTAATCTTATGGTGACTATACCAAGAGAACCAGTTAAAATTGGTATAAAAATCACTTTTATGTTCCACAGTTTTTTCCTAATATTGTTATTATTATTATTATTATTATTATTATTATTATTATTATTATTATTATTATTATTATTTTGGTTTATTTTTATTTATTTTTGTTCCCTTTTATGCATTTATTTAATCTATTTTAATTTTTTTTCGTAAGTCTTTGGAATTGTTGGTTTTCAGTTGGTTTTGTAGGTGTTTATTTTCACGTCTATAAGAATAAAACACTGTTAACATTATCTTGGCTATCTTAATTCCCACACACACACATACACACACACACACACACACACACACACACACACACATATATATGTATATATATATATATACATCTCAAACAATTTTTAATAAAATCAAAGATAAGAGGATTTTATAATATTGAATCGAACAGTATATAATCAAAACGGATATTATTAGAGTTATTTATTATGCAATAATAATACGATAATGAGATTCTCTAATAAAAAATGTATGAATATATGTAAGGGTATAGTTATTTTTGGTTAAGGGTTTATTTATATTTTTCTAACATATATTTTAAAAAAATTCTCATAAAAATGAGTATATCCGTTATTCTTTCACGAGTTATGAACTAGATAAAATGCATTTAACTCTCTTTCTATTCCTTCATATATATATATATATATATATATATATATATATATATATATATATATATAATTTTCTTTTCTCTTTATATATGCGTATAGATATCTGTTTCACTCTTCGTCTTTCTCTGTCATTTTCTCTTTCTCTCTATTTGTACCCTCTCTTCCTTTTTTCTCACTCCCTCTTCAGAGGTCTCAGTATTCCACTTTCTTTGTTTTACTTCGTATTTTTATTGTTTTCAATTTTAATTTCTCTTGAAATTATTCTCACTCCCTTTTCTTTCTTTCTTTCTTTCTTTCTTTCTTTCTTTCTTTCTTTCTTTCTTTCTATGCCTCGTTTGTTTGTTTGTTTTGTTCTTGCCACTCTTTATTTGTTTGCTTGTTTATTTGTTTGTTACTTTCTTTCTTCCTTCTTTTTTTCTTTGCACAGTTTGTTTTTTTACTTGTTTGTTTGCTTCTTTACTCATTTCTTTGAAGGATTTGTTTGTTCGTTTCTTTCTTTCTTTCTTTCTCGCCACGCTTTGTCTGTTTATTTTCTTATTTGTTTGTTTGTTTGTTTGTTTGTTTCTTTCTTTCTTTCTTCTAAGACTTCGTTAGTTTGCTTTGTTAGTTCGTTTGTTTCTTTCGTTCTTTCTTTCTTTCTTTCTTTCTTTCTTTCCATATTTCATTCATACATTCGCTTGTTTATTTGTTTCTTTCCTTTTTATCATGCCTTTCTTTTTTTCTTTTTTTCTTCCTTAAGAAAAGAAGCGACGATCCATACAAAACTTATTCGGTCATTTACGACGAGAAATATGCTGTTTTATATGCTATCACGTCATAAAAGAGTGAAATACGCTGACAAGCACGATGTGCCTGAGGTGAGTTAGAGTCGAATAACACAATCTCGTCAGAAAACAGTGCAGAACCATTTTAATAAAATTGGTCACCTGTGTCGCTAGCGGTATAAATCCCACATCGAGATTGTAAATCACTTGAAAAGATCAAGAATCAGGACTCACCCGCATGACTGAGGATTCGTTTAATTACCGGTACGGGCTACTAATTTTTAAAGAAATAGTCCTTTGAACTTGAACAGTGTACAACGTTGTCTCAACTTTCCAATGACGTTATCATCTCGTCACATAATTCAAATGAGCGTATTTGAATTAATGCTTCATTTTTTAACTTCCCGCGTAATTTTTGGGGAATTTTTTTTTCATTTTATGGTCAGTGTATTGCCAAGTCATCTAGTTACTTCATTTAAACCAACATGATTGAGTTAATGGTTCGTTTCTGTAAAGTTGTGATAATAAAAAAAAAAGTTGAATATTCATCTGACGTTTCCGCAATGAGACAGCAAAGTCTGGTAGTATTGTTAGATGCACCTGGGAAGCTCTGGATTTGTAATAATGAAGCCTTAGGTTCATCATCTAATGATGATTGTTGGATAGTCGGTTGGTTGGGTTTTATGTCATATCAACATTTGTTGGTTGATATGCCATATCCATTTTTATACTAATAAAAAGTTCTTTTACAAACACTTCATTTTAGCATGAGAACACTGTTTAATTGTCAAAAACATTTCTATTTAAGGCTATTCAGTTAAATCAAACAGTTATAATTCAAACAATTCAGTTTAGTATAAGTATAGACTTTGTTTACTCACAATTAAATGTCAAAACAGTTTTATATTAAACAATTCAGTTTAGCGTAAGTACAGTTTCAATGTTAAAAACAGTTCCATTCCAAATAATTTAGTTTAGCATAAAAAACAGTTCTATTTCAAACTATTCATAAGTATGCAGTTTAAATGTAAGCACACAGTTTAATTGTCAAAAACATTTCTATTTCAAGGTATTGAGTTTAGTCAAACAGTTCTAATTCAAACAATTTTTTAGTTTAGCATAAGTACAAAATTTAGTTCTATTTGACCAATAGTAGGGCTCTATTAGGTGCTCCTTCTCCGGGCCAGAGCGGAACTGCGAGCAGTGGCAATAAAGAGGTACTCCCAAAGCCCCTACATTACTGGAACCTCACTATCAGAGTGTTTAGTATCATATCCAGGACACTCGTTGGGTGGGGAGGGTCTTGCCCCTCTGTAGAGATGCAGTTGGTGTATTCTGCAGCCCCAGCCGACAAGGCAAGATGATTCCGTATGTAATGTTACTATTATAAAGTTCTGTAAACAGGAAAGGAATCAACATAGAGCTTAACAACCACTGTAGGCCACGTGGAAACGAAAAATTATAAATTTTGTAGTCGTTGATTCTTGCGTCATACGAGCTGTAAAATCTCTGGTAACTTTTTTTTAGTTGATATTGACTTTCTACGTATAAATTAAAAGGGACATCACTAAATAGGAATCGAAATATATGGATTAATATTGTTGATGATGATAATTACAAAGCCTTTTTTTTATGATGTGTTCAAAATAATAGCATGTATTACCACTGTCTCTCCCAGATAAACTTTATTATGTACAGGGTAAGGCTCCCTCCTCTTCTTTCTCCTTTTATTTCTCTTCGCTTTTCGGGCAATCGATTGCGATATTGATTGCTCGTCGCTTGGTTTAGACACACACCCGGTCGGACCATCAGAGATTTCATTTTGAAAGACATCAAGTTAGACAATACCAGCGTCCCGATAGGGAAGAAAATAAATATTTAAAGGGTAACATTCATTTTCGATTTTTAATAATTAACATCTTTATCAATAAAACGGTCCGAAGAATAGTTTTGCTTTCATGGTTTATTGTGCGTTAGATAGACTGATATACAGACACATATGATCAAACACATATAGATAGATAGATAGATAGATATGAGCACAATAAGATAGAAATATATATATATATATATATATATATATATATATATATATATATATATATATATAATGGTCCGAACAATAGCTTTGCTCTCATGATTTAACATGTATTAGATAGACAGATGTTTAGACGTATATGATCAAATAGAGATAAATAGACAAACAGACGAACAGTCTGATAGAGGATGAGAACACTGATATATATATATATATATATATATATATATATATATATATATATATATATATATAAGTAAGTAAGTAAAGTTGGCGACTATAGTCGAGGGTAACCCGAAGGCTCCCTTTTCGATAGCTACTAAACCAATGTGTAGGGGAGGGCGCTACTCCTTTCCTGGATTGCTCTACTTTACCCTTGATCCGTACCTTATAATGCTGAGTGCTAAGCAAGGAAGCATCAAGTACCATTTTTTGAGTCTTTGGTATGACTCGACCTGGGATTGAACCCAGGTCTCCCGGGCCATTGGCGAACACTCTAACCCCTAATAATTTTGAAAATAATGAAATCTAATAGATAAATATGAATAGAGGGAAACTGATATGAACAGAGTGGTATATATATATATATATATATATATATATATATATATATATATATATAGAAAGAGAGATAGAGAGAGAGAGATAGAGACAGAGAGACAGAGAGAGACAGAGAGATTGATAGTTATGGACAGACTGAAGAAGATAGATGAGAAAATAATGTTATGCATGAATATAAAAACTTAGATATTGAGAGAAGGAAGAAACATATATGAATATATTTGGCACATAATATATGGTAAATGAAGAGATTTGGCACGAAACCGCAAGTATGGGGCATTTAGGGAAGATTGAATTGTACTCGGTAGTAATTCATCGGTGAAACTACATTTAATTTTACTAAATTATTAATTTTATATATGATTTATTGGTTTTCTGAGTTTAGCTTTCTTTTGCCACAAAGCAAAAAATAGGAAGTTACTAAAATTGGACTCACAAGAAATTGTTTGCTTACCCAGGTGGATAAATATTACCCCATTTATCGTACCCTAAAAAAATCAATGAACGGCTTAGTTTTGATACAAGAGTAGAAGTATGGGGCATATAGTGAAGATTGAACTCGTGACTCATTTCTGGTAAGTGATACTGTCTTCCTAATCATAATAAAAAGAAAAAGTCCCCAACACCAAAATGAAGTGTAGATTTAGCTTCAAATAGGCACAAATTCCCAAAGATGGACCATCTGGTGGGAATAGATGGATATGAACGGACTGAGATGGATAGATAGACAGATAAGAACATTATGATATACTTAGATTGATAGATATGAACGGTCTGATATATACGTAGCTAGATCGATGGATAGATATGAAGAGACTGAGATAGATACACAGATATAAACGAAGTGACACAAACACATGCCCATAGCCACACACACAAACACGCACACAGATTTGTATATATGTACTTTCTAAAATGCCTATTATACATTTCCCGCTAATTATCTTCCTTCCAGTCCTCATACCTTTAGTAAAGAATTTTATCTTCTTTAACCCCCCCCTATTCGTTCTTCCTCCAACGTTTCAATGAATATATATGACTCGACATTGTATTTGTCACTTGATTATTCGATCTTCCGAAGATAACCGAAAGAACTTAGGAAGCATACGGCGTCTTCCTAAATTCCTCCCATCTAAAAGTCAAATGACTCATACGGAGACTTGAGCGGATTAAAGACATAATAGGCTGGCACTAATTCTGCTCTATTAAATCAAGCATGCTTAAACGAGAAAATTCTGCTCCCCATATATATATATATATATATATAAAAGTAATGTGAAGTGGGCGACTGTAGTTGAGGGCGAGCAGAAGGCTCCCTTTTCAATTGCTATTACACCGAGGAGTAGGGGAGAGCGCTACCCCTTTCCCCGGCTTTCTACACTTTACCCTTGATCCATACCTTATATTGCTGAGTGTTAAGTAAGTAGGTAAGTACCATTCTTAAAGTCTTTAGAATGACGTGACTTAGGATTGAACGCAGGTCTCCTGGACCATTGGCGAACCCTCTACCCACCAGGCCAAGGAGCCATATATATTTATATATATATAATTATTATCATTATTGATATGTACATTGGCGTAACGGTGAGCCGAGTTTATGTTTTGAACGATGCTGTTTGTTTCACTTCGTGCTAATACCATTTGGAAAGAGAAAAATCAATTTCTTCTCCAAGCTATAGATAAAATGGTTGGGCAGTCTGGGATTTCTTGCCTCGGTATGGCAAGCGGTTTCAGAGAAAACTTGGAATTCAAACCCTAAAGAGTGTTACTCGAGCGAATCTGTCGGACGTGGTTGCACTATTATTCTGCTATCAGCTTATCCAAAAACTATAACTGGTTCTCCGCAAGCCTTCACCACTACAAACAAATCCCCTTTATAAGCAGTCTCACAGCATATATCTCCATCCGGATTAATTAATTCATCATATATGAATAAGGACTAAATTATTCTGATGATTAAACAGACATAAACGAAATTATTATTATTATTATTATTGGCGGTGCCCGTGGTGTAATAGTTATCGTCGTAGGAAATGGATACGGCAACACGAGTTCAAATCCTGGACGAGATTGATTGCATTTCACATAGCACTAATACCCTTGGGAAAGGTATGAATCCAATTATTCTCCCTCCAGCTATGGGTAAATAGCAGGGCAGACTGGGGTCTTCAGCCTTGGGAAGGCAACTAGTCTAGGAGAAGGAAAACTCTGAGTTCAAACCTGTTAAACTCCGCTTAAAAATTGACCTTGTGTCATATCCTGCCCGAGCGGAGGGGTTGATAAATATGATTATTATTATTATTATTATTATTGGAGTTTTTCACTGGAGTTTGAGTGACAGCAAGTCTCCTCAAGTCTCCAGGACTCTTCTCAGTATTCTGGCCGTTTTCAATAATGCGAGTAGATGGTCTCCACTCGTCCGCCAACTTCCAAGTCCTCCTGTCCCTATAGTAATCCTTTAGTTACTATACCAAAAGCACCAATTACAATTGGTATAATTATCACCTGCATATTCCACAGTTTTTTCGATTCCCTAGCACGGTCGAGGTACTTATCCTACTTTTCTCATTCATTCAGTTTTATTTTGTGGTGAGCCGGGACAGTAAAGTCGACAATTTTGCAATTTCTCTTTCTTTTTTTTTTTTGTTGTTGATTACTATAAGGTCTGGTCTTCTGGCCGAGATTAGGTGATCCGTTTGTATGTTTAAGTCCGATAGGAGTTTACGTGTGTTATTTTCTAGGATAGCTGCTGGGTTGTGCATATACCATTTGTTCTTATGGTCAACTCTAAATTTCTTGCACATCTCCCAGTGGATCACCTTGCCGGCCCAGTCGTGTCTCGCCTTGTACTTCTTCTCAGCTAATTTGCTGCATTCGCTTATTATGTGATTGATGGTTTCATCTCTGTCACCTATATTTCAGTTTTACCCTGTAGTCAGCCGGAATGTCGAAGTCCGTTATTCAGTCGGTTCTTATTTTTCGTTGATTATCATAAGGTTTGGTCGTCTGGCCGAGATTAGATGATCTGTTTGTATCTCAAAATCCTAGAGAACTTTGTGCATCTCATTTTTGGGGCGATTTCTTGATTATACATATACCATTTATTCGTATCGTCAAATTTAAATTTCTTGCATAATTTCTTGTGGATCACCTTCCCCACTGTTGTGGCCCCAGAAAGGGTCACTAATGAAAACGCAGACACAGATATTAGGTAAACAGATTATATTGCACAAGAAAGATAGAGTTACATAGAAAAGGCAATATGTCTCGTACTGTTTCGGATGACTCCGGTATTGTTCGGCTGGCAGCGAACACTCTCAGTACTAATAAAGGTGAGAAGAGTCCATTATGGTGAGATGGGTAAGGTTCCCACAACACCCACCCAGTCGTGTCCAGTATTATATTCTCTTTGCGCCAATTTATTGCATACGCTTAGTATGTGATTGACCGTTTCGTCTCTATCACCACATAATCTACACCTGCTATTTTGTTGCGTCTTGTCTATTCTTGCTTCCTACCGGAATTGTTTTGTGCTGCTATTAGAAGAGATTTAGTTTCTCTCTTAAGGTTTCCCTTTCTTTGCCATGTTCAAGTTTTCTCTAATGAGATTTCGCTTGTTTGTAGCTGGAAATGTCCATACAATTGTTTTTCTTCTCATTTTTGTTTTCTGGTTAAATTTACTTTATCGATGCTTGTGTTGTCTACATTGTTTCTGGTCGCTGTAATCAGTGTTCCTCTGCTCTTTTTTGTGTAGTCGCGCTTGTCGTTGTATCGCCCATCAACACTATCTTCAGTACTGACAAATCCTCCACATCCTCCACTTCTTCTTCTTCTTCTTCTTCTTCTTCTTCTTCTTCTTCTTCTTCTTCTTCTTATTATTATTATTATTATTATTATTATTATTATTATTATTATTATTTGTTTGTCATACCTGCTCGTTCGACTCCGCTTTTTACTACCCACGTCAACTTAAAAAAATCTTTTCACTAAGCATATACACTATTAATGCGATGTCTAAATACAGATACAAAACTGTTTAGTAATTCATTCGATCGTTCCTAAAAATGCCCTCCTAAATTCTTTTTCTTACTATATTTTCTTAAATCATCTAATCTTACTTTTTGTACACCATTGCTGTTTCAGATCTGATAAGGCAATTTGCTTCAAAAATATATTACTCTAATAGCAAAAAATCCAAATGGTTAGTAGACTAAGTTTTTAATTTTCTCATGACACTAAATTTCCAATTCGAGATGAAATATTGAAAAAAATGTCTACCATAATTAGAAAGTCCAAGTTTCAGTCAGATCACCTCTTATTCTTCTTTCTTGTAAAGTAGGTAATCCAAATTTTTCCAGTCTCTGCCAATAATTATAATCTTTTACTTTTTTAAAATTATTTTTGTTACTCTTCTTTGTGAACGAAATGGATTAGACAGATGATAAATTTCTCCCATTAAAAAAGATGGCAATATTTCTTATATTTCTCATATTTCAAGCCTATTTCAATTAACCGTTTTTTGATGATAGGTTTTTCTTGAATGGGGAAATTATGCTTAAAATATTTGACCGTGTCACATGTATTTTCAGATTTTAACGAATAATATGACTGGCAGGTTTTGCAGCATGATAACCCTTCTTGGGGGATATGATGCCGAATTCAATATTTTGTGGCAAGTAATCATATAGTTGGTTAGTTGGTTGGTTGGGTTTTATGGTATATCAACCACAGAGTGTTATTTAATGCCGAATCCTGTTTATTTATTTATTAATATGAGTTGTAAATAACATTCTTATGAGAGCCTGAGCTAATATTTTTACACAGTTTAATGGTTTCAAGTATTTCTCTTTAATACAAATGTTTCTATTCACTATAAATCATTTGTTTGCACAACGTTAAATGGTTCCAATATTGCTATGTAATAATAATAATTTAACATCGGTCATTTGTTTGCACACTTGTAAATGGACAAACACGTGATTTTTAAGGGTTTTTTTTTTAGTTTGTTGGTAATTTCATTTTAAAAGGAGTTAGAACTAATTTGCCAGCACTCTAATATTCCTATTGTTTCCACACAGATAAATAGTTTTAATTGTTCACATCTGACTCTAATAATTCATGTCGATGTTAATCATTTGGTTTGCAAGGCAGTGAAGTGGTTACAAGTATTGCTATATTATACCAATGATTCAATTTAGGCTTACAGTTAAAGAGTTTCAGTTATTGCTATTTAACACTAATCACACTATTCAAAATTACTCAATCGTTTGCTCACATTTAAATGGTTCTTATTATTGCTATGTATCAGTAACAACCCAATCAAAAATAAACAAACATCAGTCATTTGTTTACACCCAGTTTAAATGTCAGTTCTGTTTGACCTATAGATAGGACACTATCAGGTGTTACCACTCCGGGTCAAAATGGACCTGGGAGCAATAGCAATGAAGGGGTATTCCATATTCCCCAAAGCTGCCGGGCTGGAGCCTTACCATCAGTTGTTTAATGTCATTTCCGGGACACTCGTTGGGGAGGTCTTATCTCTCTGCAGAGATGTTGTCGGCGTATTCTACAGCCCCGGCCGACTGGGCTGCAAACATATGATTGTCCCTTGAAAACAATTATTGCTTTACGTAATTATTCTTAATACTAATAGTTTACACATTGTTATATAGTTGTTATATGGTTTCAAAAGTTCTTAATACTTTTGATAAGTTACACGTAATTATATGGTTACAAAAAAGTCAGCGAGAGGAAGTGGAGATTATGGGGTGATAGAAACGAAACCATTAATCACATATTAAGCGAAGGAAGCACATTAGCCGAAAAAAAGTACGACTAAACATGACTTGGTCGGGGGGGGGTGATCCACTTGGAACTGTTGCAACGAGGAAATATGACACCCAAATACATTCTCCGGGTTGTGGTGAAAGGAAATGTGACACGCTGGCTATCGTACGACGATAGTAGAAAGCAGAATTAGCAGTGGGAGAGGCCATCTCTCTCTCTCCCACCCTCTCTATCATTACAAGGTGAGATAGGCATGGGGGGACTTCACACTCTATTAGCCATGTATGTGTCGGCAGAGAGGAAGACCTGCGATCACGATTGGTATTGAGGGAAAAACAGTCAAAAACCAACACGTGGTAATTTTTCAAACTATTGGATTGAGTTAGTCGCCGTTCATTCACCACCGGGTGAAGACGCATAAAGAGTGGCCATGTAGTCATCAAAGAGTGAGGACACATAATGTGTTGCCATTTAGTCGTCAAAGGATGAAGACGCATAAGGAGTTGCCTTTTGTTCGTTGAAAAACCAAGAACATAATTTGAGATATGGAAGAAACCCAAATTCTCAAAGCCATGCTGAGAAAAGAAAAAACTTATCCTTTGAATGAACTCAAATTTCGTGGTATGGTAAGCCTCCTTAAACGAATCCCCAAAGAAAAGACTTGTCCACGAGAAAAGGAACAATAATTAATCCTGCTCTTATCTGAAATAAGACGTGTATCCTACTACCAACATGTTATGGAAACCCAATAACGAAAGAAAAAGAGAAGAGAATAAACTTCACAAAACTCCAAGTAAATGAACATACAATTTAAGTATCTTCAACCTTATCCTGCTGCGTTCATACTGAAATGATAAAATTGAGATTTGGGGCGCTAGTTCTGCCATTAAATCCCATAGTCTGAAGGAAAGCGGACCGTGTTTACCGTTGTCGAAATACATTCTCACCTTCCGCCATTAACAGATATTTCATAGATGGCTCGTCCAGGAATAAAGATATTTAATGAGGGACCTCCTCCGAGATACAGAAAAACTTTCTCGCTCCTGACTTTGGCCTGAATTGTTTTTTCTTTATTTCGTTCTTTTATTCAATAAAAGAATATTGTTATTAATCTTGTTAATCCAAACACGGCAGTTCAGAGTCCTTTTGTTGTGGAAGAATTGTATTTCTCGAAGATCTTGTATTTGAGGGGGAAAGCTAGCCAGTTAGCTGTTTTGACTCCTAATACTTCACCTATAACTCGCCCAGTCGCTCTAAAATGTGGTTCCGCTTGGGAGTTGGTGATATCTGTGACACTAAATAGAGTTCGGCAGACCACAGACAACGTATGTGCCCTGCGTTAACTGGTGGACTTGGTAGGAACGAACAGCACCCTGCAAGCCCGCTGGGCACATGGCGGCGTAACACTGTGCAAGTAACTGAAGTTCGGCAATACTATAAAATGGTATATGGACAAACCAGATTCCGTCCTGGAGAATGGGACATAAAAATTCTCTGGGATTTCGAGATTACATAATCCCGGCCAGACCTCGTGATAGTTAACCAAAAAAAAGTGAACTTGCCAAATAGTGTACTTAGCCATCTCTGTGGATAACAGTGAAAATCAAAGAAAACGAAAACAGAGACATGTACTTCGACCTTGCTATGTTGTATATTACAGCTGTGTCTTGATGAACAACGAGGAACACATATATATAAAAATATAAAATTGAATTTTTATTCTTGACGATGATACTTGTGTGGAGTCGGAAGAGCCAGTGAACAACTAACTTTAGGCAAAATTCAGGAACTTATATAGTGTACAACTCCCTCGTGACCTGCAGCAATTCCTCTTTTTCATTCGTTATTGTTACGCCCACGTCTCACTTCTTTGTTTTCAATTGGTTGCAGTTCTTGTTTATGTGTTGCTTGTTCCCCATTGGATACTTGCCCAAGCCCATTTCTATGAGCGGACGTATTTGCCAACATTCGCAGAGTTCAACCACATCCATAGGTCAAGGTGGTATTCCGATAATCACATTGTTGATATTATCTTCGGCCGAATGAAGCTGTCATCAACATCCGGTGTGTTCAACACCCGCAGGACATAGTGACATTCCGATAATCACTTTGTTGATATTATCTGCGACCGGATGAAGCTGTCAACCATATCCGCCGATACAACAACACGTGCAAGGAATGGTGACATTCCGGTAATCACTCCGATCTTATCAATGTATCTTTCAACAGCATTCGCTGTGTTCAACACCTGCAGGTCACGTTAATATATTACAGCTAGAGAATTACAAACGCTATAGAACGAAAAGGTGACGGTGATATCAATTGTAATTATTGTTACTCAAACTCCAATGAAAGACCATCAACTAACGCTAGTATGAATAGCCCCCAAGGAGTAATACAATAATGATAATAAAAATAATAATAATAATGATAATAATTCGATCATACAAACAAATGATATATGCACAACCCGGCACCTGTCCTAGAAAATGACTCGCATAAACTCCTATGGGACTTTAACATACAAACGGATCACTTAATCCCGGCCAGAAGACCAGACCTCATAATAATCAACAAAAAAAAAAAAAATGAGAATCTGCAAAATTGTCGACTTTGTTGTCCCGGCGGACCACTGAATAAATCTAAAGGAAAGTGAAAAGAAGGATAAGTACCTCAACCTTGCTAGAGAAATAAAAAAAGCAATGGGACTTGAAAGTAACGATTGTGCCAATTGTGATTGGTGCGTCAGGCACAGTAACTAAAGGATTATTAAAGGGTCTGGAGGACTTGGAAATTGGCGGACGGGTGGAGACTATCCAAACGACAGCATTGCTGAGGACGGCCAGAATACTGAGACGAGTCCTGGAGACTTGAGGAGACTTGCTGTCACTCAAACCCCAGTGAAAAACCATCAGCTAACACTGATGGGAAAAACTCTAAAGGAGTAAATGATAATAATAATAATAATAATAATAATAATAATAATGTTACTTGAGATGATATAATTGCAAACAAAAGAAGAAAAAGAAGCCAAATTAGGCGTTAAGTAACGCAAAAACGAGAGACATGCATTAAGTTGAACGAACCAATTAATGCTGAGCACACCAACCTCCCACTTGTTCCCATATTATGACAATATCGGGTATTCACTAAAGCTAAAAACTTATGAAAAGAATAATACTTTTCTTTAAAGATCAGGAAAACTGATTTTCTAATATAAAAATATAAAAATACAGATTTGTTTTAACATTATGAGCACACAAAGAAAATGTAAAAGTCAATTTAAAAGGTCAGTGAAAACTTGCACTCTGCCCACCTGGAAGTTGTCAAAACAATTAAAGTAAGCAGGTGGCAAGAATGCAATTTGGGTTTGTTGATGCATTGAACTATTTAAACTCATAACATACCATATTAACCTTTGTCCACTCGTTGAAATTAACTGGTTAATTCTGAGATTTTGACAGATTAATCAGATCTATCTTTTTAAATACTGGTTAATATGAAAAGGTATACTCCGGTCACAAGTTGAGGGCTAGGATCCTTAATTCACCAAACTTCTATATTGGTCGAGTGACCAATGAAAATCTGATACGTGAAAGGAATGGTATTCCCATAAACGTAGATCAAAACTTTTGATTGACTGACAAATCATAAGATGGTAGAAAATACAAAATTATCTCTGATTAGTTAGCCAATCCGTAATGTTTGTTCCCAGAGAAATTTTCTTTAAAAATACCTATTTAATGGTTCAAAGATGTGAGAAATTTGAAAATCACTCCGAAGACAGGGGAATAAGAAAAGAAGTCTTTTCATGCACAAAAGCCTCCCAAGAGAAACCGCACTTTCTGAAAATTATCTGACTGATTAACATTGAAAGAGAGTACCATCCAAATGCCTGAACTGCTCTTTCAACACAGAAAGCAATACAATTTTCTTATGTATATCGTATATATTATATATATTATTGCTATATTGTTACTGTTTCAACAAATGTTTATCTGTGAACGGAGAGTTTTTCTTGACTTTGTGTTGTTAACCTCCGGAGAACTTGTTCCAACCGAACATTCTGATCATCAGAAGTTCCAGTTATATTGTGTCATTCCCCTTCTGTGGATCTTTTATGGTGGGCACAGAAAAAGTTGATAAAATAACTACCTGAAACGCATGGAGTAGTCACATAACTAAGGCCACCGTAACTATCGTAGGTCTACATCTGGTGCCGTACCAATGTAGCTCTATGCTAGTCACGGAGCCCAATGTGGTGTGACTACTAGTCACAGTACTTGTAGCTATTGTGTTCGTGAATACCACATTAGCTTCCGACTGTTTGCTTTGTCAAATCCTTCCGTGTCCACGCTATGTTTGAAAGATCCACGGTGTGGGTTGACACAATTCAGCCGGATCTTCTGATGTTCAGGTAATATGAGTGGCTAGATTGTCTAGCAACTCAAAGAATAGAGAAAACCCATTATTTAAGAACAACCAAAAATCAATTTTATTGAAACACGTTTGTAAGATAATAGATAACAAACAAATGATGTTTGCTTTCCTGGCAAACAGAAGAAGAAAGAATATTGAGAGAGGAGGAGTGGCGATGATGGGCGGTTACAGTGACACTAATGTCTCTAAAGTCTGGGACTTTGAATTTTTGTAACGTCTGAAGGTTGGTCGGAGTGCCTCGGGTCTAGAATGGAAGGCATGCTTCTTTGGCAGTCTTGATTTTCTTCTTGGTCACTTTTCTTCTGCTCTCTAAAGATTCGTTTTTCCATCCCATTTTTTATAGATCAATATCTGGACTAAAAATGGTTTCTGATAGGTTGTCCGATAAGAGACAATTAGGAGTCATATTCCCATTGGTCAGCCAATCCTAGTTCAGGATTATATCTTACTGGTATAGATGCTTTGACCAATGGGAACAGGTTTACAGCAATGGGGTTGAACAAAAAATTTCTCAGCCTCACCTGACGGGATGAGGCATGCCCAGCTCACCTTTATTTAGGGTGGAGCAAAATTAATTCTCCCTTTTGACATTGACCGTTAAGATAAGGGCAAGAAAATATATTTTACGAAATGACCCGTTTCATCATTATGATAGATGAAGTTAGTTGACAACCAAAAAATTAAATAAATTCATTGACCTTTAAAATAAAAATACAATTGTCTCGTAGTTAACTGACCTTTAGGAACAATCAACCAACTTTTTAGGTCAATTTAAGCTTTGAACAAAAAGATTCTTATTTTAAGGATCTTTTTGTTTTTGATATATATATATATATATATATATACGTGTGTGTGTGTGTTATTCGGTCCAGTTAAACCAGAATTGGGAGTAATTCCTTCAGGACAAGGAAATCATTCAAGAGCTGAACATTTAAATTTTCCTGGTAGAGAGCTCAATGTAATTAATTTTACAGAGCAATGCTTTCTTTAAAGAAAAAAGAATAACCGGTCTTTGGTTTTTTCTTTAAAGAAAATATATATATATATATATATATATATATATTTCATGAATTCTAATTTTTACATATTAATTATTTAACCGCACGTCGTGTCACACCAGAATTCAACGCTGAAAGACTCACATCGCAGCCATAACAAGGAAAACACTCACAGCTTCCACAAAATCAGCAACTTTGGGTAAGTGACTATTTTCCTCTCTTTGTGACGCTACAGCTGTCCTTGCCAAACACAGAGGTCATTCCGCTTCCAATTTCCTGGTCGGATATATCTTCGGATGATACGATCGATCCCTTATCTGCTCATGTTGTGTTTTTTAGATCCTGACAACAGATCAATCGCTAGGCGGTGTCACCGGTCGGCGAGTAAACGAATGAGACCGCACAAGAAACAGAGAACAAAACACGGTTTGCAAAAATAATAATAGTTGTTACGATCAAAATATCTTAAGAAATTATACATATATTAACCCATCACGGAGATGGCAAGTTTTAGTTAGAGACCAGTTCACGAATTAACTGTCAGTCAATTCCTTGTATGAGTTTTCGGCTTTCCTATTCTCACTAAATGTTGTCTGGCGCAAGGCAGTCTTAAATGGTTCTTACGGTGTCTTTATTAAATACTTGTCAATACTTCACAAAAGCTTATTACATTAAGCTTCTATGGCTTTTCACAGCGTTGTATTATGGTCGACGTTCTTCACATTCTTTACTCAGGGCAGTTGAGTACAAAGACAAAGACTCAGAGCTTGGGGGAAACTGCTCACCGACTCACGTGCTGCTCTCTCTCTCTCTTCTCTCTCTATCGCTGGTCTACTACTACGTGGGAAAACGCGGTCAATTTATGTATATCTTCACCTGAGAGATAGGGAGAAGCAACCCCCCGCAAAAAAAATAAATATCAGTTTTCTCTTAATTTGGATTTTAATAATTTTCGCTGAAGAGTATTAAATCAGTATCATAAAAAAATTCCAAATTCAATTTAGGAAATCGGTTATTTAACTTTCGACCAGTCCCTTTTGATGATTGACAGTTGGAGCTCTGACCTGCATTTGGCTTTTTCACTTCAAATCCTCCGGATCTCAGCGATCAGTGAAGCAATTCACCAATTCTTGGACTGCTTAGTTTAAACAATAACAATGTTTCCATTAAATTTCTTCTCATCAAAATAACATAATTTTTATCTACACTTCATTTTATAAATCTATTACGCTATTGCACATTTGTAATATACTGCTCTATTCTTCCAAAATCCAAATCGGTTTCTTTTCCCCTGTATAATAAAATTTTTCTAACTTGTCTCCTACTTAATAATATTGCATACATTTCTTCATTCTTAGCACAAATTGTTCGTCTGTTGCTTTGCGGCTCAGATGAACTGTTGTTATTTAACTTATTGTCTAGACGGTAGATTACGTTCATGCACATATCTAAACAAAATGGCAAACACAAATACTTGTCCCGTAAAAAGAGTGATCAGTAGTGGATCAAAAATCCTAATATCTACTTGGAAACTGGCCGATCCGAAACCTTGGCTTACAGCATTAAAAATAAAAGAACAGGTCTATGAATTAACCGATTAATCTTGCTAACAATTTTTCAAATGTTATCTCGTCAGAATGGATCGGTGATTATCTTGATGCTCATCTAAATATTTCCAGTAAGGAGTTGTTCGAGTTCTTATCGGCACATTACTGCAGTTGCTCGAGCTTTGATAAAAAAAAATACAAAGATGAAGCTTTCGCTTAACTGGCTTGTCGAATGACCAAACTGGTTAGATTAGCATTTCGGGGCTTAGAGCCTAGAGAAGGTCCTGCTGTACAAATTGAATTCTTATTTGATGCTTTGAACAATGCCTTTATTAAAAGAGATGTGGCAAGACTTAACTCGTCAACCCTGTCGGAATTCTTGGTATCGGCTAGAGAAAGGGAAAAACGATTCTGCGGTTGTCGAACAAAAGAACGATCAAGTTTTGATATTAGAATTCCAGGAAGGGAAAATTGGCGGCAGAGGCAGATGAGCCTTCATATAATTTTAAGGGCACCTAAGTCGGAAAGTTATGGTAAAAGGTGGCATGGTTGAGGGCTATGAATTTTGTAGTTGCAGTCAATTAATACAACGAATTCAATTAAATAAGGAAAGAAATGCTTCATTAATATCGAATAAAAGTTAGCGAGAGCACTGGAATTTTGGTAGAGTAGAACAGGATGAACAGGATTAACCAGAGTCAGCTGAGGAATATTAATTCATCTCAGGAAAAAGAAAAAACACGGAACTATCAAAATCTAATCAACAACATAAAATTGATCAAAAGCCTTGAAGGATACTCTAAAAGTGAAACCATATCAAATCATAAAAGACATTGGGAAAATATAAACCAAAGAAAGACCTAGGTATTAGAAAAGCAACAGAAACTGCCCACAAAATTTCATGCCCATACTAGAAAGGTGTTAAAACTCCAAAAATAAAAGGATCTGAAGATTACAGACTCCTTACCCAAGAGTCGGACATGGTAAATAAAGTAGAGATTTGTGGGGTATGTGGTTGAAGGTCATGGGCAAAGGGTAAGGCTGTGTTGCCGTTAGATATCTGACTCCATATTTTGGTTATTTTATTTTAACCCCACGTTGGTTAGTCGGTGTAATGCCTTTCCCAAGAAAGTGCCAAAAGAATTATACAAAAGAAAAGACAGAACAGATAAGAGACGATACTTTATCATCATCATCATCATGTCGCGCCGCCTGCGCGGATATCCCTGACCGTCTCTCGCCATTTCTCCCTATCATTCATCGCCTCCGGCAGGTCTTCAGGGTTACATCCCGTGTCCTCACATAGCTGCTGTATGTAAGTTCGTGCTGGTCGTCCCACTCTTGCACATCCATGTGTGGGGGTCCACAGGAGTACATCGCTTATGAGCTCGTCCTTGCTTCTCCAGCAGTGTCCTGCGTGTCTGGTTCGTCGAACTTGTATAGTTTTTGTGATGGGGGGCAAGTGTCCGTATAGTTGGAGTCTCGTGGGGTGTTGTCGCCAGGACTTGTTTAATACTGCTCTCAACATTCTTGTATAATTTCCGTCCAGCCTCCTCTCCAGCCGCTTCGTAAGCGTCCATGTGGTGCATCCATATAGCAGTATCGACACAACCGCTGCCTGGAAGAAACTGCGTTTCATTTTATCAGTTAGGTCCGACTTCCATATGATCGAGAGCCTATCGATAGCTGTCCATGCCTTCGTCAGTCGTGTGTCGATGTCTTTCTCGGTTGATGAGACGCTGCTTCCTAGGTAGGTGAATTTGTCGACTAGTTTCAGAGAGGCTCCGTCTAGTGTGGCAATGTTGCCCGTTTGGTTGTAACACATATATTCGGTTTTGTTTGCATTGACATGGAGACCAATGCCAGCTGCGGCTCGTTCCAGACTATGCAGTAGTGTCTCTGCTTGATTAGGCGTATTCGCTAGTAACGCCAAGTCATCAGCGTAGTCGGCGTCCGTGATTGTTTTTGCGGGGTACCTTTTGCTTTTTCTCTTAGTCAGCTGGAAGCCATTTTCTCTGATTTTGTCGATCGAAGTCCTAAGCACATAGTCTAGACAGATGATAAAGAGGTACGGGGCTAGTGTGTCTCCTTGTAGTACTCCTGCAACTATGTCGAAGTATTCCGTGTCTCCATCTGGTGAACGTACTTTCACTTTGGTGTATCTGTAGAGAATCATTATCGCTGCTACGGTTTCTTTTGGTAGGCCGTATGCTAGTAGGATTTGCTCCATCTTCCCTCTGTGTATGGAATCGAATGCCTTGGTAAAGTCGACAAATAGTAATGTCGCCTGTAAGTTTTTTGCCCGAACGCCTTCCAGGATTCTACGGATGGTCAGTATTTGTGAGGTTGTGGATCTATTTCTCCGGAAGCCATTTTGGTTTTTCCTAAGGATGTTGTCTATTTTGGGGGGTTCAACAACCATTCCGTGATTGAGGGAGTTTTTCCTAAATACATTGAAATGGTTGAATCCCCCAGTTAAGGTGTCAAAAATACGTTAATTCGTTTCATGTATGTAGATGTCCGCATTTGGTATTTCGGGCTTCCATAAGGGTTAGTTTTCTTTTGGAATACAACACCCACTACTGAACTATAAACTAACCTTACCGGACTAAAGTCCGGTAAGGTTAGTTTATAGTTCACTTGTGGGTGTTGTATATATCAGCATAATGTTGACCGAGAGAGGGCTGCTACTGGGTGAAAGGGGCTAACCAATGCTACGTCCAAAGACGTATGCGTGGTGCCCAGACACGCCAGCACGAGGTTATCAGTCCGCTGGTCACTGCTTGAAAGAGAAAGAATGACTAGTCCCCTTTGTCAAGAGGAGGCCTTTTTTCTTGTACGCATGCGTCTTCCCTTTTTCCTGTTAGGGACCTCTGGGAGTTTCTGCAAATTTAAGTTTTCTTTTTCTTCTTTTAAAATTTTAATTTTTTAATTTTAATTTATTTATTTATTCGTTCCATTCAGATTAAGGGCTGACTGATTGAAGTACTTATAGATTCTAGATCAGAAGTCACACATCTAAAATCAACAGTTTTAGAGGAATTAGAGACTGACATTATGTTGCTGAAAGATTCAGATTTAACAGTAATCCAGCATAACGGGAAATAATGGAATCAAACAATGTATCCATTGATATTAATTGGAATTATAAACCTGATAAAAACTATATATTGTGCCAGACTTGGATTGGATCCTGATATTGGGGAAAAATTGATTGAAAAAAAAATAGCCGAGTCTAGATAAATTTTAATCCAAACCAACTAAAGATAAAGGGATGGAAATTCCACTTGGCAGCGGAGAGATTAATATCTATTCTGTAGACAATATTAAATTACCTCCACGAGCCACTGTTTCCTTCTCAGTAAAATCAGCCTCCACGGAACAACAGAATGGGACATTACACCAAATAATTCCAGCGGAAGAAATACTCTTAGAGAATGAAGATATGGTTTTGGTTGAGTCTGTAGTAAGGAGGAACAGTACAAGAGAAATTTCAGAGATGTTTGCTTCTCTGGGCCATAAAACTGTAAAATGGTGCAAAAGGGAGAAAACATATCACTTGTACACATTGGAAAACAAGTTAAATATATTGAAATGCACTGAACAAAGACACATAAATGCAAGATAAAACCTAATGAAATCAATTTACACGAAGATAGAAGAAAAACATGAAATCTAACACGGAGCAATAGAGATGATGACACCAACTTAAATAAGGAATTGAGTCAAACTCAGTCAGTTTAAATAAAAGTATACACGGAAAACCACTCCCATATAAAATGGAAACCTTACCCAATTCCCAATCCATAAAAAAATTGGTAGAATAAGCTGTCAAGAAAATGTTGGAAGTTAAAGCAATTGAGCGCTCTAAATCCCCTTGGAGTTTTTCGATAGTAGTGATAGATGTGATGGTTCTCAACTGCGTAGACTTTAGGGCCCTTAATAATGTCACTAAGCTTCTTACGTACCCACTTCTATCAATATATTACATACTGTCTCTTTTAGGTAAAGCCACCCGCTTTTTATCTAAGATTTTGCGTCAGGATGCTAGCAGGTAGTGCTTGAGAAAAAGCTAGATTTGCAAAGTATTCAGGGCTTTTCCAATTCCGACTCGTGCCTTTTGGATTGGCTAATGCGCTATTTTTCTTCAATATAACGTCCATCGTGCTAGGAGGAATGGGATAATTTTCCATGGCTTATTTTGATGACATACAAATATTCTCCAGTGGCATAAGTGAGCATCTCCAACGCCTTCAGGCTATATTTGATTAGTTGAGGAAGCATCAAAACATTACAGATAAAATTGACAGATTGTCAGTTCATGATGGAAGAATCCAAATACTAAGGATTTGTCACACACAAAATTGTATTAAACCCGATACTGATAACACTGAGCTAATTCGGTCGATCCCTGAACCTTAAACGGTTGGACAAATCAGGAGTTTCATAGGAGAAATTGGATGCTAAATGAGATTTATACAGTGTTTTCAAGAATAGCACACCCAACTATTTTTTTCCAAGAATGGCTTTGGCATTAAATAATCCACGAAGGTTAATATGTCCCTACAAACCGCTGTTTTTCACTTTCTCTTCTTTTGCTGTAATACTGCAGCCTTAGGTAAGTAAATTTGGCGAATTTTAGTCGAGGGTGACCCGAAGTCTCCCTTTTTAATAGCTGCTACACCGAAGAGTAGGGAAAAGCGCTACTCCATTCCCTGGATTGCTCCACTTTACCTTTGATTCGTACCTTATAATGCTGAGTGTTAAGAAAGTCGGTCTCAAGTACCATCTTTTGAGTCTTTCGTATGGCTTGACCTGGGATTGAACCCAGGTCTCCCGGGCCATTAGCGAACACTCGAACTGCTAAGCCAATGGATTGAACTGTAATTAACAATTGTTTGATATTTTTCACTCCATGAAGTTTCATTGCCATGATTATTTTTGTATAAGGCGCACGCATGTATAACAGGCACGTTTATTTTAGGACGATGATCTTGTGAATAATACGCACTGACATTTCAGAATTTGTAGCTGCTAAATTTGACCTAAATTATCATTTGTCCAATTTTTTATTGGTTCGTACGGACTAGAAATCAATATTTATATAGTTAACATTATGTGTTAAAACACAAAATTTAGAACGAACACACGGACATGTGTTACATAGCCAGATATACGCATGTGTGAAATAGACATAGGGAATCCGAAATACACGACGTTAACGAAATTGGTTCAGGTACGAAACTTTATTACCTTTGAGTTAAAGTTTATTCGACATGAGGAGAGAGGGACAAAATCTTTCTATGCTGACTGCTTTTACATCGTCAGCTCTCAACCCAACCAACGCGCGGCGCCCGTAGCGCACAAAGTCGTCTGGCCTCGCCCCGCTCTGAATGTCGACTCTCTAGTTCGGAGGCAGGAACTCAACTAACTGACTTTCTCCAAATTTCAAAATCCTCAGCCCACGCTTCCGGTGCGTGACGTCACTCACATCCCCTGGTCCTAATTCCTATCTTGGATTTTTATTTTGAAATCTCTGAATAACAAACCCTCTTCGCGCGCGCGTGAACACCTGCGTTAATGTTGCACCTAACTAACCCATGCGCTAAGCGAAAGGTTCTCATCCTAACTTAACCGAAAGGCAAGATATACAAAACGAAATCCCTCCGCAATTATATTACACATGTTCACACAAAAACCCAACAATCTTACGGCAAAAGTAAGCTCACATTAGATTTGGTTTCTTTAATTAATGGCATATCAAACCTCATCGGTTATTCAATGCCAAATTCATCCTTGTAGAAGAACAGTGGTGGTACTTATTAACCCAAAGCAGAAAGTAATGGTTGGTTGGTTGGGTTTTATGGGATATCAACCTTTGTAGGTTATTTAATGCCAAATCCATCTTTATGCAAATTGTTCTATTTTAAAAAATTCAGCATGAGTACACAGATTAATTGTCAAAAACATTTCTGTTTCAAGCTATTCAGTTTATTCAACAGTTCTAATTCAGCTAATTCAGTTTAGTATAAGTATTGATTTTGTTTACACACAGTTAAATGTCGAAACAGTTCAATATTAAACAGTTCAGTTTAGTGTAAGTACAGTTTCAATGTTAACACAGTTCCATTTCAAAAAATTCAGTTTAGCGTAAGCACACAGTTTAAATGTAAATACAGCTTTATTGTGAAAAAACTTTCCAATTTAAGCTATTCAGTTTAGTCAAATAATTCAGTTTAGCATAATTATGCCGTTAGTCCAATTTAATCCATAAATAGGGCCCTATCAGGTGCTACCATTCCGGGCCAGAGTGGACCTGGGAGCAATGGCAATGAAGGAGTGCTCCGCATTCCCCAAAGCCCCCAGCATCACTGGAAACTCGCCATCAGATTGTTTAGTGTCATATCCAGGGCACTCATGTGGGAAGTCTTACCCCTCGGCAGAGATGCAGTCAGTGTATTCTACAGCCCCATCCGACTGAGAAAAGTAGAAAGAGGGTTTAAAACTTTCCCTAGAATATTAGTCTGAAAGTGAACCTTTATAGTACGATTGGAGTTCGAACCATTTTACTACGATGTTGCCGTCTAGCGCAATAGCCCCGGAGACTCCCCATTAAAAGAAACAAAATATAAACAAACACGCATTATTTCTCTCGAAGGGTATAAAACACTTTAGATATAACTTACTTTCAGTAATCCCGTCCAGAATTTAGTGAAACATGGTTGAAAAAAATAATCATGAAATTCTCCTTTATAAAGCGCAGCTCTAAATTTTGGGCCGAGAAATCTGGAAAACAGAGCGTCTTATACATTGATAATTATCGTATACATAATTTGAAAACATGTGCATATTTACCAGTGTTAGTCATAAGAGAGTTATATATCTTATTTTTTTAAGATTATGATATTTGTTGTACACTTTCTGTATTTTTCTACAACTTTCAGGCATTTTAGATTTTATCAAACGGTGAGTAGTGTAATCCTAATAAGATCTATATATTTATATATATATTGTTATTGTGATATACCCCATGACGTCACAGCATGAACCCTCCCTGACACTTTAATTAGGGACTGGCTCGATAAACGAAGCAAGCGAGTCAAATTAGTTACCGGTAACCTTTACTGCCAGTATTCTCGTAAATATATATCGGTGTAAAACATACATCTCGTTGTGTTATTCATTTCTAACCCTTCAAGACCACACACACACACACAGACAGACAGACAGACACACACATATATATATATACATATATATATGTGTGTGTGTGTGTATTATCTCACTAAGAACATCAGTGGTAATTTACTAAGCTTTTTGCTTAGATGTGGCACAAGGCCATATGAAAGGGGCACCAAATGAGACTCGAACTCACTCGTGTAGGTTTGCTAGTGGAGCTTGCTAACCATTACACAACCACAGGCGCCCTACTAAGAACATCAGTGATTGAGATAGATTGGGCAAAGAAAGGGATAAGCTAAGAATCAAAAGTATATCCTTATTTGTTTTTGAAAGATTACACCTATTAATTAAAATGAAAAGTATTCTTTCATTTCATGGTAATTTTTCTTTCTTTTTTTTTTTTCATTCTTTTTTTAGTTTACATTTAAGATAATATATAACAATCTGTAACCATATACTGATGAAAAGTTTGAAACATTTTCTTGATTTTTTTTTAATTTCTGGTTTTCAGTATAATTCTAATTGTTTTTTACAATTAATACTCAGTTACAGAACAATTTTTTGAGTTAACAATTTTCGAAGAAGCAACAACACAGTTTTAATTCAAATTTTATTCAGGGTCTAAAAATATAACGATAAAAAATCAAAGCATTCACATTACAATATTTTATTTAAAGAAAATTTTTTTTTTCATTTTTCATAAAATTAAAAGAAATCCTTAACCGTAAACTCATGATTGGTTTGAAGCATTATTATAATTCTATTCTTTTTAAGAATTAAAAAAAAATATGGCAAAATTTAAATTCAATTCTTTATTGCCCGAAGAGTTACTGTGATGATAAATATATTCTGTTAATTTTTTAAATTTTTTTCTTAATAAAAATGGGAAGAATAAAAAGAAAGCTGAGAATAAAAAATTCTTTTTTTTTGGTGGAAAAATTCCCGTATTAATTCAGATAAAAAAAATATTAGTTTATTCTATAATTACTTTCTTTTTTTTAAATGTTTTTTTACGTTACACTGATTAAAGATTAATATATTTTGTTCTAAGAAATATGAAAAATATTCGTTTAAAAAATCAGTTTTGGGGTTATCAATAAACAATGCTTTCGTTTAATGTTTGTTATTTCTTTACTTTTTACTCTCTAAAAGTAATATTATTGGATAGCACAATAAGAAGAAGCTAAGACATAAATGTGTCTTTACAGAAGATAAAAAAAATATATAAAATTTTTCGTATTACAATTTTTTGCGGAGAGGTTATATTCATAAAAGATTTTTAAAAAGTTACATTTTGGTTTTGTTAGTTTGTTTGTTTGTTTTTGTTTGTTTATGTGTGTGTGTGTGTGTGTGTGTGTGTGTGTGTGTGTGTGTGTGTGTGTGGAAATCGACAAATATGAAAAAACAAGGTACTGAGAAGATAATTTTATATATAGTTGAATTATTTGCCCACATTACACTTTTTGGTTTTTATATTAAACCATTACAGGCAAATGTGAATATGTGGTGTATAGATTAAACATTTTTTAGACTTAAAATAATCAAACCAAAAACACAGATAAGAACATTCTAGAAAATTCAAATCAAAATCGCACTAACATTGAAGTTACACTTTTATATTTTTTAACCAATCAGCTAAAAACACAAAATCCAGCACAGAAACTAATTAACAGAAAAATATTTAGGCTTCAAAATAAATAAGTAATTATACGAATCTGATTGGTCAAGAAATATCCGCGCGCTTGAATTTTAAAACCTGCCTAAAACTAATCAAGACCCTATTTTTGATCCACTTTAGTTTCCCAAAAAAGAATAAATAACGAAGAATTCAATTAACTAAGGCATTCTTGTACCAGACAGAGAGGCAAGGACACACGGGACACAGAGCGAAGAAACCTGCGACGTACTATTGCCAACTACAGGAACGGAACACGTTGTCACCAAATATCATAAAAAAAGCAAATGTAGACTTAAGAAAACAAGAGGCCCATACTTGCGGTCCCTCACATATATACACACAAGCATACACATGTATGTAAGTAAAGTCAGTTTTTATTCTCTTTACTTCGGCCAACTATGGACACATTGGTTCAATAGGTTTTTTCAACATGTACACAAGCACACACGGACAAACAAATCATTTCATTGGACTAGCCATAGCTGTGTTTACTCCATCCACACACGCGCACATGAAATGAATATTGCATTATAATTGTTTTATTCATGTTTGTTGTTATTATTTAATTGTTTGTTTTTTTAATATTTGTTGTTGTTACATTCAATTTGTTTACATGCTTGTAAAATTTGTGTTGTATTTGAAGAAACGAAACCTGAAATAACTCCCGTAAACTACGGAAGGTACTTAGACCACCACAAGTGTTTCTTCTGAATTATATTCAATTTTAGAATGATACGAAAAAAACACAGCCTTCTATTACTGTTAGTAGCAATCTGTTTCAAACTTATGTGGTGTAAATAATGTTGGAAATTTAATTTAAAGAGTAACGTATTTGCTGAGAATGTATATATATATATATATATTGTCACCAACCGACAGACGGTTTTGATGTATCAAATATCTTCAGAATGGCCTGATACGACGGACACTTCAAGGTGGGATCGAAACCCACTAACTTTACACTATACACGGTATCGAACCGCTCAGCCATTTTGGAATTATAACACACCAGTATTAGCCTTGGTTTGTTTACATTTTGCGCTATCGGATAGCAGGGTGCTCAGTGCATAAAAAGGGTTTCGCATTCTTTTATTCTCTTCCGTCTCTTTCTCGTTTCGTGTTTTTTTAATTTTTTTTTATTTCCCTTTATTTTTCTTTGATCGCGTAGGTGATTGTAATTTAAGAAGATTTATGACGAAATGAGTTATCATCATCATATCGTGCTGGCAGCACGGATATCCCTGACCCTCTCTCGCCACTCCTCCCTATCGTTCATCGCCCTAGGTAGGTCTTCAGGACAACAACCTGTATCCTCACATAGCTGCTGAATGTACGTTCGTGCTGGTCGTCCTGCTTTTGCGCGGCCATGTGTGGGGATCCATAAGAGTACATCTCTTATGAGTTCATCTCTGCTTCTCCAGCAATGTCCTGCATGTCTGGCTCGTCTAACTTGAATAGTTTTCGTGATAGGGGGCAGGTGGCCGTACAGTTGGTGTCTTGTGGGGTGTTGCTGCCAGGACTTGTTCAGGATTGCACGCAGCATTCTTGTGTAAAAATGAGTTAGAGTAAAACATTTAAAGTAAGAAATGAAAAACTAATGAAAACTAACAAATTTAAACAGGGGATCTTGTAACTTTTAAGTACCAGTTTGAATAAATAAGGAGAAGAATTTGTTTAGTAGTAGTAGTAGTAGTAGTATATTTATATATATATATATATATATATATATACGAGGTGCATACGATAAGTTTCCAGACTTTTTTCGTATGGGCACTTTTATTGATAGTACACTCATGAAACTCTAACCCCTTTGAAGTAATCCCCTCCAGCTGCAATGCACTTGTTGTACCGTTCCAACAACTTCTGGAAGGCCCCATGAAAGTCCTCGTGTGTGAGCGTGTCAATGACCTTCGTCACAGCCTCTTTCATCTGCTCAGTTGTCTCATAACGACAACCTGTGAGCTTAGGGAATAACCAAAAGTCTCAGGGAGTAAGGTCTGGACTATGGGGGGGGGGCTGAGGAACTGTCTGGATGCCTATCTTGGTCAAATAGTCTGTGACATGGATGAAGTTGTGCACTGGTGTATTGTCCTGGTGGAAATGCCACTGACCCGATTTGAAGAGTGCTGACCTCTTCCGACGGAATCTCTTCCTGAACTCCCTTAAAACCTCAACATAGTAACCCTAACCCTAATTTTAATTTAAAAAATGTTTTTGCACTGCTCGTAGTTTTCGATATCTTTTTAATCTGATATACATATATATGCTGGAAGGAATGTGGCGTCAGATGTATCAGGTTTCATCACAGATTTGATCAGATCTGACGCCACATAGCTTCCACCATATACCCAGACAGTCACAGTAAAAATCAATAACCCCTATCACCATCAATTAAACCCAAATCTACGTTCCTCCCTATTTTTCCCTTATCTACTTCTTGTCTTAAGAACCTTTCTCTCCCTTTATAACTTTATTTTCTCCTTTATTTTATCTATTTTCTCAATTGCTAAAATGTAGAAAAATAAAAAAAATGTTTAGTCTGAAAAAGTTCTGTGAATAAAGAATGAAATATTACTGTTTTAAGTATTTGATTTATCCACTTTTCCACTTATTTTTATCATCTAAGATTCACTAAAATCTACCATTTCATTATATATATATATATATATATATATATATATATATATATATATATATATATATTAGCCTAATGAGTAGAGTGTTCGCTAATGGCCCCGGACACAGAGGTCCAGTCATATCAAAGACTCAAAATGTGTACTTGACGGCACCTTGCTTAACACTCAACATTATAAGGTTTGAATCAAGGGTAAAGTGGAGCAATCCTGGGAATAGAGTAGCGCCCTCCCCTACATCTCGATGTAGTAGCTTTTGAAAAAAAGCATTTGGTTCACCCTCCACTAAGGTCGCCAATTTTACTTTTTACTATATATGTATGTATGTATCAGCCCAGTCGGTTGGAGTTGTAAATTATTCAGTGTGACAAGACCCTCTAAACAAGTGTCCTGTATATGACACTAAACTAATCTCATGGTAAGGCTTCAATCTGGTAGCTTTGGAAACTGTGGACTACCCTGTCATTGCCATTACCGCAAGTTTCACTCTAACCCGAAGTGGTGGTACCTGTTAGAATCCCAGCTGTGGGTTAAATAGAACTTTTCAACCATTTAAGAGTGGCAAACAAATGAGTTGTATAGACAATAAATAATAGTTTTAAGCAACAATACTTGAAACCATTTAACTGTGTTCAAATAAAACTATTAGTGGCAGATTAGAATTCATAAAACCATATGAGTGTGCACAAAAATCAATGACATTGAATAGAATTATTACTATTAGATAGCAGTACTAGAAACCATTTAACTGTTTGCAAAGAAATTAGCTTTGGCTTCTTTAAAATGCTACATATAGACTATTTGTTTCCAAACCGTATATATAAAATATAAGCGAGTATTTAACGTTAAATAACCTACAAGGGTTGATATATGATAAATCCTAACCTATATATATATATATTTATATATATATATATATGACAAATAATATGAGTAATTAAAACAGACAAACTAACTTCATAAAAATAGTATTTTACTCTGTTTTAAAATTATGACCCTATTTACCAACCCCTCCGCTCGGGCAAGATATGACACAAGGTCAATTTTTAAGCGGAGTTTAACAGGTTTGAATTCAGAGTTTTCCTTCTCCTAGACTAGTTGCCTAACTAAGGCTGAAGAACCTAGTCTGTCCTACTATTTACCCATAGCTGGAGGGAGAATAATTGGATTCATACCTTTCCCAAGGGTATTAGTGCTATGTGAAATGCAATGAGTTTCGTCCAGGATTTGAACTCGTGTCGCTGAGTTCATTTCCTACGACGATAACAATTACACCATGGGCACCTCCCTTTTAAAATTATGATAGACAATAGTTTTATAAAAGTCATTTCTCTTATTCGCTTAATGGTTAGAATGTTCGCTGTTGGTCGGCGAGACCGGAGTTTAATCCCACGTCGAGTCATACCAAAGATTCATGGTAGTTGATACCTTCTTGTTTAACACTCGGCATAATATGGACAGATCAAGGGTAAGTGGAGTTATCCAGGGAAAGGAGTTGTGCCCTCCCCTATACATAGATGTAGTAGCTATTGAGAAGGAAGCCTTTGGCTCGCCCTCGACTATGGTCGGCCAACTTACAGTTTCACTTTTAGTGTCCTGACTTTCTTAAATCCTGGATTGCACAACTTTCACTTTCACTTTAAAAATCTAGGAAGATAAAATTTAGAAATTAAGCGATGAAAAACCTTTGTTAATGTTTATATGAGGGTTCTTTTCAAAGGTTCTAAAACTCGCCTACAAAGAAGAGCCGTAGCTGGACAATTCTTTTTTTGGTAGCTACACAGTTCTACTTTTTAAACTAGAAAAAAAAAAACAGATTCAGATTTTTGTATGGACCTTATTTGCACAGAAATTAAGAAAGATGTGAGGTGTGCGACAAATCTAAAATCTTACTGGGGCTTAGAACTTTTTGGTTAACCCGTATAGACTGTCATTTCATTCCACCATTTTTAACAGTATCAATTAGATATTTGGTCACGAAATTGTCATATCTTTCTCCAAAGTTCAATTTTAAGGAATTAAAAAATAACAGACGTTCGTTACACTAACAATACTGCTATCGTATTTCAGTGAATGAGAGAGAGAGAGAGAGAGAGAGAGAGAGAGAGGTTGACTGGGTAAGGTATTGCATTGGAGTCATCATGAGGTATACTGGTGAGCTAAGAATTAATATCCTAACCGACTTCGCCTGCTGACCAATACAGTAAAAACATACAAGCATAGATAAAGCAGAGTTGGTTTTCAATTTGTTTGTCGATTCCTTCTCCCTTCCTTTGCACCGTGATGCACTGTAAATCCCAACGACGAAAATAGGTAGGTAGGTAGGTAGCGAGTTCGAATTCCAGTCTCACTATTACGTTCAATTTCGGACTAATACCTGTAGGAAAAATATGGACCCCTTATTCCCTCAGCTATGGTTTGATTATTACTTCTACTGTTTTTCTACGAGGATGACGTTGGGAGTGTCCTCGTGGTGTAATGGTTAAAGCGATTGGCAGCGGAATCGTAGTAAGCGAGTTCGAACTCCAGTCAGGCTATTATGTTCAACAAATACCTTTGGGAAAGGTATGACCCCACCTTATCCTCCCAGCTATGGATTAAATAGCATCACTGCTGTTCTTGTGAAAGGGTGACTTTGGCATTAAATAACCCACAAAGGTTGATACGCTATTAAATAAAGAAACCTAAACCAATTAAACGAAAAAGGATGACTTCTGTATTCAATAACCCACAACCATTGTTATGCCATTAAACAAAGAACCCAAACCAAACTAAAAAATATAGGCACGTGGATTATTTGTTATCGTCTTGAAAAACTGACACGGTAACTCGAGTTCAAATAGTGGACTAAGCTGTTTATGAATCACTTCTCGCCAATGCCCTTAGCTGTTGGTAGATAGTCAATTAGACTGGGTTTTTTAGCCTTGGTGCGGCAACCGATCGAGCTGAAAGTGCACTCTAAATTCAAATCATTACAACTTCGCTGAAAGTCTGTCCTTGTATCGCATCCTACCCATAGCTGAGAGGTTGGGAAAATACAATGAGTACAAAAACCTCTCTCCAAACTTTCCACACATAGTTTCACTATTATTGAATATATTTATATATTTACTAACCCCTACGCAAGACGCGACATAAAGTCAGTTTTTATGCGAAGTTTAACAAGTTTGAATTTAGAATTTTCATTCTCCTAGACCAGTTGCCATACCAAGACTAATGATTCCAGTCTGCTTCACAATTTACCCATAGCTGCAGGGAGAATAATTGGATTCTTGGATTCCCCAAAGGTATTAGCGCCATGTGAAATGCAAAAAGTCTTGACCTGGATTTGAACTAGGATCACTGTGTCCATTTTCAACGATGGTATCCATTGCACCCTGAACGTCTTCATTTCCACGTGTAAATGCCCACTTAATTAGACTCACAATCATTTTAAACGGGTAAATACATTAAGCTCGAACAACCACCTCGGCATAGTCCACCAAGATCGACCTGGTATATAAGGCTCAAACCTACCGATGGTTTGAGACTAGTCGGCTACCTTTGAGGCGATATGCCAGGGTGTACAGCTTATTGGAAGTACAGATTGGTTGTATTTTCGGCATGTCAACCATTGTAGGCTATTTAAAGTCAAATCCTGATTATACATATGTATTAAATATATATAATTTGTAAGCGTATAACATGGGTAAAATTTTTCAAACGAGAAAGAGCTCATTTATTTGTACACAGCTGAATGGCTTCAAGTATTGCTATGGAAAACAAATATTTTTATTTGCATACATTTAGATGATGGCAAGTATTGCTATCTAACACTAATGATTAGATTCAACATTATTTATTCGTTTGTACAAAGTTCAATGGTTTAGAGTATTGTCATTTATTGTTTGCACACAATTAAATAGCATCAAAACTTTCTCTTAAATCCTTGCCCAGTCGGCTGTAGAATACACCTATCGCACTTCTGCATGGGGGTTAGACCCCACCCAGTGAGTGTCTTGGATATGACACTGAACAATCTGATAGTGAAGATCCATTGACGCTGGAGCTTTGAGGAATGAAGAGCTTCCCTTTATTGTCATTACTCACATGCCCCCTCTGGCCTGGTGTACTAGCACATGACATAGATCTATGAGTTTAATGAGTTTAATAGAACTAACGGCATACTTTAATAGAACTAATGGCATACTTATGCTAAACTGAACAGTTTGACTAAACTGAATAGCTTGAAAAAGAAATGTTTTTGACAAACCGTACTTACATTTAAACAGCGTGCTTGTGCTAAACTGAATTATTTGAAATGGAACTGTTTTTTGACATTGAAACTGTACTTACACTAAACCGATTTGTTTAATATAGAACTGTTTTGACATTTAACTATATGCAAACAAAATCTGTACTTATACTATACTGAATTAGCTAAATGCGAACTGTTTGACTAAACTGAATAGTTGGAAATAAAAATGTTTTTGACAATTGAACTATGTACTCAATTGTTTGAAATAGAACTGATTATAAAAATGGATTTGGCGTTAAATAACCTGCAAGGTTGATATGCCATAAACAACAACCAACCAACCAACCAACCAACCATAGCTATCAAATCCTAATAACTCAATTTAATATAAACAATTTGTTTGCGCACAGAAAAATGGTTTCATGTATTGTAAATGATTCAACCGTTATGTTTGAGACATAGATTGGACCCTAACAGTTACTACCACTCTAATACCACTCCGAGTCAGAGTGGATTAACTGCAATGAAGACGAATTCCATGTACCCTAAAGCTCCAGGACTGGAACTATACAATCAGATAGTTTAGCGTCATATACAGGATACTTATTGGCGACGTGGGGCTTACCCCTTAACCGAGGAGCAGTCGGCGTATTTTGCAGCTGAATGAATTGCGAGTGGGTACCGGTGAGAGCTGAATGTTTGGAGGAGAGCGAGGTTTTGCTTTTATTTTATACATTTCGATAGGCACCTTACCGTAGTGTAATGGTTAACAACCTGATTCTCCTGATGGATTACTAGTTAATCATGAGTGCAATTACACTAATCGCCAAATAATATTAGAATTTATATCAAAATATAAGGTGTCCTTTTTTTTAGTGTGGGAGTCACCTGCCGTGGTGTAATGGTTAACGAGTTAATCTAACTGGCTATTGTCCGTAAGTTTGCTTCTTGCTCGATACCTCTTGTTTTTAGCCTTGTGCCAAACGAAATAAAACTTAAATAAGCAATAACACCATTTGATTCGATCTCGGTAAAAGGTTTTATCTCTATCATTCCATAACGAGGTGAAAAAGTAGAGTAATTAATTTATCACTTTTATTAAGTAATAAATCACATTTTCGATATTTTTTACAGCTTCTTACTTTTTAATTAAAAAAAGTATCGTTTCTTTGTTAAAGTTTGTTTTGTCTGCTTTAAAACGAGCTACAAATCATAAAATTACTGACAAGTGAGTATTTTTTCTCATATGAATGAAAATATTGTGCAATACAAAAATTAGATTTTTTTTTTTACACCGAAGGGATAAAATAAAGGTGTAATATTACGGACGGGCGCTGTCGTTGAGAACGCGCGAGCACATCGGCTATCATCAATTAGTGAAAATGTCATGAACCTAGCGCGTGCGGGCAGAATGACCTGCAGAGTTCAGACGTGATTTTAATATAATCACGCATGGATTTTCATGTGCTTCACTATCATTTTCACTAGTGTCACCGAACATTATGGGATCTTCGATTTGATCCTCAAAATCTCTATATCAGTAATCAAGTCACGAGATTTTGGGGAGTTCATGGCAGGTTACTAAACAGGTGCGTCAGAGGTTCAGGAGACCCTGACTCGTGCATACACAGCCTGCCACGATACGACTGACTGGAAAGTGCCAACAAGCCGGCTACCACGACACCCGCCGTCACCACCAAGAAGAGGAGGGAGGAAGAACGCTATGAAACGAACTTTTCGAGCTGCAACCCGCTGTAGTCCAAGTGAATAAAAACGACTACTATTTTTCTTCCTTATATTTCGTGTTTGAGTGTTTCTTTTTCTGCGGACTCCTTTCTTTTAGTCACAACATTTTTGTCCTATGTTACAAAGGAACATATTTAGTCCTAACTTTATTAATTAGTCTTTAGATGGTTTGGTTTCTTTGTTTAATGGCATATCAACTCTTTTTAGGTTATTTAATGCCAAAGCCATTCTCTTAGAAGAACAGTAGTGGTACTATTTAACCCATAGCTGGGAGGATTAGGGGGTTCATACCTTTCCCAAGGGTATTTGCCCGAAAGTGAACGTAATAGCGCGACTGGAGTACGAACTCGCGTACTGCGATTCCGCAGTCCATCGCTTTAACCATTACACCACGAGGACACCCCCTTAGTCTTTAGAGTTATTGGTAAAAGAAAATGAATAGTTAAGAAAAAATTGATTGTAAACGTTGATAAAAAAAATCTATCGGATCGTGTGAATTGATTTAAATCATTAAGGTAGTGATGTTAAGTTTTTAATCTTTGTCAGGGCGCCCAGTGGGAATGGAACTCACAAGAGATAGTAAGCTAACGGAGCTCACTTATAATCGTAACACGCACGGTATCCTATAAAAACAAAAACAAAAACAAAAAAATAAAGAATTGGTAGTGTCACAGTTTTAGGGCAACCTGTGAGAATCAAACTCACTACTGGCATCATTTTTTCCTATTTTACAACAGAATTGTATTGCATATCGTTCTTCTAAAATGTCCTCACGTCTAGATTGCATTTTTGAAATTCACCGGCTGTGATAATCAGGTTTTAGTAGGGTGTATTCCAATTCCTTCTGTAGCTGTTCTTTTAAACCTGAAATCATAAAAATTGGTCAGTTTTCTCATAAGATGTATAGCAATAACATCCTGAATTGTCAACAGTCTACGGCAATTTTAAATTTCTGTACAAAAAAAATCTGGAAACTTATCGAATTCACCACATATATATATATATATATATATATATATACGTATGTATGTATGTTTATCTACCCCGCTACGCGAGCAGGATGTGACACAAGGTCTATTTTTAAGCGGTGTTTAACAGCTTCGAATTAAGAGTTTTCCTTCTCCTGAACCACATGCCATACCAGTGCTGAAAAGCTTAGTCTGCTCTCTATTTACTGTTAGCTGGAGAGAGTATAGTCGGATTCATGCCTTTCCTAAGGATATTAGCGCTGAGTTAATGCAAACAGTCGAGCGTGGGATTTGAACTTGGACCACCGTGTCCATTTGAACTTGGACCACCGTGTCCATTTGAACTTGAACGTGTCCATTTCCCTAGGGTGGTATCCTCATCGTATAAATCTTTATTGTATTTACAACTTTCCAGTAAATACAAGGGAGCCCAGCAATGATGGGTCAATTCATTGATGCAAAATTTTAATAAACTAACTCGATGATGACGTCAAAACACTGAACGCAGAAGTGGACCAGAAATTCATGAGTGAAGTAATGAATCGTAAATGCAATGTTTTTAGATACAGCTGTGTAGGTGGCGTAATGGTTATTGTTATTCGTCACCCAGTGAGAAGCAAACTCGCTAACTATTAAACTACATTTGAAATCCTCTGAAATGAATATTATACGGCTTTTACCGTTACAATCTTTTCTGAGCAGCACTTATTGTTAGTCGGTGTACTAGAACTAACAAGGAGACTAATTCGAAGGAAACAGTAGAAGCTAAGGTTTAGAATAAGTAATTTTTCATGGCCGACTTCTCAGGGATTTTGTACAGCACCTCGTACATATAGTATTGATCATGAGAATATACATCCAATCGAATCTTAATGAAAATTAATTTTCCTTCAAACCAAAGATACCAACATTTTATTATTTCCTGTAAAAAATATACAACCAAAACGGATATTATTTATAACTAAAGTCTTTAGCATTGAAAATCTACAGCCCCAAAATTTGGATATGTGGCAATTCAAAAAATTGTACAGCTCTTATTTAGGTTATAGAGAAATTGTGTTTAACGTAACAGTTATAGGCGTAGAAAGGAGGATCGGTGATTTGAATTCAAATCATGGACAAGTCTGCTTGCATTTCACTTCGTGCTAATAGCTTTGAAAAAGGCATGAATCAATCTCTTATTGCTAAATAGTAGGTCAGACTATGCTCTTTAGCCTTGGTTAGGCAATCACTCAATGAGAGGAAAAGCCTTGAATTCAAAACAGCTTTACTTCACTTAGAAATGAACTTGTGGCATACCATGTAAGTACCAGAGGAGTCGGATATATATATATATATATATATATATATATATATATATATATATATAAGAAATTTGCAATTTTACTTTTTGGTTAAAGAATTTCGCTGGTGTTGAATTTGGTAATAAATAACATGTAATGATATCTGTTTTGATTGTATAAATTTCTTCTAGAAATAATAAAATCTTGTAATCTTTTGTGAGGAAAAACTGAATTACATATATATATATATATATATATATATATGTGTGTGTGTGTGTGTGTGTGTATATATATATATATATATATATATATATATGTATATTAGATTTGGACGAACATTTTGCTGCGTTCTTCTTCAAACTAGAGACTGACACAAACGCTATCTTCATTTTTTAAGCCAAAAGATGATTTATGAGCTAAAAATAAATAAATAAAAACGAATTGGTAGTACAATATAATTGTTTGGTGCTGATAAAAACCTCAGGTTGAATTTTGTTAGATAAGGCATCAGTTCACCATTCTAATTCTGGAATATTCTGAGACTGTGATTAATATATAATGATTACTTATAATTTTATTGTTATATTTACCTCGATCGCCCTTGGTGTAATAGTTATTGCCATTAGAAATGGACATGATAACCTGAGTTCAAATCCTCGACGAGGTGGTTTGTATAGAATACTACGCTAAAAGATATGAATCCAACTATTCTCCTTCCAGTTATGGGTAAATAGTAGGGCAAATTGTGCTCTTTAACCCTGTTATGGCACGCTTCCTAAGAGTTGGGAAACTCTGAATTCGAACTTGGAAAACTTCGGTTAAAAATTTAGCTTTGTGTTGCAAACTACTTTTCGCGGAGTGAATGGGTAAATACATACATTTTACTTTGTCATATTAATCCAACCCTGTTGGTTACAGCTATGGAATATGTCGGCTGCCCCTCTGCACAGAGGTAAGACCCCAAAGTGTCCATGGTAAGACGCTAAACGGAATCTAATGGCAAGGCTCCATGTCTGGAGCCTTGGGCAATGGGGAGTACACTTTCATTGCTTTTACTGTCAGGTCTATTTTGACCCATATTGTTAGTACCTTTAAGATGGTTGGTTGATTGGATTTTATGACATATCAACTTTTGTAAGTTATTTAACGCCAAATCCATTTTTATATAAATAATCAGTTCTACTTCAAACAATTCAGTTTAGCCTGAGTACACAATTTAATTGTCAAAAACATTTCTATTTCAAACTATTCAGTTTATTCAAACAGTTCTAATTTAGCTAACTCACTTTAGCGTAAGTACAGATTTTGTTTACACAGTACAATGTCAAAACAGTTCTATATATAACAATTCAGTTTAGTGTAATTACAGTTTCAATGTCAAAAACGGTTCAATTTCAAACAATTCAGTTTAGTATAAGCACACAGTTTAAATGTAAGTACAGTTTAATTGTCAAAATCATTTCTATTTCAAACTATTCAGTTTAGTCAAGCAGTTCTAATTCAGCTAATTCAGTTTAGCATAAGTACAGATTTTGTTAATACACACTTAAATGTCAAAACAGTTTTATGCTAAACAATTCAGTTTAGTGTACAGTTTCAATGTCAAAAAACAGTTCTCTTTCAAATAATCTAATTTAGCATAAGCATGCAGTTTAAATGTAAGTACGGTTTCAGTTTAGCATAAGCACACAGTTTAAATGTAAGTACTGTTTAATAGTCAAAAACATTTCTATTTCAAGCTATTCAGTTTAGTCAAACAGTTCAATTTAGCATTAGTCACGCCGGGCCAGAGTGGACCTGGGAGTAATGGCAATGTAGGTGTGCTCGGTATACCCTAAAGCCCCAGCATTACTGGAACCTCACCATCAGATTGTTTAGTGTCATATCTAGGACACTCATTGGGGAGAGTCTTACCCCTCTGCAGAGATGCAGTCAGTGTATTGTACAGCCCCAGCCGACTGGGCAAGTACCTTTTCGAGTCCATCTACGAGTCAAGTAAAAGTGTTTGATTTTTTACTATACTTGAAACCATTTAACTTCGTACAAACGAATGAGTAATATTTATTTTAATTATTAGTGTTTGATAGAAATTCCTTACTGTACTTGAAACTCCTTACTATACTTGAGAGCATTTAACAGCAAACAAATGAATAATGGTGAATAGAATTATTAGTGTCGGATAGAAATACTTGAAACCATTCAGTGTCCTTGACATAACATTAAGGTGCATTGGATGGTAAGGCTCCATTCCCGGAGTTTGGGTAACATTACTCTCAGGTCAACTCTGAACACGATTTATATATATATATGTGTATGTGTGTGTGTGTGTATTAGATTTGGACGAACATTTTGCTGCGTTCTTCTTCACACTAGAGACTGACACAAACGCTATCTTCATTTTTAAGCCAAAAAGATGATTTATGAGATAAAAATAAATAAATAAAAACGAATTGGTAGTACAATATAATTGTTTGGTACTGATAAAACATTACTCTCAGGTCCACTCTGAACACGATTTGGCAGTATCCGTTAGGGTAAAATAAAACTGTTCGATCATTTATTAAAGATTATTATTCTAACTATTTGAGAGTTTTTCACACCAACGTTAGCTGATGGGCTTTCACGGGAGTTTGAGTGACAGCAAGTCTCCAGGACACTCATTGGTATTCTGGTCGATATTGCTTTAGTATGGATGGTCTCTATTCGTCCTCTTATTTCCAAGTCCTCCAGTCACTGATTTTTGGTGATTGAACCAAGTGCACCAATTTCCATTGGTATCACAATCACGTTCATGTTCCATAGTTTTTTTTTCAGTTCTCTAGCTAGGTCTAGGTACTTATTTCTCTTTTTGCTTTCTTTCAGTTTTACCTTGTGGTCAACCGGAACGGCAAAGTCAACTATTCGACACATTCTCTTTTTTAAAGTTTGGTCGTCTGGCTTAGATTAAACGATCCGTTTGTATCTCAAAATCCTATAGAATTTTGTGTGTCTCATTTTCCAGGACAGATTCCAGGTTGTGCATTTACCATTTATTCGTATGGTCAAATTTAAACTTAATGACAATTACTAGAGGATCACTAGTTGTGCCTACTCTTATGCTTTTTTGCGTTTATTATTTGATTAATCGTTTCATCTCTATTATCATAATCTATATCTGCTATTTTATTGTGTCTTTTCTTTCTTGCTTTGACCTGGTCATTATGGCGTTGTTTTATTTGCTATCCGGAGAGATTCAGTTTCTCTTAAGGTTTCTTTTTCTTGGCCATGTATAAGTTTTCTCGTGTGAGATTTCACTTGTTTGTAGCTTGAAATAGTCATGCTTTTTTTTCTCATTTTTGTTTTCTGATTATTTTTGTTTCGTCGATGCTTGTGTTGCCAGTATGGTTTCTGTTTGCTGTAATCAGTCTTTCTCTGCGCCTTTTTTATGTAGTTGTTGAAGTCGTTGTATCGATGCATCGACGTTATCTTGAATACTGGCAAGTCTTCTTCCTCCTTTTCTTGACACAAACAGCCTGTCTATGTCATCTCTGGGATGTAAGGCCTTAAGCATCGTCATGAGTTTTCTTGTTCTCGGGTCCATTTGCTGAAATTCTCTCGTCCACTTTAAGAATGGTCCCAAGTATCGTAGAAGGAGGACAGCCCAGGTGTTTATCCCTTTGATGAAATTTCTGCTATATAGTTTGATTTCCGGTAGTTTACTCGTTTTACCGAGATGCTAATTTTTGATCTTTCCTTTTATATTCACTTTGATGGCGTACATTTCTAATATCACCAAGAATTTGCAGTTTCCTTTTCTTCAAATATTCTGATTTTGTCTTGGCATGCTAGTTCTATTCCTTCCGTCACGTCTTGTTTCCTGTTTCTCATTATCAACATGGTGTATTTTTCGATGCCAAATTCCATCCCTATATCCTGACTGTACATTCTCACTGCTTGTATAAGGTTTTCCAATCTTTTTTTCATTTTTAGTAAACAGTTTGATATCATCCATCTTGTGATTTATGAAGTTTGTATACGCCTGTGCATTTCCCAAGTGTGTGATTGAGTGGCATTATCGCGATCACAAATAGTAATGGTGATAACGCATCTCCCTGGAAGATAACTCTCTGGTTTTCACCTCAGCTAAGCTTTTTCCTCCCGCTGTCAATTCCCCTCAACAGTTTTCCATGGTTTTCTCGATAAACTTTATGACTTCGTCGGATATCTTGTACATTTTAAAAATGTGTTTTCCAGCTTTGCGGGGCCATATCGCATGCTTTTTTGTAATCATTTCCCGCCGTAGCAACATTTTACGTCTCGTATAGCTATCTTTGAGGATGTGTTGATCAACGTGTAGCAGATTTCCTGTTCCTCTTGTTCCTTCACGGCTTATTATTATTGTTTGTTTGTTTTGGTTTATGACATATCAACCCTTGTAGGTTATTTAATGCCAAATCCATCTTTATACAAATAAACAGTTCTATTTCAAACAATATAGTTTAGCATAAGTACACAGTTTAAGTGTAAAAAAAATCTATTTTAAGCTATTCAGTTTAGTCAAACAATTCTAATTCAAACAAGTTTGTTTAGTGTAAGTATAGTTTTGGTTTACACAGTTAAATGTCAAAACAGTTCTATTTCAAAAAACTTAGTGTAGCGTAAGTAAAGTTTCAATGTCAAAAACGGCTCTATCTCAAACAATTCAGTTTAGTATAAATACGGACTTTGAATCTCAAAACAGTTCTATTTTAAACAACTCAGTTTAGTATAAGTATACAGTTTAGTTCTATTTGACCTACAGATAGGACCCTATCTGGTCCTACCACTCTTTGTCTAAGAGAACCTGGGAGCGATGGAGAGGTACACCGCATTCCCTAAAGCTCCAGCATTACTGGAACCTCACCATCAGATTGTTTAGTGTCATATCCAAGACACTTGTCGGTGGGGGGGTCTTACCCCTCTGCAGAGATGCCGACTGGGCAAATTATTATAATTAGTTATTCGAAACCATACAATTGTATGCAAATTATTTCTATTGAATTGTTATCCTTGATAAATAGGATTACTTAGGTTGAATAACAATATACTTCAAACCATTTAACTATGTGCAAAAAAATGATTAATATTAAACAGAATAATTAGAGTTAAATAGAAATTCATGAAAACAGTTACCTATGTGAAAGTAGAATGATTAGTATTAGATGACAATACATGAAACCATTTAACTGTGTGCAAACAAATGAGTTTTGATTCGTTTTGAAATTATGTTACCCGCAAACTATTCGCTTTGAAATGTATATATATAGTTAAGTATATACGCGGTGCATAAAATAAGATTCCAGACTTTTTTCGTATGGGCACTTTTATTGATAGTACACACATGAAACTCAAGTCCCCTTCAAAATAATATCCCTCGGCTGCAATGCACTTGTTGTACCGTTCCAACAACTTCTGGGACGCTCCATGGAAGTCCTCTTGTGTGAGTGTGTCAATGACCTTCGTCACAGCCTCTTTCATCTCCTCAATTGTCGCATAACGACAGCCTGTGAGCTTTGGGAATAGGAAAAAGTCACAGGGAGCAACGTCTGGACAATAGAGAGGGTGAGGAACTGTCTTGGTGCCCATCTTTCTCAAATAGTCTGTGACATGGACGGAGTTGTGGACTGGTGCATTGTCCTGGTGGAAATGCTACTGAGCCGATTTGAAGAGTGCCGGCCTCTTCCCAAGGAATCTCTCGCTAAACTCCCTTAAAACCTCAACATAGTAACCCTAACCATTTGGCCAATCAACTCTGGTCTATTGACTTCCTTACTCCTCCTACACCTCTCATCATCCCTCACAGACTCCCTGCCTTCCTTGAATCTCTTATGCTACTCAAAAACTGATGCTCGATTCATGCAAGATGGTCGAAAAGCAGTCTGAAGCATTTCATACGTTTTTGTGGCATCATTTTTTCCAAGTTTAAAACAATTTTATTGCATATCATTCTTCTAAAGTGTCCTCACGTCCAGATTGCATTTTTGAAATTCACCAGCTGTGACAATCAGGCTTTAGTAGGGTTTATTCCAATTGCTGCTGTAGCTGTTCATTATAACCTGAAATCATAAAAATTGGTCAGTCATCTCATAAGATGTATCGCATTAAAATAGTGAATTTTCAAGAATCTACGACAATTTTAAATGCCCATACGAAAAAAGTCTGGAAACTTATCGTATGGCCCTCGTATATTGAGAAATTGGTATTAAATAACCCACAATGGTTGATATTTCATAAAACATTCAATTTTATATCTCATGATTAACGCTATCTAAATTTGTAATTGCCTTTTCAGTCAAAGCATAAGGTCACTAGTCATGCTATAATAGTTAGCAAAGTAGTCTTACAACTGATTTTTAAAGTTTTACTCTCACTATGTACGTTGCACTCTCAAGTCTGTGTCAAATCTAAGCAATGTGTATGTGATGGTTAGCAGAATCGTCTGTTGGACGAGTTACTATTGATTAATGCGTTCGATCTTCACATTGGTGGCCTTGCGCCAAATTTAAACCCCGGTTATATCTTAATGTCACCTCGTCATTGATATGTTGTCAGTAAGTTTGTCTCGAAGATCAATAACTCCTATTTAACGGCATATCAAAACATTATGGGTTATTTAATGCCAAAATTTCATTCATCCATGAATGTGTGGTTATGATCCTAAATACATTTTGAACATGCTATCATTTTAAATCAATTTTAGAAACCTGTCTTCATTAATATTTATTCGAACATAATTATACGGTTTCAAGTATTCTTATTCAATTCTACTAACTTTCAGATATATCTGTTTAACTCACGGATGGAAAAAAAATACTCCTTTATAGAGTTTTTGATCCATATTTGTTTTTGTTTGGTTTCTTTGTTTAATGGCATATCACCGTTTGTAGCTTGTCCAATGGCATAATTGTTAAAGTGCTTCACAATGACATTGAGGTAAACGATTTCGAACTCCAGTTGCACAATTGCATTCACTTTTGGTCTAATGATTTTGGAAAAGGTCGGAAACCACTCGCCCATTCAGCTATGGTTTAAATATTATCTCTGCTGTTGTTCTTCAAGGAGGGTTTTGGCATTAAATAAACCATGAAGTTTGATATGCCATTGAACAAAGAAATCAAACCAAAATAAATACCGAAATCAGAGTGGAACCGGTAGTAATAGCAATGAAGAGGTGACTCCACACTTTCCTGATACAGTTTAGTGTCATACCTGGAACATCTCTTTTTATAATATAATTAGGGATCCCAGGGTTCAATCCCAGGTCGATTCATACCAAAGATTTTTAAAATGGTACTTGATATGTCCTTGCTTAACACTCGGCAATATAAGGTACGTATCAAGAGTAAAGGGGAGCAATTAAGGAAAGGAGTAGCGCCCTCCCCTACACCTCGGTGTAGTAGCTATTGAAAAGTGAGCCTTCTGGTCACCCTCGACTACGGTCGCCAATTACTTTAACTAATTTAAATGTATCAGTAGCAAATCGGCAATGAGTTTTGATTGACTGGAAGAAACTTAAACGGAAAAGCGGTTAGGAGAGTGGACGTGGGATAGAAAACAGGAAAAGAGGGATCAGTTGTGCAAGAGACGAGTTGATGTTAAGACTGCCTTTGAACACAGGCCACAAAGACATAAAGACGACTGAAAATTGAGACGGAAACAACTATCAAGCACGTGTGAGAACTATAACAGAAAACTAGAAAAGTCATTCAAGGTCTGCGTCTGCTCTCTCTCTCTCTCTCTCTTTCTTTCTCTATCTCTCTCTCTCTCTCTCTCTTCTCACGGCGTTGCATTTCTTACTGCCTAGTTAAAACAGTCGAATATTTGTTCACACTCTGTTTCTCTCTCCTCGATGACTACTAAACGGTTTCGTAGCGAATAAACGTTTGTATTCGCGAAGGAAGACGGTGTTTGGTGTGTTCGTCACTTTTTCTTTTGATCATGCTGATGGTTACCAAGAGGTCTGACTGACAGTTAAGACGCAGCGTTTCAGTCAGAGACCCGTTAGAACCGTGGTGGTAGAAATGTCGGTGTGGTGTAGTCATTGTATAAACATCCATTTGAGAACCGTACTGCTACATTTTTAGGGCTGGGTAGGTTTTACCCCACTGCAGGAGATATAGTCAACGTATTATAAGCCCCACCGACTGAGCATTTACCAATTCTGATGACAAGAAGAGGTAACTCTCGTTTTAACATAATGTAGTACAATTCTTACAAGAAGAAATTTTGTGTTAAACTTCGAACCAATGCAGCAAAAACATTGGATAAGTTTAGCAAGTTCACTTTTCTTTTGTAAACAGCCTGTATAATTATTGAGGTTTGTGCTACGCTTCCCTGGGGGATAGATTTACAAGAGAAGCAATTTGCCTTTTTATTGTATTATTTGGAGTTAAAAAGTTCAAGCAAACTGAGCCATTACAGCTGAAGGATAATTTGATTCTATTCTTATCTTACAATCCATGAATCTATCAATAAGTCTATTGGGCTGGAAAGTACCTACGTCATTTGATGAAAATAAGCAGTGTCTAAAGCGTAACTCTTGGTATGAAATTACAATACTTGTCTTAACTAATATTCAGGTAGAGATATATTTCGTATTGCATTCTTTCAAGAAAGTGGACATACGAAGTTGCTCTTTGAGATCAATTAGACTGACTTTTTTAAAAACTCACGTAGGTAGCTCTGACTTTGAGCATACGTGAAAATGTTTTTAAATCTCAAACGAAAAGAAATATTAATTTTACTTAAATAATTACTGTAAATTGCAGCGTATGAAAAGAAATGAGCTAAAATCCAATTATTTAACACAGAGTGGTCAATCAAAGGTAAAATTTTGAATTTTAGCCCAATCGTTTAAGTAGACTCCAAATTTTCTTGATTTTTTCTGGCTTCCAAGGTCTATTTAAACGTTGCAATTTACGGTGTTAATATTGAATCAAACCATAATAGTTTTATGTTTGTTTGTTTGTTGGCATATCAACCTTTGTAGGTTATTTAACGCCAAATCCATTTTTATGTAAATAATCTGTTCTATTGAAAACAGTTCAGTTTAGCATAAGTACACAGTTTAATTGTCAAAAACATTTCCATTTCTAACTATTCAAGCAGTTATATATAATAATTCAGTTAAGTGTAAATAGCGTTTTAATGTCGAAAAACAGTTCTATTTGAAATAATTCAGTTAAGCATAAGCACGAAGTTTAAGTGTAAGTACGGTTTAATTGTCAAAAACGTTTCTATTTCAAGCTATTCAGTTTACTCAATTCATTTTAGCATAAGTATGCTGTTAGTTCTATTTAACCCATAGATAGGGCCCTATCAGGTGCTACCACTCCGGGCCAGAGTGGACCTGGGAGCGATGGCAATGAAGGGGTACTCCGCATTCCCCAAAGCTCCAGCACTGCTGGAACCTCACCATCAGATTGTTTAGCGTGATATCCAGGACACTCGTTAGGGGGGGTCTTACCCCTCTGCAGAGAAGCAGTCGGTGTATTCTACAGCCCCAGCCGACTGGGCAAATAATAGTTTTATAGATAGCCTTTCAAGGTTGACAAGTAAAAGAATAGCTGAGCGAGAATTAACAACCCGAAAATATATCCGTCCCCATTAAAAAACAAAATTATTTAAATCGATAAATCGCTTAAGTTGGTAGATTGAATGTTACATTTCAACGTGTGAATCCGTCAGGAGTTATTTTATGCCGAGGGAATAACATACATTGTACATTTATTTATCTAATATTAAGATTAATATATTTCATTATTTAGAATACTCGAACTATTGACCGCATCTTTATTGTTATTCTCAAAACGTTTCGGCCGATATGTCTTTCGGCCTTGGTCGAGTGTTTCATATCGAACTCGGGAGCCTACAGAGAACCTTGAACTGAACCTTTTATTTGATCAACAGGGGTAGGTTGTTCTAATTCTGTTTCCATGACCGAGTACAAGTATTAAGCTATCGTAAGCGTTCTTTATTCTTACATGTGAGCGGGATTAAACCTGCAATCTCCTGATGGTTTCACTCGGACGCACTTTTCAATCAAACGCCTTTATCCACTGCGTCAGTTGTTCTTGCATTTATATTTCTTGTGCAATTTTTTTGCACACGATTATGTTTGCTTTGGTTTCGTTGCATTTTATGTCAAATCAACTACTGTAGGTTATTTAATGTCAATTTTTATATATATATATATATAAAATTAACCTAAATTGCGAGTCGAAAATCTTCTACTAGAGTCGAAGTTAGGCTTCCTGATGATCCGATAAGGTGAAACTTTAGTAGAAGATTTTCGACTCGCAATTTAGGTTAATTTTATAATTGGCTCCACGTGTGTTCAGCACTCTTGTAATTGTAGCATTGCAGGATTCGCGGAAGGTTTTTGGTTTTCTTTTGACCGCTGACTGCGTATCCCTTGATTTTTTTCAAGGGGTCGGACGAAGTTGACCTTTTCTTTCTTTTTGAACTATAATTTTTTTCTTTTTCCCCTGGGCAGTGATTCGAGATACTTTTATCTCTTGTTCTTGGCAGGTTTTTTAAAATTTTTTTCTGGTACCGTGAATACTGGTAGATATTAGATTAGTAAATATATATATATAATTTTAAACGAATTGTGTCTGGGCAATATTATTTTGAAAAGAGCCTGGGCTCATGAGTTTGAACGCAGTTTAATAGTTTCAAGAACTGGTATTTAACATTATTTATATTGAAGGCAGCACCCCACAAAGCAGCAGCTGTACGGCCACTTACCACCCATCAAAAAACTATCCAAGTTAGACGAACCAGACATGCGGGACACAGCTGGAGAAGTAGAGACGGACTCATAAGTGACGTACTCCTGTGGACCCCTTCACATGAACGAGGAAAGACAGGACGACCAGCTAGGACCTACATACAACAACTCTGTACCGATACAGGATGTAGCCTTGAAAATCTACCCTAAGCGATGAATGATAGAGAAGGATAGCGGGAGCGGGTCAGGGAGATCAGTGCTGATGGTGCGACACGATGATGATGATGATGATGATGATGAATTTCTTCCTATCTCAAACGAATAATTGTTGTAGAAGCAAGGATGAACTTATAAGCAACGTTCTTCTATGGAAAACTACTACGCTTGGACACACAGGTGTTGACTGACCGGCAAAATGTCACAATCATCACCTCTGCGTAGACACTGGCTACCGTCTAGAAGAATTACCGCGAGGGACAACTGATAGGAACGAATGAGAGAGAGAGAGAGAGAGGGGGGGGTGATGTTGAAGACAAATAAATTATACCATTTGATTTTTCGAGTTTGAATATTACAGTTAATTTTATTTCACCATTTAATTATTATGGCACTATAGTAATCAACTTTTACAGTACATAAATGCCTACCCCTGTTACATGGTTACATCCAACGATGAGGTTTAAATTCAGAATATCTGGGAAGTGTGAAGTAACCCTTCATTACCGTTACTCCCATGAATCGTCGTACCTGTGAGTGTCCCATCTATGAATCCAATTGATATAAAATGTCATAGATTTCCTGTGCTTTTCTTAAAAGTTTATTTTTTGCACACTTCAGATCGTGCAAAAAGACCCCAAAACTTTAAAGAAATAACTGCACAAAAAATGTCGATATGAACGAAGAACAAATGTGATTCCCTAACTTCTTGGCGTAAAATAATCCTAGACATGTTGATATACAATTAAAATCAATCAATCAATCAGTCAATCTGGTTTTGTTATCGGAAGAACCCATGTAAAAGGTATTGTCAGTTTGTTTATAGTTTGGGTTTGGTTTCTTTTTTTAATGGCATATTAAACTTCATAGGTTATTTAATGCCAAAGCCATCCTTGTTGAAGAACAGTCGTGGTACTATTTGACCCATAGATGGAAGGATAAGGGGTTCAAAACTTTCCTTATTGTATTCGTCGAAAAGTGAGCGTGACTAGAATTCGAACTCGGTTACTACGAAATCTCAGTCCAGCACATTAACCACTACTTCAGTTTATCTTTAGATTTTGGGAAAATAACTTAGAGTGTGTGTGTGTGTGTGTGTGTTCCGCTCCCGATCATGAAAAGTGTTGTCATTTCCTAAATTTAGTCCAGAAGTATGGTGCACACAGTGTGAATCTTACTCATTAACAGTGATCTGCTAGCCAAGTATTACATTATGCTAGGTGTCGCGGTCATGAAAAGCGTTGACAATGGAGTGTTCTTTGAGAAACACGGTTCATCGATCGGCTCTTAAGTATTCGACTTGGGGCGAACAATGATGAAGTCTGTTTTCTCTGCTGACGATTACCCTTTCCAGTGATTCTATCGTCGACTTCGTGACATGGACAATTGAGGATGTCGTCGACAAAAAAGATGAAAATGTCAAAGATTTCCTGTGCATTATTTGGGAACAACGGTCGGACACGAATTAAGACCCCGAGAGAGAAGGTGTGTAAGTACGTGCGAGCGTGTGTGTGTATGTGTGTGTGTGTGTGTGTGTGTGTGAGAGAGAGAGAGAGAGAGAGAGAGAGAGAGAGAGAAAGAGAGAGAGATAGAGAGTACAAACAGAGAAAGGTAGAAAGACTGAGAAAGACAAAGACTGAGATAGATAGATAGATAGATGGAGAGAGAGAGAAAGATAAAGAAAGAGAGAGAGGGAGAGGAAGTAGGAGGAGAGTGAAAGAGAAAGAGAGAATACAAATTGAGAAAGATGAAAAGACAGAGAAAAGAGCTATATATATATATATATATATATATATATGTACATGCCGGGAGAAATAGAGAGAGAGAGAAAGCAACTTACGAGAATGAGAGAGAAAGAAAAAAACAAAGAGATAGATAGATAGATAGATAGATAAGAAGAGAAAGAAAGAGAGAGAAATGTACATAGACAGTGAGAGAGACCGATAGGCCGGCAGATTGAGAGAGGGTGAAAGAAAAAAACGAAGAGAGACTGTGTCTATATGGAAATCTTAAGTATATCGGTAAGAGGCTGATAGAAAGCCTACCCCGTCATCCTTCACCAAATAAGCTTTTGCTATACTGTTCAGCTTGTCGGATTAGTGGGTAGGTGCATGATTCGAGGTCGGTGGGCCTCATGAGATGAAAGATATCGAGAGTTTACATGGAATTTACACAACAAGGCCTTGGTTTGGTTTGGTTTGGATTTTTGCTCATCAACCATTGTAGGTCATTTAATGCCAAATCCATTTTATACATATTAAATAGTTCTTTTTCAAACAATTCAGTTTAGCCGAAGTACACAGTTTAAATGTATAAAACGGTTTTATTTCAAACAATTCAGTTTGGCATAAGTACATTGATTACTTCTATTTAACCCCTATTAGGTACTGCAACTCCGGGCCAGAGTAGACCCGAGAGCAATGGCAAGGAAGGGGTACTTTGCATTTCCCAAAGCTCCAGCATTACTGGAACCTCACCATCAGATTGTTTAGCGTCATATCCAGGACACGTGTTGGGGAAGTCTTACCCCTCTGCTGAGATGCAGAAGACTAAGACTCCCCCTAACTCTACAGTCCCAGCCGACTGGGCCAACAAAGCCTTAACTAAATTTGGCATAATAATAGCCAAAAAAATTGGGTCATAAGAGCCAATACCTGATCAACGAAAAAAGATTATTTGGAGATTTGAGATGAAGAGACTTAGCTCATGAATTTTGGGTCATCTGGATGTACATAGAAAGACCCATAAACCCTTGTGAACCTGGGAGCACCACTGATGATGTGTGCTTACTAATCTGAAAGATGTGAATTATTTTTTGAGAATAAGAATAATTTATTAATTTTGCTGATTTTGCTTTCGTTTTAATTTTTGACATTATTTCTATTCTGCGTTTGATTCAACCCTTTTGAAGAGGCGTTGTCATTTCTGGTTGTATTTAGATGGTAAAGATACTTGCTTAATGCAGATAGCACATTACACTAATTAATTTCGATAATTTTTATTCTATTAATTCTTCTCCGTTTTGGCAGATCAACATTAGAGGACTTGTAAGAGGAATTCGTTTTCATTATGAAATCAATAGACGGAGAAATAATTAATAAACACTGACATTCTACATACACGTATTATTTGAAATGACAGCATTCAGTTTCGCTAATTTAATATGACTGCAGTCAAAAAAGTAACGTGGCATAAAATATACAACTGTACAACTGACTTGTCGGTGACGTTTAATACCAAGTTGGCGGATAGAAATTCTGTATATATATGATTTGGAAGCAAATAGTTTGTAGGCAACTTTATTTTTATCATATTTACCGACCCCTCCGCTCGGGCAGGATATGACACAAGGTCAATTTTTAAGCGGAGTTTAACAGGTTTGAATTCAGAGTTTTCCTTCTCCTAGACTTGCTGCCTCACCAAGGCTGAAGAATTCAGTCTGTCCTACTATTTACCCATAGCTGGAGGGAGAATAATTGGATTCATACCTTTCCCAAGTCTATTAGTGCTATGCGAAATGCAATCAGTCTCGTTCAAGATTTGAACTCGTGTCGCCGTGTCCATTTCCTATGACGATAACCATTGTACCACGGGTACCTCCAACTTTATCTTTATGAGTTGTAAGAGCTTGTTTATCTGCCCACAGTTAAAGTAATCCCATCGAACAATAGTTTTTCTTTTACATATTTATCATTTATTTGCACACAGTTAAATGGTTTCAAGAATAGTTATTTATCAATAGTAAATCTATTTATCAAGTATTCCTTTATGATATATTGTGTTTGTTTGGGTTTTATGGCATATCAATCTTTCTAGGTTAAAGCCAAATCCATTTTTATACATATAAACAGTTCTTTTTCAAACAATTCAGTTTAGCATTAATACACAGTTTAATTGTCAAAAATATGTCTATTTCAAGCTATTCAATTTAGTCAAATAGTTCCATTTCAAATAATTCAGTTTAGTATAAGTATAGTTTTTGTTAACACACAGTTTAATGTCAAAACATTTCTATTTGTAAGAATTCAATTTAGCATAAGTAAAACAGTTCTACTTCAAGTAATTCAGTTGAGCATAAATGCACAGTATAGTTCTATTTGACTCATAGATAGGACCCAGTCAGGTGCTACCACTCCAGGCCAAAGTGGACCTGGGAACGATGGCAATGAAGGGGTACTCCGAAATCCCCAAAGCTCCAGCATTACTTGAACCTCACCAGCAGTTTGTTTAATGTCATATACAGGACACATGTGTATTCTACAGCTCCAGCTGACCGAGAAATATATAATTTAATTAATTTGAACACTGCTGTATGGTTTTAAATAACTAATGCTAAAAATCAGTAAATGATTAAACAGTTTTATTTGACTCATCGATCGGACTCTTACGGGTGCGACCATTTTGGTCAGAGTGGACCTGAGAGTGATGGCAATGAAGGAATACTCGACATTTCCCAAAGCTCCTGGACAAGAGCTTCTCATTCAAATTAATTTTGCTGTCATACCTAGTCAGCGTATTCTACAACCCCAGCCAGGAAGTTGGGGATAGAAATTCCAAACTATGAGTATATATTCACTCAGCCTCATCGCCAAGAACAGAAAGCAACATTAGGTCATTTTTTAAGTGGAGTACAGTTGGTTTGAAAGCTGCGTATTTTCTTTGCCAAGACTGGTTGTCTTATGAAGGCTGAAGAACTGTTCGTTCAATCATTTACTCGTAACTAGTGAAGAAGACAAGGTTTATTCACTTACCAAAGGCCATTAGTCTGATGTAAACAGAATCCAGGATCTCAGGCTCCATTTCCTATGATGATAACCGTTATGGTAAGCATACCTGCGCTGTAAGCATTTCTATTTGCTTTATATATATATATATATATATATAATGAGTTGAGTATTCACCTATGGTCTGGGAGACCGGTTCAATCTCAGGCCGAGTCATACTAAGGACTCAAAAAATGGTACTTGATGTTTTCTTGCTGAACACACAGCATTATAAGGTAAGAATCAAAGATAAAGTGGAGCAATTCAGGGAATGGAGTGGCGATGAAAAGTGAGCCTTCCGGTCACCATGGACTAAGTTCACCAACTACTTTTATATAAAAGTTGGGCGACCAAAAGGCTGTCTTTTCAATAGCTACTATTCAGAGGTCTCGGGGAGAGGATAAATCTTTTTCCTGAATTGCTCCACTTACCCTTGATCCATATCTTATAATGCTAAGAGTTAAGCAAGGAGGCATCAAGTATCATTTTCTCAGTCTTTGGTATAACTCGACCACGGATTAAACCCAAGTTTCCCTGACCATTGACGAAAACTCTAACCATTATCCCAATATATATGTATATCTATAGACGTCCCACGTGATATTATTTTTAGTGTGATAAATAAAAACAAATCTTTTAGTGTGATAAATAAAATAAAATCTTTTAGCCTATCTATTCTTACGTTAAGCAATTTATTCCTTCGTTATAAACCGACCAATCATATTGATCTTATTCCTTTATTTACCGCTTTATATATATATATATATATATATACATATATACGAGGTGCATACGATAAGTTTACGGACCTTTTTTAGTATGGACATTTAAAATTGTCGTAGACTCTTGAGAATACAGTATGTTATTGCTATACATCTTATGAGATAACTGACCAATTTTTATAATTTCAGGTTTAAATGAAGAGCTACAGCAGCAATTGGAATACACCCTACTAAAGCCTGATTGTCACAGCTGATGAATTTCAAAAATGCAATCTGACACTTTAGAAGAACGATATGCAATAAAATTCCGTTTTAAACTTGGAAAAAAGGCCACAGAAACGTAGGGAATGCTTCAGACTGCTTTTTGACCATCTTGCATGAATCGAGCATCAGTTTTTGAGTGGCATAGGAGAATCAAGGAAGGCAGGGAGTCTGTGAGGGATGATGAGAGGCGTGGGAGGAGTAAGGAAGTCAATACACCAGAGTTGATTGGCCAAACGGTTAGGGTTAGGATTACTATGTTGAGGTTTTAAGGGAGTTCAGCAAGAGATTCATTGGGAAGACGCCAGCACATCAAATCGGGTCAGTGGCATTTCCACCAGTACAATGCACCAGTCCACAACTCCATCCTTGTCACAGACTATTTGACCAAGATGGGCATCAAGACAGTTCCTCAGCCTCCCAAAGTCCAGACCTTGCTCCCTGTGAATTATGTTTATTCCCTTAGCTCACAGGCTGTCGTTATGAGACAATTGAGTCGATGAAAGAGACTGTGACGCAGGTCATTGAAACGTTCACACAAGAGGACTTCCATGGAGCCTTCCAGAAGTTGTTGGAACGATACAACAAGTGCATTGCACCTGGAGGAGATTACTTCGAATGAGACTAGTTTCATGAGTGAACTATCAATAAAAGTGCCCATACGAAAAAAGTATGGAAACTTATCGTACACACCTTGTGTATATATATATATATATATAAAGAAAAAGTTTAAGATTTAGGTAATAATCGTGGAAGCTCCCTTGGTGCAGTGGTTAAAGTGTTCAACTGCAACATCCTACAAGTTCGAACTCCAGTCGTATTATTACGTTAATTTTCAAACTAATAATCCGAGGCAAAGCGAGTTTCCTTATCCCTATGGGTTCAGTTGTACCGTTACAGTTCATCTAGAAGAATAAATTTTAGATTAAATGACCCACGAATTTTGATGCGATTAAATGTGTGAAATACATAATCCAGTGGCATATATCCTCAGTGATGTATCGCAAAATGTGTTTAAGGGTTTCGGTCTTTCAACATCAGACCCCTTAACTTTGTTGACTTTGCTAGGGTTGATCGGACCCCGATGAGCATACCACAAACTTGCTTCGGCTATTGCCGTTTTGAAAAAAAAAACGCAGCAAAACCTGATTTATTAAATAGCAGTTGTCCATCATAACAACCAATCAAAGATAGATATTGATATAGCTGCTTGTATGTAAGTTGCGTAGTAATCGTTCCCAAATTCTTATATAAAGGTCAAACACGGGACTAATTCACGGTAACACCGACTGTGAAAGCTTCAAAAGAAAACTGCAAAAGAGGAGATAAATTTCGTCTTCCCATTGTTGCCTTTTTTCGCAACAGCAAAACGAAATCAATAGCGATGAATAAGGGGAAATATTTCCCATTGATATTAAAGGGTGCATGTAACTGCAGGACTAGTGTTCAATCTCAGTATCTAAGATGTCACAATCCAACATATTGACCGCTACCCCAGTTGGCCTACTGCACCTTTGCAGACAGGTTATACTCCCCACCAACCAGTCTCCTAATTATGATAGAACAATCTGATGATGAGGTTCCAGTAATGCTGAAGCTTTGGGGAATGCTGAGTACCACTTCATTGTCATCGCTCCAAGGTCCACTGTCTGATAGCACCTGACAGGGTCCTATCAATGAGTCAAATAGAACTAAACTGTGTACTTATGTTAAACTGAATTGCTTGAAATAGAACAGTTTTGACATTTAACTGTGTGTAAACAAAAACTTAACTGAGTCGTTTGAATTAGAATTGTTTTACTAAACGGAATAGCTTGAAACAGAAATGTTTTTAACAATTAAACTGTGTACTTATGCAGAACTGAATTGTTTGAAATAGAACAGTTTATTTCTACAAAAATGTATTCGGCTTTAAATAACCTACAAATGTTGATATGCCATAAAACCTAACCAACCAACTAACCAACCAATCTTTGCCCCACAGAGACTCCCCATATATGTATATACCTATAAACACACTTATGCACATATGAACTACATGGATACGATATAGATATTTGTTTTATCCATTAATTCTTTAAATATTTATATGTAATTACCTAACCCCTCCGCTAAAGGAGGATTATGACACAATGTCAATTTTTAAGCGGAGTTTAACTGGTTTGAATTCAGAGTTTTCCTTCTCCTAGACTGGTTGTTATACAATAGCTAGACAGGAAATAGTTGGATGCATACCTTTCTCAAGGGTATTAGCGGTATGTGAAAGGCAAACAGCTTGTTCAGGATTTGAACTTGGCTCTACGCGTCCATTTTCTATGATAGTAACCATTACACAACAAGCGCCTCCAATACGTATATGTGCAACCGTTTAAAGTTTACTTTGCCGATAATGGCTCCTCGTCGTTGAAGGGTTAGAGGCTTGGCTTGGCGTTTGAGTCAACCGGGTTTCGATCCCGGCTACGGGAAGCTAATATGTCAAGCCACACTGATGAGTTTTGATAGAGCGAAACAGATCTGTCAGTAGATGACTATAGAGATATATACTCTCCTGCCCTAGTGGGGTTGAGTTCTCTGGCGAATGAAGTAATCGTGTTGCCATTAGCGTTTATTGCAAGTCTCTTCATACATATGAATTGAGGTCTCGGCAGCCGTTAAACGGATGTATGTAAACAATAGTAATTGTGATTCATAACCGTTTGAAATTTACCTCGCAGCTTATAGCTCCTCGTGGCTGAATGGTTAGAGGCTTGGCATGGCGTCTGAGTCAACTAGGTTTCGATCCCGGCTACGGGAAGCTAATATGTCTAGCCACACTGATGAGTTCTGATAGAACGAAACAGATCTGTATGTGGATGAATATATATATATATGTGTGTGTGTGTGTGTGTCCGTGCATGCATGGATGATGAACTGCGATATGGGAGTAAGAGATGTCAAACTTCAGTAGCGTTATTGCAATCACTTTCTGACTAATGCCCTTTGGAAAGACAGGAACTTACGGATCACCCCAGCAATGAGTTAAAAGGTACCACTACCGTTCTTCTAAAAAGATGGCTTTGGCATTAAAAAACACACGAAAGTTCACATGCCATAAAACTGTTATTCGTGGCAATCCAGCGATGGTTCTGGCTGTCATAACTTGGATCGGTAGAGTGCATGAGTTGTACGGCAGCGCATCTCCGATCTCGCTCGTGTTACTTTCAGGTATGATAAAAGGCTCCTATCGCTCTTGGGATTTGTACACAACTGGCCAACAAGTAGATGGTCTTCAACAAAAAAAAAAAAAAAAAAAAGAAAACCGGTTTTCATTAAACGGAAATGGAATCATGACGTCTTTTCTTGGGCGACAATTTTATCGTTCCACCCTGTAAAAAACACACGAAAGTTGACATGCCATAAAACAAGGAAAACAAACTAGCAAAACCAAATAAACTTGTAATAATCTAAGATTATTCAGCTGATCGTAAATTCTGAGAAGCCAACATGAACTGAATGTTTTTACAAGCGCGAAATATGAACATTTACCATCAAGTGGTGGTTGGAAGAATGTTATTAGGGGACGTTTTAATGTAGTGACACTGCCGGCTTACAGATATACATATTTGCACACACACGCTCGTGCTATGCAAATATGAACACACAGCACATATATAGAGGAAATATAATCGGCGATCAACGCCAGTCATCAAACCAGTTCACCCGAAGATACCGTCACGCAGAAACTACCAATGTTCTAGTTCGACCACATCCAACAGTGACGACCACAGTCAACCCAACCATTAGATTTTCAATCAGAGTCGCCAACCAGAAAACTGAAATGACAGGTTAATCACTTTCTAGATCAACATTAGAGGCACACGGGATTTGATGATTTTCATCGTAGGAAATGGACACAATGACGCGAGTTCAAATCCAGATCGAGGCTATCAGCATTTTCACATAGTGCTATTACACTAGGGAAAAGTATGCATCAAACTATTTTCCCTCGAGATATGGGTAAATAGTGGGGCAAAATTGAGCTCTTTAACCTTCTTTTGGCAGCCAGTTTAGCAAAGGGAAAACTCTGAATTCAAACCTATTAAACTTCGCTTAAAAGCTGACCTTATGTCATATCCTTATCGTGACGGAAATGTTGAGTAAATACACACTTTCCAGATTAACCCTGTATATAATGAACAGAGTGAAATTGCTAGGAATGAATAATCAAGGCGCCAACTATAGAGCTAACATTCAGTTTTTATTGCTTGAAAATTTCCGTAGTAACTGTCAGAAAATTAGCTCACACTTCGCCTGACTTATATGCATCGACATTGCAAAATTTAATATTTTCTGCAGTAAGAAAATCGATAAACCATGTGAGACAGGCCTTAAACTGTCATTATCTGGCCGTCAAAGGCTTTCCTCTTACATATTATGTGTATAGAAATTTTATTGTGTATTTATGGTAGTCAGATAAATCGATAGG
>OY757915.1:84887317-84889817 GCA_963585895.1 Sepioteuthis lessoniana
GTTCTGTTACATAATAGGTTGGCGAAATCTATAATTTAACAGGTATAGTAGAATAGTTCAAAACAATGTCGAAAATGCTTGGTTCATCTGGTTTGATTGATGTAAGATGAACCTGAAGTCAATTTAAGAATATGGTTTTCATTGGTGAAAAGTTCCAGTGATTGGATAACCCTAGAAATTGGGAATAAGTTAGTCAAAAATCTCCGACTGGAGCGGTTGAGCTTTCTATTTCTCTTCACTGATTTACCATAGGCAGCAAAGGGTGGTCCAAAGAAAATGTCGTCAAAGTAATAGATAAATCATGTACCCTTGAACAGGTGGTCGCATTGTTATTCATCTTCCCAATAGAGAAGAACTTAGAATAACGAGACATGATGACGAAAGACAACGAACAAGAACAAAGATGGGAACAGGAAGCAACCGATAAGAAGACGTAGTGAAGAGAGTAAGTGCTACATATAACATACTTTGGAGGCGCTCGGTGTGTAATGGTTATCGGCGTAGAAAATGGATTCGGTGATCTAAGTTCAAAATCCTCGAGAAGGCTGTTTGCATTTCACATAGAGCTTAATTCCTTTGGGAAAAGTATAAATCTAATTAATCTCTCTCTAGTTATTGGTAAATATTTGGGCAGACTAGGCTCTTTAAAACAGGTCCATTGGTCTAACGGTTAGAGTGTTCGCCAATGGTCCGGGAGACCGGGGTTCAATCGCAGATCGAGTCATACCAAAGACTCAAAAATAGAATTTGATGCATCCGTGCTTAATACTCAGCATTTTAAGGTATGGATCAAGGGTAAAGTGGAACAATCTCGGGAAAGGAGTAGCGCACTTCCATACACCTTGCTGTAGTAGCTATTGAAAAGGGAGCCTTCGGGTCACCCTCGACTATGGTCGCAAACTTTACTTACTTACTAGGCTCTTTAATCTTGGTATGACAAGTTGTACGAAACCTCTTTAACCCTATTTAAAAATTGACCCTGAGTCACACACACACACACACACACACACACATATATATATATACCATGAATGGATATGCAAGACTTGTTCAATGATAGCTTTTGCATTAAATGACCTGTTCAAAAGCCATAAGAAACGAAACGAAATCATTTAAGACTGAATCTAACGTTTTTATAGATCAAAAAAGCATTGCGTGTTAAGTAGTTTCTGTGGTGATGGAAATTCTTGCTGCGTCCTTTGCAGTTGATGTAATATAGGCGCCCCGCTTCAAATTAGGCATATAGTTGAGTCTTCTGGGTTTATCAAAATTGATCTCTCTCCGTGGTGTTTGGTGCATTCGAATTGTGGCTTTTATGGAGATCCGAAGAATTTTGGTGGTGATGGAAAGATCATGGCTTCGTCTTCGAGGCGTTGAAAGACAAAAGCTATTTTCTACCTCACTGCACAATCAAATTAAGGTCAGCTGAGAGGCCATGTCAAGATGATTAAAGTTTCTTGAGGTGACACGATAAAGAGTTGCATCATCAACTGAGATTTTGACGAATGACCCCAGAATATGTTCAGGTAGGTCGCTGGTGAGAATAGGAAAAAGAGTGGGCCTTAGGGGTCACCTGCAATAATTTGTTGGACCTTAATAGACCGGCAATTACAAATTTCATGAAACTAGCAATAAGAAAGGACTTAATAGTAATGTAAACCCATCCAATTATACCGTCAATGGAGACATTGAGGAGAATCTCTTTGTGTTCCATACTCTGTCAAAAGCCTTGAATATATCCATAGCCAAGTTCGAAACACTAACCCGGTATTTCATTAATACGATCAATAAAGCAGTTTTGGCTCGCATAATTGATTTACCTGAATATGAAGAAGCACTTGGCGTAAAGTTTATCGTCTTAGGAAGTGGACTGAAATACTCGAGTTCAAATCCTGAATGAAGCAGTTTCCATTTCACGTGGTGCTAATACCCATCGGGAAGAGTATGAATCCAACAGTATTTTTTTTATGGAGGAGCTCGTGGTTTTATGGTTATAGTCATTAAAAATGAACTCGCCGACTCATGTTTATATGATAGACGAAGCTGTTTGTATTTCAAATAGTGCTAATACTCTTGGGAAAAGTATAATTCTAACTATTATCTCTCTAGTTATTAGTAAATAGTAGGACAGACTGGGCTTTTCTTTTCGACATGGCAATCAGTCTAGGAGAAGGAAAGCAATTCATACCTGTTAAACTCAGCTTAAAAATTGACTTCATGCCACATTCTGTTTGTGCGGAGGTGTTTATAAATACATAAATCAAACTATTCTCCCTCAAACTATTGGGAAATAGTCGGTCAGACTGTGCTCTTTAATTTAGGTATGGCAACCGGTATAGGAGAAGAAAAACTTCGTATTCAAACTTGTTAAAATCCACTAAGAAACTGTCCTCCTGTTTCATATTGCTCGAGTGGAAATGTCTGTAAATACATAAAATCTCATTGTTCTCCCTCAAGCTATGGATATATAGTAGGTCAGACTATACTCTTCAACTTAGGT
>OY757915.1:84894817-84927317 GCA_963585895.1 Sepioteuthis lessoniana
TCGTACTTTCAACCATCGTCGATCATTGTCAAGCATTTAAGTTGTCGTTGTGTTCAGTTGGAAATCTAGAAAATTGAGGTTTTATCCAGGAATGCAATGAATTTTTTAGTGAGCTTTTCTATTACATACTTTGGTCGGGCTTAAGCTGTAATTCCTGGTTTAATGTTTCAGAAACAGCCATTAAGAATCTTGTGACTGCGAATTCGCTTGAAGCCTTGGATTTTTGCATATGCGCAAAATGCACTTTACTCTTCCACACACTCTCCAAGTGCATCATCCTAACTAGTGGGAAAAAATGAATGAATATTTTTTGTGATATTAAATGAAACCTTCTAACATACACACACACACACTCGCACACACACACACACACACACACACACACACACATATATATATAGATATATATATATATGGAGAAATGGTAGATTTGATAAATCCGGCAAGATGTGAAAAAATAAATGGAAAAGTTGATAAACCAAAACGAAGACGATGGATTCAAAATAATATTTCGACTTTATTTCTTTGAATTTGTTGTCTGTGTTTCGGTTTGTCCATTTTTCACACACGCAAGCACATACACACACACACACACACACACACACACACAATCGCACACATATTATCAATGTAAAAGTAAAATAAATCACTCACTCACTCACTGGCTCTCTTTATCTTGTTCTCTTCCTCTCTCTTTCTCTCTCTCTCTCTCTCTCTCTCTCTCACACACACATACTCACTCAACGGCACTCTTTCTCTCTATCTCTCTCACACAAACACTCATTCACTCACTCACTCTCTTTCTCTCTCTCTCTCTTTCTCTCTCTCTCACATACATTTATTCGCTCTCTTTCGTTATTTCTCTCACAAACACACTTGCACACACACACACACACACCCACACACGCGCTCTCTTTCTTCCTTTCTCTCTCCTTCTCTCATATATAAACACTCACACACGCACACATACGCTCTCTTTCTCTCTCACTCTCATTCTCTCTTTCTCTCTCTCACACACACACACACACAAACTCACTTATTGACTCGCTCTCCTTCTCTCTCTCTCTCTCTCTCTCTCTGTCTCAACGCTCATTTGTTCTCTTTTTATCTTTCTGTCCCACTCACACACACAATCACTCACTCGTTTTCTCTCTCTCACCCGCACTCAGTCAGTCACTCAGTCACTCTCTTTCTCTCTCTTACACATACACACTCACTCGCTCACTCACTCGCGCACGCTCTCTTTCTCTCCATTAACACACACACACACACACACACACACACACACACACACACACACACACACACACACACACACACGTACCCACACTTGTGTGTGTGAAATGCACTTTGTTTCCACGCACTGTATGCATTTATCTTGTTGGAAAAATGAATTAAAAATCTTAGTGATATCAGTTTAATGCACACACACACACATATATATATATATATGATGCCTAAAATAACACTCGAAAAATACTGTCTTCATTTCTGAGATTGGTGACAACTTATCCATTGGCCAAATGAAAAATATTTGGCCCATGGATATGTTCTAACACCAAAACATTTCACATCGCTTTTCTAATAGCATATTAACTTCTTAAAAGAAAAATGAAAAATCTTAAAAAATATCTAAAAAAAAAAACTTTTACAAAACTTTTTCTCTTGACACTAACCCTTAAGGTGAGGCTTCCAGAAGATCAGAAGGCTGTAACACGTGGGGAAGTGGGACATCAGGCGTGGCTGACCACATATGGAGAGAGAAGGGAGATCACCGCCCTCTGTGGGACCAGGTTGAGATCATAGACAAGGAATACTCCCTCCAGCTATGGGTAAATAGTAGGACAGACTAGATTCTTCAGCCTTGGTTAGGCAACTAGTCTAGGAGAAGGAAAACTCTGAATTCAAACCTGTTAAACTCCGCTTAAAAACTGACCTTGTGTCATATCCTGCCCGAGAAGAGGGGTTGGTAAATAGTACCATTGGAAAATTCTTAAACTTAAAGAATCAGCACTTATTACTCTAAAGAATAGTTACTTGAATATGTAAAGATTAGTATTAGCTACTTAAAATTTTCTAACAGCGTACAAATTATTTGTATTTGATAGAAATACTTGAAACCATGCTACTGAATTTGATAGGAATAGTAAGTAAAGTTGGCGACCTTAGTCTAGGGTGACCCGAAGGCTCCTTTTTCGATAGCTACTACACCGAGGTGTAGGGGAGGACGCTACTCCTTTTCCTGGATTGCTCCACTTTACCCTTGATCCCTACCTTATATTGCCGAGTGTTAAGCAAGGAGGCATCAAGTACCATTTTTTGAGTTTTTGGTATGACTCAACCAGGGATTGAACTCAGGTCTCCCGGACTATTGGCGAACACTCTAACCATCATGCCAATGTCCGATTAGATAGGAATGTATCCAGAAAAATCGGGAGAAAACAAGAACAAAACAAATGTAAATACAAATGTACAATGAACGCGATTTCATAGCCTAGGCATAAAATTACCCTTGACGAGTTGACATGCCGTTAAAATCAACCCCAACAACAAATGTATAGTAACTGTCTTCATTCTTATATATCATTTGTTGGGTTCACTGGGTAAGGGTGAATGTATTTGTATAAATTCCGGCTCCGTTTTTTGGGGATGATTGTAAATTGAAACGCTACTTTGAAGGGGAAGTCCTAATTGCGTTGTGGCTAACGTGCTAGATTGCAACATCATAATTCGTGAGTTCGATCTCCATCGGGCTATCACGTTCACTTTTGGTCTAATGTCCTTGGGAAAGGTAAGGACCCCCTGATCCCAATTCAATAGGTTATATCTTCAATGGGGATGGCTTTGGCATTAAATTACCCACGTAGTTTGATGTGACTTTAAACAAAGAGAAACCGAATCAAATCTATTGTGAAAAAAAAAAAGAAAGTGTTGCCGCCAAGTGCGGGTACTCTGGCTTGTAATAACTATACTATAATCAATGTGGTATTAATATTTTTTATTTATTTAATTTAGTCAATACTGATCTTTTCATTCTTCGGCATTTTTCAAATGAACAGATCTGTTGGTAAGGTTATATCGAATCCTACAAAGTTTCTTTGTTTCATTGTTTGTTTGCTTGATAATTGTAACTGATTTTTCACTTTTTTTTTTGTTTATCTTTTTTTTCAATTGTATTCGAAGTTGTATTTTTTGATGTTGCAGTATATTTTTCATTCTTTGATCACATTGTATATGAATTGTATTTAGTTTTCTACTGTTTCTTTCTCCTGTGTACATTTATTCATCTATTGGTTCTTTTAAGATCTATACTTTTACTATTACATTTATTTCTAATTTTTTTCTAACAATATATCTGCCGTGGGCGTATTTATTTAGTTGTAGGTTGTTTGTTTTGTCTTCAATTTTTCCTATTACAGTTTGTTTAAAATTATAATTATTATTATTATTTACTCCTTCAGAGTTTTTCACATCAATTTTAGCTGATAGTCTTTCACTGGAGTTTGAGTGACAGCAAGTTTTCTTAAGTCTCCAGGACTCTTCTCAGTATTCTGACCGTTCTCCATAATGCAGTAGTTTGGATGGTCTCCACTCGTCTCCCAACTTCCAAGTCCGCCAGTCCCTTTGATAATCCTTTATTTACAGTTCCAAAAGCACCAATGACGATTGGTATAATTTTCACCTTCATGTTCAATAGTTTTTTCTATTAGCCAGCAAGGTCGAGGTACTTACTTTTCTTTTCACAATCTCTCATTTTTATTCTGTGGTCAGCCGAGAAAGCAAAGTCAACAATTTTGCAAATTCTCTTTTTTTTTTTGTAGGTTACTATGAGGTCTGGTCTTCTGGCCGCGATTAGGTGATCCGTTTGTATGTCAATCCCATATGAGTGTGTGTCATTTTCATATATATGTATGTCATTTTCTTAGAGAGATCCTGGTTTGTGCATATACCATTTGTTCGTATTGTCAAATTTCAATTTCTTGCACATCTCTGAATGGATCCCCTTGTCCACCCAGTCGTGTCTAGTCTCTATACTCCTTCTGTGCTAATTTGCTGCATTCGCTTATTATGTGATTGAAGGTTTTCATCTCTATCACCACATAACCTACATTTGCTATTTTTTATATGATTGATTCTTATGGCTTTGTTTTGTGCTGTTATTAGGAGAGATTCTGTTTCTCTGAAAGTTTCCTTTTCTTAGCTACGTCCACGTTTTCTCGTGTGAGGTGCTGTTTATTAGTCGTTTAAAACGCCCATAGAGTTGTTTTTCTTTCCATTTTTCTTTCCAAGCTATTGTCATTGAGTTGTCTATCGTGTTATCGTTTTCGTTTCTGATGGCTGTAATCTGTCCTCCTTCGTGTTTTTCTATGTAGCCTTCGAGTTGTTGTATCGATGCATCAATGCTGTCTTCAATGCCGGCAAGTCTTCTTCCTCCTTCCTTTCTTGAAACATACAGTCTGTCAAGTTCGTCTCTAGGATTTGATGCCTTATGCATGGTCATTAGTTTTCTTGTTCTTTGAACCATTTGCTTAAGTTCTTCTCTGGTCCACTTCAAAAAGGCTCCTGAATATCTAACGAGTGGTACAGCCCAGGTATTTATTCCTTTGATAAGGTGTCTGCTACATAGTTTTGTCTCGAGTAGATTTCTAGTTCTCCTGAGATATTCTTTCTTAATTTTTTCTTTCATCTCCACTTGTTTGATGGTTTCAGCCTCTAAGATGCCTAAGTATTTGTACGTTTCCTTTTCTCCGAGCGTTCTAATCTTCTCTTGATTTGGTAGTTCCATTCCGTCTGTTAGATCTCATTTGCCACTTTTCATTACAAGCAAGGCACATTTTTCTATGCCAAATTCCATTGCTTTGTCCTGACTGTATATTCTAACTGTGTGTATTAGAGTTGAGAGCATTCTTATTTGTTTGAAAAGTCTCTATACATTTATCATTAATCAAACTAGGAATATTATAAAAGGTTCAATTAATACCAGTTACTTCTTTATTGTAGCCCAATGTCATACCAAGCTTAGTATATACATTTATAGTTTGGCGCAAGTAATTGATTTTATTTATAGGTAAAACATGAACAAAAGTGATTAGACAAAAAAGGTATATTACTTTTTTGTAACTTATTTTGATTGTTTTCAACTAGTTTCAATTGGGTACAGAAGCAAAATATGGAATAATTTTAAAAACTTTTTTTAGTCTGATTAGTCCAGTTTAAAACAAAACAAAACAAAAAAAAAATAGCGACAAATCTAAATTTTCATGATTAGCTCTATTTTTATCAGTAAGAGTTTTCGGACTATTGTCTTCATCTTTATTTAGAGTCAGAAAACTCTTACTGATAAAAATCATCAAGCTTCGTCGCAGAAATTTTGACGACAATTAGGTCTATTATTTAAACACTTTTTAAAATCAACATACAGACAAATATGAATGAACAAGAAAAGAAACAACAAAGAATTTTTGGACAAAGATTCTTTGTCTATCGTACACAAAGCAAAGAAAACTTTTTTTTTTTACAGAAAAAGGGCTTTTTAGGGAAAAGGGGAACAAAAAACGAAAAGAAGGTTTTTTTACGGGCATTCACAACGCCAATAAAGACGGACCCCTCAATGTAAATAAGAAAGCTCGTTAATGAATTGAAAGTCCACTAGAAAACTGTGTGGACAGCAATTAAACAAGATTTAAACCCAGACATTAACCCCCATCCATGATTACGCCTAATAGGGCATTTTAGAAAACAAAACAAATGTAACTTCCCATTGAAATATTATTTCGCTTAAGACTGCTATTGAGGAGGAATAGAATAACATGTCTGAGGAATTTATTTTGAAGGTATGCAAATCGTTTCGAAAGCGTGTTGATATGATAATTGAAAAAAAAAAAAAATGGTGGTTATATTGGGTAAATTTACCGTTATGCGTCTATCTTCTCTTTTTATTTGGCCCAGTCTTCTGGGGCTGCAGAATACACAAAAAACTGTGAACTTATGCCTAACTCAATTATTTGAAATAGAACTGTTTTTACATATAAAAATGACTGATGGCCCAGAATACACTGCTTCTCTGCAGAGGGGTAAAACCCCCGAAACGAGTGTACTGGATATGAAACTAGATCTTATAGAGAGGTCCCAGTAATATCCTTTGTATTATCATTGCTCCCATGCCCACTCCGGCCCCGAGTGGTAGCACCTGATAGGATCCTATCTATGCGTCAAATAGAACTGTTTGACATTTAAACTATGTACTTATGCAAAACTGAATTCTTTGACAGTTAACTGTGTGTAAACAAAAATTGTATTTATGTTAAATTGAGTTGTTTGAAATAGAACTGTTTATATGTATAAATATATATTTGGCATTAGATAACCTACTGTGGTTGATATGCCATAAAGACTAAACTAAGCCAAAACAATTCTTATTTTGTTGGTAATTTTTTAAAATCAAAATTAATCTTGTTTTATAAAACAGTCGTTTATTATTATTCAAGAATATTCCTAATTTTACGTCCGCACTCTCTTGATCATCGTCAATAGAAAAAGGTTTTTGAGGAAAACATTTGTACATAGTTCTTAAAGATTACAATCGTTTTTTAAGGAGTTGATATGCGATATAAAAAGCGATGTAAAATTTTGGCATTCAATTTCCATTTGTCTAAGAAGATTCATTGTTAGACTATGGCTATATTAAGCCAATAAATATTTTGGTTTCTGGTTTCTTTGTTTAATAGCATATCACCACATTATTGGAATGGACACGGCGATACGAGTTCAAATCCTGGACGAGGCTTATTGCTTTTCACTTACCACTAAAACCCTTCAAAAAAGTATGAATCCTATTATTCTCCTTCCAGCTATCGGTAAATAGTAGGGCAGACTGGGTTCTTCAGCCTTGGTTAAGCAACTAGTCTAGGAGAAGGAAAACTCTGAATTCAAACCTGTTAAACTCCGCTTAAAGATTGACCTTGTGTCATATCCTGCCCAAGCGGAGAGGTTGGTAAATATGGATTATTGGAATCTTCTCTAACTGGACCCTGTAATATCAGTTCTGCTTTTCTAATGAAAATACTCCCAAAGGAATATTAGAATTTTTAATCCCCTGTCGGCGAATCCTAGACTATGTTGGCAGCTGATGGTAAACATGTGAAGGCTGTTTGAAATCATATCATGACGGTATTCCTATACGGGTGTTAATGTGCAGTGTGTATCAATATCTATGGGACCCATGTGACTGCTAATAACGCTGCTAATAATAATGCTGTGTTCTTTTTCGTTTCAGATTTGAAAATAGAATACTATAACAACAATTAATGCTCGATCAAAATGCTTTGGACAAGAGAAGAAAAAATATCTTGCCTCATAACTTTTTTGGTGACAAAATCATTCAAAACTGTCCCAAAATAGTTGCAACCCATTAATATGATATCAATTCATTACTGAGACAAGAAACTAAAAAAAAAGATTGTATGTCCTGGAAGCTGATATAATTACAATTAAAAAGCATTGATTTGATGTCTCTAGCTCGAAGATGCATTTTTTACAGGATGTGTTTCAAATAACCACTATTGTACTTTTTTCTGTTATAAATCATGGTCATATTAATGGGTTGCGTCTATTTTGGGATACCCTGTATTTTAATCATCTCAAATTTCTGTTAACCGTAGAAAAAATTTGCTTAAATTTGTTTTTACCTTTTCGTTATATAAAGATTAACCTTACATTTCCTACTCTTTTGCTCTTTTTTAAAAAAAAATATCTATATATATGCAATCTACCCAACTAACCGCTAAATAAAATGAATATACAGATCTATATTTGGAAGATTAACAGAAAATCGATGAAATGAATCAGCGTTAAATTAAATAAAAATTAAAAAGAAAAATGGAAAGAGAGGAAACGACAAAAAACCTCTTCTCCCCCACCAAAAAAAAACCCCAGTTCGAATTACCTTTTAAAAACAGTGGCTTAGAATAGACTATCAAACACCGGGAGAAACAAAAACAATATCTATCAATAAAATGGTTGACTGATTGGTTGGTTTGCTGGTTTTACGAAATAACCACACTTATTGGTGTATTTGATACCAAAGTTATTTTCTTTTTATTGCAAGCAATTATATGATTTCTTGTAACTTATATATGGTACATTCAATAAGTTTCCAGACTTTTTTTGTACAGGCATTTAAAATTGTCGTAGACTCTAGAGAATACAGTATGTTATTGCTATATATCCTATGAGATGACTAACCAATTTTTTATGATTTCAGGTTCAAATGAACAGCTACAGAAAGACTTGGAATACACCCAACTAAAGCCTGATTGTCACAGCTGGTGAATTTTAAAAATGCAATCTGGACGTCAGGACACTTTAGAAGAACTATATGCAATAAAATTCTGTTTTAAACTTGGAAAAAATGTCACCGAAACGTATGGAATACTTCAGACTGCTTTTCGACCATCTTGTATGAATCGAGCATCAGTTTTTGAGTGGCATAAGAGATTCAAGGAAGGCAGGGAGTCTGTGAGGGATGATGAGAAGTGTGGGAGGAGTAAGGAAGTCAATACACCAGAGTTGATTGGCCAAACGGACAAAGGGTTCGGGTTAGGGTTACTATGTTGAGGTTTGAAGGGAGTTCAGGAAGAGATTCCTTGGGAAGACGCCAGCACTCTTCAAATCAAGTCAGTGGCAGACAATGCACCAGTCCACAACTCCATCCTTGTCACAGACTATTTGACCAAGATGGGCATCAAGACAGTTGCTCACCCTCCCTATTGTCGAGTCCTTGCTCTCAGTGACTTTTGGTTATTCCCTAAGCTCAAGGAAAAACTTAGAGGCTGTCGTTATGAGACAATTGAGGAATTGAAAGAGGCTGTGACGAAGGTTATCGACACGCTGACACAAGAGGTCTTCTATGGGGCCTTGCAGAAGTTGTTGGAACGGTAGAACAAGTGCATTGCAGCCGGAGGAGATTACTTCGAAGGGGACTAGAGTTTCATGTATGTACTATCAATAAAAGTGTCCATACGAAAAAAGTCTAAAATTTTTTTTCATGATCCTCGTAACAATAATATCTTTGCATACAGTTATATGATTTCAAGTATTCCTGTCTTTTATAATTTTAGGAACTATTTCTCGTCGCCACTTTTGTAATGTTCGAGTGATGTGGGTTATTTTGGCCGACACTTAAACTCTCTTTACTCTCGTATAATGCCGAATACTGAGTATGGAATGCTAAATAAAACTAGTTATTTAAGAAGCTCTCTGATTCGATGTGGCAGAAGGCCATATAAATGGGGAACCCAGTGGGACTCGAGCCCACTCGTGTAGGATGCTAATCTAGCTTGCTAACCATTACACCACCAAAGGTGCCCAAACACTAATGGTAATTTACTAAGCATTTAGCTTAGATGTAGCACAAGGCCGAATGAATAGGGTATCCAATTAGAGTCAAACTCACTCATTAATGTTCGATAGTCAGGCTTGCTAACCATTACACGACCCGAGGTGCCCATGCTAAACAACACTAATTCACAATGTTATATTTAATCTCTATTTGCATACGAACATCAAACCTCTGACTGATCCATTTGTATATCCACCACTTCTTGTCACGTGAACTTCAGTAACACAATCCATTTCATCACTTGTGCTTGTTGGCTAGCGATCCGTGTTCAACTTTCGAGTCGGTATCGGTACATTTTTCTACATAACACTATCTACTACAAATTGTTTTAAACACGTCTATTCGACCCAACAATTCAAATTACAAAAAAAAAAAAAAAAAAAAAAAAATCAAAACAATGCACATCGAATATTTTCCCAACAACAATTTAATAAGAATTTTTTTTTATTTACTGCTGCAGCGCCTTAGGGTAGTGGTAATGATGTGAAGGTTCCGAAACCATGTTTGAGTTCATTGACATCATCTGATAAAGACCTTATTAGAAAAACTCTCAAGTCTAACACTCCCTACATAAAACATTAAAATTCGGTTTTCAAAGTTCTATGAGGACAATAATAGAACCAACCAAAGTTATAAATGTTTATTCAGACTTTAGATACTAAACACATTTTATTACAAACAAGATATAGTCAAAACATATTAAAAAAAAAACCTACTCCTACACAAAATATCCCAAGGTCAAGTCATACCAAAGACTCAAAAAATGGTACTTGATACCTCCTTGTTTAACAGTCAGCATTATAAGGTAAGTATCAAGGGCAAACTGGAGCAATCCAGGGAAAGGAGTAGTACCCTTCCCTACACCTTGGTGTAGTAGCTATCGAAAAGGAGCCTTCGGGTCACCCTCGACTATGATCGCCAACTTTACTACCTAAAAAGTAACCGTCCCAAACAACTATAAACCTATAATGTGCCTACCTATGATGTCGAAAATACTAACGAAACAAATTTTGGGGGTAATTTACTACTCGTTAATAAGCCGTGGATTGTTCCTTGAGGAATAGAAAGGATACCGCAAGGGGACCAGAGGAATAGGAGAGCTACTGTATATTGATCAGCACCTCCTCAAAGAGAGCAAAATGAGATGCAAAAATCTAGTTTTGGCGTGGATTGATTGTAGAAAGGCATACGATATGATCCTGCAAAGCTAGACAATAGACTGTCTTTAACTGTACAAGATATCCGAGGAAGTCATTAAATTCATCGAGAAAACCATGAAAAAACTGGAGAGTGTAACTGACAGTATGAAGAAAAAGCTTAGCTGCAGTCAAAATCCAGAGAAGTATCTTCCAGGGAAATGCACTATAACTATTATTATTTGTGATTGCGATGATACCACTCAATCACATACATTGGAAATGCACAAGCCGTTAAAAATTTCAGGAAGCGCCAGAAAAAAATCAACTACCTATTGTACATGGATTAATTTGTTTGTTTGTTTGTTTGTGTTTTATGGCATATCAACATTTTTAGGTTATTTAATGCCAAGTCCATTTTTATACAAATGATCAGTTCTATTTCAAACAATTCAGTTTAGCACTAGTATACAGTTTAAGTGTCAAAAACATTTCTATTTTAAGCTATTCAGTTAAGTCAAGCAGTTATAATTCATACAATTCACTTTGGTATAAGCATAGTTTCAAACAATTCAGTTTAGCGTAAGTACAGTTGCAAAGTCAAAAACTTCTATTTCAAACAATTCAGTTTAGCATACAAAAACAATTCCATTTCAAACAATTCAGTTTAGCATAAGTACGTAGTTTAAATATCAAAACATTTCTATTTCAAGCTATTCAGTTCAGCATTAGTACACAGTTTAGTTCTATTTGACCCATAGATAAGACCCTATCAGGTGATACCACACCAAGTCAGAGTGGACCTGAGAGCGATGGCAATGAAGGGGTATTCCGCATCCCCCAAACTTCCAGCATCACTGGAACTGTTATATTTTGACCTTCGACCCGGCCCAAAAATATTATTCCAAGGTGATACACCGGAAGGAAGTGACACATTCCAATGGCCAGTAATCGGAAGAGATCACGTGGGCGGATTAAGGCTTTTGATATGGGTCAAGGTGAAGGTCCCATTGTGCCACTACAGTGATGCACCGGAAGAGAGTAACATCTGAACTGCATGACAGTTATTTCCGCTTGATGACGATTAAACATCCGATTTCAAAGATCCAGTGGGCGATCGTGTGGGCGTTGAATTATTATTTAACTCAGTTAAGTTCGGGGTGCCAAAGCAGTTGCCAGTAGAATTCCAGACAGCTAGAGACCAGATGTGGTAGGGAAGGCCACACCCGACCGAGGGGGCCCTCGGAAAGCCCCGATGGGGTGGACCCCAGAATCAGGAGAACAAGAAAGACACAACGTGACGGTCATAACAGTGGGGTCAAAATATGAAGTTTATGTTCGGTCTCCAGCACCCTCTCACATGCAAACCTTGAACAACCCTTTCGAACCCTTGCAATAAAGTGAGAGAGGTAAATATGTTAAAGAAGTCTTCCTGCGTCTTTATCATGCGTCTATCTTTCTGCGTGCGTCTGTCTTTATTATTATTGAGTCGTTATGATACGGCAAATGAGTATACAACAGAACCTCACAGTCAGATTGCTTAGTGTCATATCCTAGACACTTGTTTGTGGGTGGGGGTCTTCACATTTTGCAGAGAATAAGTCAGTGTATTCTACAACCCTAGCCGACTGGCAAATTGTACATGGACGATATCAAACTGCTAAAAATGAAAAAGGATTAGAAAATTTTGTCTGGGCTACTAGTAACCCATAGCTGAAGTGAAAATAGTTGGATACATATTTCTCCCAAAGGGCATTAGAGCTGTGAGAAATGTAACAGCCTTGTCCAAGTTTTAAACTCATGTCGTTGTGTCCATTTTCTGGGACTATAACCATTAAACGACGAGCGCCTCCATAACTGCTTATTTGGTGAGTTTAATCCTTATCAAATGCTCCTTTATAGAAGAGTTGAATTCAAGGAAGATATTTAATTTTTCTTTTTTTTCATGATTACAAGTCTTGCCGCGATTGTGACCACAACAGTGTATGATGAACTTTGCCAGCAAGATTGATGATCTATTCAAACCGATTGTCTTTCCTCCAACTCACTGAAATACTTTGGATGTGTTGTAAATTGAATGTTTTAAAACTGTAAAAACCAATAATATCAAGTAAATCTCTTGAAACATTTTAACATCTCCCATTGAAAGAAGCCATTGGATTGCAAATTGATTCTGAAGAATTTCTTGAATAGCTTTAAACAGCTTTTTTAACTACAAGCACTTGTAAGTCTGAGTCCTTTCGTCGACGTATCGACAATTGGTAGTTAATGACAAGGTTGCAATCCTGACCACCTAACTAGAAATTTCATTGTCTTGGAATATTTTTCAAAAAAAAATACCAAGCCAATTGAATTCTTCAAGTGAATCACTCACTCACTCACTCTCTTTCTCTGTATCTATCTATCTATGTGGGAGTTTCTCTCTCTCTCTCTCTCTCTCTCTCTCTCTCTCTCTCTCTCTCTCTCTCTCTCTCTATCTATCTGGTAGTCTCTTAACATCTATCTATCTTGCCCTATCGATGGGGCTTGAAATACTCTGATTGTATTATTTGCTGAGAGTTAAGAACCTTCTCCAAAAACAAAAAAATGCATCTGTAAGAGATATTCCACCTCTGGGAATCAGGGGAACGTGTAGGAACACCCTTTCATTGCCATTAGAGTATCACTCAAAGTGGATAATACCTGTTAGGGTTCCATCTTTGGGTCAAATTGATTTATTATAAAATTGATCTATATAAAAATTTGTACTCGATAAGAATACTGCATGACATATAGCTGTAAATTATTTGTATTAAGAATAATTACTTGAACCGGGCCATTGGCCTAATGAGTAGAGTGTTCGCCAATGGTCCAGGAGACCGGGGTTCAATTCCCGGTCGAGTCATGCCAAAGACACAAAGATTGTATTTGATGCTGCCTTGCTTAATACTCAGCATTATTATGTAGGGATCAAGGGTAAAGTGGAGCAATCTAGGGAATGGAGTAGTGACCTCCTCTACACTTCGGTGTAGCGGCTTTTACAAAAGGGAGTCTTCGGTTCACTCTCCACCAAGAGCGTCAACTTGAAATTGTAATTATTTTTGATCATTTTGTATTTGTCAGGAATATGTGATCTTACACAACCGTGTGCAATAAATAAATAGAATAAGATTAACTGAAGAAACAACAACATAAAAATGTCAATATAAATACGATTCCCTAACCTCTGGGTATCAAACAATCCTGGACAGTTTAAGTTTGGGTTAAAATCTATCAATCCATGTATCTCTCACAAGCACATTCATTTTCGCACTCTCTCTCTATATATATAAATATATATATACATACGTGGAGAAATGGTAGATTTTGGTAAATCTGATAAGACGATAAAAATACGGGGAAAAGTGAATAAATAATATCTAGTGCTGTATTAAAGCAAGTTTTTTCCTCTAGAGGTAAAATGTGAAAAACTCAATTTTTCTTTAGTCTAAAGAAGTTCTTCCTTGAGTAAAAAAACGAAATATTACTACTAAACCCGTTGTAAGTGTTTTTTTCATTTACTTTTGCACTTACTTTTTATCATATATATATATATATATATACGTGGTGCCTTCAATAGGTTTCCAGACTTTTTGTACAGACATTTAAAATTGTCGTAGACTCTTGAGAATAGAATATGTTATTGCTATATATCTTATGAGATGACTGACCAATTTTTATGAATTCTGGTTTAAATGAACAGCTACAGCAGCAATTGGAGTACACCCTACTAAAGCCTGATTGTTACTGCTGGTGATTTCAAAAATGCAATGGGACACTTTAGAAGAACTATATGCAATAAAATTCTGTTTTAAACTTGGAAAAAATGCCTCAGAAACGTATGGAATGCTTCAGACTGTTTTCGACCATCTTGCATGAATCGAGCATCAGTTTTTGAGTGGCATAAGAGAATCAAGGAAGGCAGTGAGTCTGTGAGGGATGATGAGAGGTGTGAGAAGAGTAAGGAAGTCAATACACAAGAGTTGATTGGCCAAACGGTTAGGGTTAGGGTTACTATGTTGAGGTTTGAAGGGTGTTCAGGAAGAGATTCCGTCAGAAGAGGCTAGCATTCTTCAAATCGGGTCAGTGGCATTTCCATTTGGACAATGCACCAGTCTACAACTCCACCCTTGTCACAGGCTATTTGACAAAGACAGTTCCTCACCCTCCTTATAGTCAAGACGTTGCTCCCTGTGACTTTTGGTTATTCTCTAAGCTCAGAGGCGGTCGTTATGAGACACTTGAGGAGATGAAAAAGGCTGTGACGAAGGTCAGTGACACGCTCACAAAAGAGGACATCCATGGGGCCTTCCAGAAGATGTTGGAACGGTAGATCAAGTGCATTGTAGCCGGAGGAGATTACTTCGAAGGGGACTAGAGTTTCATGTATGTACTATCAATAAAAGTGTCCATATGAAAAAAGTCTGGAAACTTATTTAATGATCCTCGTATATACAGTGTATCAAAAAAGTGAGTATACCCCTCACATTTCTGCAGATATTTAAGTATATCTCTTCATGGGACAACACTGACAAAATGACACTTTGACACAATGAAAAGTAGTCTGTATGCAGCTTATATAACAGAGTTAATTTATTTTCCCTTAAAATAACTCAAAATATAACCATTAAAAGCTAAACTCCTTCCAACAAAAGTGAGTAGACCCCTAAGAAACTACACTCCTAAAAGTCCAAATTGAGCACTGCTTGTCATTTTCCCTCCAAAATGTCATGTGACTCAATAGTGTTACTAGGCCCATGTGTTATTAGGTTGTAGGTTGTCCAAAGAAGCTGAGCGCACGTGCTGAACGTTACATCCATATGCTTTCTTTGAAAGATCGGCGTGAGAGTGCCGTCAGCTTTGCTGCAGAGATTGAAGAGGTGGGGGATCAGCTTGTTAGTGCTCAGACCATATGCAACACTCTACATCAAACTGGTGTACATGGCTGTCACCCCAGGAGGAAGCCTCTTCTGAAGGCGATATACAAGAAAGCCTCCAAACAGTTTGCTGAAGACATGTCAACAAAATACATGGATTACTGGAACCATGTCTTATGGTCTGATGAGGTGAAAATTAATTTGTTTGGTTCTAATGGCTTCAAGCATGTGTGGCGGCGACCAAAGACAAGTGTGTCATATCTACAGTCAAGCATGGTGGTGGGAATGTCATGGTCTAAGGCTGCATGAGTGCTGCAGGTGTTGGAGAGTTATATTTCATTGAGGGAAATATGAACTCCAACATGTACGGTGAAATACTGCAGCAGAGCATGATCCCCTCTCTCCAGAACCTGGGTAGCAGGGCAGTGTTCTAGTATGACAATGACTCCAAACATACCTCCAAGACGACCATTGCTTTACTGAAGAGGCTGAGGGTAAAGGTGATGGACTGGCCAGGCATGTCTCCTGACTTCAACCGAATAGAACGTCATTGGGGGATCCTCAAGCGGAAGGTGGAGGAGTGCAAAGTCTCAAATATCTGCCAGCTCCGCGACATCCTCATAGAGGAGTGAAAGAGCATTCCAGTGGCTACCTGTGAAGCTCTGGTAAACTCCATGCCCGAGAGAGTAAAGGTAGTTCTGGATAATGATGGTGGCCACACAAAGTATTGACAGTTGACATGGAGTATGTTAATATTGACAACGTTCCCTAAGGGGTGTACTCACTTTTGTTGGCAGGGGTTTAGCGTTTAATGGTTATATTTTGAGTTATTTTGAGAGGAAAATAAATTAACTCTGTAATTTAAGCTGCATACAGACTACTTTTCATTGTGTCAAAGTGTCATTTTGTCAGTGTTGTCCCATGAGGAGATATACTTAAATATCTGCAGAAATGTGAAGGGTGAACTCACTTTTGTGATACACTGGATATATATTGTATACTTAGGCAACAAGTGATTATCTTAACATGTTTGGTTGAATACCACAGATTGTTTCTTTTTTGAAATATTTAAGTGAAGACGTTTGAGTCTTCTTCTTGTCTTCTTATCTTAGCCAAGTTGATGAACAAAGTGCTCTATACTAGCTCAAGCTCTTCCGACCATGTTGCTGGTCATCTTCGGGGGTTAAGTTAGATTATTTGTTGCTATGAGTTTTATTCGTGATTAATTGGAGTTCTTTTTTTAATAAACATGTTAAACATATTTAATAACTAACCCCACCACCCTAAAAGAAAGAACCAACCCCACCCATAAAAAGATTTTCATCACTTCCAGTGATTTCTCATATGAAAATCCACTCTTCTTTCATGGAAGATACTTGTGAGCCAAAAAAAAAAAAAATCAGTTTTGCTTCCAAAAAAAAGTCTTCATCAGATGATTACCCTAGGTTCAGACTGGGTTTCGAGGCTGAAGCATCATTACCACTAACCTAGGGTGCCCCAGCTGTATCTCACAATACTACCAGACTTTATTGGATGGTGTTTGATCTGTGCGAATGTCATATCTGTTCAGATGCAGTTACAGTCTTGTTTTGGATCTTTTTTTTATATATTCCCTCTTCTTTACTGGGGAAATATCGTTAACAATGTGAAGGTCGCGTTCGAGATAAAAACCTCGATATCCAATCTCAAGAGGAAATATATCTGTTGACCAGCCATTTATAATACACTGTTCACATAGGTCTTTGTACTTTTCCAATTTCCGCTGATGCGCCCAGTCGATGTTGGTCTCGAAAAGGATCGTTAATATATATATATATATATATATATATATATATATATATTTGGAGGTGTAATGGTTCAAATCCAGGAGGAGGCTGATTTCATGTCACATAACATTAATGCTTTTGAGAAAGGTATGAATCCAACTATTCTCCCTCGAGCTACTGGTAAAAAGTACAGGTAAGATTTGGTTCGTCTTGGTTAGGCAACCAGTACAAGAGAAGGAAAACTATGAATAAAACTACACAAGATTATGATATCGTTCAGGGTGAAACTAAGTACAATTACAGCTAAGTAGGATGAAAATTCATTTACCGTATCTTACTCACACAACGTAGGTTAAAAAAGTATGGTGACTGAAGGTGTACTTGCCGAGAGAGAAGTGAACCAAAACTGAAACGTTAAGAATTCCGAAAGCAAAGATATGAATGTGCAAAGATCGAACAATAAATACTCCTTTATATATATATATATATATATATATATGTGTGTGTGTGTGTGTGTGTGTGAGTGTATGTGTGTGTGTGTGTGTGTGTATAGTATTATTTGGCCCAGTTAAACCGGAGTTGGGAGTTATTCCATCAGGACAAAAAAAGCCATTCAAGAGTGAACATTTAAATTTTCCTGGTAAAGAGCTCAATGTAACTGACATTACATTTCCTGTGTCTATTCTGAATTATTTTATCCATAAAATCTGAAGAAGTCTTGTTAAATTTTTTCGTGTTTTTGATTTATATCAAAAACACATAACAGGATGGAAATAAATTTATAATCCTAATGTGTTTATTCTTAAAGAAATATCTCCTCGTGGCTGAAGGGTTAGAAGCTTGGATTGACGTTTGAGTCAACTGGGTTTCGATCCCAGCGACGGGAAGCTAATATGTCTAGCCACACTGATGAGTTCTGATAGAACGAAACAGATCTGTTTGTCGATGACTATATATATTAATGCAATTTTTATTTTTCGCTACTAAGGTGTAATTTTTGTTTTGTTAATAGAGTTTCAATTCTGTGGAACAATAACCAATTGTACCACTTGAAATAATAAGCATTCGCCAATGGTCCGGAAGACAGGGGTTGAGTCCCAGGTCTAGACATATCAAAGACTCAAAAATAATACTTGATTTCTCCTTGGTTAACACTCAGCATTATAAGGTATGAATCAAGGGTAAGTGGAGCAATCCAGGGAAAAGAGTGGTACCTTCCCTTACACCTGGGTGTAGTAGCTATAAAAATGGATGCATTCGTGTCGCCGTCGACTAAGATCAGCCAAATTACTTCTTTACTATAAGTGATTTAAAAGAAAACCAATATCAAATATACGCGACGCATCATACTATCTGCCAGTCCCCTTAACCCATACCCGACGAGCTTTTTAATTGAATTATCTCCCTTGACTCTTTACCATATCAGTTAGGTGCGTTTAGTTATCTCCAGAGAAGTCTTAAGTAGAAAAAAGTGTGTTTTAAAGTCTTTTAGTAAAAATCAGAGAAGAGTATGTTTACAAAGTCTGTAAAAAACAGTTATCTTATGGGCTTTAAAAAATAAGAAAAGAAAAAAAGAAGAGTATGTTTACAAAGTCTGTAAGCAAAATAGTTATCTTATGGACTGTCTGAAGAAAAGAAGAGTCAATTCTAAAAGTCTGTAAACAAAATAGTTTTTTCTTACCATTTGGGAACAGTGGGAAAAATTCTTTTGTTTCGTCACTTGTCAGTCATCGATTGACTTTCCTCTGACAGTATCTCACAATTGATTTCTTTCCTGGCGATTTGCATCGATCTAAATATTAGGGTTTAAACACCGTACCACCTAAATGATCAAGTTTTTTTTTTTAATACGGCCTTCTCTTCCAGCTCTATAGAATCGTGTTGATGCTGAAAAGTTCTCGGCTCAACCAAGATCAGAATGACCGATTAACATGAAACGTTCATGCTATTCTACATATTAGCTCCCCAGAGCTACACTTGTGATACAACATTTCTCAACTTTCAGTAACACATTCAGAAAAAAAGAAAAAGTTCTGATTTTCTTTTAAACAGGGTCATTCTTTGTTGAGTCTTTCAGCAACGAATCTGGTATACTGTGTCTATAGATGTATTAATGTATGAATTAAAATATACGTATTTATAGTTTTCGGCCTCGCTATCAGCATGCACGGTTCGACAAACACATAGACCTGCAAATTGACACAAAGACACAGATACACAAATGCACTCATCCGCACAGACATACATTGTAACAGACACACACACACACACACACACACACACATATATATATATATATATATATATATACCAACCCTTCCGCTCGGTAGGGTATGACACAAGGTAATTTTTTAAGCGGAGTTTAACAGGTTTCAATTCAGAGTTTTCCTTCTCCAAGACTTCTTGCCTCACCAAGGCTGAAGAACCTAGTCTGTCCTCCTATTTACCCATAGCTGGAAGGAGAATAATTGGATTCATACCTTTCCAATTTCCTATGGGAAATGCAATCAGTCTCATCCAGGATTTGAACTCGTGTCGCCGTGTCCATTTCCCACGACGATAACCATTACACAACAGGGACCTCCAAATATGTATATATATAAATATGTGTGTGTGTGTGTGTGCGCGTGTGTGTGTGCGCGTGTGTGTGTGTGTATTTGGGGTTGCCTATATATATATATATATATATATAACCTTTAACTTTTGAATGCATATACTCTTCTAAAAAGAAACACTATCACCATATAAAAACAACTATATAATATAAAAATACAACTTTTAACCATCTATCTTGGGTTCAAGCCAATATCCAAATAAATTATAAGACTGGTTTGGTTTGTTTTGTTTAATGGCATATCAACCTCCATGGATTACTTAATGCCAAAGCCATTCTTGTAGACGGAACTTTGTAGTACTATTTAATCCCCTACTTACGGTTGGGGTGTTCATACCTTTCTCAAAAGTATTAGTTCGGAAGTGGATGTAATATCACGACGGTGGTTTGAACTCTCTCGTAGTCCTACACATTACCCTTAATGTTATAGTGAGATATTTAATCACCACCGGAACATTTTAGATAAGGGACCGTGTCACCGGTCGCCGGAAATAGGAGAACAGAGAGATCCCCTGGACTGTACATGATAAATACTACACATTATCTCTCTGTAAGTATTACAATAAACTTACTTTCTTTATTTAAACCTATAGTATATATTTATTCCTTTATTTCCTTCACGGAATTCTATCTCTTGATTATCCCTATATTATTACCACCACAGGATATATCACTCAACTCCATAGAAACTTCCCCATAAAGACTGTCAGTATATTCTAACTATAAAGGCATTTTCGACTGGGCAAAGAATTAATGTGAGAAGACGCTAAAAAATTGAGAGTACACATTTCAGTTGTCATTCATGAACGCGAGGGAAAAGAATGATGGTAGTAATTGTGAAAGCAATAATACCAATAAAAAAAAAAAACACTATATTTCTTTTCAACAAGACCATATGATATCCAGATATTTCCCTAAATGCAATATAATATATGAGGTGTGTCTGAAAAGTAACGGAACATTGTCACAAGCAATTTATTTCAATTCCAAACAACAAACTACATAGTTTTTCCTTCAAATAATTCCCCCTCAAGTATAATACACTTACTTATTCTTCGTCGCCATGCTTATCAATGCTGGATGCATTCTTTTGAGATGCTCCTCAGCTCCGTCGGTACGGCCTTCTTGATAGCCTCCACGCCTTCAAAACGGGTCCTCTTCATGATGTCCTTGAGATTAAGGAATAGATTAGACACCCGAAGCAAGACCAGAGGAATAGGGAGGATGTTCCAATACGGCCAAGTTCCTCCTGGCCAGGAACTATGAGATTTTCACCACACTCAGTCCCGTTACTTTTCAAACAGGCCGAAATCTTCGGAGATCATCATCCAAACACCGTGGTGTAGTCGATATCGTCGTAGGAAATGGACACGGTGACACGAGTTCAAATCCTGGACGAGACTGATTGCATTTCACATAGCTCTAATACTCTTGCAAAAGGTATGAATCCAATTATTCTCCCTCCAGCTATGGGTAAATAGTAGGACAAACTAGGTTCTTCAGCCTTGGCTAGGCAACTAGTCTAGGAGAAGGAAAACTCTGAATTGAAACCTGTTAAACTCCGCTTAAAAATTGACCTTGTGTCATATCCTGCCCGAGCGGAGGGGTTGGTAAATAGTATCATCCAAACACCGTCGTTTTTAATGTCCATTTGACATGCGATCATCCGAACGGTCAATCAACCATCGCCACACACCATCTGCCCACTGGACGTTGATATCAGTCCTGTTTGTTGAATGTCTTTTATCACTGGATTAATCTTTCACCTTCTAGCGCTCCCCCTTGAACTTCTTGTGCCTTTTTAAAACACGTATGCTCAACGTAGTGTTTTCTCCATACACTTGCTAAACTATTTGAAAAACTTCCGACGTAGTTTTCGCCAACCGGACCAAATATTTCAGTTTTATTCAGCTGAACAACCTGAAAAAAGAGAAGCTGCAAGCAAAAAAAAAAAAAAAAGTATGTAAAAAATGCAATGTTACAGAGAGCTAAAATTACAGTTATATATATATATATATATACTAACAAAATATGTATGAAGTGTCACCTTCAATATCTTCTACTTTTAAAGAAAAAATACAAAATCAATTTCATTCTTCAAATTAATATCTATCTATCTATTTATCTATCTCCCATAACTCACACATCATATTTTTAATTAAGTTATAGCATCATCGACAATAAACTACTGATAATGAAAAAAAAGCACATTAGCAAGATAATGAAATAAACAAAAATACAAGCCACTATCAATCACGTAACTGTCGACATAAATATGAATATCCTATAATCGGTAAATGTTTGACAAAGAATTTTTATTATTTTTATCAAGCAATAATGAAAACCGGCGATGGAACATCGTATATGTTGTACGTAGTTTCCCGCGAATGACCCTGAAAAAAAGATTTTAAGCCATAAAAATCTTTCTGCGCAAGATGCCTTACGAATAGCACAATTTTGTCTGAAAATGCACGCGATTGCAAAGATATATTTAATAAATTCTCTATTGTTGAAGGAACCATTGTAAACACGGCGAAAGCGCGTGGTACAGATTCTGGGAAGTGTAGATCGTGTTTGGATGTGAAACTAAACGTCAGTTCTTTCCTAGAACAATACTGCCTCATTGAAAAGAACTCTGAACTTATTAGCCAGTGTGAAATGAGAACAAGTACTCGCTAAGTCAATTATTTCCAGACAGAGAGAAAAATTGTGGTGGTAAAAAATGTAGGAATGTTTAAATTTTGTAAATGCATATAGTAATTGTTACTATCTCCTCCGGTTGATACTTACAAAGAAACGAAAAACATATACATTCTACTCAGGTATCTAAAGATGATATCGTGAAACTGATAGTTATGCTAAAGGGGTTGCAACGACTTTAATCTTGATTTTAAAAGTTTATTTTAAAAGATTTAAATAGCAATTTCAACTATATATATATATATAAAGATACATTTTGTTTTTGAGGCTGTCTTCTGACTTACCTTACTCATTCCATCCTTCCTTTTTTATTATATAATGTGTATGCGCGTGTGTGTTTGTGCATATATATATATATATAGAGAGAGAGAGAGAGAGAGAGGAATTATATACGCATACTTTATAATAGATTCTTATATTCATGAATGCGTCGAATCAAACTCTATGAATATGTAACTGTACCAAAAATAAGTACATCTTAATATATATATGCAGTTTTAGTGTTAGTCACGGTTTCGAAAGTGTAGACTTTCTTAACACACACACATATATATATATATATAAAGAGAGAGAGAGAGACTGACAGAGTCAGATTTATCCTGAAGATCTGTTAGGTGAAACCTAGGTGGGTAGTTTCAGGTTCTTTTAGCTATTATATATATATATATATAGAGAGAGAGAGTGCTGGAAACAATGCTTTCAACTTAATATCTCAAAAAGTCACTCATTTTATATATATATATATATATATATATCTCGTCATCCACAGACAGATCTGTTTCGTTCTATCAGAACTCATCAGTGTGGCTAGACAGTATCTCCCCGTAGCTGGGATCGAAACCCGGTTGACTGAAACATCAAGCCAAAGCTTCTAACCATTTAGCTACGAGCAGATATTAGCTACGAAGTACATTTTTAAACGGTTATGAATCACAATTAGTATTGTTTACATACATCCGTTCAAACGGCCGCCGAGATCTCAATTCAAATACGAAGAGATTTGCAAAGGCGCTAATGGCAACACGAATACTTCTTCGCTAGAGAACTCAACCCTACGGGAGTATATATATATATATATATATATATATATATATATATATATATATATATATATATATATATATATATATATATATATATATATATATATATATATATATATATATATATATACTCTTCGATGTTTGAATATTGACTTTGTGTCTATTCTATCCTAAAATAGATGTACACATGCTCTATCAACGATATTGAGCACTCTTTATTCATGAATATAAAAAATTACACGCACCCATGAACACATATACACACACACTCTCTCACTCTCTCACACACACACACACTCACTCCCCCTCTCTCTCTCTCTCTCTCTCTCTCTCTCACACACACACTCCCACATAAGCTCACATACATATCTATCTATATATATTTATATATATTTAAGACGCAATGTTTCTAATGTTTTTTTTACCTTTCCTAAAAAAATTAATAAAAATATCACCCCCTCCTTGGCTGGGGGGGGGAGAAATTTTCAAAACTCCGATATATATATATATATATATATGTGTGTGTGTGTGTGTGTGTGTGTGTGTGTGTGTGTGTGTATTTGTGTGTGTGTGAGTGTATGTATGCATTCGTGTGTTTGTGTGTGTGTGTGAGAGAGAGAAAGAGAGAGAGAGAGAGAGAGAGAGAGAGAGAGATAGTGCGTGTGTGTGTATGATGAAAATTCAAAGCATATATATATGTATATATATATATATATATATATATATATATGCTTTAAATTCGTTATGTAATGTTGAAATTACTGGTTTCTACAAGATCACTAAAGTCAAACATCAATTTGACAGCTCAGTACCTTAGATGTGTGACCCCGACAGTAGACACAGTGATCAACCAAAAAAAATCATTGTGTCTGACTAAACAAAGCCTAATAACTAGATATAGCCTTGAACCAAACCTCAAAGGTTAAGTATATTTTGATTCTCCGTAGCTAAATTGGTTATACACCCGTATGTGTCAGGCAGGCTTCCTGGCTATGAGAGGCATACGTGCCCGGACCCACATTTGGGTTCGTGAAACTGCTTGCCTCATCAGGCTCACATTGCACTAAGTGAGCCGATGAGCAGCACTGACAAGCAGGGTTCGAGTCTCGATTCGTTCCCGACCTCCCCTCCCCTTTATCCCCACTTTAATCGGCCTTCGGGCTTTTGACCTTGTGTCAAGTCGTGTCTGGTGGGAGGCAGCGACAAATATCGGCTTCCTGGCTTTGAGATGCAAGCTTGATACTCGTTGTAGACTATTTCCTCATTCATGATTCATGCAATCTTATTTTAATGGGTGCTGAACATACCTACTTTGTGATCAAATGAATATGAAGAAAGAAGAAATCGACTTCTGTAATTATTTATAATCAAGACCGTAAAAGTGATCTTTGGGGTTGTCGAAGTAGAATTAAACTTTTTGTTTATAAAACTCAAAGACAATGTCTTGGCTAACTTATCGAGTGTATAAAAAAAGAAACTTCTGGAGACTAAAGCTATAGAAAGAAAAAAGAACCATGAATAAACATTTTCTTGAAAATAATACCTTTGGCATTAAGCAGACTTTTTCCAAATGCCTTGTCGGCTGGAGCTAAAGAATACACTGACTGCATCTCTGAAGAGGGGTAAGCCCCCTCCAGCTACTTTAAAAATAAGGTTACCAACAAACTATTAATTTCTAAAGTATATATATATATATATATATATATATAAACAGGATTTCTCGTTAAATAATCTACAAAGGTTCATATGCCATAAAAGACATCCTACCAACCAACCAACCAGCCACTTATTCCAGCAAATGTTTTACTGGTCGAAGCACCTTAGTAATTTTTTATGTAATATGAAACTCCACCGTCGAATTTCTTTGAATGTCTGTCCAATTCTAAAATCTAATTTTTGAGATGAATTTTCAGTTTAGTAAACAAGCAAATGTTGCGGGTAACTAAGTTTGGTGATTATGAAGGGTGTTATGCTTCAATAAACCTGTTATTTCACACACAAAAGAATGATAAAAGCGTATCAAGACTGGATTCTTTATTTAGAAATTTGGAATAACTCGTCTAGGCATTATAAATTGCTCGTATGAGCATACATCTTTAAATTTCAAACTAAGAAAATGAATGTTCCAGCCTCGATATTTTTTGGTCTCTTTCTCGTATATATATTTTAGTAGTAGAATTAATTACTTTAATAAAAAAAAAAAAACATCCACTTATGTAATATACAATCCCCATTCTCTTTCTGTGTGCTGCTGGTGGAACCGTCTATACTTTAATCAAACAAAAAATGGCATTCATCTTGGGATTTTAAAGGAAAAATCCATAAGCGATGTAAAGAATCTTTTTGTGTGTTCGGTTTATTTTTTAATCGAATATTTCTTTTTTTTTCTTCTCCAAGATTTTAAGGTACGATTCTAAGCAACTACCACGAGAAAATATGTTCGTATCTTTCCAAATAATAATAATAATAAGAAGAAGAAAAGGTTTCTTTGCTATTTTATAAAAAAGATGTAACTCTTTGACGTTACGAATGCGAAAGGATTAAACATACATACACAGACAATTAAACACACACATACATACACATACACACATACACACACAGAAAAAAAAAAACTTCCTTTTTGTGTATTAGGAAAACGATCTTAAAAAAAATAACGTATTCTTATGCCTTACATTTAGTTGCCCTCAGTACATTAATTCGTGCATATACAAGGGGGATAAGAGAATTTGAAAGTAAACATTTTTAGCGCGCAATCAATGGAAGACAACCTTACATAATGTTAGATGGAATATACAGGGTGGAACGATAAAATTGTCGTCCTAAAGAAAACAACACTACAGCTTTATTTTAAAACTTTTATTGAAAAAAATCAATTCAGGTAACTTGATTATGTAATAGAGCTGACATTTATTCAATATAGCCGCTTTCAGCCTCAATCACCGCTTAGATACGGATCCGGAACTGGGAGCATGCCTTTTCCACAAGCGCCGGCGGGAGCTCGGTGAATACTCGGTGGATGGCTGCGAACAGGCTGGCTTTTGGTATTGTGGGAGGTCATGTTGGTGATGTTCTCGACGCATAACCAAACGAAGTAGTCCAGCGGGTTCAGGTCAAGGGGAGGAGGGTTGGAGAAGAGGACTTGATTAGCCTGAGTTTCTTTGTCTTCTCAGTCAAGATCTGGCTTGTCTGGCTTGTCTGGCGCCTGTAGGATCTACACTTCAAATCCTCCTTCACACATACATTCACAGTTGTGTGTGAGACGCCTAAATCTCGGGCAATCTGCTGAATTGGCCGCTGGGGAGTTTCATCAATGATTGCTTGGACCTTTTCAATGAAATCTTTGGTCCGGGTCTTCCTGGCGGTGTCCTTCTGCTCCACCACCTCCAAAGTGTCGTCTGATGCGTTGAGCTGTGCCCTCAAGCGTTCAACCGTCCGGATTTGCATTTTGAGGGTGCTGGCAATGGTCCTGTTGTCATAACTTGGATCGGTAGAGGGCATGAGTTGTACAACGGCGCGTCTCTAATCTCGCTTGTTGAACATTGTGTCACTTTCAGACATGATAGAAGGCTCCTATCGCTCTTGGGATTTGTACATAACTTGCCGACTAGTAGATGGTCTGCAACAAAAAAAAACCGGTTTTCATTAAGCGGAAATGGAATCATGCCGTCTTTTCTAGTGCGACAATTTTATCGTTCCACCCTGTACACAATTTTAAAATTGTCATTTCTCTTTCAGACGTTTCAAGAACATTAATGCAGCAGTTTCTAATCTGACACAAGAAATGAAAAGCATGAAGTATACGAAGCTTTTATACATATTCAACCTGTAATTCTGAACATGTGGCATAATGTTTCTCAAGTTTCACACATACAAGGCATACGCACACAGAAACACAAAAACATTTATAATACATATATGGCACAAATTTTTTCAAGTTTCCCACACACACGTATATAAATATATGTGGCATAATGTTTCTCAAGTTTCACACCCACACACACACACACACACACGTATATATATGGGACAAAATTTCTCAAGTCACACACACAATTATATATATTTATATATATATGTATATATAACAAAACGTTTTTCATGTTTCACACAAGCACACATTCACATACACAGACAGGCACACAAACACACACACAAACACATGCATATGGCACAACATTTCTTAAGTTTCTTTAACCCTTCCAAAATAAAATCAATGAAAAATGTCTTCTCTCCTTTGATAGGTGGGTAAATTTTCAATTTGGTTCCAAGTATCGCTACGTATCATCAACAATTCTATTAAACATTATTCATTTGTTCATACACTGTTATATGATCAAACAGTCCTATTTCTAACAATTAAGTTTAGCATAAGTACACAGTTTAAATGCCAAACAATTTTGTTTGACCAGTAGATAGGACCCTATCAGGTGTTACCATTCCGAGCCAGAGTGGACATGAAAGCGGTGGCAATGAAAGGGTATTCCATATTCCCCAAAGCCCCAGCATTACTGGAGCCTCACCATCAGATTGTTTAGTATCATATTCAGGACACCCGTTGGGTGGGGTCATACCCCTCTGCAGAGATGCAGTCGGTGTATTCGATAGCCACAGCCGACTGGACTATTCAAAAGCAGCCTCATCCAGGATTTGAACTCGTGTCACCAGTTCCATTTCAAATGATGATAATAATTATGCTAAGCGCACCTCTAACTACATAGTGTATAGAAAAACCCTTTTTTTTTTTCGCTAATTCATCTTCTTTCTAATTTGCTCTTTATCGACTTCCCCAATTCTTTCATCATTTTCAAGCGAAATTTCTTCTGCTTATGTCCTTTCTTTCTTTCTTTCTTTCTTTCTTTCTGACTTCTTGTTTTTTTAACGTAACTTGTTTATGTATTTCTCTTGTTGCAATATGTAACATATACAACCACATATATAATTATATGTCAGTTTTTTTTATATCTGATATTTTCTTTGCAAAATTGATAAAGATGTGGAAATAAGTTTTAAAATCCCGGTTGATTCAGTTATTTCTGCTGCACAGTTTTCTATCAAATGCGGAAAACATTGAAATTTTTTAATTTAACGCTGTACACTGCAGCCATGCATTTTGTGGAATAAGTTGAATCCCACGTATTCATCACGACTTTGCAATGGAGAAAAAATCATTTCAATATGCATGTATTTTGCTGAATGTTCAGAAGCAGCGTTAGTTAATCATAAATTACTATCTGAACCCGTTGACTTTTTACAATACACACACACACACACACACACACACACACACACACACACACACACACACACACACACACACACACATATATATATATATATATATATATATATATATATATATATACGAGCATCATTAGATAAGTTTCCAGACTTTTTTCGTATGGGCACTTTTATTGATAGTACACACATGAAACTCTAGTCCCCTTCAAAGTAATCTCCTCCGGCTGCAATACACTTGTTGTACTGTTCCAACAACTTCTGGAAGGCACCATGGAAGTCCTCTTGTGTGAGCATGTCAATGACCTTCGTCTCAGCCTCTTTAATCTCCTCAATTGTCTCATAACGACAGCCTCTAAGCGTAGGGAATAACCAAAAGTCACAGGGAGCAACGTCTGGACTATAAGGAGGGTGGGGAACTGTCTAGATGCCCATCTTGGTCAAATAGTCTGTGACAAGGATGGAATTGTGGACTGGTGAATAGTCCTGGTGGAAATGCCACTGACTCGATTTGAAGAGTGCTAGCCTCTTCCGACGGAATCTCTTCTTGAACTCCCTTAAAACCTCAACATAGTAACCCTAACCGTAACCCTTTGGACAATCAACTCTGGTGTATTGACTTCCTTACTCGTCTCACACCAGCTGTAATCAGTCTTTCTTTGCTTTTTTATGTACCTTCGAGTCCGTGGATTGATGCATAAAAACCCCCTAATTCTGGCGCGTCTTCTTCCTCCTTCTTTTCTTAACACATATGATATATGTCATCTCTTGGATGTAAAGCTTTATTCATCGTCACCGACTTTCTTGTCCTCTGCTCTATTTGTCTCAGTTCTTCCCTTGCCCACTTTAAGAATGTTCCAGAGTATCTTACAAGGGTGGAGGCACACAATTGTCTATTCCTTTGATGAGATTTCTACTGAAGAGATTAGTTTAAAGAAGTGTTCTCATTCGTTTAAGTTACTCTTTTGTTATTGTTTGATAGTGTCAATTTCCAATATTCCCAACTACTTGTAATTTTCCTTTTCTCCATGCGTTATAATGCTCGCCTGATTTAGCAGCTCTAAATGAGTAGAGTGTTCACCGGGAGACCGGGGTTCAATCCCAGGTCGAGTCATACCAAAGATTCAAAGATAGTACTTGATGTCGCCTTGCTCAGCCTTATAAGGTATGGATCAAGGGTAAAATGGAGCAATTCAAGGAATGGAGTTGCGCCCTCCACTACACCTTGGTGTAGTAGCAATTGAAAAGGGAGCCTTAAGGTTGCCATCAACTAAGGTTGCCAACTTTACTATCCCTTTGGTTATTTCTCTTTTCCTACTTTTTAGAATGACACATTGGTCATTGCTTTAATCCCATTCCCATATTCTGGCTGTATATTCTTATTGTTTGTATCAAGTTTTCCAGTTGTTTTTCATTTTTTGGATATACCTCGATATCGTCCATTTATATAAGTTGATTAATTTTTTCTTGTGATTTCGTAAATTTCTAACCACCTGTGCATTTCCTAAGTTTGTATGCTTAATCATTGCTTTAACTAATGGCAGTGGCTAAAGTGGCTCTCCCTTGAAGATGCCGTTTTGAAATTTTCATCTCTGACAAAGGTTTGTGTTCTTGCTTCTTTCATGCTCATATAATTCTTTTAGATATATCTGATAAAGTGAGATGCCAGCGCTATTTTTTATTCTTGCGTAATTTAGACGATAATTCATCAATCGTATCGTATATATATATATATACACGTGTGTGTGTGTGTCTGTGTATGTGTTTACTTAATGCTTATAGTGATCACATTTTCTTATTTTCCCTTTCTACCTTCCTCTAATGACCCCTTATCCATACTTTTCCTTTCTTATATTTTTGTGCACTCTCCTAATAATAGTTGAAAGATTCATTTCGATGAACATTTTTATTTGCTGGCATTTTGTTTCTTCTTCTTCTTCTTCTTCTTCTTCTTCTTCTTCTTCTTCTTCTTCTTCTTCTTCTTCTTCTTCTTCTTCTTCTTCTTCTTCTTCTAATTACTATTTAGAGAATTCGCCAATGGTTCGGGAGACCTGGGTTCAATCCAAGGTCACGTCATACCAAAGACTTTAAAAATGGCACTTGATACCTCCTTGCTTAACACTCAGCAATATAAGGTACGTATCAAGGGTAAAATGGAGCAATCCAGGGAAAGGAGTAGCGCCCTCCCCTACAACTCAGTGTAGTAGCTATTGAAAATGAAGCCTTCTGGTCGCCCTCGACCACAGTCGCCAACAACAACAACAAACAACAATTATTATTATAATTATTAATTAAAATTCTTTATCTTCCTCAATGCTATTTGTTTTCTCATTTTTTTCCTCGTGAACTTTATTCATTCAAGTCATTTTCAGACACTTCGTTCTTGTATTTTTACTGTTGTATTGCTTTGCCATCACTTGTATATTCTTTCTTTTTTTTCTTTCTTTCTTTCTTTCTTTGGCATGATTCCTTTTTTCTTTCTTTTTTAACACTTTGATCGATATCTCTTTCTTCGAACATTTCTCCCGATAACCGTATCTTCTTCATTCCTTCCTTCCATCCTTCTTTCCTTCCATGAAAGTTTCTACCTAATCTATTCTTAGTTGTCGGAAAGAAAATTCGCCAACCAATTGATGAATTCTTTGGTCATAAATGACACAAAAAAAAAGAAAGAAAAAGGGAACAGTTTATCTTGCCAATTACGAAAGGAATATTTTTTACAGAAAAATATGTAAAAAAAAAAGTGATGAATTGTTAAGAAGAATAAAAGATAAAATAAAATAAAATAAAAAGAATTGGTAAAGAAAAAAGTGAGTTTGCAAGCTTACAGTTCTGTCTTCATGAGTAAAAATTTACCCAGTATTTAAGACAATGTGGCTTAAATTATTTGTCGTAAAAGCAAAGAAAAACATACGGTTTTATATTCAAACTAACCGAAATGCGAACGATTATTTTGTACCCCATGGAGTGGTTGTTGTGACACGAGAGCAATTCGTCCTTTAGCATTATGAAGATTCCTGCAGCCCTTATGAGTATTGCCCAAGTATTTCTGCATATAAATATTTGAGCAAGTATACAAACTGTTGTTTGAGAGTCAAAAAGACCGTGAAGGATTTTGAGCGGTGGGCGGCAACCAAATAAAATTTATTAGTTTAACGGTTTTTCTAAATCTTTCGTTAACCCATGCCTCCATAATGAGACAACAGACACTGGCCACTAGTGTGTGACGGTACAACCTTCCTCGCCAAACATGGGGGTGCTTCTGCTTCCAATCAGCTGATCGTTCCGCTGGTTGAATATATATTCTGATGACACGATCGATTCAGTATCTGTCGATGTTTTATTTATTTTTCGAATTTTTTTTTAGATCCAGACAACAGATCAATCGCTAGTCAGTGTCACCGGTCACCAATTAAACGAATAAGACCGCACATTTAAGAAAGTAAAAAAAAGTCGACGCCAAGAAACAGAAAACAAAACACGTTTTGCAAAAATAACAATATTAATTATATAAAAATATCTTTTAAAAGGATGCATATATTCACCCATTTAGTCCGAGGCCAGTTCACGAATTAACAATCCGTTAATTCTTCGAATAAGTTTTCTGGCTCTCGCTGTTTATAGTTTGGCGCAGTACAATCTTAAATGGTGGTTATGTTTATTTTCCTCCATCCTTGTACGACTTCATTTACTAATTACGTAATGCTT
>OY757915.1:84929817-85112317 GCA_963585895.1 Sepioteuthis lessoniana
ATAGGGAACTAACAATAACCATACATTGAGCACTCTCATAGATTTATAGAATTTTCCTCATATATTCTATGTAAAGAATAATCCACATCCACTGTCTTTGGACGCTGACTGGATATTAATATATATATATATATATATATATATGGATACCTGCAGTAGTTCTGTACAGACACAGTACGTAGTCTGGAAGACCTGCCTGGTACGATGGGTGATAGGAACGATTGGCGATGAAGAGTCAGGGCAATTCGTGCTTGCAGCGTGACCTGATGATGATGTTATATATATATATATATATATATATATATATATATATGTGTGTGTGTGTGTGTGTGTGTGTGTGTGTGTGTGTGTGTGTGTGTGTGTGTGTGTGCTTATGTGTGTTTGTTATTTGTGTAGTTATTCAAAATATTGAACTGAATAATGATTCAATCTTGCAAAAAGTCACTAGTGAAGGACACCAAGTGATTATCACTGTACAGTAGTTGTAGTAGTCTGTGAATCAAGTTAACAAATAATTGCGCCCAGAGGAGACTTGCCAAGATTATTTTTTAAGATTAGCTTAGACAAGAACACAAGTGAAAGGAACTCATTGAAGATCGGTCTCAATTCAGAAAGAGTAATCTGCAATTTAAGCTAACAAATGATTACTTAGAGGAAGTTTCCCAACATTACATTCTGAGCTTAGCTTAATAATGCAAAAGACCAAAAGTCCGGGTCACCCAGTACGGATCGAACACTCGGTAGTCGTTTTAGCCAACAAGACCACCATGATAATCTTTACTTATCGTCAAGGTCTCCTCAGTCAACCGGTTGGTTATCCTGAATAGAGATCTGCTTCATCTTGATATAAAGTCACGACTTGTCACCTGATGACTTCAAATCGTGACGGAACATTAACCGATTGGGGGAATTTCTTTCTCGAGATGTTGTCATCCTGTTTTTGAAGATATACAGTAGAAAACAAATGAAATTAAAAGTGTGTGTCTCAACTAGTTCTCATTGTTTTAAATCCCTCCGCCACCACCAAAAAAATAGAAAGAAAGCAAAAAGAATACAACAGAATAAGTGACGGTTACTTTCAATCGGACACTTTGAAGGAACGAATTTGTTGAAGGTAATTTGTAAGTGAGAGTCGAGTTGTAAGGAGGGTAGCCCAAGGGCTTCTGCTAAGACTCAATTTGTCTTGCCAATTCAATGAAAGCGATAGAGATCCTGTTGAGAATTATAGGCCATATTCATTGCAGTCACGATCGACGAACGACTGAGAAAAATAGGAACGATTTTCTGGCTTTCCATTTGACGATCCTTTTATTTTCAATAACATTTTGATTTCATTTCATTCACAGTCACTGCTTATTAAGTCATATCTATCTATCTATCTATCTATCTATGTTTGGTGTTCACTCTTTTTTGTCTGTGAATTTTTACCATCTGCAATTCTTTCTTTCTTTCTTATATTTTTAGACATAAAATCTATCTATCTATCTATCTATCTATCTATCTATCTATCTATCTATCTATCAATGTTTGTTTTTTTGTTCGTCTGTAAAGTTCTATCCTAGGTTATTCTTTCTTTCTTTCATTCTCTGTCATCTTCCTTTGTTTTGTTGAGCACGTTTACTCTTTTTCTTGCAACATTCTTATAATTTTTTTCCATTGTTACCATTTCTTTCTTTTTTAATCGAACACCCCTTTCGCAAACATAATTTCCTTTCTTCCTTATTTCCTTCCTTCCTTATTTCTTTCCTTCCTTCTTTCACCATAAACTATAACCCACATTGCTAATTGTCAACGCTGTCTTCGAAATCTCAGACTCTTCTGTTTTTTTATTTTTATTTTACAGGACGGCTTCTTTAAAAAAATCTTTTTATCTTTCTGTTTTCTCTTTCTTCTCGCTCATCCATCTGGCACCGTTTTATTACAGCTTCCTCGCTTACCTCATCCCCTTAATGCAATTCTTTACTTACTTCTTAACTTACCTACTTACCCAACATTCCACTAACCTACTTACAACTGTGCCGACTATTATCATTACTTTTTTTTTTTATCTTTCTTAAAGATTGCCAACGAATGCCAAAATGACGACACTCATACTTTCTAGAAGACTGCAAATGATTCGGAAGAGATCAATCATCATTTTCCCCTCACCTCGTCAATTTCATTTCGGGAATCACATGAAGTCATTCCCTCTCACAAATGAACAAAGATCTCCTTTTACGCACGATTTCATTGTCCACGGTTTCAGTTAACCACGGTCCAACTCAGAAATAAACAATTCTCGAATGTTACTTAATATATAATAATCCATCCTAGAGAACGAGACGCATAAAATTCTCTGGGAGGTTGCGATACAAACGGATCTGCAAATCCCATCCAGAAGACAAGACCGAGTGATAATTAACAACAAAAAAAAAAGTTGAAAAGAAAAAAGAAAACTTGTCATATGGTGAACTTTTATGCATAGGCATGGACATGGGTAGCTAGCCGGAACAGATAGGTCACGTGGTCACCCAGGCATATGTCCAAGGGTGGGAACATTTTAGTATTTTTGAGGGTTTTCAGTTCCGAGCACCAGGGTTTATAACTGTCTCGATACTTTAAGTTGTCCGATAAGAGACAAAAAGACTGGTTAGCATTTTTTATTAAAAAAAGGCGCCGCTTCTCGTTTGGACTAAAATTAGACCCGTCTTACTTCTTCGTTAGCCGCTCGATTTCTCTTGTTCAAAACTTAGTCACCCTCTTACTTTATGCTTGTGGTGTCGGAGGAAGAGACATCTCTGTTTCCCGTGTTTCCACTCCTGTGCAGAAGATTTGGAACCCCCGTTTTTTTCATCTAGTCATTTTAATTACCGCAGTTTGAATCATCTATTGTAATATATATATATATATATATATATATAGTCATCCACAGACAGATCTATTTCGTTCTATCAGAACTCATCAGTGTGGCTAGACATACTAGCTTCCCGTAGCTGGGATCGAAACCCGGTTGACTCAAACGCCAATATATATATATATTATATTATGAGAGTCTTGGTCGTCAGTAAATCACTATGTGGTTATGTGTCGAACCAAGTGGAATATAATATGGAGAGTGCTCAATATCTATGATAGAGCTATTATAATAATAATTATAATAAATAAATATATATTTTGTATATATTTAATCCATGGAAAATATTGTTCTGCAACCTAAGGTTTCATCAAGTTTATAACAACATTCATCAGGCTGTTAAGAAGATGGAATGAAATTGAAAATCGAAAATGCGATAAAATACTGACAAAAATCGAAAATGCGACTAAATGTAGACAAAAAGCCGTTAAGACATCGTTTATGTGTGGTTGTAAATATGTGTGTGTATATGGGTGTTGGTGTATGTGTGTGCGTGAGGATGCGTGTTTTTAAGTTAAGTCAGGCCAGGAACGTAAGGCACATACACACACACACACACACACACACACACATATATATATATATATATATATATATATATATATATATATGTTGTATACTTTACATATACATGCACATATGCAAACACAGGCAAAAACAAGCGGACTCTGTTGTTCGGGTACGAACGCGTTTATTAATTTCTTGACGTCGGTTCTTCGACACGAGGAGAGAGACACAATTCTTAAAAGTCTTTCGTAATTATACTCTGCTAACCCCGTCCTAAACGTTCGGCACATCTCGTGGTGTTTCATCTCTGCCGGTAGAGATCCGAAAAACTCAACTACGTCTTCAACGGCCCAATCTCAACTTCAACTCAATGGCTGAAAACTCAATTGTCTGCCTGCATGGTCCAATGTCAACTTTCAACTGACTCTTTATCAAAATCCTCAAATTCTCAGGACCATCTCTGCCGGGCATGACGTCATCTACACTCCAGCCCAATTTCCTGTTTGGGGGTTTATTATGACAATGGTGATTGTCATATCCTTTGCGCGCCAGCGTAAAACTGCACCCAATGACTATGCCTTGAACTAAGAGGCTCGAATAATTCAAAGCCTTACCAAACTGAATGATAAAATATAATTAACGAAAAATTATTAATATTAAAAAAATCATCCCTTAATTATAACACACACACACGCACACACACACACACACACACACACACATATATATATATATATATACTTAAGGGAGCGCTCCAGGAGTGCGCTTCTTTTTGCTGGAGAGAAGGAGAAGAGGGATCATTTTATATGCAGCCGGAGTGGAGTGTGAGCAACTTCATTTGGGGATTAAGAGAGTGTTTTTTGCGCTCCGTGATCCTCGCTCCAAAATTAATTAATTTTTTTTAGAAAAACAGTAAACAATAAAAGAGAAAAGAAAAGAAAGTTTAATCTAAACTCTTTGGGTTTTTTATAACTGTGTTAAATGAATATGAGTTAAATATATATGAAAATTAGACATGAAAGCCGAAAAATTTGAACTTCTCCGATTTTTGTTTAGAAGCATGATTTGTCAGAAAGGTGCTACATTTCTGATGGGCTATTTTTCTTAGAAGACAGGAGACAATCTGGAAAAAGTCTCTTCAAAGGCATCAATCACTCTGTAGAAAGGCTTTGAAGTCATTTTCTAAAAGATTTGAACTTTTCTCGTATTTATGACTCGTATTTTTATTGTTAAAATAAATCTTTAAGGATAATGACTAAAGAAATATGTTTGTTTTTAAATAAATATTTTTAAAATAAGTATTTTTATTTATTACTACTATGTTGTTTTCAAGCAAATAATATTGATATTTCTCTAATTCAAGTTCTTATATCTTTTCAAATTATGATTTTAATAAAAATCGTAAATACGTTTTCTTTGTTTTATTTTACACCAGTATTTCAAAACATCTAATCGACATTTGATAAATCATTCAAAGAAAAAAGGAATACAACGATTTGTTTGTAAAAGCAGCAATAAACATGTTTATTTTTTAGTTTATTTTACTAACGTTACCGAAAATTACAAGTCTCAGTGTTTTCAACTAAAAATGGGTAAGCTGGTTGATTATATATTTTTGCTTTTCATAGACAAACTTGAAATTGTTATTTGTTTGAAATTTTGAATGAATAAATGTCTTCATGAAGAACATTTTTACAAAGATTTGAGGCTCTATAGTTGTTGCTTCTTTAAAAAGAAATAACTATCAGTAGCGCGCTAGACTGAGCAGTTTTGTTCATACCTACTTTTTTTTTAATTAAAATAATAATTTAAAAAGATACTATAATTTAACTAGGGCACCTCTGGTGATGTAATGGTTAGCAAGGAAACCTACACGAGTGAGTTTGTATCTCATTGGGTGCCCCATACATATGGCCTTATGTCACATCTAAACTAAAAAAAAGGCTTCGTAAATTACTACAATAATTTAACTAAGGTATTTTTATTTTATTTGCTTGAAAACAAGAGAGTATAGAAATAAATGAAATGGCAATTTTCAGCCAATTGCTACCCTGAATCCCTTTTGAAGCCATTTGACTCCAACCCATTATATATGTTCCCCACCTCAGAGAAATAATACGACATATCACCTCAACTCTAGAAAATAAAAGATTTGTGTTTTTGTCTGCTGTTCAAAGTTTATTTCGCAAGTTTTTTCTACCAACTGCAATACAGACGAGAATATATATTTTTGCCTCAAAATTTGAAAAAGGTTAATGAACTTCGATAAATCGATTTGATTTGTTTGAAAAACCATTAACTCAGTATTTATGTTGGTATTTGATTCGAAATATAAAGTGTATTTTTGAATAAACGATGGCCGAAAAATATCAACAACTTTCCAATAAACTATTATTCAGAGATCCAATTTCATACAAAATAACTGACAGAAACCTTGGGACTGAACAAATATCGGGTCAAATATTCCTTCCCTGAAAAAATAGGTTGTTAATGTGATGAACATTAGGAGGTGCCCGTCGTGTGATGGTTATCGTCGTCGTAAATGGACACGGCGACACGAGTTCAAATCCTGGACGAGGCTGAATGCATTTCACATAGCACTAATACCCTTGGAAAAGGTATGAATCCAATTATTCTCCCTTCATCTATGGGTCAATAGTAGGACAGACTAGGTTCTTCAGCCTTAATGAGGCAACTAGTCTAAGAGAAGGAAAACTCTGAATTCAAACCTGTTAAACTCCGCTTAAAAACTGACATTGTGTCATATCCTACGCGAGCGGAGGGGTTGGTAAATATGGTTAATGTGATGAACAGTTAAATTGTTTTAAAATATTCCAGGGACATCTTTTTCTATTCTATACCTCAGGCAACAAAAATTTATGCATAATCTTATTCTCCGTCCGACATGTTCTCCTTTAGGAGCAAGAAATCCAATCTTCTTAGCAAATCTCAAAATATTAGCGAGATTTTGTCAAATATTATCTTACAGTCTTATATCACCACCCATATTGACGAGATCCTTTCACGCCCACACTTATACTTTGACCACATATTGGCGAATAGAACGTTTATGAAAGAAGATATATTTTCACTATGGACCGCTCAAAAAGAGCCGCTGCTTTTTTAAAGGGATTAGAGATGGAGCAGCTCTTTTTTTAAAAATGGGGAGCGTGAGTGGAGCTTGCTTCAATTTTGGGCTCGTGAGCGGGAACTAGAGCAGCTCCAAAAGCAATGGTGCGCGTAAAGCCCTATATATATATATATATATATATATATATTTATGTGTCAGTCTGTGTGTGCACGCTTGCTTGCGCAGTTATCGATCTGCACGTGTAATTACATAATGTATTTAGGGAAGTGCTTGTTATGTAATGATTATCGTGATCGGAAATGGACAAGGTTACTCGACTTCAATCCTGGACGAGGCTGTTTGCATTTCACATAGTACATATATTGTTGAGAAAGGTACGTATCCAACTATTCGATTTCCAGCTATGGACGGATAGTTGGAGAGACTAGATTCTTACCCTTGATATAGCAACCGCTCAAGCTAAAGGAAAGCACTGAATTCAAACTCGTTAAACTCCGTGGATGGGAAAGGTAGAGGTTAGCAAATATATATTTTATCATTTTATTCTGCTATCCTTATTCTGGGGAGTGTTAAGAATAGCGTAAATCGTTTAGAAATAATTGCTGCTAAATTTATTGAATTCTTGTGGGTAGAGTGTTTGCCAATGGTCAGGGAGACCTGGGTTCAATCCAAGGACTTTAAAAATGGTACTCGATACCTCCTTGTTTAACACTCAGCAATATAAGGTACGTATCAAAGGTAAAGTGGAGCAATCTAGGGAAAGGAGTAGCTCCCTCCCGTACACCTCGGTGTAGTAGCTATTGAAAGGGGAGCCTTTCGGTCGCCCTGGAGTAAGGTCGCCAACTACTACTACTACTTCTATAGTAGAATTATCTCGAGATATTGAACTGGGGAGTCCCAATGGAGTAATTGTTAAAGAACTGTGTTGAATAATCGTAGGAAGCGATTTCGAATTCCAATCGCCTTATTAGGTTCAATTTAGGAGTATTATACTTGTGGAAAAGTCGAACCCCCTATCCGCCATTTATGTGTGATATAGCACCACTACCTTTCTTCTGATAGTAGGGCTTTGGTATTTAATAACCCAATAAAGTTGATGTGCCAATAAACAAAAATACCAAGAACAACCAGATGTTGAGCTTTTTTCATTCTAGCCGAACACCTGTTTCGTGTTGATAGAATATACAACATATTGACACATACAACATATGCACGCATATATATATATATATAGATTTGGCTCTTCTGTATTATAAATCAGATTTTATTTTATTTTTCGGGCTTTCCAGAAACCAAACTCTAATGAAGTTATTGGTAATAATATTTGTTTTTAGTCTCTGTGTTATACAGTCTATAGATGTATGTTATACTGCCTGTATATTTATATATTTACAGGTGATTTATTTATAGTGGTGAAGTCTTCTGTAGAACCATTTTGCATAAGTAGAAAACAGAAAAAATGACGGATCGATGAGACACTGATTCTCTAAACAACACTTCTCAGTTTTAAATTCAGAATTTTTCCTTGTAGACCGATTTTCTACTAAGGTTAGAAAAAACAGTCTACACAACTATTCTTCTCACAGCTGACAGGAGAATGAATGTATTCATACCTCTCCATAGGGCGTGGATGACTATTGAGATATATAGTCCCCTACCCTTGGATTGGCGTTTGAGTCAACCGGGTTTCGATCCCAGCTATGAGAAGCTAATATGTCTAGCTACACTGATGAGTTCTGATAGAACGAAACAGATCTGTCTGTGGATGACTATATATATATATATATATCCTGGGTAAGATGTCCCACTGACGTATAGGGTGTGTACTCGTGGTGTAATGGTTAAAGCGATGTACTGAGGAATCATAACAAGTAGGTTCGAACTACAGTCGCGCTATTACGTTCACCTTTGGACAAATACCCTTGGGAAATATATGAACCTCCTTATCCTCCCGGCCATGGGTTGAATAGTGCTACTTCCATTTTTCTAGAAGCATGGCTTTGGCATTGAATAACCTACAACGGTTGGTATGCAATTGAATAAGGAAACCAAACCAAACCGACTGACATAAAGTCAATTGGGTTTCGATCCCAGCGTGAAGTATATCGCGGGTAAAGCTACACTAAAGTGTTACGATACGACTAAAGAGTCTGTGGATTACAATATATATATATATATATATATATATATATATATATATATATATATATATATATATATATATATATATTATGAGAGTGTTGGTCATCAGTAAATCACTATGTGGTTATGTGTCGAACCAAGTGCAATATAATATGAAGAGTGCTCAATATCTATGATAGAGCTATTATAATAATAATGATAATAAATAAATATATATTATCTATATATATTTAATCAATGGAAAATATTCTTCTGCAACCCAAGGTTTCTTGAAGTTTATAACAAAATTGAATGTTGTTATTTTCATGGATTAAATATATATATAATACATATTTTCCATGGATTAAATACATATACAATATATATTTATTTATTATCATTATATATATATATATATATATATATATATATATATATATAAAGGTATAGAAAGCAAAAAAATTAAGTGAGAGATATAAAGAACGAGAGAGAGAGTGAGGTAAAGATTCACACACGTATAGAGAGAGAGAAGGAGAGAGAGAGAGAGAGAGAGAGAGAGAGAGAGAGAGAGAGAGAGATACATACATACATATGTGGTGACCAAGTGTGTAAATGATTGAATAAGACACCATTCTCCATATTGATAAAATTTATTTCTTTAAATTGAGTAAGAAATTTGTTGAAAAACACTTCCAAATCTTTTCATGTAAGAAAAAAAAAATTCAGAATAATTCAGTGATGTTGAAAGTAAACGCAAACTTAAAGGAAAAGAATGTTGGATTTTCAGTCAAAAGAAACAAATTCGAAAGGAATGGATCCATAAATGAACGGAATAATTATTTATTTCTTGACGTAGAGTCGAGATTAAATTAAAAAGTTGATCATTTATTTATGATTCTTACTGGTTAAAAAAATGTATTTTAAACAATCTAAGATGGAAAATATTTCTTAAATTATTTCATGTCTTGACCTTTCAAATTTTTCGCGCCAAGTCAAATATTGTCGTCTGGAAATCATAAGAAATTTTAAAATGATCACCCAAACGCCGATTGGTCAATAGATGCAAAAGTACAGATACAAACATTTCAGCTTCTCTATCCTATTTTTGGCACGAAAATGGAAATCATTTGATTTCATATATATATATATATATATATATATATATATATATATATATATATAAGTAGTAAAGTAAAGTTGGCAATCTTTGTCGAGGGTGACCTGAAAGCTCCCCTTTCGATAGCTACTACACCGAAGTGTAGGGGTGGGCGCTACTCCTTTCCCTGGTGTGCTCTGCTGTCCTTGATCCCTACCTTATATTGCTGAGTGTTAAGCTAGGTGGCATCACTTTTTGAGTCTTTGGCATGACTCGATTTGGGAATGAACCCAGGTCTCTCGGATCATTGGCGAACACTCTAACCATCATGTGTGTGTGTGTGTGTGTGTGTGTGTGTGTGTGTGTCTTTGTGTGTACGTGTGAGGTGGGTAACTACTGTTCTTTTTAATACACCATTTTCCTAATTCACTTCAACAACGTCTTCTGGACAGAATGTATATCGCCCCTACTTTTGGTATAGTTTGGAAAAGAGAAATACAAACAGTAGTATATATGATGTGCTGGGAGCTGCTCAAAAACCGTTAACCCCAAATTATAAGCACTCAACCATAACCCGTTTTTATTACTAGTCCTTACCCAGCCTGTCACTACTCTTAGATCCCAACCCCATTTATGAAATCTTCCACAGTTGTACCGGAAGGGAAGTAACCCTTTCCTCTTGATATTTGTGACAATTTACTCATTATTAAACATGGGTGCTATCTAACCTGATTAGAGTAAATGATCATCTCAATAGATCAATACGTGCACAGGTTCCAAAATAGAACTCTGCTTATACAAATATTAATATCAGATATATCCCCGTTGAGAACAGGGGGTGGGGCTATGGCGATGTAGCTTACGTGCTGGACTGCGACATCGTAGTAAGCGAGTTTGAACTCCAAGCGTGCTATAACTAATTCTCTTAGGAAAGCTATGAACCCTTTAGCTCCCAGCCATGGGTGAAACAGTACCTATTCTATAGAGATGGGTTTGGCATTAAAAATCTATGTAGGTTGATATGCCATTAAACAAAGACACTAAACTAAACCAACCTTGAGGAAAACACGAGGCTGTACTCACGCACGAACAAGACATAGTGCACTAGTATATATATATATATATATATATATATATATATATATATATATATATATTGTTTCCTTAGGCAGTAAGTCATTATTTAAGTACGTTCTGTAAAAGCGGTTGTGTTGACTCACTCCAAATAGATATAAAATCTCACTGCTACTCACAGCAAAAAACAACCAAACACAACCCCCGCGAAAAGGTCGAAATGGTCGAAAGCTCTTGGGCTAGTATAGGGAACTTTCTTCGCCACCTCGACCAAGACATACGGAAGATAAGAAGACTTGAACGTCTTCACTTAAAGATCCTAAAAGGAATATACTCCGATGTCTTCAACTGAGCATGCTTAAATATATATATATATGTTTGTGACTCAGATGCCACCTGATAGTTTGTCACCAGTGCCATCATCAGACCAAATCCGGTTCCATGATTGTTGTTTGGTTGGGTTTTATGGTATATCAACCAATGTAGGTTATTCAACGCTAAATCCCGTTTATATATATATATATATATATATATATAATTTGTAAAAAGATAATTTGTAGGTATCATCATTTGCTCACAGCTGAATGGTTTCAATGATTAAATATTTGTATATAGCTTTGTTATGTAGAAGAATGTGCCGATACAAATCCGTGTGGTCGAACCTGGATCTCCAGCCAACAAACCGCAGGTGAAATGAATTGTGCTACTGGGGTCATCTGACTAGAAATAGTTAATATATAAATCAGTCAAACAGAGATCTGAAGAAGCATTCAGTGTTGCATTGCGAGTCAGAATTGTGAGTATTGCGTTAGTATTCCGTACTCAGTGTTTGGCATTGTAAGAGAATGAAGATATTATAAAGTGTTGGCAAAATTTACACACCTCTCACGAAACATCATAAAAGTGACGACGAGGAAATCTTTCGAACATTATAAAAGACTCATAGATGACACCCAAGCAAGTACTACCTCTCTGGATCCGTGTGGACCTGGAAGTAAAAGCAATGAAAGAGTACTCCACCCTGCCACGAAACTCCGAAACTAGAGCCTGACCTCCAGGTGCAATTAACTATCAAACTCAAGGTATGAGTCCAGCTATCCTCCCTCTAGCAATGAGTAAATAGTAAGGCAGACTCGGTTCTTCGGCCTTGGTGAGGCAACTAGCCTAGGAGAAGGAAAACCCTGCATTCAAACTTGTTAAACTTCGCTTAAAAATTGACCTTGTGTCATATCCCACCGAGCGGAGAGGTTGGTAAATATGGATAACTATCAAACTCATTCGTTCAGAGAGGAGTCTTACTCCTCTGCAGAAGTGCAGTTAGTATATCTTACTACCCCAGCCGACTGGGTTGTCAGATGATTACATCAAGAAACACTCACTCAGTGTCATCACTATCCTAACTTAGTTATTCTCCCTTTAGCTATGGGTAAATAGTAGGGCAGATTCGGTTCTTCAGCCTTGGTAAGTCAACTAGTCTTGGAGAAGGAAAACCCTGCATTCAAACCTGTTAAACTCCGCTTAAAACTTGACATTTTGTCATCACTATCCTAACTAGGTATGTTATATTGTTGTACACTCATAATCATAACAACACAATAATGAAACAGACGAGCGAAGGTTCCTTTATAAAAATATGTACCTCTCACTTTATTTGTAACGTTTGCGTGTGAGAGGGAGTTGGAGACCGAACATAACTGCAATATTTTGACCCCCACTCTTATGGGCGTCAGCGTTGTGTCTTTCTCGTTCTCCAGGGCTGCTCAACTTGAGGCCCAGGGGCTCACTCTGCTGGCTTTCTCTACTACATCTTATCAGCAACTTCTCTGGACCCCAACTCATCAGGGCCCCAAGGGCTCCCTCCGCCGGGCTTTCTCTACCACATTATGTCTTCTAACTCGTCTAATCTCCAACTCATCAGGGGCTCCAAGAGCCGCTTCGGCCTGATGTGGCTTTCCCTACCACAACTCGTCTATAACTCCGTCTCCAACTGTAACTCCAACTCATCAGGGGCCCCAAGGGCCCCATCAGCCTGGTGTGGCTTTCCCTACCACATCTTGTCCTATTTCATAAACCAAGCACGCCTACGCAATTTCCTCTCATAACTGCCATTAGGATGTGTCACTTATTTCCGATGCATCACTTTGAATGGCATTTTTGGCCGGGTCGAAGGTCAAAATACAGCAATATCAACGATAGTGAACAACTTTTGTTTTTAATACAGCAAAGTAAATATGTAAAGTTGGCGACCGGGATCGAGGGTGAGTCATACTTTATAAGACTGAGTGTAAAGCCAGGAGGCATCAAGTACCATTTTTTGAGTCTTTGGTATGACTCGACTTGGGATTGAACCCCGGTGTCCCGAACCTTTGGCGAACACTTTAACTGCTAAGTCAATGGACCGGTTAAAATAGCATTTTATATATACAGTGGAACCACGAATTAGGAAAATCCCATTATACGAAAAATTCAGAATATGAAAAGAATTTCCGTCCCATTTAAAGGAAAAAATATTCAAGATACGATATGAAAATCGAAAGTGCATGACCCTAAAGGTAAAGTGTCATCATTTGTAACAACATTTATTATTTTTCATTGATTTTAGTATTTTCTCATCGTTTTTAGATATTCATGTTGTCATTAACGAACATATTCCTTCGGGTGGATATTTACACTTTATACGACTGCTTTTGGGGGGCGGCAGCAAATTATGCCATTTATAAGGTAAATCTTGTCCCCTAATACGAAAATTCCAATATACAAAATACCCTCAGGAACGAATTATTTTCGTATCTCGAGATATCACTATATATATATATATATATTAACAAGAAATGGAAAAATAGTGCAACAATTGCGAGGCATACTCCTCTTTCGAGGGTGTGTCCTCCGATCAACGAATAGTCACGGCAAAAATACGACTAAGCCTACGAAAAAACGCCACACGAACAGCGACCACCAAACGCTATGACTGGACCCTTCTCAAAAACAGAGATATAAGAGATAGATATGTAGGAGATAGATATGTAGGAGAATTGAGAAACAGATTCGAGACACTACAAGAGAAGACGGAAAAAGGTATCCCAAATGACGAATATGAGAATTTCGTCAACGCACACCTCGAGGCGGCAGCGAAGTGTATTCCAACAAAACCTAGAACTAAATATAGATTCCCATGGGAAACGTTAGCGGTTAGACAAAAACGTGCATACGTGAAAACAGCCTCCAAAAGCTATCGAAAGAACTCAACAAACACAAATGCCTGAAAACTAAAAACGGTACAATATCAATTAGCAGGCATATATATAAAGGAACAGACAGAATACATACAAAATCAGATAGATAAGATTAGAGACTCAGTGGAAGATAGAAAATCTAGGATAGCCTGGCAAACAATAAACGAAGTGAGTAGAAGGAAGAGCACAGCCAATGCAAAACTGAAAGCTGCAAAACAACAAGAAAGAATAAAACTGTGGAAACAGCATTTCGAAAATCTACTAGGAAACCCACCGAAAGTAACGCATGAACCAATCACCAGAATAATAAGTAAGGAATTGGATATTAAACTAGGACTGTTCACTCAAGAAGAACTCGACTCGGTTCTTAGAAAAATTAAAAATAGGAAAGCTGCAGGGCTGGACGAGATTCTCCCAGAAGTATGGAAGACCAGACAATTCGACGACATACTGCTCCGACACTGCAACGCAGTCTATAATTAAAATCCGATAGACGGATGGATGAAGGGATGCATCTTCCCCTTCCCTAAAAAGGGTGACCTTGGATTTGCCAAGAACTACCGAGGCATAACACATCCATAGCAGGCAAAATTTACAATGCCCAACTATGAAACCGCATAGAACCCAAAATCGACAACATCCTTAGGAAAAACCAAAATGGCTTCCGAAGAAATAGATCCACGACCTCACAAATATTGACCATCCGTAGAATCCTTGAAGGCGTACGGGCAAAAAACCTACAAGCGACATTACTATTTGTCGACTTTTCCAAGGCCTTCGATTCCATTCACAGAGGAAAGATGGAACAAATCCTACTAGCAAACGGCCTACCTAAAGAAACTGTAGCAGCAATAACGATTCTCTATAGAAACACCAAAGTGAAAGTACGTTCACCAGACGGAGACACAGAATACTTCGACATTGTAGCAGGAGTACTACAAGAGGACACGCTAGCCCCATACCTTTTTATCATCTGTCTAGATTACGTGCTTAGAACATCGATTGATAAAATCAGAGAAAACGGCTTCGAGCCGACAAAGAAAAGAAGCAGAAGGTACCCTGCAAAAACAATTACCGACGCCGACTACGGCGATGACATAGCGATACTGGCAAATATACCCAACCAAGCCAAACACTACTGCATTGTTCGGAACGAGCTGCCGCAGGCATTGGCCTTCATGTCATTGCGCACAAAACGGAATATATGTGCAATAATCACACAGGCGACATCTCCACACTAGACGGAACCTCTCTGAAACTAGTAGACAAATTCACCTACCTAGGAAGCAGCGTCACATCAACCGAAAAGAATATCGACACGCAGCTAACGAAGGCATGGACAGCTATCGATAGTTTCTTCCAGGCAGCGGTCGTATCGATACTGCTGTATGGATGCACTACTTGGACGCTAACTAAATGGCTGGAGAAGAAGCTAGACGGCAATTACACAAGAATGCTGCGAGCAATATTGAACAACTCCTGGCGGCAACACCCCACAAGGCACTAACTATACGGCCATCTGCCTCCCATCACGAAAACTATCCAAGTTCGACGAACCAGACACGCAGGACACTGCTGGAGAAGCAGGGACGAGCTTATAAGTGATGTACTCTTATGGACTCCCACTTATGGCCGGGCAAAAGCAAGACGACCAGCTCGAACATACATTCAGCAGCTATGTGAGGATACGGGATGTTGCCCTGAAGACCTGCCAGAGACGATGAACGATAGGGAGAAATGGCGAGAGAGGATCAGGGATATCCGTGCTAACGGCATGACATGATGATATATATATATATATATATATATATATATATATATATATGTATATATATTTGTTCGCGCGCGTGTGTGTGTGTCCGTGTGTGTGTCCTCTTTTCTGCGTTTTTTAGTTTAATATTATAACCAAAAATATGAATATTCATCGCTCCATGAATATTCATGTATTTATGCAAATTTATTTTTGGTGGTAGAAGTGTTGCACCTATTTAAATTTTTGTTTTTTAAATATTTTTTATTAAATAAATTTTCACCTTTTGGGCGCTTTGTTTCTATCTTAGTTCTTCTTTTATGAGCCGTATAATAACTGATCAGATGAACCTGTTTGTGTCAAGAACTTTCGTTGAAATCTACCTGGAAGTTATGAGTTCAATCACTGAACTCAGTCTCAGTGAAAAGAGAAGTGAGATTACAATGGCGAATTAATAAAGATGGTGAATTATATTATATGAGATATTCAACCGCGAAATGAAATCAGTTCATTCCCATAGATTAAGTGGAGACGATCTACATTTTTTGCTTATCATTATAAGAACTGGATTGCTTTCTCCCTTTCTAAATCCACTTTATTTTCTTTTTATCACGTCCAGGTGTTGAGCCGCTAAGAAGGAATTAATTTTATCTCAGCAGTCGCCCGCCCACAATCAAAAAAAAAAAAAAAACAATTGCTTAAACCCAATTTGAAAATAAATGCTTTTTTTCCTCCGGGTCTAGAAGATTGGAACAGTAGATATTTATTTTAAATATTTATAATGTTTTGTGGTTTTTTCATAGTTGTCTGTTATCTCCAATCGTACCGAAAGCTTTCTTCTTTGGTCCACACACAGATAAGGTAGTAGTAAATGATAATAAAACAAAAGGTCTTTTAAGTACGAATAATTATTTTACACTTAAATAAAATCGATTTTATAACCCTCCACTTCAATAATGACAATCTGATGACACATATGTCATATGGATTTGCCCAGTCGGCTACGGCTGTAGAATACATCGACTGCTTCTCTGGAGAGGGGTAAGACACTAAACAATCTGATGGTGAGGTTCCAGTGATGCTGGAGCTTTGGGGAATGCGGAGCACCCCTTCGTCGCCATTGCTCTCAGGTCCACTCTGGCCCGGATTGGTAGCACCTGGTTGGGCCCAATCTATGGGTTAAATAGAACTAACTGCATACTTATGCTAAACTGAATTGTTTGAATTAGAACTGTTTGACTAAACAGAATAGCTTGAAATAGAATTTTTTTTTTTACATTTAAACTGCGTGTTTATGCTAAATTGAATTTTTTGAAATGGAACTATTTTTGACATTGAAACTCTACTTACACTAAACGGAATTGTTTAATACAGAACTGTTTTGACGTTTAGCTGTGTGTAAACAAAGTCTGTACGTATACTCAACTGAATTAGCTGAATTAGAACTGTTTTGACAATTAAACTGTATACTCATGCTAAACTGAATTGTTTGAAATAGAGCTGACTATTTGCATAAAAATGGATTTGGCGTTAAATAACCAACAAAGGTTGATATACCATAAACCCCAACCAACCAAACCAACCAAGATAATTACTTCGGGTTTGGCTACTGTAAATATGAATGATCATCTTAAATTCTAATAAAAGCAACTCGTAGACACTTATTTTTTTTTTAAATGACCATCTTACAACCCGTAGGTCATATAGGTAAGTACAGTTAGTCGAAGTAATCTTTTGGGAAGCTTCAGTTTCGGACAGACCTTTCCATCAAAGAGAAATAACATTGAATGTAATAGTCGTAGGCAAGGAAATTGCTAATTGATATAAGATTTCTATTTTGAATATTTATTAATTTTTTACATTTCTTGGTGATCCTAATTTAAAACTTAACCTTCGTCACAGATATATATATATATATATATATATATATATATATATATATAGGGATCGTTATTATCAGCTGTTTCAGGCATACTCCTATAATATTGAAACGTATCTCCTTCGGATAAAAGAGAACTAATATTAAACATGTTTCATCACCTCTCTATACGTCACACCGAGGGACCTTAATTGATTCCGTTGACAAAAGGAAAATAAGGTAATTTTCAAAGCTTTTGTTGCGGTAATGACTATAAAAGCAGAAAACTAACGTAGGCGTTCATTCCCTTAGCCTCCATATGAATTTTAATCAATTTTACAGGCGCCTATATCTCAGTTGTCACAACATGGGGCTTCACACGACAAGGTTTTTTCTCACGCCTGTTTAAACTGTGCATCCGTCCGCATTTGGATTTATTTATATGAATTTATCAAAACGGCATGTCATTTTGTATAGGGTTATCTAATGCCAATACGTTAGGGAGTCACATTCATTCCTATCTAAAACAGATAATTTGCACACAGTTTTATGGTTTCAAGTAAAAGTAAAGTTGGCGATCTTACTCAAGGGTGACCCGAAGGCTCCCTTTTCAATAGCTAATACACCGAGGTGTAGAGGAGGGAGCACCTCCTTTCTCTTGATTGCTCCACTTTACCCATGATCCTTACCTTTTAGTGCTGAGTGTTAAGCAAGGCGGCATCAAGTACTATTTTTTGAGCCTTTGGTATGACTAGACCTTGGATTGAACCCCGGTCTCCCAGACCATTTGTGAACACTACTCATTAGGCTAATGGCCCGATTTACTTGAAACCTGATTTCAAGTATACCAATCTTATACTAATAATTATATTGTTTTAAATAATTATTTCTATTTTATGACAGTTTATTCACAGTTGTATGGTTTCAAGTAACAAATGATATTAATCTTTTATATTGGTTATCGTCGTAGGGAAATGGACACGGCGACACGAGTTCAAATCCTGGACGAGACTGATTGCATTTCACATAGCACTAATACCCTTGGGTAAGGTATGAATCCAATTATTCTCCTTCAAGCTATGGTAAATAGTAGGGTAGACTGTTTTCTTCAGCCTTGGAGAGGCAACTAGTCTAGGAGGAGGAAAACTGAATTCGAACTCCGCTTAAAAATTGACTTTGTGTCATATCCTGCCCGAGCGGAGGGGTTGGTAAATATGATAATAATCTTTTGTAAACTATTGTTGCCTCAAGGGACTGTTCTTAATAGAAACAATTTTTGGTTATAGAGCATCAAGTATTCCAATCGAACACAAATTAGTTTTAAATAAATCTATTTGACTCATAGAGCATACTCTAACAGGTGTTGGCACTCTGGATCCTAGTGGACCTGAGAGTAATGGTAATGAAGACGTACTCCACACTCCCCAGATCTCCTGAAGTGGAACTTTATCCTAAGATGCAGTTTAGTATCATACACAGGACGCTCCCATTTTTAGTGGGGGTCCGTATCCTTTCGTAGGGGATATAATTAACATAATCTACCTCCCACCACCAGTACAAGTTTAGGGTATAGTATTTGCTCTCTTTCCTCTGCTGTGTTATTATCTTCGGCCGGCACAAGATGATAAGCAAAATTAGCCTGGTTCTGGGGATCCAAATCCCATTGCAGCAACTCCCTATGGTAAAAAAGAAAAAGAAATGACTTAGTGTGACACGACGAGCGGTTGAGTACTTAACTAATATGTAAAAATTAGAATTTATGAAATATATTCTAATTAATATATATATATATATATATATATATATATATATATATATATATATATATCATAAACGAAAAAAGATCCTTAAAATAAGTATCTTTTTGGTCAAGGCTTATATGACCTAAAAAGCTAGTTGATCGTTCCTCAAGGTCAGTTAAGTGCGAGACAGTTGTTTTTGATTTTAAAGGTTAGCAAATTTATTTAGCTTTTCGGTTGTCAACTGAAACTGCAATCACAATGATGAAACGGATCATTTCGTAAAATATATTTTTCTAGTCCTTATCTTGAAGGTCAATGTCAAAAGGGAGATTTAATTTTGCTCCACCCTAAATAAAGGATAGTTGGGCATGCCTCATCCAGTCCGGTGAGGCTGAGAATTTTTGTTCAACCCCATTGCTCTAAACCTGTTTCCATTAGTCAAAGCATCTAAAAAGGGTTTTCCCGATACCTGTAAGATATAATAATATAGGATTAGCTGACCAATGGGAATATGACTCCTAATTGTCTCTTATTGAACAACCAATCAGAAACCATTTTTAGTCCAGGTATTGATCTATAAAAAAGGGGATAATTAAACGAATCCTCAGAGAAGATAGGAAAAAGTGACCAAGAAGAAACTCAAGACTGCCAAAGAAGCATCTAGACCCAAAGTACTCTGAACAACCTTCAGACGTTACAATATTTCGAAGTCCCAGACTTTAGACACGTTAGTGTTACTCTAACCGCACCTCATCGTCACTCTTCCTCTCTCGATTTTCTTTCTGTTATTTATTGTCTCACAAACGTGTTTCAGTAAAAACGATTTTTTTGTGTTTAACAACGGGTTTTCTCTATTCTTTGAGTTGCTAGACAACCTAGCCACTCATATTACGGGACCGTCAGAAGATCCGGCTGAATTGTGTCAACCCACTTCCGTCCGTGGATCTTTCAAACACAACGTTGTCACGGAAGGATTTGACGAAGCAAACAGTCGGGAGCTTATTTGGCAGTCACGAACACAATAGCCACAACAAGTACTGTGACTAGTAGTCACACCACATTGGGCTCTGTGATTAGCATGAGGCTCAAAATGCAATTCTATCCGTCTTTCCTGACCGCTCTCTACCCTTTGATGGTCTTTTTCCCATGAACCCCTTCTCATGGACGAGCAAAGGCAGAACGACCAGCTAGAACCTATATACAACAGCTCTGTGCCGATACAGGATATAGTCTTGAATACCTATCGGGAGTGATGGACGATAGAGACGGGTGGGGTTAGGGGTGAGAGAGATCCGTGCTAGCGGTGCGATATGATGATGATGATTATGATCAGTATCAACCAGTCAAGTTGGGAAAAAGGAGGCTGTGCGTCTTTTCTTCTAGTTGCCTTAGATCAGTCGGCACTCATGTCACCTGTATATCAATCAGGGTCTCCAGTTGTTTATTTTTACCGGGTGTGTATGTGACCTCTTGCTATGCATTTAGCCACGTCTATCATCCTATTTCTTAACGTGTGTCCCCCAATTTTATTCACTTTGTTTTCCTGAGTTTGTTGATTAGCGGTAGATGATTTAAAAAAAGAAAAGAAAATATTTTTGACGCGCAAATGCAGTCAAAATTCTACAATATTCAGGCTGGGTAGATATATGCATGGAATAAAGTAATACCTTAATATTCTATGGCGTTTTGAATCTGGGAGTTGATTTGAAGTGTAAAAAAAAAAGAATGTGCTCAGAATCGCTTTTACACATTGAATTTTGAGTATTACTTGATATAACCAACGAAAACACTGTGATCAAAAATGTTTGGAAACACCTCCGCATCTTGGTGTATACTAAAGGAATAAATTATATACAATATGAGAAATTGAAAAATCTTGATTGTTTTCGATAGACAAGCCAGTCGGTCTTTGTGTGAAGTGAAGCAGGAGACTTTTATTCAGAAAGTGAGAGACCCGTGGAAATGAATAACCCTAGTGATATATGAAGATCTGTCATAGAGTATCGTTATCATTCGATCAGCTACCTTTAAATATAGTGTGAACGTTGTCTTTCTTAAACCCCCATTTGGTGTTTAATTTAGAGTTGGTCATGAAGTAGTCTTGTAAAATATTCACTATCTTGATGCCAATGTTTTTTTCTGTTAAATTACACGGCCATTACTCTTTGAATGACACTCTGATCAGAAAAAAATTAATTTTTTGTCATTTTCCAAAAAATGCTTTAAAAAAGTGGCCCAGACAGTTGGGGCTGGAGAATACACCGACTGCATTTCTACAGAGGAGTAAAACCCTCTCAACGAATGTCCAGGTTATGACACTAAACAATATGATGGTAAGGCTCCAGTAACTGTGGAGCTTTGAGGAATGTGGAGTACTCCTTTATTGCCATCGCTCCCTGGTCCACTCTGGCCTGGAGTGGTAAGAGCTGATAGAGTCCTATCTATGGGTCAAATAGAACTAATCTGAATTGTTTGAAATAGAAATTTTTTGACATTTAAACTGCGTACTTATGCTAAACTGAATTGTTTGAAAAAGAGCTTTTTTGACACTTAAACTGGGTACTTATGCTAAACTGAGTTGTTTGAAATATAATTTTTTTGCGTTTAACAGTGTGTAGATAAATGACTGATGTTTAATTGAATTTTTAGTGATACATAGCCATACTTTAAAACCATTTAACTTAGTTGGCTAAACTGATAAGCTTGAAAAAGAAACTGTTGTTGACATTTAAACTGCGTACTTAAGCTAAACTGAATTGTTTGAAATAGAACGGTTTTATGCTTAAACATTGATTCCGCATTAAATAACATAGAATAGCTGATATGCGATAAATCTAAACCAAACCAATCTTTAGAACAGCTACATAAAAAAAAGCATAAATGTTAACTTTATTGCCAAAATCCTCGGCAAGAGGAAATTGGGTTAATTTTTCCCAACAATTTTCATCGTCAGAACCTTTTCTATGAGGCTATATCAAAAATATATTATGAATCTTATGCATATAACTTGCTTAAAGCGAGAAGAAATTGTTTTGGCCACACAATTTTATGTAAAAACAAAACCTGGGAAAACAAACCAACAGCCAGAAGCACACAACACACACACACACACACACTATATATATATATATATATATATATATATATATATATATATATATATATATATATATATATATATGTGTGTGTGTGTGTGTGTGTGTGGCTTAGGTAGATGTATTTGCAAGAAGTACTTTATCATGGGTGTTGTCTGCATCTATCATAGAGATATTGACTGCTTCTTGTCTTTTTTAATGTGAAAATATTTTCTTTTATTAAATCTGTTGACGTTCGTCGAGCGTAATCTCGGTGGATTATAACCAGATATGAGGCAAATGTATCTCCTTTCAAAATTTCAGTGACAATATCAAAGAAGTCAGTGTCGCCATCTGGTGAGAAAACCATTACTTTCGGCTTTTTGTAAAACATCATTATAAATGTAATAGTTTCTTTGTGGAAACTTTACGCTAGTTTTATTTGCTCCATCTTTCTTCTGAAAATGCAGTCCAATTCTTAGAGAAATTTAAGAACAATTGTGTTGCCTCGAGATTTTTGCACGTAGTCTTCCCATGATTCAATGGATAGTCAGAATCTCTGACGATTTCACCAAAAAGTGTTTTAATTTTTTCTAAGAATTTTTTCAACTTTACGGTGAACACGATTGAAAAGCAGTTCATTATAAAAACAGTTAGAGCTGTAAGACCTATACTCCAGTAGTTCTGTGTAATTCAGAAGTCGTCATTCTTGGGGAAGCGGACAATACGACCTCTCGTCCATTTTTCGATAGTGTTATGTTTATAAACTGCGTTGCATAATCAAAAAAGTATTTCATCAATTTTCCATGTCTTCCATATATTAGGAGGTATTTTACGTTTTTAATTATTTCCGTACTGAGTCAAATATTTCTTCTGTACACTGTGAAAATTTTACGATTATTTTGCCATTAATAATTTCTTTTGTTGGTTCATCCGCAATTTCCGGGGAGTTTCTGAGCAGATATCTTGAAATATTCTTTCCACTCTTGTAGTCTTTCTTCTTGGCTGGCATTTTTTACTTTTGCTGTCGAGGTGCTTTTCATTCTGTTCACTTCATTTACTCTCTGTCATAATAATCACGATGGTCTATCTTCTAAATTTCTGATTATATTGATTTGGGTTTGGAACTATCCAAGTTGTTCTTTTTGGTTTGGTTTCTTTGTTTAATGGCATACCAACCTCTGCAGGTTATTTAATGCCAAAGCCATTCTCCTAGAAGAACAGTAGTGGTACTATTTAGCCCATAGCTGGGAGGATGAGGGTTCATACCTTTCCCAAGGGTATTTGCCCGAAAGTGAACGTAATAGCGCGACTGGAGTACGAACTCGCGTACTACGATTCCGCAGTCCATCGCTTTAACCCTTACACCACGAGGACACCCTCTGTTCTTTTTGGCTTGCGCTACTTCTATCTGAGATTTCTTATGATTCTGTGCCTTTCTATTTCTTTCTTTTACTATGTGAAGACGCTTTTTGATGTTATCTCGTTTTTTCCTAAATGATATTGACTCTCAGGGAACTCTACATTAGTTTTTGGTTTGGTTGGTATGTATTTGGTTGTTGCTTTTATGTTGGCGGTTATAAAGTTTTCATATTCGTCATTCAGCATGGGCTTCAGATGTTTTTTACAGTTCTAGTAGTTGCTTGGTGTATCACTATTGGTAAGTGAGGACCAACCATACGGTGAATATCGACTCATTTGTTTATTTGTTTTTACATTCTGCGTTGACACAAGCAAATATTTGTTGAGACAAATTCTGTAATCGGAAGATACTCCATGATAGGAGAAGTATTTCTCATAGGTCAAAGTGCTGTCTGTCCACTTTTTATTTATATACATACAATATAGCTGCGCTTTTGAGTCTTTCGGGTTAGTGTAAGTCTATAGTTTTCTTTTTCTTTTCTTTTTTTTTTGTAATTTAGTGTTTAGGGGTGCCAGCCTGTTTTTGAAACGAAAAATGAAAGAAAGAAAAATAAACTCTGGAAGATATTCACCATTTCTGTTTGACGAATTATGTAAATAGAATTTATTATTTTTCGCTTTTACCTCAGCTGTAGTCTGCTTAAAAATCTAATTTGTATCAATACAAGAGGGGTTGGGTCAATGCATTTATAAGTAACAAGCGTCTGAAATCAGTTGACAATTTCGCACTCCTCATAGTAATATCTCATCTACTGAAAGTGATGTCAACAACCACAAATGGATGGCATGGATTGTTATAAGTAGATTATTGACTCTGTGTCACGACAATAGTACGGCTGCACCATCTGGACTTGAAAAAAGGAGCTAGGAGAAAAAGCTATTTGAGAAATTCACGAATATATTGCATGTGGTTTTGAACGAACACTATAAGCAACACCCTAAAAAGCAGCAGCTGTAGGGCTACTTATTTTCCATCTCACAAAGAGACGAAATAGAGAATCTGAGCACTGTTGAAGCAGAGACGAATTATCAAAAACAAAATTTTCCAATCAAAACATAGATATACTAGTGTTGGCCGACCATCAAAGACCTATATTCCCCAGCTCTGAGTGGACACTGCATGCTTTCTGGAAGACCTACCGATTGCCAAGGATGGTAGAGAGAGAGAGAGGGAGGGAGAGAGAGAGAGAGAGAGAGAGAGTGTGTGTGTGTGTGTGTTTAAAAAGAATACGCGCTATCAGCAGGACTTGATGATACACCCCTACACATACACACATATAATAGTAATCCGCTGACAGGCTGTTATCTTGTATCACAGTTCTTCGGTGTGTCTAGACATTCGAGATGCATCAAGCTGGGATCGAAACCCGACTGTTGGATGTCTTACACTAGAGCCATCGTCATTCTTAACGTAATTGAAGGAATTTTTTTACGTATAAACGTTATCGGCTACCCGGTGTTCTCCGTTCTTGAGTCGAGCAATTGCATTTCAGCGTAGCCAGCAGCCGGCGAATTTCCCCTCTTGGAAAGCTCAACTAACGAAGGGAAGCATAATTTTCCCGCTAAAAAACTACCGAAACCAGTAAAATATATGAATGATTGACTGGTATTAACCGCATCGAACCATCTCGAGTTATTCCATTTGTAGAAGTAAGGAAATAGCTTTCCGATCTAATACGAATAATCGTCAAACGAATCTATTCGACCCATTGATGAGACTACGACTCCAGACGTGGGAGTAACTGCAATAAAAGAGTACTTCATACTCCCCAGACCTCTAGAACCGAAACCTAGACATTAGCTTCAGTTTAATGTCATACCAAAGACACCACCTATTTTGAGGTAGGGGTCTTATTCCTCTGAGTCCAGCCGAAAGGACTCGAAATATTTTTTGTTTACAATTTTAAGTGATTTGTGTACACATTTTTTTTTAGCTCGAATTGTTCATACAAAGTCGTTTTATCAAGCTTTAAAAAAACAGCAGGAACTACCTTAACAGCTGCTTGTTATAGGAGTAAGTATTGCTTGAAGAAGTCTCCGTGGTGTAGTAACGAACGTGCTGGACTGCGACATCGTAGTAAGCGAGTTCGAACTCAGGTCGTGGATTAATAACCTGGGGTACATTGTAAACCCTCTTATCTTTTAAGCCAGGTTTTAAATAGTCACTATCATCATCATGATGTTGTTCCGCCAGCACGGATATCCCTAAACCTCTCTCGCCACTTCTCCCCATCGTTCATCGCCTCTGGTAGGTCTTCAGAGCTACATCCTGTATCCTCATAGAGCTGCTGTATGTATGTTCGAGATATACTGAAAGCAAAGTTAACATGCTTCGGAAGACTTAGACAGTTATTGATAGGTTTATAATCATTTGGAAATCTCATCTTTGTTAAAATAAAATTTCAAGGTGGGGCTGTGTCACGACTACTGCATGGATGCACTACCGGAACTCAATGAAATGCATGGAGAAAAATCTGGATGGGAACTACACAAAAATGCTACATGTTGTTGGGAAAAATCTGGAAGCACTACCTCAAAAAACAGCAGTTGTACGACCACTTACCTCCTATCTCACAAACCATCCAAGCCAGACGAACAAGACGTGATAGTCACTGCTAAAGGAGTAAAAACGAACTCATAAGTGACGTTTTTTTTATGTACTCCAACATATAGACGCTCCAGTATTGGTCGACCAGTAAGAACTTACATACATCAGCTTTGTACGGACACTGGAAGCAGTCTAGAGGACCTGCCAGGAGTGATGGACGATAGAGATTGATGGTGAGTGGAGTCAGGAAACTCCGTGCTTTAAGCACAATTTGATGATGATGATGATGATGACTGTTCTAAAAGTATGACTTTGACATTGAGTAACCCTCGGAGTTTTATCTGCCATTAAAAAAAAACCAAAAAGTATTTCTAGTTTTATGAATGTATTATTTTTAGTGTCCAAATCAATTTTTTTATCATTCCTTTTTTGGTAATTCTTACATGTATCAAATAATTTTTAAAATAATCCCAGAGATTTCCATCAGTACAGATACTACACTTTGATTCTACGCAAAATTGTGGATCCGTACGTAAATATTTATGTCGATTTTGACGGAAAGAAAGTAAATATTAGGATAAAAACAAAATAATGCTTAAAATCTTTATTTGTCGTCTTTGTTTGTCGAAATTCTTCATTCTTTTTTCTTTAAATTATTTATTTGTACTTATTGATTAAATTTATTTTATTTTTATTTATTGAACTTATTAGAGTTTTGCTTTCGTGTGCGTGTGGATGTATTTGTTTGCGCATGCGCTCACGCGATCACATTTTTTGCTGATTTATTTATTTATTTATAAATTTTTCTCTTGTTCTTCTCGGTTTTAAAACGGTGGAAAGTTTAAGTGACACAAAGTATTAAAGATTGTGACATCTTCAGCGATAAACGTTTCTTTTCTTTGACGTATCATTCATAAAAATGAAGAGAATAAAAAGTACATGATTTTCTTTTTTTTTTTTTTTTTCGTTTCCGTGTTTGACAATGCCTTACAAACAATTCTGAATAATTGAGTATGTGTGATTTTTGTATTTGCAGGCGAGATTAAGATAAAGAAATAGTGAGTAAGAACCAGTTTCTAACGAAGTCTGTTCGTAGAGAGATCGATAGATAAATTGATATAAAAGGGCTTAGATACATAGATATAAAAAAAAAATAAGATAGATATACTATATATTAAAAGACTGAGATCTATCTATCTATCTATCTATCTATCTATCTATCTACGCAAATATATATCTACTTCAATGTTTATCATCTCTCTTAGTGTGTTTATATCGATCTCATCATGGTGTTACCTATCTTAGTGTTCACTATCTATATATCTGTCTATCTATCGATCTACGCAAATATATATCTACTTCAATGTTTATCATCTCTCTTAGTGTGTTTATATCGATCTCATCATGGTGTTACCTATCTTAGTGTTCACTATCTATCTATCTATCTATCTACTCCAATGTTTATCATCTCTCTTAGTGTTCATTATCTATCATTGATTTACGAGTTGGACTGTGATATCGTAGTACGCTAGTTCGAACTCTAGTCGCGCTATTGAGTTCAATTTCCGACAAATACATGTGGTAAGGGCATATGAACCCTCTTACACTTCACCAGCTATGAGCGAAATAATACCATTACTGTTCCTCAACAAGTATTGCTCTAGCATTAAATAAATCATGAAGATTGAAATGCCATTAAGCAAAGAAAGGAAACCAAACAAAATCTGGGGGGTCCTCGTGGTGTAATGGTTAAAGCCATGGACTGCGGAATCGTAGTACGTGAGTTCGTACTCCAGTCGCGCTATTACGTTCACTTTCGGGCAAATACCCTTGGGAAAGGTATGAACCCCCTTATCATTCCAGCTATGGGTTAAATAGTAACACTACTGTTCTTCTCGGAGAATGGCTTTGGCATTAAATAACCTACAAAGGTTGATATGCCTTTAAACAAAGAAACCAACCAAACAAAATCTATCCCTCTATCACAATTTTCACTCCATTTTCTTCATATCAGAAATTGCCTTGATTTTCCTCTATTCATACACCCACGCTTGCATACAACTATTGTACAGCTTATGCAGACTTTTTAAAATAATAAACATAATGACGCTTGCACAAATGCAAAAGCCAAAATCTTACTGTCTTATATATATATATATATATATATATATATATATATATATATATATATGTGTGTGAGTGTGTATGAGTGTGTGTTGTATATCTCATTGTTGTTTGGAGTATTTTTTGTTTACTAAAAACATTTCTTTTTCTGTAAATATACACACATATACTGTATATAAATCAATTTATTTAAACACATGGTTTTGAGAGCAATTTTTTTTTCTTTATGCATTGCAAATGTGCCCGGATGCATTCCTCGCATAAAGTTCATTGTCATTCGAAACGCACTCAAAGATTTCAGTTCAAATCCTGGACTAGGTTTTTAGCGTTTAACTTGATATAGTTAAAAAAAGGCATGGATCAATATCTTCGTCCTACGCTAGCTAAGACAAAATAGTAAAGCAGACTAGGCACAAAAATACGGGGAGATATTACGGAATTTTAATTAAAAAAATAAAGTAGGTTAAATTAAAATCACCGACAACTGTAAGTTCTATGCAAGCGATCTTCCGGTGAGCATATATCCATAGGTTTGAGGTGCCCGTGGTGTAATGGTTATCGCCGTTGGAAATGGACACGGTGACACAAGTTCAAATCCTGGACGAGACTGATTGCATTTCACATAGCACTAATACCTTTGGGAAAGGTATGAATCCAATTATTCTCCCTCCAGCTATGGGTAAATAGAAGGGCAGACTGGTTTCTTCAGCCTTGGTGAGGCAACTATTCTAGGAGAAGGAAAACTCTGAATTCAAACCTGTTAAACTCCGCTTAAAAATTGACCTTGTGTCATATCCTGCCCGAGCAGAGGGGTTGGGTAAATATATATATTTCCATAGGTTTGAAATCCATTGAATTTATCTCAAACAAACATCTATTTTCAACTTCTTAAGCTATATTTAAGCCATGAGACTATTTACTGGTCACGTGGCTCGATCTGGCGCCAAATGACAAAGTAAATATTTAACTTCGCGGTGACATTTTTCCATCTTTTATTCAACAGGTTCCCAGGATTCTGAAAACTTAATAATGTGATATTTTTCCTCTAAGCACTATTCACATTGCTTTGATTCCCCGATTCCAAGAATACGTTCTTTTAAAAAGGAACGACTTAACTTCTGATTCTTCTTCATAATTTCCTTTATATTCCCAGATGTACTAAGACAGACTTCTGCTATCAGCATATTGTGCATTCTTGAAGGAAGATTTGTAATAAATGCATCTTTCCTTTCACTGTCACCCGATCGATCCTATGTAGAGCATATTTTATCTGTTTGTATAATTGACAGTGGGTTAGTAAACGACAATTTTGATCAAACGTTTATTCTCCAATGAACACTCACTTATTCAACAATTGTATTGATGTTTCTTTTCCTTATTTTGTTTTTTATTCAGATAATTTTTGGGTCTGATTTTTTGTATTTTTTGACGTATTATTCATACAATAACAGCTAATTTTATGGCATTTCTATAAGATGTTTTTTTGCAGTGGATAAGGTTTGGTTTTATGGTATAACAACCATTATAGATTATTTTATGCCAAATCTTGTTTACACGCGCACACGCCGACTCCACTTATATATATATATATATATATATATATATATTTGTAAACATATTTTGTTGATAACATTTTTAAATAAGCCTGGGCTCATTTACAACCAATCATTGCCTGCACTTAGATATATGGTATCAATTATCGGCATATAACAGTCACAATTTAACATCAGTCATTTATTTGCACACATATTTGGTAATTTAATTTTTAAATGTGTTCGAACTAATTTGCTTGCACATTGGTATTTCTACATTAGTATTGTTACATCATTATCACTACACTAGTATTGCTACATTAGTATGGCTACATTTGTATTGCTACATTAGTATTGCTACATTATTATTACTACACAAGCATTGGTATTTTAGTATTGCTACATTAGTATTTCTACATTAGTATTAGTATATAAGTAAGTTAAAAGTTAGCGACCATAGTCGAGGGTGACCCGAAGGCTCCCTTTTCGATAGCTACTACACCAAGGTGTAGGGGAGGGCGCTACTCCATTCCCTGGATTGCTCCACTTTACCCTTGAACCGTACCTTATAATGCTGAGTGTTAAGCAAGGAGGTATCAAGTTCCATTTTTAAAGTCTTTGGTATGACTCGACCTGGGATTGAACCCAGGTCTCCTGGGCCATTGGCGAACACTCTAACCGCTGGGCCAATGTCCCGGTATAAAGTAGATGCTTACAGCACCTGGTATTCCCAGGCGGTCACCCATCCAAGTACTGACCAGGCTCGACGCTGCTTAACTTCGGTGATCGGACGAGAACCGGTGTGTTCAACGTGATATGGCCGTAAGAAGTATTGCTACATTATAATTACTATACTAGTATTACTACATTAGTATTGCTACATTAGTATTATTACATTTTTATTACTACACTAGTATTGGTATTTTAGTATTGCTACATTAGTATTAGTACATAAATATCACTACATTAGTATTACTACATAACTATTTTACATTAGTATTAGTATATTAGTATTGCTACATTATTATTACTAAACTAGTATTACTACATTAGTATTGCTACATTAGTATTGCTACATTATTATTACTACACTAGTATTGCTATTTTAGTATTGCTACATTAGTATTGCTACATTATTATTACTACACTAGTATTACTACATTAGTATTGCTACATTAGTATTGCTACGTTAGTATAACTACATTAGTATTACTACATTGGTATTGCTACATTATTATTACTACACTGGTATTACTACATTTTTATTACTACATTAGTATTGCTACATTAGTATAACTACATTAGTATTACTACATTGGTATTGATACATTAGTATTACTACATTAGTATTGCTGCATTCGTATTACTACATCTATCGATAGGCTGTCGGTTATATGGAAGTCAGACCTATCCGATAGAATTAAACACAATTTTTTTCCAAGCAGTGGTCATGTCCATAATACTGTATGGATACACTACTTGAAAGCTGACTAAGCGTTTAGAGAAAAAGCTAGACGGCAATTGCACAAGCTGCTACGAGCTATATTAAACAAATTCAGGAAGCAATATCCCACAAAACAGCAAATGTACGGGCACTAATCAGCCATCTCGAAGAAAGTCCAAATAAGATGAACAAGACATGTGGGGCACTTCTGAAGGAGCAAGGACGAAGTCATAAACGATATTCTACAATGGACTCCTTCACACAGGCGTGCAAGTATAGAACGACTTGGTAGAACTTATTAACAACAGCTCTGTACTGACACAGGATGCAGCCTGAAAGAACTGCCGGAATTAATGGATGATAGAGACAGGGTGAGAGAGAGAGTTAGGAAAATCCGTATGAGCAGCACGATATGATGGTGATGAATTTTTGCACCCCACCAAAAAACACAGTGCTTAAAAACAACATAAAAATGTAGTGAACGCATTTCTCTAACATCTCGGAATAAAAATAGCCCTAGACAGGTTGAGATATCGGTAAAATCAGTCAGTCACACAATGAATCGATTAATTAAATTATCAATTTTGCAACGACAGTTCCAAAATATTCTGCTGTTTTCAAGAGGACTGACAATCATCAACTTGCCATGAAGAAAGTTTTCTCTATTTTAAGATAAATATTATAGAAAATATTATAGAAAATTGTTAAGTAGTTTGTCATTTTGCTAAGTTGTATGTAATTTCTTTTACTTGAGGGTATTTAGAACTCATTAAGTGTGTTATTGTTCATGTTTTGTGAATTTATTGAGAAAATTACAACACTACAATTACAAACTTTATTTTCTTGTTTTGTTCCAAATAAATAAAAATACTGTTTTCGTATGATTCCAAGAAAATTTCAAGTGGTTTCGTATTGCGTTGTTAGCAGTTTGAATTAAGAGCTGTTCTTTCCCTTCACAAACCATCTGTAGCCATAGCTAGAGCTTGGTCAACCCCCAGAGCTATCGGAATCGAAGAGTTGATGTATATCTTTTTAAAGGAACGAAAAAAATGCAAAAATTCTCAGTTTATATTTTACTTCAGACGGCTGATTCTATTGCCATAACGTAGAAGGAAATTGTTTTTTTTTTAAATTAGAATGATTAAAAGGAGACGCTGGCATAATTCACTGATTGTAAGTTCAAAGTAAGATTCCTGTTTGAGTTGAAGATTATAAACTTATCACATTGCTTCCTTGAAAATACAATTATATATTTTCAAACAATTAACCTCATTGTAATAATCCTTATTTGTAAACAGTTATAACATCAAATAACCATTTTTCATACAAATAATTTGCACCGTTATATTGTTTCAAGTATTCAGATTTAATACCTTTAACTTACACAATTATATAGTTTCAATGAATTATTCTTATTTAAAAATAATTATTTGTTTACACGTAGTTATATGCTTTCAAGTATCCCTATTTAAGAGCGCAAAATTCTAACAGGTATATTTAGCTCATAGAAGGTACCTTAATATGTACAACCTCACTGGGTGAAAATGATGACTCTACAATCTTCAGAGATCCAGAACTTGAACCTCACTATCGGGTGCAGAATAGTGTTTTATCTAAGACACGTAAAATTTCGTAAGTAAAGGAAGTTGGCGACCTTAGTCGAGAGTGACCCAAAGGCTCTCTTTTCAATAGCTACTACTCCGTGGTCTAGGTAAGGGCGCTACTCCTTTTCCTGGATTACACCACTTGATCCATGCCTTATAATGCTGAGTATTAAGCAAGGCGGTATCAAATGCCATTTTTTGAGGCTTTGGTATGAGTCGACCTGAAATTGCACTCTAGTCTTGCAGACCATTGACAGACACTCTACTAATTAGGCCAATGACCCGGATTATTATGTAACCTTCTTATACTTTGACTAAATATCAGTAACTGTCAATTCGAGTATTTGGCTTAAACAAGGGTGAAGCGATTAATAACTCAGATATATATTGAAAAACAAACAAACAAACGTTTTGCTTATTTCAGGTAAAGTTTATGTATATATGGTTGCTGAATTACAAAAAAGAAAGCATTTTTCTATATTACGGCTGCCTTTTCAAGAAACACATTTTTTTGTTTTCATTGTTAAATGTTCACATATTTCTAACAGCAAAAATAGATACATTGAAAACATTTTTAAAAGTTTATTTTACTTATTGTTGACTGCTGAATCAAAAAAAAAATCTCTACCACGAAACATTTTTCTCAAAACACTTTTGAATTTTTATTTTTATTTGAATATTAAATATCATAGATTAGTTATAGGTTTCTGAATAATTTTTCACTTTATATGTAGATGATTTATTTAAATGAAACTGTTTGTATATATTACTTTCTAATATTAAAACCCGTGTGTAAATCAAGAGTTATTTCTTAACAAATCTGAATATGATTCAGAATGAATATCCAAACAGAAAAAAAAAGCCCGCCGCATTTTTTATCGAAATCATCACATTCAGATTGGTGAATCAAGATAAAGTGTTGCCATAACGTTTTTATATTAATTTTCGATTAACGTTAAATTCTGATCAAAAGATGAAACTTTTTTTTGTGTATTTACGGCAAAAACTTTCTGGTCTTTATGAAGCTAAGTTGAAAGACAATGCATTTACTGGACCTTATGTAAGAAGGAAAACAATTTTTCTGTTACAGAACATAATGGCGCGTAAAAAGACCTGGAACCGGAGGCTTATGTAGTATTCTAAGTTACAGAGTAACAATAAAGATGAAAATTACAAACAAAATGTAAGAAATATTTTAATCAGGTTTCAGGAATTTCAATACGAATCTAAAAGATCGAAGGGACTCAAACAGTCATAAATACAAAAGCTGGGTGGGAAATGAGACTAGAACAGCAAGTAGAGAAATTAGGTGGATATAAAAAAAGTATTAAATAGAAATAAAAGATAATTATGGGATGGAAACACTGAAAAAAAGCAACAACAGATAATAATATATTGCCTTGACCGGCGATGAACCCGGCGGTGAGTTGACAGATACATCTGGTCGTAGATAAAATCATCGAAGTGACTACCGGAAAAAAACAGGAATGGGTGGGTACGATACCCGAGGCATAAAATTGCATGGGTGTAAGCCGTGACCAATCGAGAACAAGCTTTGCATGGGTGTAAAACAGGGCTAAGGTAAAACATGCATTGCGTGGATGAAAAGGCATGGCCATATAACCGAGGTGTTCAGTTCCCTTTGTGACCCCTTCCAGGGCCTTAACAAAATAAAGTCTTAAATCCTTGTATAGTCTTAAAACTCCCAGAACACCTCGGTTATAGTATACGTATATATTTACAAAGGATGGTTAAAAGAACTTAGGACGGTAAGCTATTTTGCATAACCGCGCAGGGGCGGCGTTAGCTTCCGGATTTAGACTGACTTCGTATTGCTGCGTCTTCCGGTGTTATGGAGAGTGGTTGAATCCATTAGTAGGTGATTCCGCCACAGCATAAGGTCTAGAATTTTGGCTGAAGTTCAGTTTCCGCTAGCAGTTCCAACTCCTGACAACCCCTTTATGTGTGTGAACTGCTCTCCTACTTCACACAAGCGTCATCGTCGAAGAATAAAAATATTAGATTATATTTTATATATACGTGTTCCTCATTGTTTGTCAAGATCCAGCGATAGTATAGAACAGTAATATAACAGGAAGATATAAGCCAAAGAATATCGGTTAATGAAGAGAGACTTAAAAGATACCGGAACAGGATTCAGTAATAGAAGCAAAGGAGGGCATTTCAAAATAACGATAGAACATTCTAGCGAGAAATCCCCGGAGAAATCATTTAGAAAAATGAAAAACACACACTAATAAAACGAAATATCTATGGAGCAAACTTTAAGAAGAGAAACATCACAACAAAAAAGATTGAATAATTAGATAAGGTGAATTGCAAGTAATTGAAGGATGTCTAGAGGCTGAAATACACTTGGTATCACTTAAGAAAATACCAAATGGGAAGACAACCGCATACATACATTCTAGTTTAAAAAGTCATAATCAGTCATCATGTATTAACTCAGGAACTGAGTCTGTCATAACGAGAAGCAAGAATATATATTTATATCTATCTATCGATATAAGTAATTTGTGCAAAACATAGTCGAGGGCGAACCGAAGGCTCCCTTTTCAATAGCTACTACACTGAAGTGTTGGGGAGGCTGCTACTCTTTTTCCTGGATTACTCCATTTACCTTTGATCCGTGTAAAATGATTAGGGACTCCGGTTGATTGTGAGTTGTTTCCTAGCGAGATTTTCTGGTCGACCACGGGACGGTTGAAAGGACAGGAACATGTATGAGAAAGATAATTGATGCAAAGAGAGAGAGAGAGAGAGAGAGAGAGAGAGAGAGAGAGAGAGAGAGGGAGAGAGATAAGTTAGAAAGGAATGGGAAAGTCTAGGCCGTGATAGCAACAGACATATCAGCAGCAAATCGACGACGGGTTCTGATTGGCTGAAAGAAAATCAACTGGAAAAGCCGTTAGGAAAGAGGGCACGGGATAGAAAATAGGGAAAGGGTGAGTTGGTAACGAGACGCGACGTAAAGACGACTGTAAGCACAAGCAGCGACGATAAGAAGACGGCCGAAAATTACAGCGGTCCTTTTAGATGAGCTCTGCGAAGAGGTCTCACATCTAGTGCGAAGCTATGAAGGCTAGCGTGCAAGAACTATAACAGAAAACGAGAAAGATACAAGTTTTGTGTTATCTCTCTCTTTCTCTCTCTATCTATCTTCTCACGAATTTTTATTTCTCCCCGTTTAGCTAAAGCGATTAACTCATTTTTATACGCTCTTTCTCTCTTCTCGACGACTACTAAAAGATGTAGTAGCAAATAAACATTTGTATTAGCAAACCAAGAGGATGTTTTCGTGTTTTCATCACTTCTTCTTTTTATCACAGTGGAAGTTATCACAAGGTCCGACTGACATTTAATTCGGGCTACACGTATAATCCCGATCAACACGTAGCGGTGCAAATGTCTATCTGTCGTAGTAGTAGTAAGTAAAGTAAGTAAAGTTAGCGACCATAGTCGAGGGTGACCCGAAGGCTCCCTTTTCGATAGCTACTACACCAAGGTGTAGGGGAGGGCGCTACTCCATTCACTGGATTGCTCCACTTTACCCTTGAACCGTACCTTATAATGCTGAGTGTTAAGCAAGGTGGTATCAAGTTCCATTTTTAAAGTCTTTGGTATGACTCGACCTGGGATTGAACCCAGGTCTCCCGGGCCATTGGCGAACACTCTAACCGCTGGGCCAATGTCCCGGAGAACTGTAACGTTACAATCTGTACCTTATAATGCTGAGTGTTTAGCAAGAAACTATCTCGTATCATTTTTGAGTCTTTTGTATGACACGGCCTGGGATTGTTCCTCGCTATTCCGGATCATTGGTGAACACACTACCTACTAAGCCAGTATATATGCATTATTTTACGTAGCGCAAAAAATATTCAATGGATCAGTGGAGAGGCTGATCATGATAGAAAAAAAGGATACTTTCGTGTATAAAATAAGGTGGAATTGAGAAGTTAACGAATAGAACAAAAATGTGAGGAAGGCCGGAGCATGTGGCCATCAAAATGTTGATTTAAAACAACTAAGGCAAAGGTGTAATACTACAGTTTGCATCGTCTGGACTCTTATCTTGGACACGATACCAAACAGGATACCACATTATATAACAATATGCTTAATATGTTTGCACGGTACCAAATGTAGTACCATCGCTTGGCCGTGGGTTTTCAGGGTCAAATCCTATTTATAGCTGCACTGTAGGTTTTAAGTTCGAATCTTGCATCTGGCTGTGTCGTGGATTTTCAGGGTCGAATCCTGGTAACGGTACTAGATGAATTTTCGGATAGTCTGTTTATCAATCTTCTCTGTGCCCACGTTGTTTTTGAAAGATCCACAGATAAGGAATGATAGAATTCATCCGGAACTTCTTCTGGCTGAAAACAGACCGACTGACTAACTGACAACTTTTTCAAAATTCGCTAATTGTTATCTTTTTAAATTCAGGATATCGATAGGGTTATGTCATCTTGCTGAATTATTGCTTCTTCTCTCATGTGTCCCAAATTCACTGTTTTCATTTCCCCAATCAAATCAAGATATGAATCCATTTTGTTAACATTTTGGCCTTACTGTGTTATCCGTTATGAACTCTCTAAAACTTTTCAATCTAACTTAAATTTCCGCTCAAATACTTTTAGCTAACTTAACAGCTAACTGAAAAACGTACAGACTAACCAAACCGGGTAAGAAAATAATTCACCATCAGAGCAACTTTGCCACAAAGGAGCTCTTCAGAAAGTCTTTTTTAACCTAACTACTCCACCACGAGCAAGATGTGGTACAAAGTCAATTTTCTGACAGATTAAAGCTGCTATGAAAACAGATTTTACTTACTAATGCTAAAAAGCCTATTTGACCTATTATTTATTCACCGTTGGAAGAAGGATAAGTAAAGCTGGTACGAAAACAGATTTTTTCTTCTTCAACATTGGTTGTCTAACTAATGCTAAAAAGCCTATTTGCCCTATTATTTATTCACAGCTGGAAGGAGGATAAGTAAAGCTGGTATGAAAACAGATTTTTCTTCTCCAACATTGGTTGTCTAACTAATGCTAAAAAGCCTATTTGCCCTATTATTTATTTACAGCTTGAAGGAGGATAGATGGATTTATATCTGTTCCAAGTGCAAGGTAAAAAGCTTACAAAAACGTCGAGAATTTGAACTCAGGTCAGCGATTCTATTTTCTACGATGATAGCCGTTACGTTAAGCGCGTTTACATCAGAAGTCTGAAAGTAACAAGACTTTGGTCTCAGAACTTCAGAAATATAAGAAATCTTTGTTGATCTCACATTATGCGAATATATAGATTACAAAAAATAAAATAAGAATAGATAAAAGTAAATACCATAAAATAAATAAATAAATAAAAAGGATAATTCATTTATTTCGTTTTATTTTTGTTTTTGTATTCAGTCGAAGGTTCTTCTTCTTTGGAAGAATACCAGGTCACATTTGTGACAAGAGCAAAGATAATAATCCAACTCTAGGTCTGGTATAGCTACAGTATACTACACATGAAAATGTAAAGCACAGATCCATATGTACAAGGGGCTCAGAAGACAGATATGAGTGTATTGATTGGTAGGTGCTCCCTTGATATTATTTACCAACCCCTCCGCTCGGGCAGGATATGACACAAGGTCAATTTTTAAGCGGAGTTTAACAGGTTTGAATTCAGAGTTTTCCTTCTCCTAGACTAGTTGCTTCACCAAGGCTGAAGAACCTAGTCTGTCCTACTATTTACCCATAGCTGGAGGGAGAATAATTGGATTCATACCTTCCCCGAGGGTATTAGTGCTATGTGAAATGCAATCAGTCTCGTCCAGGATTTGAACTCGTGTCGCCGTGTCCATTTCCTACGACGATAACGACTACACCACGGGCACCTCCCTTGATAAGCATTATGGAGGACCTTCACGAAAGCCGTCAAATTTAGGTTGTTCTAATTTCTGGTGATCAAAAAAAAAAGACTGTTATGGTACCTACCTTACGGACTATAATGAACTCTTCCTATTACTATGAATACCTGGAGAATATTCATCTCGGTGTTTAGTTAACTCCAGCTTAACACTTTGACAGTTAGACTGACGTTCGACACTTTTTTTTACCTATGTTGTACTTATACTTTCGTTCAATATACTTGTTTCACGTAATCCCGAGTTCGTGTCTTTCTTCCTGGCCTTTTACTGGTCTATAACTTTGTTGGATTGTTATGACCAAAGCAACAATGCATCTAAAAGATACCAAATGAAAAAAATGGATAAGAAAAGAAAAGAAAAATATTCTAATTTAAAGACATCCTCTAAAAAGAGGATATACAAAAAGACTGATTGAAACTTGGGCAGAATATAATTAAAAAAATAAAGATTTTCCGACCAAACGAAAATGGTTTTAAAGAAAGGGTGGTTTTCTGAAAGTAAGATGCTCGAAATATGTAGACAGGCCAGTCGTGAAGAATATGTTCAAGAAGACTCCCCTATACGAGCTGAAACACAAAATACTGAAAAGAAAAACCCAGCCTTACAAACTCACTGTTAACATAAGTAGAAAGAAAGAATGTCGAGATAAAAAGATATGACCGAAAATAAGGTTACATGACCATCACTAAGATTTTAAGATTAGAAAAAGGTCTAAGTGGAAACCGAAAAGATAAATATGTGGTTAACAAATATTCTAATTGACAATATTACCGAACTAAATGGTCTAATTTATGCCGCAGTAAAACTTGTCAATGATAAAATTAATATCTCTCTAAGGAACCCGAACGGGACCACAAAATCTTGATGTAAAAAGAGTCTGGAAGAACAAATAAAGAAACTGTGAGAACAAGAGAAAGTACTTTAGAAAGAAAATACTCGAAGACACACAGAAAAAAAATCACCGAGAAAATAATAACAGAATATAAGACTAACAAGTGGAAGAAATGAGGGAAAAGATATTAGCAAAAGAAGGAAGCCTCAAAAGATAGTAGGGCAGGGTCAAGCGATACAAACAAAATAGGACTTTCCAAAACAACAAAGGAAAATATTACTTAACCTAACAGCATGGCCCCAAATAGACAATGGGTGTAGCACTACTTCTTTGGTTTCAGTTGTACACCGTGGTAAGCACATCATGATAAGAAGTAACGAACACAAAACATTGCCTCTTGACTCGCTGGAAACGAAAATTTATTTTTATTGCCCTTTCATAGTAGTTGGTGAAATAAGAGAGATAGCGTATAAGAAAAACATTAATTGATTGAGATAGAGAGAATGAATCGTCGTGAAATGAGAGAGATACTCAAAGACCTTATCATGATGCTTCTTTCTCCGTTCGTTTCTGTTGTAGTTTTCGTGCGTGACTGCTCTGTGTTTCGTCTTGTCTCTCCAGGCTCCTCCAACTGGCGTGACTCCTCTGACTGACCCAGCTTCTCTGTAACATCACCCCTCGCATTTTCAAAGGGAACGCCTGAGGTTCATTCGTTCTTTTTGTTCGACCGCATCGTTTAATACGCTGGTGTTGGCTGGCTCATTCAAAAAGCTCACCCAAAATGGGTACTGACTTTTCGATCAGTCTTTACATCTTTGCGCTTTGTCAGGAGCGGACATTCTTCTTTTTATTCCCTGAACACTTTAATGACTTCCCGATTGAGTTTCAATTACTCAGCTGTCACGCCAATTGCTACTGATTCATTCTCTTTTTAACTAGGGTGCTTGCCTGCAGTTATCATGGCTTGTATTTCGGGATTACCTTCCTATTCGTTTCTTTCTTATTATTTTTATAGCTTCTCTCTCTCTCTCTCTCTCTCTCTCTCTTTCTCTCGCCCTCTTTGCTTCTCTCTCCTTAAAACTTTTACTGACACATCTACGCCAAACACAGTTTATTCGCGTTGACGTTCACAACTCGAAAACCTCCGACCTCGAACCTCAAGTTCAGCCAGAAAATAGAATGCCTAAAGTATACAAAATATCCAACAAAGTGATAAACTTAATCACGAAAGCCATGGAAAGCTGGAAAAATATATGGCTTTTCAAAGATGGAAAATAGAATGATTAAAGTATAGGATCTGGTTTGAGTACTAGTCATGGTTATCTTTCGATGGCTGTTTTTGTTCTCATCTATAGAAGCCACTCTTATAGATGAGCAGCAGTAGTTCCCCGATCGAACTGGCAATCTTGAGCGTTAAGCCGCAAGACTCACACATACAGCATGCTGCTTCCCATGTGTACGCGGTAGTAATTAAAAAAAAAAACAAAAAAAAAAAAAAATTCTCTTTTTTTTTTATCTTAAGTTTTAACTTAGTTAAAGTCCAGGACTGCTGGATGTTAAAAATTCAAAGAAATTTTGTGGTATATTTCATGGTTATCTAGTGGTGGACAGAGAGAGAGAGAGAGAGAAAGAGAGACACACAGAGAGAGAGAGAGAAAGAAAGAGAGAGGAGGAGTCAACTCTTTTATGGCTTTCGTCTTTAGCACGTGTTAGACTACATTTGAGGTGTTTTGGATTTTTTTTTTTTTTTCCTTTCTTTTCAGGGGGGGGCAATTTTGGGGGTTTTCTTTAGCAAATTTAGAAGTTCGCCTTCCAAAAGTAAAGTTTTCCTGAAATTTAAGTCGCATAAGTCTTCATTCTTCATTTAAACAACACATAATACAGCTGAGATTTAAGACATTACTATTTTAAATCAAATGTGCATTTTTAAATGAATAGTTTAGTAGAATAAATTTACTGACCTCTGTGAAAAAACTTCTGGAAACGGAATCACTTCCAAACGTATGCATACTATTTCAACAAATGAAGGATTAAATTATTACTAATTTTAGTATTTATATTAAAGGTTCCACTCCTATATCATGGTCAACTGGTGGTGGACAGAGAGAGAGAGAGAGAGACACACACACACACAGAGAGAGAGAGAAAGAAAGAGAGAGGAGGAGTCAACTCTTTTATGGCTTTCGTCTTTAGCACGTGTTAGACTACATTTGAGGTGTTTTGGATTTTTTTTTTTTTTCCTTTCTTTTCAGGGGGGGGGGGGCAATTTTGGGGGTTTTCTTTAGCAAATTTAGAAGTTCGCCTTCCAAAAGTAAAGTTTTCCTGAAATTTAAGTCGCATAAGTCTTCATTCTTCATTTAAACAACACATAATACAGCTGAGATTTAAGACATTACTATTTTAAATCAAATGTGCATTTTTAAATGAATAGTTTAGTAGAATAAATTTACTGACCTCTGTGAAAAAACTTCTGGAAACGGAATCACTTTGTTGCAGGAGTACTACAAGGAGACACACTAGCCCCGTACCTCTTTATCATCTGTCTAGACTATGTGCTTAGGACTTCGATCGACAAAATCAGAGAAAATGGCTTTGAGCTGACTAAGAGAAGAAGCAAAAGGTACCCCGCAAAAACAATCACGGACGCCGACTACGCTGATGACTTGGCGTTACTAGCGAATACGCCTAATCAAGCAGAGACACTACTACATAGTCTGGAACGAGCTGCAGCTGGCATTGGCCTACATGTCAATGCAAACAAAACCGAATATATGTGTTACAACCAAACAGGCAACATTGCCACACTAGACGGAGCCTCTCTGAAACTAGTCGACAAATTCACCTACCTAGGAAGCAGCGTCTCATCAACCGAGAAGGACATCGACACACGACTGACGAAGGCATGGACAGCTATCGATAGGCTCTCGATCATATGGAAGTCGGACCTAACAGATAAAATGAAACGCAGCTTCTTCCAGGCAGCGGTTGTGTCGATACTGCTATATGGATGCACCACATGGACGCTTACGAAGCGGCTGGAGAGGAGGCTGGACGGAAATTACACAAGAATGTTGAGAGCAGTATTAAACAAGTCCTGGCGACAACACCCCACGAGACTCCAACTATACGGACACTTGCCCCCCATCACAAAAACTATACAAGTTCGACGAACCAGACACGCAGGACACTGCTGGAGAAGCAAGGACGAGCTCATAAGCGATGTACTCCTGTGGACCCCCACTCATGGATGTGCAAGAGTGGGACGACCAGCACGAACTTACATACAGCAGCTATGTGAGGACACGGGTTGTAATCCTGAAGACCTGCCGGAGGCGATGAATGATAGGGAGAAATGGCGAGAGACGGTCAGGGATATCCGCGCAGGCGGCGCGACATGATGATGATGATGAAAGTATAGGAAATATTCCACAAAGTGGTAAATCTCATCACAAAAGCCATTGAAAACTGGAGAGCAGAATGAGCAGTAGAAGCAGAAACTCGAGCAGAAATGAAAATTCAAAGAACCATCTTCCAGGGAGACTCACTCTCACCATTTCTGATAGCAATGATGCCACTCAACAGCATAAGGGGGTGTCCTCGTGGTGTAATGGTTAAAGCGATGGACTGCGGAATCGTAGTACGCGAGTTCGTATTCCAGTCGCGCTATTACGTTCACTTTCGGACAAATACCCTTGGGAAAGGTATGAACCCCCATATCCTCCCAGCTATGGGTTAAATAGTACAACTACTGTTCTTCTAGTAGAATAGCTTTGGCATTAAATAACCTACAAAGTTGATATGCCTTTAAACAAAGAAAACCAATCAACAACATGCGTTGGAAGTGCATAGGAGGCTACAAATTTATAAAATTACAAGAAAAGATTAATCGCCCTATTTAGATGGACGATATCAAGCAGTTTGCAAGAAACCAAAAAAAAAAAAAAAAAAACTAACACTGATACAAACAACAACCAGGATATGTAACATACCCATACATGAATATGGGAAACGTACATAGAATGTTCGTAACATATATACATAGAACATAGGAATCCCGAAACACGAAAAACACGTAACGACTTCTTAGTTCAGGTATGAAACCTTTTATTACCTTTGAGTTAAAGGTTTCAACACAAGGAAGAGAGATGCACAATCTTTCTATGATGAATTTTCCATCTGCCCCTCGCCCCTTCCCCAAGACGTGTGGCACCAGCCATAAGGCCACTGGCCTGGCTTCGGCGAGCAAGCGAAAGCCAATCGTCTTCTCCCGAGGCAGAACTCAACTCAACTGACTTTTTCAAAATCCCCAAAATCCTCCGCGCGCTTCCGGTGCGTGACGTCACCCGCACTCTCAAGCCCCGTTTCCCATCTGGGCTATTGTGACATCTCTGAGTGACACGTCCGCTCCGCCCGTGCGCGAGAACACCTGCGTTAATGTTGCACCTAAGTAACCCATGCACTGAGCCAAAAGGTTCTCAGCCTAACTAAACCCAAAGGCATAAAACGAAATCCCTCGGCCATTATATTACTGATAGAGAAATGAAATTTGGCATTAAAAATGGGCAATGTTGATAATTTAAAGTGAGAAAAGAGAAACAACGGAAGAAATAAAGTTGCCGAATCAGGAAAGCATCAGAACGTTTAGCGAGAAGGAAAATTATAAGTGGGAATATTGGAGATGGACACCATCAAACAAGCAAAGTTGAAATAGAAAATAAGGAAAAAGTACCTTAAAAGCACAAAGCAACAAAAAGAACAGGCACGACTGGGTATAAAAGGTGATCTGTTGGGAATTGTGCAAAATATTAAAATTTGTCCATAATACGAACTGATATAAACTCAAACCTGTATCCATCCTATACGGCACATAAAATGTCTCAAGGATTTTAAGACACAAACGTATTACCAAATCTCGGCCAGAAGAATAGGCGTAATGTTGATTAACAAGAAAAAGAAAACTTGTATTAAAGATGATTTTGCCGTCCCAGTGGACCACCGCGTGGAAACAAAATAAATTGAAAAGATAGACAAATACATGGATGTTGCAAGAGAAATAAATAAAAAACATAAAAATATACAAACGAAACAAAAACAAAAAAAACCCCAAAAACAAAACAAAACAAAACTGTAGGACATAAGGGTAACAGTGGTACCAATTTTAGTTGGTGGACTCGGAACAGTTCTCGAGAAAGACACGAAGAATTGGAAATAAGGGGAAGAATTGAGACCATACTGACCATTAAGGCCAGAGGAGACTGTCACTCAGAATCCAGAGAGAAAACAAACAGCTAATGTTGGTGTGGAAAAGTCGCAATAATAATAACAATGATAATTATAATCGCAACCATTGTAGAAAATAATAAATTAAGCATTATAGAATAAATAAATTAACAAATGACGGAAAATAAATTAGAGTACCTTTCCCAGAATGCCACACTCGCCAGTATATAAGGATATAACCACCAAGTGGGAGCCTCTTGATCTGATAACCGCATTAACGAGAAACTAACAATCACTAAGCACCACTTACCCAGTATTTACGCAATATATATATATATAGTCATCCACAGACAGATCTGTTTCGTTCTATCAGAACTCATCAGTCTGGCTAGACAGTATCTCCCCGTAGCTGGGATCGAAACCCGGTTGACTGAAACACCAAGCCAAAGCTTCTAACCATTTAGCTACGAGGAGATATTAGCTACGAAGTACATTTTTTTAAACGGTTATGAATCACGCCACATCTGATTTCGAGTCTCATTGGGTGCCCCTTTCATATGGCCTTGTGCCACATCTAAGCAAAAAGCTTAGTAAATTTCCACAATTACTATTGTTTACATACATCCGTTCAAACGGCCGCCGAGATCTCAATTCGAATACGAAGAGACTTGTAAAGGCGCTAATGGCAACACAATTACCTCTTCGCTAGAGAACTCGACCCTTCGGGGGTAGGGGAGTATATCTGTATAGTTATCCACAGACAGATCTGTTTCGTTCTATCAGAACTCATCAGTGTGGCTAGACAGTATCAGAATTATTTGTTTTAATGTAATTTGAAATAGCAGAAAATCAAAGAGAGTACTTTAATGGAGCCGTATGAGCAGATTTTTTTTATGTCTGAGAAGTGAAAACCATGAGTAGAAGGTGTGAAGAGTTCTGAGAAGCATATTTTAAACCCCCAGAATGTTTACAAATTAGCTAAACATCGATTTGGGAGCCTGGGTTTATAAGGCAGTCTATAAAATGGAAACACAACAACTGGGTCATAAAATAAAAGTTCTAGGCGCAGAGGTCAATGAAGAACGTCACACTGGCAGTCTTCAAGATTCTTCTCCATTGATTTCTTTGAAAAAGGTGCAACTGTTACAAAACTATCTATCACCACCTCCTAAAACAATATCCACCTTACATATTTAATAACATGTAGTGGGTAGAGTGTTCACCACTGTCCGGAGGACCGGGGTTCAATCCCAGATCGAGTCATAACAAAGACTTAGAAATGGTACTTGATACTTCCTTGCTCAACACTCAGCATTATAAGGTACGTATCAAGAGTAAAGTGGAGCAATCCAGGGAAAGGACTTACTCCCTCCCCTACACCTTGATGTAGTAGCTATTGAAAAGGGAACCAACTTTACTATATATATATAAATATATATGGCGGGAGGAGGCATGTCAACGCAGACAAGACAGAATAGATGTGATTTAATCAAAGAGGCGACATCTCCACACTAAAGGACGGGCCTTTGAAACTAGTGGACAATTTCACTTACCTCGGAAGCAGTGTCTCATCAATGAGAAAGACATCAACACACGACTAACAAAGGCATGGACAACTATCGATAGGCTATCGGTCATATGGAAGTCAGACCTGACCGATAAAATAAAACATTTTTTTTTCCCAAGCAACGGTCGGAGTCGATATTGCTATACGGATGAACTACATGGACGCTAACTAAACGTTTGATGGCAATTACACAAGAATTCTACGTGAAATATTGAATTAGTCCTGGAGGCAACACCCCACAAAACAGCAAATGTACGGCCATCTACCATCCATCACGAAAACTATCCAAGTTAGCCGAACCAGACATGCGGGGCACAGCTGGAGAAGTAAGGATGAACTCGTAAGTGATCTACTCCTGCGGAATCCTTTATATGGACGACCAAAGGTAAGACGACCAGCAAGAACCTATATACAACTGCTCTGTGTCGATACAGGATATAGCCCGAAAGACCTCCCGGGAGCGATGAACTATGGAGATGGGTGGCGAAAGAGGGTCACGGAAATCTGTTACTGACAGCGCGACATCATGATGATGGTGATGATATATATATATATATATATATATATATATTATGAGAGTGTTGGTCGTCACCCCTTTATTATTTTATTTTATTGCATACATACCACATATGAGATCCATAGTATACAATTCTTACGCTATATCCCATTTAGTTATTATTATTATTATTATTATTATACAATCCCCGACCCCGTATATATTACACCAACGTATTTACGACACAATATAACCTTACTTATATCCATTGTAATTCTTGCCTACCATACACCTTGACAAATCAGATTCTCACTCAATCCCCCCAACTTGCAGCGATGATAATTTGTCCCACATCCACTGTCAACGAAAGACTATATTTCAACAAATGTATACACATTCGTAACCCAATACCGCTATAACCAACGCTTTACGTTCCTGGCCTGACTTCACTTAAAAACACGCATCTATACATACACACATATACACTCACACACTTACAACCACACATAAACGAAATCTTAACGGCTTTTTGTCTGTATTTTGTCACATTTTCGATTTTCAATTTCATTCCATCTTCTTAACTGCCTGATGAATGTTGTTATAAACTTGATGAAACCTTAGGTTGCAGAACAATATTCTCCATAAATTAAATATATATATAATATATACTTATTTATAATCATTATATATATATATATATATATATATATACATATATAAGGATCATTTAATAAGAATCAATATCATATTCAATTAGTATATACATATATATGTGTGTGTGTGTGTGTGTGTATATATATATCCTATCTAGTAAGTATATATATATATATATATATATATATATATATATATATATATATACGTATATATCCACGGTTGTAGTTTGGTAGTTACATTCTACTCAGAATTTAAACAATTTTGAATGACTTCAATTTTTCAGGACTTTGTAAAAGAATAAGTATTTTTATATTGTTTCGTTTAGCGAGACTACTTTTAATATCGAGACAAGAAAGCTGATTTTTCTCTTGAAGACGGTTTTGTTGCTACGGATTTCACCAGCCAGACTTCGATCGTATCCTTGTTTTGTTTTTTGTTTTCTTTTTCTTTTTATTCTGATCGAGGTTGAGGAATTGCCGCTGTCACAAGTGTGATGTCAGAATGACGTTTAATCCATCATAGAAGCTGTTTGTGTTCGTCGTGTCGTAAAAAACACTTGGTTTAAAAAAATTGAAAGATTAATTCCGTACAGGATTCTCTTCTTTAAAAAAAAAGACTCGAAAAGCTCAAACAACTACGCACACATCATTGAACACTTTTGTCTTCTTATGGAAAATTACATGTGACATTTTGGAGAATGAAAAGTCTTAAGAAAATTATTTTTTAAAATTTCGGTATTATGAAAAAAAGGTATTTATTTGGCACAAGTATATATTAGATTTTGAATTCAGAAAAAAACAGAAGTTTTGTAGCCCAGTCGGCTAAGGTTGTTGAATACACTGACTCACCTCAACGAATATCCTACATGTGACCCTACACCATCCAGTCCTGGAGCTTCAGAGAATATGGATTACACCTTTATTGCCATTATCCCCGGTCTGCTTTACTCGGAGTGGTAGTATCTGTTATCTATATATCAAATAGGACTATTTAATTCTTTATTTTGCTTGGAAACGTTTAACTGTGGGAAAACTATTGATTGATATCAAATTGAATAACAGGGTGTCTCAAAATAGATGCAACCCATCAATATGATAAATGATTTATTACTGAGACAAGCATAATCACATTCATTTCGAAAACGTCTTGTAAAATACATCATTTGGGCTCGAGAATTCAAATCAAAGGTTGTTTTTTTAATTGTAATATCAGCTTCCTGGACATGAAATCTTTTTTTGGGTTTCTTATCTCAGTAATAAATCATTATCATATTAATGGGTTGCGTCTATTTTGAGACAGTTTGGAATAAGTAGTGACACAAGATACTTTCCTCTCTTGTCCAAAACATTGCGATCGGGGATTAGTAGTTGTTCTATACTATTTTCAAATACTAAACAAATCTGAAACAAAAAAGAACACAACATTATTATTAGTAGATGGTTGGTTGGGTTTTATGGCATATCAACCTTTGTAGGTTATTTAATGCCAGAACCATTTTAATGCAAATATTCAGTTCTATTTCAAACAATTCAATTTAGCATGAGTACACAGTTTGATTGTCAAAAACATTTTTATTTCAAGCTATTCAGTTTAGTCAGACAGATCAATTTCAAACAAATCAGTTCAGCATAAGAACGCAATTTAGTTCTATTTAAATCCATTTTATACAAATAATCAGTTCTATTTCAAACAATTCAGTTTAGCATGAGAAAACAGTTCAATTGTCAAAATAATTTTTATTTCAAGCTATTCTGATTATTCAAACCATTCTAATTCAGCCAATTCTTTTTACTATAAGTACAGATTTTGTTTACACACAGTTAAATGTCAAAACAGTTCTATACTAAAAATCCAGTTTAGCATAAGTACAGTTTCAATGTCAAAAACATTTCCATTTCAAACAAGTCAGTTTAGCTTAAGTAGGCAGTTTAATTGTCAAAAACAATTCTATTTCAAGCAACGCAGTTTAGTTAAACAGTTCTGTTTCAAATAATTCTCTTTTCCATAAGTATGCAGTTTAGTTCTATTTAACCCACAGATAGGGCCCTATCAACTGCTACCATTCCGGGCCAGAGTGGACCTGGGAGCAATGGCAATGAAGGGGTGCTTCACATTGCCCAAAACCCCTGCTTCAGTGGAACCTCACCATCCGATTGTTTAGTTTTATATCCAGGACACTCGTTGTGGCGTGGGGTTTTACCTCTCTGCAGAGAAGCAGTCGGTGTATTCTACAGTCCCAACTGACTGAGCAATATTATTAATAGAGTTATTATCAGTCACATAGGTCCCATGTATATTGAGACACCCTATATTAGTATTATTTAAATGTATGAAAACGAATGATTAATGTTGAATAGAATAAGATTGTAATACTTGATATTGTTTAACTGGGTGTGAACAAATGAGCTATGGCTCGTTAAAAAATGTTGTCGATAAACTACTCACTTTAGGCAATGCTTGTTGTGTAAAGGTTATCGTCATAGAAAATGGACACGACAGTGCGTGTTCAAACCTGGATGGGGCTGTTCGCATTTCACATAGCGCTAATATTCTTGGGAAATGTATTTATTCAACTATTCTTTCCCTAGCTATAGATAAATTGTAGGGCAGACATGGCTCTTTAACTATGGTATAGTTGCCGGTTTAGCCGAAGGAAAACTCTGAATTCAAACCTGTTTAACTCTTCTTAAAAATGACCTTGTGTCGTATCCTGCACGTGCAGACGGGTTGGTAAATACATAGAAACTTTTCACTTACAAATCATATATATGTATAAACGGAATCTGGCAATAAATAACCCACAAGGGTTGATATGCCATAGATCATAACCAACCAACCAATGAAGAGGAGTTTTAATTTGGTGCGGGTTTTGAAAGGAAAAGTTGGTTAACTGGGCCAACCACGGATAAATGAAATTCCAGTTGGTGATTGTTCAGATGGTTAGGTCCTTTTGTTATTACATTCTGAAGTACCTCTTCAGTGAAATTATTTAAGGTCCACTCTGATCCGGAGTCATAGCACCAATTAGAGTCCCATGTATGGATCATATAGGTCTGTTTAAAAATAATTCCTATTTGATAGGACCGGGTACGAAAATCACATCTTAAAAATAACCATACAAAAATATAAATATCAACGTACAATGAACACAATTCCCTAACGTCTAGCCATGAAAAAAGCCCGAGGTGATTTGACTTACTGTTACACTCAATCACTCAAAGAATCTATTTCTAGAGCTTATGAAAAAGACGTTAACAATTCGTTCAAACCGATTTCTTATTTTTACAACTTTACGACCGTTGTATTCTCCAACCTTCGGTAGGTATCAATCAAAAAACAATATTCCTCCAAAAAAGTCTAATGAAATTCTTTATTAGATTTATTTTAAACTCATTCATCTATTTCTTTTGGTGTCTAAGGGGTTTCAGAACTCGTTATCATTAAGTCTTCCTTATAAAAAATCAAGTAAAGATATTCTAACCCCTCGAAGGGGCGTAATTGTTAAAATGCTGGACTGCAGAATCATAGTGAGTTTGAAGTCCAGTCACGCTATTAGGTTCACTTTCGGACAAATACCCTTAGGAAAGGCATGAACCCACTTATCCTCCTGGCTATAGATTAAATAGTACCACTGCTGTTCTTATAGAAAGATGGCTTTGGCATTAAATATGCCAAGAAAGTTGATACCCTATTAAACAAAGAAACCAAGCCATCTAAATCCTCGGATGTCGTTAGAGCGATCTTTGCTTAAGGTAGTACAGGAATTCACACCTGTTAGGTGGTGATGGTTGCTAAGCATAATAAAGAGCTGTATGTGACACAAAGTCGGTTTTTAAATGGAGTACAGCTGATTTGGATTCAGAGTTTTCCTTCTCCTAGACTGGTTGCCAAAACCAAGGTTAAAGAACGCAGTCAGTCCAACTGGTTACCCAAAGCTGGATGAAGAACGGGTGGATTCATGTCAATCGCAAAGGCATTTGTGTGAAGTGAAACAGTACTACGATTAGTATCATTATCACCTTCATATTTCCAGGCTTTTTCAGTTCTCTAGCAAGGTCCTGGTATTTTTCCAATTACTAATTTCCTTTCACTTTCACTCAGTGGTCTGGATGTCAAGTTATTTCCTTCTTGTTTATTAAAACTGGGTGTGATATTTTGACCTGGGTAAGGTGATCCCAGACAATGTTATAATTTTCATTTTCAATGATAGATTATAGTCTGAAATTTTTGTCTTTTGGACATTTCCGAGTGGGATCAACTTCACCTCGCAATTGTACCTGTACTTGTATTTCTAGTGTTTTGGGGTTTATTACATTCGCATATGTGATTAACTATTTCATCTCCGTCACTTCATACACTGTTCCATAACCTCCATCTTCGTTACTAATTACACTGTTCCATAACCTCCATCTCCGTCACTTCATACACTGTTCCATAACCTCCATCTTCGTTACTAATTACACTGTTCCATAACCTCCATCTCCGTCACTACATACACTGTTCCATAACCTCCATCTCCGTTACTAATTACACTGTTCCATAACCTCCATCTCCGTCACTTCATACACTGTTCCATAACCTCCATCTCCGTTACTAATTACACTGTTCCATAACCTCCATCTCCGTCACTTCATACACTGTTCCATAACCTCCATCTCCGTTACTAATTACACTGTTCCATAACCTCCATCTCCGTCACTTCATACACTGTTCCATAACCTCCATTTCCGTTACTAATTACACTGTTCTATAACTTCCATCTCCGTCACTTCATACACTGTTCCATAACCTCCATCTTCGTTACTAATTACACTGTTCCATAACCTCCATCTCCGTCACTACATACACTGTTCCATAACCTCCATATCCGTTACTAATTACACTGTTCCACAACCTCCATCTCCGTCACTACATACACTGTTCCATAACCTCCATTTCCGTTACTAATTACACTGTTCCATAACCTCCATCTCCGTCACTACATACACTGTTCCATAACCTCCATCTCCGTTACTAATTACACTGTTCCATAACCTCCATCTCTGTCACTACATACACTGTTCCATAACCTCCATCTCCGTTACTCCGTGGTGTAATCGTTATCACCGTAGGAAATGAACACGGCGATACGAGTTCAAATCCTGGACGATACTGATTGCATTTCACATAGCACTAATACCCTTGGGAAAGGTATGAATCCAATTATTCTCCCTCCAGCTATGGGTAAATAGTAGGACAGACTAGGTTCTTCAGCCTTGGTTAGGAAACTAGTCTAGGAGAAAAGAAACTCTGAATTAAAACCTGTGCAACTTCGCTTAAAAATCGACCTTGTGTCATATCCTGCTCGAGCGGAGGGGTTGGTAAATAGTATCTCCGTTACTAATTACACTGTTCCATAACCTACAATTTTCATTACATTCACCCTTTAAGTGATTCACTGTTTCATCTCCGTTACTTCATATACTATTCCACAACCCACAATTTTTATTACATTCGCATATTACGTGATTTACTGTTTCATCTCCGTCACTAAATAACTACACTGTCACCTGACTTCTTCCCCAACATTTTTTTTTCAATTCTTTAACATCATCAAATAATTTTTCTCTCTTCATTTGACTATGTCGCTCGGATGGTCATCATCAGGGTCTTCCGTTGGTAAATTCGTTCCTATATGGAGGGCTAACATGTCGGGCATTAGTTTAGTTACCCCGTGACCAAACCACTTAAATCTTTTTTTTCTTGATAATGTCAGTGATTTTATTGGGTAGTCCATGGTCACTCCTAATATCGTCTATTTTGAAGCGATTTTTGCGAGAGGTTCTCGGAGAATTTTTTGGTCTCATTTTCTTGGGAAGATTCTGGTTTGAAAAGAATATACAAGAAATGCTGTACGTAGAAAATGCTCCAAAATGCAAGATAATCTCTGTTGATAAGGATAAAGCCACTTTTAAAGACACTATGGTCTAAAAGGCCATCGAATTCACATTCTGGGGATCAATGGTATCAAAAATCTTATCTGATGTAAGAAGAAGGATAGCTCTAGCTTCTTCAGCCTTCAGTAGCCTTAAGGAAAATATGGAAACGAAGAGATGAAAGGCAATCAAGGTTCATCTTGACCCTGTATTGATTGTCCCAAAAGCCATATATGCTTGTTATAGAAACTAGGACTTTGATGGAAGAGGACAAGAGAAAACTTAACGTATTTGAGAATGATTGCCTAAGGACTATAGAATTTCTCGCATTAAACACACACACACACACACACACACACACACACATATATATATATATATATATATATATATATATATATATATATATATATATATATATATCCGTTAATCATATGAGAGGTCCTTGAGAAATTAACGAATGTGATTGATACCTCAGGAAGACAGAAGTGTGAAACAATCAAAAAAGTGTGATAAAACCAACAAACTGAAGAAACTCACCTTACAACACTTCTCAGAGAATTTACCATCAACTATCGAATAACTTGTAACTCATCGTTTCATTTGAAGAACAGTTCGATTCTTACCGAGGCATTCATGATTCCGGCATTTTATCAACCAAAGATTAGATTATACAATAAAAATTCGACGTTGCATGAAATGTAGGGGTTGTTAGAGTTGTTATGTGGTTATAAGCAGCGTCGAATCAACCGAAAAGGACATCGAAACGAGGTTAACGAAAGCATGGACAGCTATCAATAGGCTATCGACTATATGGAAATCAGACCTAACCGATAAAATGAAACGCAGTTTCTTCCAGGCAGCGGTCACATCGATACTGCTATATGGATGCACTACATGGACGCTAACAAAACGGCTGGAGAAGAAACTAGATGGCAATTACACAAGAATGCTGCGTGCAATCCTCAACAAGTCCTGGCAGCAACACCCCACAAGACACCAACTGTACGGCCACCTGCCCCCTATCACGAAAACTATTCAAGTTAGGCGAACCAGACACGCAGGACATTGCTGGAGAAGCAGAGATGAACTCATAAGAGATGTACTCTTATGGATCCCCACACACGGCCGCGCAAAAGCAGGACGACCAGCACGAACGTACATTCAGCAGCTATGTGAGGATACAGGTTGTTGTCCTGAAGACCTGCCTAGGGTGATGAACGATAGGGAGGAGTGGCGAGAGAGGGTCAGGGATATCCGTGCTGCCAGCACGATATGATGATGATGATGATTTATCCAGGTACATTCATCACGAATAAGTATCCGTAGATATTATCCATTTAAAACAAACTTTTTTTTCTAAATGATTTGATTCAGCATTAAATGATCAGAAAAAAGGTTGATATGCCGTAAAACATAACCTATAACCAACCAAGCAACCAGCATGATACGTTCCCGGCAGTTTCGTGTGACAGCAAGGAATTTTGTTTGCTCTGCGCATGTTCAACAGTTAGATCAAGAGAATTAAAATAATGTCAAACAGAAAAAGAGCACACAAAAAATCTAAAAAATGAAAAAAAAAAAAAAAAAAAAAGGAAATGGGAATAAAAACAACCGTGTGAATACTTCAAGCGACAAACCAAGGAAATTGCCCATGAGATATCCAGTATATGTCTTATAATTACAGCACATGATAATACTGTAAGGACCAGTAATATCAAAGAAAAAGTTGATTATGCGGAACAGAATAGCAAGTGTAAGTTATGTGGAAACAGAGATGAAACAGTTTATAACATAAGTGAATGCAGTAAATTTTCACAAAAGAAATACAAGACCTGGCACGATTGGGTCGGAATTATTTCACAAAGAATTGTGCGAGAGATTAAAATTGACTGCACTGACAAACAGTTTATGCACAAACCAAAATATGTTCTTGAAAATATGATGCATAAAATTTTCAGGGATTTTGAGATACAAATGGATCACCTAATACGAGCCAGAAAATTAGACCTTGTATTGATAAAGAAGAGGTGTATTTTGACGTTCCAATTGACCAAAGAGTGAAAATAAAAAAAGTAAAAAAAAAAATACCAGGATCTTGCCAGAGAGATGCAAAAGCTATTAAAGAGGAATATGGCGGTGATATTAATTGTATTTGGTACTCTTGGAATAGTCCTCAAACCTCTAGAAAAGAGACAAGGAGAACTGGATATTAAAGAAGGAATCGTGACTATTCAGACCACAGCCCTGTTAAAATTTGGTAGGATACTTGGAAGAGTCTTGGAGAGTTGAGGAGACTTGTTGTCGCTCAGACTTTAGTGAAAACCTATCAGCTAGAACTGGTGTGAAAACTTGCATGGATTGAAAATAATTAAACATTCATATTCGTCTATCGATTCGATGGAGACCATAAACTAAGCTGAAGCTTATAAAAATGAACTACACAGATGATTTGAAACGAATAGCCGGGATTTTTAGACGAGTTAAACAAAAAAAAAATGGTGAACAACAGTGCCATAGATTCTCCCGAATAACACTGGGGTTTTAAATTCAGAGTTTTTCCTTCTTTTAGATTGATTGTCTTATCATAACAACAAAGCCTAGAATCCCGTTGCTATTTATTCATAGCTTGCGGGGAAGATACAAATTTATGCCTTTCCAAAGAGAAATCGCACAAAATGAAACTCTGCCTTGTCCAGGATTTGAAATTAGCTCCACGAACTTATTTATCAAGATGATAACCGTTTTGCCACAAGTTTCTCTGAAATCACAATATGCATTTTGGTTTTAGTAGTTATTACTGTATGTAAACACTTTATTTTTTGTCTTATGAAATGATTAGATAGATAACTTCATAAACGATATAGCGAGACTCATTTTAAAGTAAAATAGTGAAAAGTTCTGGTTCAAAATAGATTCTAGATACCTGGCTCAAAACGGTGAACCAAAATCAGTTCAGACATGACTAAATTAAAACTAGAGTGAATTACTTAGTCAAATTAGATTTTTTTTTCAATTCAATCACATGATTTTGAGAGGTACAATTAAGAAACAATCGGAAGATTTTAAAGTGTTCAAATGTAGGGTAAATCATAGAAACAATCTGAATATGCTCTAAAGGAAGACGGAAGAATTAAAAGAATTGAATTAAAAGGCGGAAGCTTCTGAGACACTCACTGGGAAAGAAGATAAATTGGTCAGAAAGACGATAAACTGATTTTACATAGATACTTTTGAATACTGGCAAATGAACGAACACAAGTTGACTGAGATTAATAAATCATGAAGCCTTACGATGAGGCTTAGAGTAAAGCCTTACTAAAAGTATGCCAAAAAATATATTCAAGATAAGAACTATCAATATTAGCTTAAAATTACGCTTAAAAATTTGGTTCAGGTAAACTCTGAAACTTGGATCAAAGTTATAACTTGGAGTTATTCAAAAGTCAAATAGGGGGTGTCCTCGTGTAATGGTTAAAGCGATGGACTGCGGAATCGTAGTACGCGAGTTCGTACTCCAGTCGCGCTCTTCCGTTCACTTTCGGGCAAATCCCCTTGGGAAAGGAATGAACCCCCTTATTCTCCCAGCTATGGGTTAAATAGTACCACAACTGTTCTTATGGGAGAATGGCTTTGGCATTAAATAACCTACAATGGTTGATATGCCATTAAACAAAGAAACCAAACCAAACCAAAAGTCAAATAGATGATTTAATCATTTATGCTTTTAAAAATAGAACACATACATTTGATTTGTCCTGCCGGCTGGGCTTACAATAAGCTGACTGAAAACCCTGCAGAGGGGTGAAACATTGAAAATGTGGGAGTCTTGGAGATGACTTTAAACTGCATCCAGTGGTAGGATTCTGACGACCGTTGAATCACCCATTTCTTGCAATTCGAGTTCCTCTCAGGTTCTCTGTGATTATACTTGTCAAATTCACGTCTCTGAGCCCAAAAGGTTTGTTAGCAAATTATTAGTATAAATAATAATAAATACTTGAAACCAAATAACCATGTGAAATATCATATAAAGAATCATAGTTCTAGTTTTCGATGAAATTTTAATTAAAAAGAATATTTTGTTTTTTTTTCTCTGGAAAAAAAAACTTAAAAAAAATGTTTTTAAAATCGGATGTTATTTCCTGGTTAAATTTCTAAAAGTACCTTGAATATAAGGTTTACTATTTCCCGCGGATTCCTCAATATGAAGTAGTTTTTTTTTTATCGCGAATGATGACGTCCTTTACCACTTATATGAATAAAGCATCCTTTTTCTTCTACGTAAGAACTTTTGGGTCAACATCTCATTAAATGATGCGAACTCTTTCTCAATACCTTTTTCTGCTGGATGTTTGACGAGGAAAAAATGAATAGACATGTCAATTTTCGTCTTTTTCCCTACTTGACAGTAGTTTACTTAGAATGTGCTCGCCATTTCTTTCTCTTAAAAGATTTGCCTTTAAACAACATTGTCATTAAATTGTACAGCGCATAATGTCTTTTGATGTACACTTATAATGTGTCCTCTAAAATTCTTAGCTAAATGTCTATTATCAAGCTGTCTTGTTCCAGGGGAGGATGCTTTCCTTTAAGCAAAATCAGTACTCTCTGAAAGCTAAGGTCGTGGTCAATCTGTGATGCCTAAGGCGTTCCAAAATTAAAACTTAAGAGCTAAGCAACTTTTGCTCCTCAAATACACGTGTACAGAAGTCTTAATATGATAAGTAGAACTTCCCAGTATTACGTAGGATTTTAAAATAATCCCTGATGTTCAAAAGCTGTATATTTAAAACCTCTCTGCCTTGATCCAGGCACATATCCAGAGTATCGATTCGCATATAGTTCTGAAATGACATGTTTTCCTTAATTTTCATATGATTAAGAAGAGCAATCTAGATTGAACCAAATTGCAAATCTGTTTCGTAATATTTTTATTGATATAAAAAGTGGTTTCAGTTTAAAGAATAAAATTCAAAATATTCTGGTCGGAATACCTTTTATAATCTTTGGGCACATCTAGTGGTGTAATGGTTGGTAAGCCAGACTAACAAACCTTCACGAGTGAGTTCGATTCTCATTGGTTTGGTTTGATTTGTTGGGTTTTATGGCATATCAACCTTTGTAGGTTATTTAACGCCAAATCCGTTTTTATGTAAATAATCTGTTCTATTTAAAACAATTCAGTTTAATTGTCAAAAACATTTCTATTTCAAACTATTCAAGCAGTTATATGTAACAATTCAGTTAAGTGTAAATACTGCTTTAATGCCAAAACCAGTTCTATTTCAAATAATTCAGCTAAGCATAAATACACAGTTTAAATGTAAGTACGCTTTAATTGTCAAAGACATTTCTATTTCAAGCTATTCAGTTTAGTTAAACAATTCAGTTTAACATAAGTATACCGTTAGTTATATTTAACCCATAGACAGGGCCCAATCAGGTGCTACCACTCCGGGCCAGAGTGGACCTGGGAGCGATGGCAATGAAGGGGTAATCCACATTCCCCAAAGCTCCAGCGTTGCTTGAACCTCACCATCAGATTGTTTAGTGTCATATCCAGGACACTCGTTGGGTGGTTATTACCCCTCTGCAGAGAAGCAGTCGGTGTATTCTACAGCCCCAGCCGACTGGGCAAGATTCTCATAGGGTGCCTCATCATAGGGCCTTGTGCCAGATCTGAGCAAACCGCTTAGTAAGTTAGTAGATTTTATAATCTTTTCAGCGATAACAGTAATAAGTTTAGGCGAAATTGGGTAAAATTTTTCCGAAACTTAATGGTACAGAACGACATTTTCGTTAAGGTTTAAGTCGATAAGAAATAAAAGAAAATAAAAGAATGTATACCCTCTAGATACTCGTCTTCAAACCAATGAATGGAAATCAGTTCACAATTACATAATGTAAGCGACATGATATTTGTATGCTAAGCCAGACTCAACAAGTCAATACAAGTCATCCTTGAATCACCGGTAAGATATAATAGGATATTAGTATGAGTTGTAGTTGAATTTTCGGGAGTAAAAATTATACTAATCATGGCCTAGTAGAGCATAAAGCTTTTTCATGGATTCTCCTAACAATTTCTAGAGGTGTGTTTTAAATCGAGGCTAAAATGGCGGTGACTAAATGGGACAGACGGAAACAGGGTGAATTATACTACGATATGATAAGATATTCGCCCAATAATTAGTTTCAGTTTAGGGAATCAAAAAATAATTAATCAAAATCAAATACAGTTTCAAACCTTTTATGGATTCCCCTGACAGTTTCTAGAGGTTTAATTGAAATCTGGGCCAAACTGGCGAAGGTTTCTGCGTATGGACAGGTGGATAGAAACTTGGTGAATTGTTATCTTGAAAATTTCAATTAACAATCATGGTTAAATAAGCTTTATAACATTTTAGGGATAACTCTAAAAATTTCAGAAGGTTTATTTGAAATCAAGGCCGAAATAGTGGTGACTCAGTGATACGGACTGACGGACAAACATTTTGGTGAATTAAAAGAGGTGTCTAGCGTCGTATCTGAGTCCCATGATAAAGTAGATGAATATTTTAGAATTTTTAGATATAGAAACATGGATGACCGGGCATTTCGTAGATCAATTAACAAAATTAATTAATTTAACAGAATTAAATAACTGAATAGAATTAATTAATTAATACAAATATTTTATATTCATTTTCTTTTACAATTTATTTCTTTTTTAGTTCAGGTAAACAAAATTGCTGCTTCTCATTAATCAATATTTTTCATGTTTATCCCCGTGCTGCAACTTGCGCCTAAATGTCTGTTATAAATGTCGGTAGCTTTATTAAGTTGAAATATTTATACTAGTTCATTTAAGTGTCTACAAAGGATAAGAAGCCAAGATTTGGAACTCAGCTTCGTATAGTGAGGGTTAAACGATTGAAATAAAAATTAAAAAGGACAGTCATGTGAGAACTAAAATAGAGATTTAAAGAAGGACAGTCATGTGAGAATTAAAATCGAGATTTAAAAAAGAGAGTTACGTGAGGATTAAAAAAAGATAACAAAGGGCTGTTACGTGAGAGTTATAATGGAATTAATTTTTATTTATTGCGGAATTTTTGTCCTCATCTTTGTAGTTTTTTTGTGTTGTTTCTTCTTTCACTAGGTTTCGGCCAAATTTCACCTCTGGCCTTCTTCAGGTGATTTTACCGCGACCTCGGATAGGAATGATGAGTCTTGTAACCGTATTCCCAGTAATTACTGCCTTCCATAGTTGTTGTCTATCGCACCACGTACCAAGATGAGGACAATAAAAAAAAAAATCTAATTCTCAGATTAAGAAGCCTCATCTCAAAATGATCCAATTAAAGACAGTTATAATGGAGTATTGAAAAGGACAGTCAAGTGAGAATTAAAATTAAGCTTAAAAAGTACAGTCACGCGAAAATTTGAAATAGAGATTTAAAAAAAAAGTAGGAGGATGTCTTTCAGGTGATAAGGAAAAGAAAAAAAAAAGAATATTTTAGGGGTTAAGAGTGATCGGACCCGTAGAACATGAGCTGACAATTGCTGCTTCTGTCGGAATCAAAAATTTATTTACCCAAAATCTTTCGCTACGGACAGGATGTGACACAAGCAATTATGGCAATTAAGCGAAAAAAAATTGCTTCTTTACCAGACTACCGTTCAGTTGTTATCAGAAAAGAAGATAAACAAAATAAAGAAGGATCATTGATAAAACGGTTCAACCTTTACTGTCAAACAATCAGCATCTGCCTCCAACTCTTCGGGACAATACGATAGAATAAAAGCATAACTTACGGGAGCAAATATCATAATATAACACTTTAACAAAAGGCACTAGAGCACGCATAGATAGGTAATTAAATATAGCAACCATAATAAGGATGAGTCAACACAGTTTAACATATTACATAGTTGCTTAGGTGTAACAAGATACACTTGATCTTGGATCCCGGGCTGAAAACAGAAGTTAACCAAACTTTACCGTGTTTACCAGACTTGATCGTCTATGTGGTTGCCATTGGAAAGCGAAAGTAAGGATAGGTTGTTCTGTAAAGCTGAAGAAAAGATCTCGAGTTTCTCTTGGTGATTGGGATACGAGGAGACACATGATCCTGTGTGCAGAGAACGAGGAATGAATCAAAGATACGGTAAGTGACTGTTCCTTCAAGAACGAAGCTATCTTGCATCTTGCGTCCGTTATCCATTTTCATTTACTTCTAGGTCCTCAGAAAATGAACGGAAAGAATAAGACAAAAGGTACCTAACACTTGAGGTGTTTTATATTGTTGTGTTTTTCCTTTTCTACAGGACAATTAGCTTTCATCGACAGAACAGTTTTCGGTGACTATGCTGTAATACGAGCGCAGTATGCAGCCAAAAATACATGGTCTATAGTGCTGACGACTTGAGAAATTAAAGTAACTGTGAATTAGCCCTATTTATGGTAAAATTTGTGGGAATTTTTCATATTGGTTTAATTGTGGTATCTTGTAGAATTCGAGGCACAGATTAAAATGGTAGCCATTAAAATTGTGTAATTGAAAGATGTCGTTGAAAAATGTGGCTTTAAAGTAGCTATAACTTAGTGATATTTAAGCTAAATTTTGTGTAAATTTTTCATGTTGATATTATTGTCTTTTCTCGCGAAATTCGAGGCGCAGATTAAAATTGTAGCCTTAAAATTGTGTAATTGAAGGATTTCGTGGAAAAATGAGGCTTTAAATTAGCCGTGACTTAATGCTAATTAGGGTAAATTTTGTGTAAATTTTTTATGTTATTATTGTGGCTTCTTGTAGAATTTGAGGCACATTTTACAATGGCAGTCATTATGTTTTGCAACAGAAAATGTGCTCTAACGGTTCTAGAGGGGTCCGCGTGATTTAGTAGCAAACGCGTTGGACTAAAGTATCGTAGTCAGTTAGACAATTTGTTTTCGTTTCCGTGGAAATAAATTGGAGACATTTTTAGAGTACTCATCGTCTCTAACAACGAGGGCTTCGTCTCGATTGACTAATTTTTGATTTGCTTATATTGGATATATTCTGCTTGTCCTTCTAAAAGGATCAATTCCTGTTTGGTCATCAAAGTTAAGTGTATTTGAACCTGATCCGGACTTACATGAGTGACTATATTGAAACAGCTGGTTTTGTCAGCTGCTCGAAACCTAAGTCGATAATGTCTTGTGGTCAAGTCATGTTGAAAGCATCAGTTTGCATCTGACCGCCAAAGTTAAGCAGCGATGTGACCGCCCTGTATTTACATAGGTGACCACCTAATAACAGCAGATACTGTAAGGAACCTTATACCTGTCTACTGCGCCAGACTCAGCAAGTATTTGTACATAAGTCACGTTGAAACAACTGGTAGGAATCAGATCATGGAAGTTAAGCGGTCATATTTCAGCTCATTAGTTAGTTGGGTGATCAGTAGATACTGCCGGCAACCCTTGTACCTGACTAAACAGAGCCTTGTAAATAAGTCTCGCTGAAAACAGCGGTGGTTGTCGAATTACCGAAGCTAATCAATAGATTGGTTCCTATCTGCGATGAGTGACCAGTGCGCCCAACGAAGTAAACTTTAGTATATAGCTGGATTGTACAAAGTTCTTTCTATAAATTAAGAGATTTTTTTAATTAAAAAAAAAGTAAAACATTTTTTTAATTATCTTTCATAGTTGTAAACTCAGCACACTTTGGAATTGCTTTATAGTAAACATTATTTTAATCTCGAAAAAGTGTTTTGAGGCTATTCAAAATAATGAAAAATCAAAAAGAGAACTCCAAGCTTCAACAGAGTTCTGTCTTCAAATCATTGATGGCATAAAAGAGCAAACTATGTGAAATTCTCAGAAGAATATAAGATGGACACCAAGAAGCATGAAAAATAAATTTTTCCATATAGGCCAAGTATGAGTTGGCCACAACGAACATGAGACAGTCTACAGAGTGTAGACATATTGACTCTCCAGAAAAAGAATAGTTTCCTGGCGCAGTAGTCACGAAAAAATATCCCGCTGACAGTCTTCTGGAACTTCAAAGGAGTCATCACTATTTATTTCCTTGAAAAAAGTTTCCTACTATCGATTCTCGAGGCAAAACTTTTCCTTTTTATTGAATGAATTCTCGTATATATATATATATACTTTTCTTATCGAACTGATATTCTAAACATTGCAACAAGTAAGATATCAAGTAATCACAGAGAAACGGAAGTTGTATATAAGATAGAAAATAAGATGGAATACAGATGTTTCTGGGAGTTAGGGCTGCAGTGATTTTTTTCCCATTCTAGTGAGTGGGAGGAGTCTGTCATTTATTCTAACTTCACTGTTAGATTTCAATGTTTCTCTTACGTATAAATAAATTTGTACGAAACTTGAATTTCCAAGCTCGTAAAAACAATAAACAGCTGAGATATTGTGTGTCAGTTGGTTGGCTGGATTTACGGTATGTTGAGACTTCTTGGTTTATTTCTTGCTAGAATCAGTTTCATAAAGTATTGTTGCCGAGTAAATATTGAATAAAACTGTACCCCTTTATTCATTTTAATTAAGTAAGTTACCACTACAAGATCTATTTGATCCATGGATGGGAACCTAACAGGTACTACCACTTTGTCAGAGTTGGCTTGGGAGTAATGGCAAAAAGTACAGACTCACCAAAAGCTTTAGAACAGAATTATCACCTCCTATTGCAGTTTATCGTCATACTTTTAATACATGTATCTGCATAGTTTGAATGTATATATATATATATATATATATATATATATATATATATATATATAAATGTGTGTGTGTGTGTGTGTGTATGAGTGAGTGTGAGTCTTGCTGATTAATTTTTTGGTTTGGCTTGGTCGGGTTTTGGGATTTCAACCATTGCAGGTTACTTTATGCGAAATCATGATTATACATATCTATTGAATATATGTATTATATATTGTATATATGTATTATACATATATATTGAATATATGTATAATCATGATTTTGTGGATGACTATAGAGATATATATATACTCCCCTACCCCCTACTTCGTGGCTAAATGGTTAGAAGCTTTGGTTTGACGTTTGAGTCAACCGGGTTTCGATCCCAGCTACGGGGAGATACTGTCTAGACACACTGATGAGTTCTGATTGAACGAAACAGATCTGTCTGTGGATAACTATAGATATATATATACTCCCCTACCCCCGTGGGGTTGAGTTCTCTGGCGAAGAAGTAATCGTGTTGCCATTAGCGTCTATTGCAAGCCTCTCCGTAGTTGAATTGAGGTCTCGGCTACCGTTGAACGGATGTATGTAAACAATAGTAATTGTGATTCATAACCGTTTAAAATTTACTTTGCTGCCAATATCTCCTCGTGGCTAAATGGTTAGAAGCTTTGGCTTGGCGTTCGAGTCAACCGGGTTTCGATCCTAGCTACGGGGAGATACTGTCTAGCCACACTGATGAGTTCTGAAAGAATGAAACAGATCTGTCTGTGGATAACTATATATATTGAATATATATATATATTTATAATTACATTTTGTATGTAACATTCTTCTTATACACAGTTAAATTGTTTCAAGTTGCTAATAACATCACAGTTTAACATCAGTCATTTTTTTTTGCGCTCAGTTTGTTCGATTTGATCCATAGATAGGACCCTATCAAGTGCTACCACTCCAGACCAGAGTGGACCAGGGAACAATGGCAATGAAGTGGTACTTAACATTCCCCAAATCTCCACGGCTGGAACCTCGCTATTAGATGGTTTAATGTCATATCCAGGAATTCGTTGGTAGGGTCTTACGCCACTACAGAGATGCAGTCGGTGAATTCTACAGCCCCAACCGACTTTGATTGTTTGGTTTGGTTTGTTTGGTTTTATGGCATATCAACCTTTGTAGGTTATTTAACGCCAAATCCATTTTTATGTAAATAATCAGTTCTATTGAAAACAGTTAAGTTTAGCATAAGTACACAGTTTAATTGTCGAAAACATTTCCATTTCAAAGTATTTAAGCAGTTATATGTAATAATTCAGTTAAGTGTAAATACAGTTTTAATGTCGAAAAACAGTTCTATTTCAAATAATTCAGTTAAGCATAAGCTTGCAGTTTAAGTGTAAGTACGGTTTAATTGTCAAAAACGTTTTTATTTCAAGCTATTCAATTTACTCAATTCATTTTAGCATAAGTATGCTGTTAGTTCTATTTAACCCATAGATAGGACCCTATCAGGTGCTACCACTCCGGGCCAGAGTGGACTTGGGAGCGATGGCAATGAAGGGGTACTCCGCATTCCCCAAAGCTCCAACATTGCTGGAACCTCACCATCAGATTGTTTAGTGTCATAACCAGGACACTCATTAGGGGGGTCTTACTGCAGTCAGTGTATTCTACAGCCCCAGCTGACTGGGCAAGACTTTGATTGTTGATAAAGGCCTAAATGATTGAATAAATCATTAATCTAAAAATAAGCAAATTCTATTTCTTCAAATTAAGTTAAAAGTTTGTTGAAAAAAGAAGTTACAAAGTCTTTTCTTGTAAAAAAAAAAGATAATATTATTAAGAGCGTATTATTCCAATATTCCAAGAGAGAAAGTGTTAATGGAGTAGTTTACAATTGTCTAACTTTAGTTGTATGTTTTGTGAGTGTAAAAGATCTTTGTGTTAGTATGTCACTATGTCATAATAAAGTATATTAATGCGTTAAAATGTACGCGACTGTAGTTAAAATTTTCATCGGGAAAGGAAAGATTATTTGTACGAAGATGTCTACATAAACAAACTGTTTTCGTTCCATTAAAAATAATCGAAGTTGAAATTAAATGTATTGCTGATAGAACACAATGTTAGATTTTCACTCAAGAGAAATAAAAACCGAATATTTGAGTAGGTTACGGAATACATCCGTAAAGCCAACTAAAGAAGTATTTATTCTATTTCTATTTATAAAATTGAATTAGGCTCGAAATTAGATAAAGATTTTGATGATCTATTTATGATTCTCATTATTTAAAAATATACGGTTAACATTTTTGTAGAGAAAAGATTTTGAAAATTATGTTGAGTTTTGATCGTTCAAAATTTTCGCAGCAAATTACGTATCATCGTCCGCAAAATCTCAAAGAAATTAAAAAAACAAACAAACGCGTAAGCACAAATCAGTCAATAAATGCAAAAATACAGTTACTAAAATTACAACTTCGACTTCTCGAGACAAGTTTTTACACAAAAACTATCCCTTTTTTAGTATGGAAATCAGTTGATTTCCGAGATACGTAGTTCCTTCAATAAGTTTCCAGACTTTTTTGTACAGGCATTTAAAATTTTCCTAGACTCTTGAAAATTCACTATGTTATTGCTATACATCTTATGAGATGACTGACCAATTTTTATGATTTTGGGTTCAAATGAACAGCTACAGCAGGAAATGAAATACACATTACTAAAACCTGATTGTCACAGCTGGTGAATTTCAAAAATGCAATCTGGACGTGAGGACACTTTAAAAGAACGATATGCAATAAAACTGTTTTAAACTTGGAAAAAATGCCACAGAAACGTATGGAATGATTCAAACTGCTTTTCGACCATCTTGCATGAATCGAGCATCAGTTTTTGAGTGGCATAAGATATTCAAGGAAGGCAGGAAGTCTGTGATGATGAGAGGGGTGGAAGGAGTAAGAAAGTCAATAGACAAGAGTTGATTAGCCAAAGGGTTAGGATTAGGGTTACTATGTTGAGGTTTTAAGGGAGTTCAGGAAGAAATTCCCTAAGCTCAGAGGCTGTCGTTATGAGACAATTGAGAGAATGAAAGAGGCTGTGGGGAAGGTCATTGACACCCTCACACAAGAGGATTTTCATGGGGCCTTCCAGAAGTAGTTGGAACGGTACAACAAGTGCATTGCAGCCAGAGGAGATTACTTCGAAGGGGACTAAAGTTTCATGTGTGTACTATCAATAAAAGTGCCCATACGAAAAAAGTCTGGAAACTTATTTAATGATCCTCGTATATATATGATATCTAAAAGAGCCAGAAACTACCTACCCAGGTTTCACTTAACAGAGGATAATTCGGACTAAAGAAGGTTGGCCCCAACCACATCGTATCACTTTTTTGTCCCTTTTAGTGTATTGAGCACTTTTACGTCTTAGCTAAGAGATGTTTTTTTTTTTTGCAAGGCATTGCAGTGCTGGTTGACTATTTTCAAGCAGTACGGGTGTTTTTATTTCTTTTATTGATTTTTTCCAGATATCGGTTTATAATGTATATTTCTATTTACAAATTGCATTATCTATTTTTTCGCGCCAATATACTTATAGAAATAAATGAGTAGGGCGTTCACCAATGGCCCGGGAGACTGGTGTTCAATCCCAGGTCGATTCATACCAAAGACTCAGAAAATGGTACTTGATGCCGCCTTGCTTAACACTTAGCACTATAAGGTGTGGATCAAGGATAAAGTGGAGCATTCCAGGGAATGGAGTCGGGCCCTCCTCTATACCTCGGTGTAGGAGCTATGGAAAAGGGCGCTCTCTGGTCACACTCGACTAAGATCGCCAACTTTACTTATATATATATATATATATATGTATATATATATATATATATGTTAATGCATATTTGATTGAAAAAAAAAGAGATAAGGAAGACAATGAATTTTTATGAATTATTTTTTGTATAGGAATTTTAATTAGTATTGAATGAATGAAGAAATATTTCCCAAAATTCAAAGTTTCGAGCACTTTTGTCTGTGTCTCCAGCCATTTCAAGAAAGATGGAGTTTGTTTCTATAGAATTTAGACAAAGTTAATTTTCGTTGTCTAAAGGTGCATAAAGAATGGTTTGAATAAAGACCTCATCGGCCAGCACAATTCTTGTTGAAATCTTGACCCTCATACGACCTCATATATATATATATATATATATATATATATATATATATGTATATATATATATACACTCCCCCATGGGCGTTGAGCACTCTGGCGAAGGAATTTTCGGCCGCCGCAAAACTCTTCGAAAGAATTGAGCACTCTGGTAGCCGATAGGGTATAAAAATGTAAACAAACAGACGCTGCTGCTGTTGCTACATAATACCTTAAAATTCCCTTAGCTAATGTGGTACGCTTGTTAGCCGAGCGGTCTGAGACTAAGTTTAACGTAAAATTGGACGGGTTTCGATCCCGGCTTCGAGTGTCCTACGTGTTTAGCCACACTGAAGGGTTCTGATAGAACGAAACAGTCTGTCTGGGGATGTCAATATATATATATATATATATTTATGCGAACGCAAACTTTGAAATGAACGGATATTATTGTCACTCCTAGAAAATGGTATATTTTAAAGTAAATAAAGGAAGTGACAATTTTTATTTATTTATTTATTCATTTTTTTTATCATGTCCTTTATTCAACCAAAATTATATATGGATTATATACATTTTAATTATGTACAAATTGATGATTTGTACTTATTTATTCACGATATAATTTAATCCATAAATTACTTTATTTAAAAAATGTGACTCAAATAATCGTATTAAATGAAAATCAACTATAATATATTTAACTTAATTATATAATTTTGCAGTATGTGACTGAGCTTTATTTATCATTTATTCATTCATTTTATAATCTTTAATATTAGGTAAAGGTGGATACTTAGACGTTGTGCATAGCTATATGATTTTTCTTTTGATATTTCAAACTTGCCCTCGATTCCTTTCGTAGCAGTAAATGTCATTATAGTACATTAAAATACGAAATTAAGTGATGTTAAATGTATTCATTTATTCTAATTCTCTTTCATTTCATTCTTTTTGATTTATTATCGATGACAATTTATATATTAAGTAAGTTGACGACCTTAGTCCAGAGTGACCCAAAGGCTCCCTTTTCAATAGCTGCTACACCAAGGTGTAGGGGAGGGCGTTACTCCATTCCCTGGATTGCTCCATTTTATCCTTGATCCATTCCTTATAATGCTGAGAGTTAAGCAAGGCGGCACCAAGAACAATTTTTTGAGTCTTTATTATGACTCGACCTGGAAATGAACTCTGGTCTCCCGGACCATTGGTGAACTCTCTACTCATTTGGCTAATAGCTTGATTAATTTAACTATATTATTAACGATAATGTAACTATATTTGTAACTATAATTAAACTATATTTTCTTCTACTTCACACGGACTATTTTCTAAGTCACGAATTCTAGCGTTCATTCGTAGTTATTTTTAAACATATTAGCATTTTTAATACTAATATTAGTGATGGTGGGAGATTTAATAATAATAATTGTTGAAATCCTGACAGGGATCCTTCTAGATGCACTATCACCATTACTATTTATTATCACGATGATGCCAATCAACCACATACTCAGGAAATGCACAAGCGGATAAAAACTTATGAAATTGTAGGAAAAGATCAATCACCTAATGTGCATGGACGAATCAAACTGTCTGCAAAAAATGAATGAGAACTGGAAACCCTTTTACAGACTGTAAGAATATACAGTCAGGACAGAGGTATGGAGTTTAGCATTAAAAAAATGCTCCATGCTAATAATGAAAAGGGGTAAACGACATATGACCAAACCAAAAAAGAAAATAGAACACTCAGGGAATGGGAAAAGTAAAAATGCTTGGGAATATTGGAAGCTGACACCATGAAACAAGTAGAAATGAAAGAAAAAAATTTAAAAAGTGTACCTCAGTAGAAGAAGAGGGCTACTTGAACCAAAACTGTATTGCAGGAACCTTATAAAAGAAATAAATACCTGGGATGTCTCGCTCATAAGATACTTGGGACCATTCTTTAAGTGAACCAGAGAATAACTTAAACAAATGGACCAAAGAACAAGAAAACTAATGACCATATATAAGGCCTTCCACCCAAGAGATGACGTTCACAGACTATATGTGTCAGGAAAGGAAGGATGAAGACGATTTGCCAACATTGAACACAGCGTTGACGCATCGACATAGTGACTTGAAGATTATATACAATAACGCGGAGGAAGACTGAACACAGCCACCAGAAAGAATACTGACAGCACAGGGATCAACAGAACGATAATAACCAAAAATCAATAGTAGGAAGAAAAGCAACTCTATGGACGTTTTAAACGTCTAATAAGCAACATCTCACACCAAAAAACGTGGACGTAGCTAAGAAAAGGAAACTTTAAGAGAGAAACTGAATCTCTTCTAATAGCAGCTCAAAACAACGCCATAACGACCAGTCATATCAAAGCGAGAATAGATAAGTCGCAACAAAACTGCCGATGCCGGTTATGTGGTGATAGAGACGAAACGATCAAAACGAATGCAGCAAATTAGCGCAGAAGGAGTATAAGACTAGACACGACTAGATGTGCAAGGTAATCAACTGGGAATTGTAGAAGAAATTTAAATTTGATCATACGAACAAATGGCATGTGTTCAAGCCAGAATCTGTCCTCGAGAATGAGACGCACAAACTTCTCTGATATTTTGAGAAACAGACAAATCACTTGATCTCAGCCAGACGACCAGATCTTATAATAATCAACAACAACAAAAATTTGCAGAATTGTGGACTTTGCTGTCCCTGTGGACCACAGAGTAAAATTGAAAGAAAGCGAAAAGAAAGATAAGTACCTCGAGCTTACTAGGGAATTGCAAAAACTGTGGAACATGAAAATGACGGTGATACCAATTTTAATTCGTGCTCTTGGTAGAGTCACCAAAGGATTGGTGCAAGGAGGGATGGGCTTTGAAATAACACGACGAATGAAGATTATCAAAACTACAGCATTATTAAGATCGGTCAGAATACTGAGAAGAGTCACAGAGACTTGAGGAGACTTGCTGCCACTCAAACTCCAGTGAAAGATCATCAGTTGACGCTGATGTGAAAAACTCTCAAGGATCAAAATAATCCCAATACTACTACTAATACAACTCCTCTTTATCCCTCTTCTACTCCTATTACTACTACTACTACTACTAATTATAATAATAATAAGAACGTTTGGTTTTAATTTGATCATAAGAAAATTGCTTGCACGTGTTTCTTGATTAATGAATAAAATCAGTTTTCCAATATTTAATAAAAATATGGTTTGGAAAAAAAACTTTCCGGAAGCCTTGTAGCCAAACATTTAGGGAAACGTAATCTGCTCGTCTCTAACAATGAATAGATGAAATCAATTTAGAAACGAGAAAAACGCCTAAACTCTCTGTCATTTGTTATTTGAATTGGTGGTGCTGGGATCAAAATTTAAAAGAGACCTATTTGAAAAAATTCCTTTTTTAATTGATAACAGTAAGGAAACAGGAAAAAATGTTTGCACATATTATGATGTATGATTAAACTCCACAAATTTTACTCAGAATAAAAAGGAGACAGTTTGATCTAACCCAAGTTTACACTTGAGGCTGCAGTTCTGGTCCCTGTGTTCGAAAAGATCAGCTATAGAGATAAAACCCTAACCAAAAATTCTTACATGCAAAAATATTGTCAATATCATCATCACCATGTCGTGCTGGTAGCACGGATATCACTGACCCTCTCTCCCCACTTTTCCCTATCGTTCATCGCCTCAGGCAGGTATTCTGGACAACATCCCGTATCCTCACATAGTTGCTGAATGTATGTTTGTGCTGGTCGTCCTGCTTTTGCACGGCCATGTGTGGGGGTCCATCAGAGTACATCACTTATGAGTTCGTCCCTGCTTCTCCAGCAGTGTCCTGCATGTCTGCTTCGTCTAACTTGAATAGTTTTCGTGATAAGAGGCAGGTGGCCGTACAGTTGGTGTCTTGTGGGGTGTTGTCGCCTGGACTTGTTCAAAATTGCTCGCAGCATTTTTGTGTAATTGCCGTCTAGCTTCTTCTCCAGCCGTTATTGTCAATATAGCGGCATTTAATGTTCGGGCTTTTGATACATTATGATTTCCATATCATGCTTGACTACAGACACGGTTAGCTCAGGTAACTGGTTTACTGTATTTAAAGACCTATCGTTGAATGTCGCTATGTTGACAATGGTTTTGCATGCGAGAATTTTTGGCTTGGGTTTGACCTCTCTGGCTGATTTTGCTTACAAGACCATAGATATTACCATAGGGAACTGGTAAAAAGTACCATGATAATGGTAATGGATGGACATTTGTCTCCACCAGTGTCGTTATCGGAGGTGCAGGGATGCTTCTCAGTCCTAGAAGAGTAAAGTTACTGTTTTACTACTTACATATCGAACTCGGCCTCCTACATAAATACACGTCAACGAGAGTTTCAGATGGAGTTCACCAATCAGCGTGACACAATCACATGTGATACTATTTGCGTAGTGGACGGATAGTCACTATCCTACTGGAATCTCAGCTTCCTATCGACTAACTACTATTTAACTAGGTTCACTTGTATTTTGTTTTAGTTACTTAAATATATATGTTCACCAATCAACCCTTTTTGTGTCAGCATCACAATTACTAAATATCATAAACTGATATGTGCTTCATTTGATGGCAACCCTTACACAATAGTCATCTCTTGCTACAGTCCCACCAATAATAGCGATAAAACAGACATCATCATCTTTTTCCCCATTTTGATTCAATTCCCAACACACAGTTCTAGTCATCGGTTGAGACATGAATGCTAATGTAAACAAAATGAAAAGTTGAAATTGTTAATTTTAGTAGATTTTTTTCACAAGAGAACAGGTGAGTATTCCCTAATACTAAGTTTCAGAAACGAGAGGGAAAACTATGGACCAGTACTTACCAAAATAACTGAAAAGCACAGCTAGATTATATATCTATAAATAAAGAGTGGATAAACAGCACTTTGAACTGTGAGACATACTCATTTTATCATGTAGAATCTTTCCATAGCAGAATCGATTCTGTAAAAATTCGCCTGCGTCTACCCAGACATTAAAAATAAACTGGTGAAATTTCACAATATGCCTGGTACTCATTCATCAATATTTATATTAGCAACCAATATATTGTAACAGTAAAAAATTATGTACCATAGCCATACATGAATATCTGAAACGTACATAGAATGTTCATAACATATATACATAGAACATAGGAATCCCGAAACACGAAGAACACGTAACGACTTCTTAGTTCAGGTACGAAACCTTTTATTACCTTTGAGTTTAAAGGTTTTTCCACATAAGGAGAGAGGCACAATCTTTCTATGCTGTTTCCCCCCCCCCACATCACGTGCGCACCCGCCACAAGGCCACTGCGAGCTAGCGAAAGTCATCCTTCTTATTCGGACCGCAAGATTCAACTAACTGACTTTCTCAAAATCCCCAAAATCCCCAAAATCCTCCGCGCGGGCTTCCGGTGCATGACGTCATTCACATCCCCTAGTCATAATTTTCTATCTGGGATTTTTAATTTTGACATCTGTGAACAACACATCCTCCCCGCGCGTACCTTAACACCTGCGCTCAAGTTTGCACCTAACTAACCCATGTGCAAAGCCGAAAGGTTCTCAGCCTAACTAAACCCAAAGGCAAGATATTTAAAACGAAATCCCTCGGCCATTATATTACAATTAGTCTGATACATTTCAGGAGACATCTGAAATACATATTCCAAATGACGAAAATGAAAACATTGTAACTGTCCACGTACAAACAGCAGCTAAATGCATACCAAACAAACCAAAAACCAAATGTTGAGTTTTCTGGGAGTCAATATCAGTCAGGGAAAAAACGAGATTACATAAAAAAGCATCCTTACTTAATATAAGAAACCCAACAAATGCCAATGCGCAGAAACCTGAGAACTTACTAAAACATAAAAAAGAACATCAAGAATACGTCCAAGTTTAAACCAATAAAATAAGAAATTTAGTTTGAAGATAGAAAATCACGATTATCATGGCAGACAGTAAATGAAGTGAGCGAAAAGAATAGTACATCGAGAACAAAACTAAAAAGCTACCTGGGAAGAAGAAAGAATACTGAAGAGGAAAAGAATTTCCAAGAATCTGTTAGGAAACCCACCTGATAAAAGTACCAAAAAATTATAATAGCGAACTAAACATCAATCTAGGACAGTTTAAGGAGAAAGAACTGAAAAAGAATTAAAAGACGTTTAGCTGTAGACGTCGACGAAATACCTCCTGAAGTATGGAAGCGAAGGAAATTTGACAATTTACTATTTCGATTTTGCAATGCTGTTTCTAAACAAAACACAGTAGAGAAATGGACAAAATTCAGCCTCCTTTCCTTCCCCATTAAAGGTGACCTTGAAATCGCTAAGAACTACAGAGGCGTAACCCTTACAATTATTGCTGCTAAGGTTTATGATGCTATGCTTATTAAACCGACCAGAAAGCGAAAAAATTCTTTGGAAAAATTGAAATGGTTTTTAGACAAAGCGATCAACCATATCACAGATTCCCATCATCCGTCACATCATCGAAGGAGTACCTACAAAATAATTGTTCCAAGATTTCTCCAAGGCATTTGATTCCATACACAGACGGAAGATGGAGCAAATACTTCAAGCTTATCGTCTCTCCAAAGAAACTGTTAAAGCAATAATGGTACTCTGCAAAATCACGAAAGCAATCGTTTGCTCACCTGACGAAGACTCCGACTTCTTGACATTGTCTTTGGAGTCTTCTGAGTGGATATATTAGCTCCAAATATATATTTATAATCTGGCTCGACTATGCACTTCGAACGTGGGTAGATCTAAGAAAATTTGGTTAGGTTTGGTTTGGTTCTATGGGATATTAACCATTGTAGATCATTTAATGCTAAATCCTGTTCATACATATACATCAAGTATATATTCTTTGTAAATATTTTCTTAATAACATTCTTAAACGAGCCAGAGCTCTTTTCTACACACTGTTAAATGGTTTCAAGTAATGCTCCATAACAATCACAATTTAAGTTCTAAAAAAAGAAAATCGTTTAAATTAAAAAGACAAGAAGCAGACAATATGCAACAGCAACTATAAGTTTCAGACTGCGCAGCTATGGGTAAATAGTAGGGCAGATTAGGTTCTTCAGCCTTGGTGAGGCAACTAGTCTAGGAGAAGGAAAAATCTGAATTCAGACCTGTTAAACTCCGCTTAAAAATTGACCTTGTGTCATATCCTGCTCGAGCGGAGGGGTTGGGTAAATATAAGACTCAGACTGCGCTGATGAGCTTGTGCTTCTCGAAGGTACACATACCCAAACCGAGTCCCTACTGCATGGCTGGAGCAAGCAGTAGGAAGTATTGGATTCAACGTGAACACAAATAAGACAGAGTCTATGTGTTTTAAACGAAAAGCCATGTCCCCTTTAAGTAGCAGGCACCTGAAATTAGTAGACAAGTTCATATATCTCGACCAAAATATCTCATCTACTGAAAGTGATACCAATAAACACCTAGATGATGCATAGACTGCTATAAGCAGGTTATCGATTATATGGAAATCTTATCTTTCCGACGAAATAAAACGGCATTTCTATCAAGCTGTAACTGTGTCAATACTGCTGTATGGATGCACCTCGTAGACGCTAAAAAACTTGATTGGAACTACTTAAGAATAGAACGTGTTGTTTTGAAGAAATACTGGTAATAAAATCCCACAAAACAGCAACTGTACGGCCACTTAACTCCTATCTCTCTCAAAAAAATTCAAATAAGATGAAGAAGAGTACTGCCAGAGAAGCAAAGACGAACCCACAAGCGAAGTTCTTTAATTGACCCCTTTACATAGACGTGCTAGAGTTGCTCGATCAGCTAGAACTTAATCAGCTCTGCGTGGACACTGGATGTAATTTAGAGGACCTACCTAAAGCGATGGATGATTGGGATGGATGCAGTGAGCAAGGCAATATTGTGCAGTGAGCACGACTTGAAGAAGATGATGATGATGATGCACATACATACACACATGCATGTGCATCGATATATATATATATATATATATATATATATATATAATACAATATGGAGAGACACCATTGGTGATTATAGTCGGGGAACAAGTAAAACTATAAAACAACGAAGGACCCTTTTCGTCCGGTACTTTTCAAGTTGAAGACACCGGAAAATTTAATAAAAACGGGGGTGTATATCTATAATATATAAGTAGAATGGCCAGATAGAGGGGTGGAAAATTAAGTAACCCCTGTATCCAGAGGTTCCCCAAATATATCAAGAGTGTGACTGTTTAACTGCCTGCACAGAGAGGGGCGATTCATAGAGATATAAATCGCCTCTAGAAATTTGAGATGGAATTTATTTCTTGCCCTGTGCTGGACAGAAAAGCAATCATCTTCATAACGAGTTCTGCAGTTATTGTATTGTATAAATTTTGCTGTATTCATAAATAAATTATATATATATATATATATATATATATATATATATATAATGTAGTAGACTGAATCAACGGCTGTGAGGTCAGTGTGAATTCTTTACTTGGTTTTAGTGATAATAAAGACGAGAACTTACTGTTACTTAGAGCCGTTGATTCTGTGGCCTCGCAACTCAAAATTAGTTCAGCATATCATCATCATCATCATCATATCGTGCCGCTAGCACGGATAACCCTGACTCTCTCTCGCCACTTCTCCCTATCATTCATCGCTTCTGGCAGGTCTTCAGGGCTACATCCCGTATCCTCACATTGCTGCTGATTTCCATATGATCGAGAGCCTATCGATAGGCTCTCGATCATAGTTCAACATATGCTCTGAGTTTAATACTGATTATTCTTCGTTGAAAAAAAACCATACGACTATATATATATATATATATATATATATATAGTTTGCTATACTTATAAAAAAAGACAACGCTCAATACCATCAATAGAGTATATTTAGGGTTAACAGAGCCTGGTAACTGTCATTTTCTCGCCAATGCATATATATATCTATCTATCTATATATATAAACAGAAGGTTCATGCATATGTTGTGAACAATCAAAAAAATATATGTATATATATATATATGTATAAATTTATGTATCTATATATATATATATATATATATATATATATATATATATACTGATAAATAATAAACTCACACATACACATACATGTATATTCAATCGTATGACACTATGTAGGGAGCAACAGATGTTTGCTTATCTTGCTTGAGAATGTAAGGTAATTATGTGAAAGTGGATTGTCCAAGTACTCACCTCAGCTGCTTTCTTCCCCGTCAGCAGTTTGGGCGATTAATTTGTCAAAATATCTGTCGATGGCGCATGGCGCAGTAATAAATCAATTCTTTCTCTACACAACCATCGCCTTCTCTCTCCCATTTCCCTGCTACGCACACATACTCTGTCATGAATTCATGGAGATGGGAACACACACACACACACACACACACACACACATATATATATATATATATATATATATATATATATATATATATATATATATATATATAATCACTTTTAGGATAAAACTATGTTGTGCAGCAATCCAGATTTGTTGCAAAAACTTCACGCATGCTGATAATATTCAGGATTCTTTATTTAACCTTGTTACTCAATATTATTTCACTGGGGCTGTAAAATACACCGACTGTATCTCTTCAGAGGGGTAGGACATCGCCCCAACGGGTGCCCTGTAAATAACACAACACAGCATTTAATGGTGACTCTCCAGTTCTGGACCCTTGGGAAATGTGGAGTACCCCGTCATTGCTATAAATCTTTGTCCACTGTGAATTAAGGTGTTAGTACCCGTTATTGTCTCATTTGTATTTCAAATGATCATCAATATTAACTTGAGTTATAAGCGCTACATAACAATTGTTGAAACCATTTAACTGTGTGCAAACAATAAATAACAATATTTGAAATCATTTAATTGTGCAAACAATTAGAATGATTTAATAGAATTATTGGTGTTTGATAATAATACTTGAAATCATTTAACTCTGTGCAAACAAATGATTATTATTAAACAATATTATTTGTGTTGGATAACAACATGGGAATCCATTTAACTATGTGCAAACAAATGATCTCTGGCATATTTAAAATTTTGCCTGCAAACTATTCGCTTACAAATCATGTATAATATTAAAAAAAAATTATATACAAACCTACCGCCAATGAAGCAGTTTTGCTTCCAGTAACGTCTTCAGCAGATGATGACCCTGGGTTCAGGCATTGTTTCGGGGCCGAAACATCATTACCACTAACCCAGGGCGCCCCAGAAGTATTTCACAATACTAACAGACTTTATTGGAGGGTGTTTAATCTGTACGAATGCCATATCCGTGTGTGTGTGTGTGTGTGTGTGTGTAAACAGGATTTGGTATCAATTAATTCACAAAGATTGATATGCCATAAAAAAACAAACCAAATTCAAGAAAACATTATTTTAATGTTTCACTATATATATATATATATATATACTAGTGATTATAACGGATATGATATTTGTGTCTACATTTCTATAAGACATATTTTAGACCAGAGAAGAACATCATCATCATCATCATCATATCGTGCTGGCAGCACGGATATCCCTGACCTTCTCTCGCCATTCCTCCCTATCGTTCATCGCCCTAGGTAGGTCTTCAGGACAACAACCTGTATCCTCACATAGCTGCTGAATGTACGTTCGAGCTGGTCGTCCTGCTTTTGCGCGGCCATGTGTGGGGATCCATAAGAGTACATCTCTTATGAGTTCATCTCTGCTTCTCCAGCAGTGTCCTGCATGTCTGGTTCGTCTAACTTGAATAGTTTTCGTGATAGGGGGCAGGTGGCCGTACAGTTGGTGTCTTGTGGGGTGTTGCTGCCAGGACTTGTTCAGGATTGCACGCAGCATTCTTGTGTAATTGCCATCTAGTTTCTTCTCCAGGCGTTTTGTTAGCGTCCATGTAGTGCATCCATATAGCAGTATCGATACGACCGCTGCCTGGAAGAAACTGCGTTTCATTTTATAAATGAAGATAATTTATTAAAATAAAATATCACACTTTAATTTCCTAAAATAATCCCGATTTTTTGTTAAGCATCTAAAAAAAATTTCGGGTATTTTTTTTTTTTTTTTACTGTTTGCGACGTTTGGTGACAGAAATAAGGGATTTAATTCACACTTGCTCCACAGCCTTCATATAGCCTTAGAGTACGCTGACTGCATCCTCTAAAGAGGGATAAAACTCCCCCGAAAGTGGGTATCAAGGATATGACGCAAAACTGCATCTGATGGAGAGGCTCCACATCTGAACATCTATAGTGTAGATTGTCTTCATTGACATTACTTTCAGTTTTACTCTGGTTTGGAGAAGAAATAATTAATAGGGTCTTGTCTTTGAGTTAAATAGATCTGTTAAAAATCTTTACTTTTGGACAAAAATACTTGATGTCACGTAAATGTAAATTATTTGTAATAAGAATAGATACATAAAACTATAATTGTTTACCAAGCATTATCAGTTACTTGAACCCATATTAGAGTGTACTAACAAAGGTGTCTTATCGAATAAAAATAATTACTTGAACCCATATTACAGAGTACAAACGAATAAGTCTTATTAAATAAAAATAATTACTTGAACCCATATTACTGAGTATAAACAAAGGTGTCTTATCGAATAAAAATTGTTACTTGAACCCATATTACAGAGTACAAACAAATGAGTCTTATCGAATAAAAATAATTACTTGAACCCATATTACAGAGTACAAACGACTGAGTCTTATTAAATAAAAATAATTACTTGAACCCATATTACAGAGTACAAACGAATGAGTCTTATCGAATAAAAATAATTACTTGAACCTATATTACAGAGTACAAACAAATGAGTCTTATCGAATAAAAATAATTACTTGAACCCATATTACAGAGTACAAACAAATGAGTCTTATCGAATAAAAATAATTACTTGAACCCATATTACAGAGTACAAACAAATGAGTCTTATCGAATAAAAATAATTACTTGAACCTATATTACAGAGTACAAACAAATGAGTCTTATCGAATAAAAATAATTACTTGAACCCATATTACAGAGTACAAACAAATGAGTCTTATCGAATAAAAATAATTACTTGAGCTCATATGACAGTGTACAAACACATAAATGTTATCAAATAAAAATGGGGGGGTGTCCTCGTGGTGTAATGGTTAAAGCGATGGACTACGGAATCGTAGTACGCGAGTTCGTACTCCAGTCGCGCTATTACGTTCACTTTCGGGCAAATACCCTTGGGAAAGTTATGAACCCCCTTATCCTCCCAGCTTTGGGTTAAATAGCATCACTACTGTTCTTCTAGGAGAATAGCATTGGCATTAAATAACCTACAAAGGTTGATATGCCATTAAATAAAGAAACCAAACCCTCAAATAAAAATAATTACTTGAATCCGTACGAGTATAAGTATTAGATGGCAATATTTGAGCCATTCAACTGTGTGCAACTTATTTATATTATGTAAGAATATTATTTTGATATCACATTTATATCAGGTAAGAATACATAATATAACATAACTCTATGTAAAAAAAAAAAAGAAAAACATTTTAGACAACATTGCATAAAAATGTAAATATAAATGTACAATAAACGTGATTCCCTAACCTCTCGGTATAAAATAACCCTATACGTTTTGGAATACCGTAAAAATCAGTCAATCAATAAGCCTTTATACTGCTCCAATTTTACATTGCCTGAAAATTTCTTGTTTCCGAAAATGAAATATGGGTGAATAGGCCAGTATTTCTGCCTAGTTGGAAATTACTGCGTGCAATTGAATAAAAAATAAAATAAACCAGAAATTTTCTTCATGAATCCACTGAAAATTATTGGAAAATTTCTTGCACGTTATGAATTTACTTATCTTAATGTTAGTTTCATTATTCTATTTGGCTTTAACATGGGTCCCCAACCTTTTAGCCCGTGGACCGCAGTATTTAATTCCGAAATTTTCAGGGCCGCTATTTTAAAAGGGCAATCCTTCTCCCACCAAAATAGCTAAATTCACCCAGTAACCATCTTATCTTTTAATGAGACGTCTGATGTTGTGTGCGATCTCAAAAGCATGTAATATTTGGCTTAAATGAAGAAGTTGACTGAAGGAACATATCAGACAAGTGAGGACTTGACAGTTGGAAATGCACGGTACTCGTAGTATACTTCATTTTGGAGACCAACTGTTGATCGCGGCATCTACAGCTAAACATGCTCCCTACTTACTATGTGTGGGTAATAAGTCTTGGAAATCTTCCAAATAGAATCTCGTGGTTCTTATAGAAATCAACGATGTGGTAAAACTTGAATTTCAAATCTTCTGAACTCAAAATATCAAGGATTTAGTTCCATCTGCAGTTGTCTTGGTACTTCTTCACTGTAACATAAAGAAAAAATTTGAAAGTTGGGCGAAGGACCGCAAAAATGGGCCTCGAGAGCCGCATGTAACCCTCGGGTCACGAGACCCCAGGGATAAATCTTATTTTTTATGTTAGGAACCTTATTTATAAATAAGCTATTGCAGTCTTTATATGACCGCAAACATTCGCAGTGTCTACGTCCGAAATCTTGACTGCTTACCCTTTGAAGATGGGTACTTCAGCTAGTATCAGCTAATGTATTCATCAGTAGCATGTTTTTATCAAGAAAGTAACGCAGAGGTCAATTCATAAGTAGAATAGAGCAGCTGGTTTGAATTCAGAGTATATCTTCAGAATTTATCTATCTCTGTTTGTATCTATCTATCTATTTATCTATCTATGGCCCTGTATATATTTATGGATTTTTTATTGTATTTTAGTTGAACACATTAGCTTAAATGTTTTATTTTTGAGCCCGAAATACAATACAAAGGAGTGCAGATAAGTTCTCGACACGACTAAGAATGGAATGACGAAGACTTATGAAATGTACATGATCCCACATTCAGGTGTGGTACACTGGGCACATCATTTTCTCTATTACTTCAGAAATTTAAAAAAATTAAAAATTAAAATAGTAAGCTTTAAAAGTCATTCCTTCTCTTGGTTGGGCTGAGAACGTAGCAGCTCTCACAATCGAGTTGAGAAAATATTTCTGTAATATATTGTAGCCATTTATTAATTGTTGGTTGGTTGTTTGGGTTTTATGCCATATCAACCTTTGTAGGTTATTTAACGCCAAATCCATTTTTATGCAAATAGTCCCATTTCAAACACATCAGTTTAGCATGAGTACACAGTTTAATTGTCAAAAACATTTCAATTTCAAGCAATTCAATTTATTCAAACAGTTCTAATTCAGTTTAGTTTAAGTACACAGTTTAAATGTAAAAACAGATCTATTTTGAACAATTCAGTTTAGCACAAATACGCAGTTTAAATGCAAAAAACTGTAAACTCAAGGAACCACGGTTTAGTTCTATTTAACCCATAGATTTGACCCTTATCAGATACTACCACTCCGGACCAGAGTGGACCAGGAAGTGATGGCAATGAAGGGGTACTCCGCATTCCCCAAAGTTCCTGTATTACTGGAACCTCACCATCAGATTGTTTAGTGTCATATCCCGACTAGGCAAAGCCATTTATTAAGCTAAACTTTATTTGGCACAAGGTGAGAAATATGCTGCCCCAAATGAGAATCCCTAAATAAAGTTTGCTGACTTTGTTTGCTAAATAGTAAACAAATGCAAGAGAGGCCCTTCTAAAACATTTCATAAGCTGAACTTATTTTGCAACAAGGCGGGGGTCGAACTCCCTAAACAGATTTTGCCAATTTAGTTTGCTAACCATTAGACTACGTAAGGAGCTCTTTTCGTCATGTATTGTCGGCAAATATTTCCGCAATTGGGTCACCTAAATAGTTGCATGGGTAGGAAGGGACGGGTTCTTAGTAGTTATTTACCAGGCGTTCCTTAGTTGTGGCACATGCCAGATATATGAGGCTCTCTGTGAGACTCGAAATTACTGGTAATGGTCTGCCAGTTTGGCTTGTTAATCATTGCACTACGTGAGGTGGCCTTTCTGTAACATATTGTTGGCAGATATGGCACGACTTTGTCACCGAATATTCGTATGGGTAGAAAATAAAAGGTCCTTATATAAGTAAACTAAAAAATATATTTTTCTTACGAGTCTCTCAAGAATCAGCATCGCTGAATTTAGCATCTTCAAGTAATTCTGCTTCATTTAATCAAATTTATCACAAAAAAAAACTTTCTCTGCCTCGAAGTACCTAACAGTTCGCATTTGACACCAAATTGTGAAAAAATTTTTAAAAAAAAAGCTACGAACTACGGCCTGCAGTAAAATTTCAAACAAATAAGAAGTTGTTGGGTTAGATGTTGTCAGTCGAGGGAAAGAGTATTGGCATTCATGTACAACATACTGAAAAATAGGTTAGGGCGAGAGAGAGACAGAGAGAGACAGAGAGAGATAGAGAGAGAGAGAGAGAGAGAAATTGTTTTGTACCCTTCTGACAAATCTAATAAATTTTACATATTTTTTTTATTGTTTTCATTATCGAAACATTTCGTTTTCACTTGCAAAATTGTTTTTCTGTTTATTTTTGTTGTTTTTTTTTCCTGCGTTTTTGTGTTGTCAAAAGTTTTTAGTTTATTTATTTATTTTTGTCATGTTTTGCTTCTTTCTTTTATTTTTACTTTGGAATTGGGGAAGTTTGCACTTTTTTTTTTGTTCTTTTTCTTTTGCTGTTCTGTTTGGTTTTTAGTAACACAAATGCTTTCTTTCTTTTTTACTTTCTTTCTTTATCGACATTGCTTCTTTCGACCACATCGTGTTTGTTCGTTACCTTTCCCTTTCTTTTTTATTATCATTTTAGCGTTGTTTTTAATCGAAAAGCACTTTCTTTCTCTCTCTCTCTTTCTTTCTTTCTTTCTTTCTTTCTTTCTTTGCGTTGTATTTATCAGGAAATATATTTCTTTCGTTCTTTCTTTCTTTCTTTCTTTCTTTGCTACTTTCAGCTTTCCTTTCTTTTTTCTTTCTTTCGGCTCATTTCTTTTGGCCCATTTCTCTCTCCTTTTGACTTTTCTTTCTTTCTTTCTTTCTTTCTTTCTTTCTTTCTTTCTTTCTTTCTTAGCGACTTTCTTTCTTTCTTTCCTTCTTTCTTTCTTTCTTTGTGACCTTCTTTCTTTCTTTCTTTCTTTCTTTCTTAGTGACCTTCTCTCTTTCTTTCTTTCTTAGTTACTTTCTTAGTTTTTTTTTCTTTCTTTCTTTCGCCTCATTTCTTTTAGGTCATTTCTCTTTCCTTTTGACTTTTCTTTCTTTCTTAGTGACTTTCTCTGTTTCTTTCTTTCTTAACGACTTTCTTTCTTTCTTTCTTTCTTTCTTTCTTTCTTTCTTTCTTTCTTTCACCGTATATTGAACAGTTTAGTAATTTCTTTTCTAAATACGAACTTTTGATTCCTGGCTTTTTCCCACAGCAGCAGCCTATCTGGATCGATAGCAGATTGCCAGCCTTTAAAATCTCGTTTTTATTTGTAGCCGATCCCCGACTGCTAATTGCTCAAAGGAATCTGACTCATCAGAATCCCGGCTCTCACCACAGCATACAGAAACAATTGCTTTACCATAATTAGAACCGTACACAATTTTGGAGGTGTGATCAGAAAATATTTAAACTGGATCTTAAGATTCTGACATTTTAAAATTTAAGCGAAGTTGTATGCACAGCTGATATCCAAAAGAAACAATGCAAAGTCTGGATACATTTTAAAGGCAATTTTTCGTGAAACATTTGATTGTAGAAGTGTTGTATAGCCGTGATACAACTATACGTATACATATACGTGCGGAAACATAATCAACAATATTGAACGAACGAACACAGTTCTTTAGAAAAAATATACCTCTCACTCTTTATTTTCGAAAGGGTTGCGAAACGGTTGATGTTAGTTCTGTGTGAGAGGTGAGTTGGAGACGGAACAGACTGCAACATATTCGCAAACCTGCAAGAGTGAGTTCGATTCTCATTGGGTGCCCCATTCAATCGGCCTTGTGCCACATCGAAGCAAAAGAGCTTCGTAGATTACAACATATTGACCGTAAGTTCCTCTGACTATAGCAGCACTTCTTTCTCATTCTGCTGGGCTGCTCAACCTGGGGTCACTAAGGGCCACAAGCTCTCTGTCTCGAGCTCGTTCTCACTGCCTCGAACTGCGACTCAAACTCCAACTAACTGACTCCAACTAACTCAAGGCGTCTGTGGCACCTGGTTATATAATTGTTTGACGTACACCTGCTTCCTGTTGGCGTCGCAATTGCACCGAATTCAACCCGTCCACAGGTCAAGGTGATACCCCGATATCTTCGACCGGATGCACCTGTTTCTTGATTGACGGCTGGGTCGAGGGTCAATATGTTACAGAAGTACAGCATCGTCCATACTGACCAGATCATGCTTCGTTTGACCTCTTTTGCTAAACTGAAAATCCATCTCAAGATAGAGTTAGATTTTGAGGACGTAGAGGGCATTCAAAGATATACGACGGTGCAGCTTCATACCATTTCAAAGACAAGTTTCAGATGTTCTTCGACCAGTGGAACACTCGCTGGAATAAGTGCGTTTAATTTCAAAGAGAATATTTTGAAGAAAATAAATCGTTCACTTATTGATCCTATTCGTCTTGATAAATGCAGCTACATTGTTAGTATAATTTGAATACAAGTCATACGTTTAAAAAGAGAAAACTGAAAAGAACTTATTTATTTTGTTTAATGGTATTAACAAGGGTTAAGCTATGATTTAGTTTCTTTGTTTATGGGCATATCAATCTTCTTGGTTTATCTGCAGCCAAAATCATTCATGTAGAAAAAAGAAGTGGTAATTTTTAACCCATACCTAGGGAAATAAAGAAGTTCTTACTTTTCACTAGAGTATTAGTCTAAAAGCAAACGGGATACCGTGACTTTGGTCTGAATTCGATTACTATGGTATGACTGTCCAACACATTAGCCACTGCACCACGGGGACTCCACCTATTATTGTTAAGACAAGATTTACGGTCAAATCACACTCAAAACAACACTTCCAACTATATCACCGAAGTAAAGCAGGGATATTAGTTGTCTAAATTTCTGAGACGAAGCTTGTTAATTTTTATCATTAAGGATTTTCGGGCTATTGTCTTCATCTTTATTGTTATTTCCACAACGTTTCGGCCGATATGTCCTCCGGCCTTCTTCAGGTGTTTGTCGAACTCGGGAACCTACACAGAACATTTTTGGGACTTATAAACTTAATGTTCTTCCTTGACTAGAATTACTACTATTATGTATGATTTTTTTTACCTGTGCTCATATTCAGATTTTTTTTTAAAATCATACATAATAGTAGTAATTCTAGTCAAGTAATTCCAGTCAACCACGGGGGTCGCCTGTTCTGATTCCGTTAGCAATAACTGGGTACAAGTGTTAAGTATTCCTGTATTGTTACTTGCTTGTAGTGAGGATTGAACCTGCAACCTCCAGAAGCTTAGGGAACCAACGCCTATAACCGTTACGCCGTGTGTCCTGCTGGACAATACAGAGTAAAATTTTGGGACTTATAAACTTAATGTTCTTACTTGACTAGAATTATTACTATTATGTATGAATTAAAAAAAATCTGAATATGAGCACAGGTAAAAATCATACATGATTGCAGTAATTCTAGTCAAGTAAGAACATTAAGTTTATAAGTCCCAAAAATGTTCCGTGAAGGTTCCCCAGTTTGACAAACACCTGAAGAAGTTTGGAGGACATATCGGCCGAAACGTTGTGGAAATAACAATAAAGATGAAGACAATAGTCCGAAAATCCTTAATGATAAAGCAGGGATGTATCAGCTCTGTACTTGGTTGGTTGGTTGGTTTTACGACAACGTCAACTGGTGTTAGTTTATTTTCATTTTTTTGTTTATTAGTAGGTCATTTTTTCATGGCACACTAACTATCCGTGGGTTATTTAATCCCGAATTCAACATTTGTTTTGCAACCAATATAAACTGGCCCAGTCGGCTGGGGCTGCAGAATACACCAACTGCATCTGTGCAGAGGGATAAGACTCCAGCAACAAGTGTCCTGGATATGACACCGAACAATCTGATGCTTAGGCTTCAGTAATGCTGGAGCTTTGGGAAATGTAGAGTACTCCTTCATTGCTATCGCTCCCAGGAAAACTCTGTCCCGGAGTGGTAGCACCTGATAGGGGCCTCTCTGTGGGTCAAATAGAACTTTTAGACATTTATACTGTACTTATGTAAAAGTGAATCGTTTGAAATAGAACTGTTTATATGTAATAAAGATGGATCTGGCATTGAATAACAGACAATAGTTGGTATGCCATAAAACCAAACCTAGCCAAACCAGTATAAATATGGAAGGAATCTTCGTGGTGTCGTGGCTAAAGTGCTTGACTGTTACATCGTAGTACGCGAGTTCGAACTCGTCAAGCTATCAAGTTCACTTTCGGACTAATACTATAGGGAAACATATAAATCCCCTTTTATCCACTTCAGCTATGGGTTAAAAAGTATGACAAATGTTCTACTGGATTGATGGCTTTTACATTAAATAACCCACGAAGGTGGATATTTTATTGAACAAATAAACTAAGGGTTCAAGCATTCCTACAAATTTCTTATCATTTTCAAACATATCAATTTGAGCTCTAATACCCTACCCAGGATATCCCATTTTTGATGGGGAGTTACTCCTCTGCAGAGGATATTAAACCGAACGACAGAGTTTTTTTTTGTCAGTAAATCCAAGAGAGAGAGAGAGAGAGAGAGAGAGAGAGAGAGAGAGAGAGAGAGAGAGAGAGAGAGAGAAGAAATTAAACAGCACATCTGCCGTTTTCTGCTTATTTTTAAAGATTTTCAACCAGAATGCTGCTAATTCCAATTTTCTAAATGAAATTTTCAAAATGTCATCTTCAGATATTTCTATCCCAAAATTGTATGTGAAGACAGAGCATAAAAATGTGAAATTGTAAAAAAAGAAAAAAAAAAAAAAAGAAAAAGATAGCGCTTAATATTAAAACGACCGCTTCGTTGCTTGAGGCTAACCTCAAAGCTGTCAAAAATAATTAAAAAATCTTCCTTTTTTTAATATGTCAGTAGGTGAAAATACCTGTGAATTATATAAGGGTGAATCAAAAGAATTGCAATTTCTTTTGAATTGAGAGTTGACGAGAAACCTCCCGAAAGCTTCCCGATGTCTCAATGATGTAAGATTGAACTGCATTGCACTGTTTTTATTCTACGCGGAACTCTTAACAGGTACTGCAATTCTGTTTATTTTAACTGGTCTAAGAGATTATTTAGTCGGTTGGTTATTGTTTTAAGGCATATCAACCCTTGTGGTTTATTTATTTGTTTGTTTTGTTGTTTAATAACAGCTCAAACATACATTCAGCAACTCTGTGACGATACGGTAAGTAGCCCTGAGGACCTACCGGAAGCAATGGATGATAGGGACGGGTGGCGAGAGAGGGTCAGAGATATCCGTGCTGATAGTGTGACATGATGATGATGTTGTTTAATGGTATATCAAGCTTCTTGGGTTATTTAATGCCAATTCCATCCTTCTAGAAGAAAAGTAGGGGTACTATTTAACGCATGGCTAGGAGGATGGGGGGTAATGTCTTTCCCGACGGGTATTTGTCCGAAGGGTGAACGTAATAGAGCGATTGGAGTTTGTTTGCACACAGTTAAATGGTTTCAAGTATTTCTATCAAACACAAATAATTCTATTTACTATGAATCATTTGTTTACATAATTAAATGACTCCACGTATTGCTAGACGGCAATTACACAAGAATGTTGCGAGCAATATTGAACAAGTCCTGACGGCAACACCCTACAAGGCAGCAACTATACGGCCACCTGCCTCCCATCACGGAAACAATACAAGCTAGACAAACCAGACATGCAGGACACTTCTGGAGAAGCAAGGACGAGCTCATAAGTGATGTACTCCTATGAAGCCCCGCATATGGCCAAGCAAAAGCAAGACGACCAGCTTGAACATACATACAGCAACTATGTGAGAATACGGGATGTAGCCCTGAAGACCTGCCAGAGGCGATAATGATAGGGAGAAGTGGTGAGAGAGGGACAGGGATATCCGTGCTAGCGGCACGACATGATGATGATGATGATGATGATTGCTATCAAACGCTTTTCTATTTTCGCACAGTTTTAAGTATTGCTGACACTAATCTATTCAATATAAATCATTTGTTTGCATATAGCTAAATGGTTAAAAGTATTCCTTTCTAATACTAATTCTATTTAGGCACAGTTGTGTGGTTACACGTATAACTATGAAGAGTAAATAAAGGATTGTAATCCGACAATATGTAGTAAAACTGATAACAATGATCCAAGTGGAAGGAATGATTTATTGAGAGGTCGACACTCTAGCGTTTCGGTTCTACTGAACCATCATCAGGACTATGAGGGGTGATATTAACAATTTTGAGTTAACGATGGATATTTAGGAATGTGAAAAACAAAAACCTAGGAGAAAATTGTGTATAATAAGAAAAAGTTGGCCGTTTAACTGGCGAATCAGCGTTTGATGTTTTAAATTACGTCATTTGACTTTTTTAAACATTTTTTTTCATCATACAACGTGTGAAAGCACGTGCGATACCTTAGCCTCATCAGCCGCCAACCAGGGTGATAACACAGTTTCGGTAGCTCAACCGAAATTCTATACAATATTTCTAATAAGTCATTTGACTTATTAGAAATATTGTATAGAATTTATGGACGTTTGTTTTTCGAGAAAGATTTCGAAGTCGCCGCTATCTCATTCCTCAATTCCCTAAATACTCGTCCTGGCTTTTATGATATTTCTCCTTACTCGAACAAACACATTTTAAATAGCTACAATATATTCCATCCTTAGTTAATATTTTCCGGATATCTCATAATTTTGATGCTTTCTATTTTTCTTTCTTTCTTTCTTTCTTTCTTTCTTTCTTTCTTTTCTTCCTTCTGACTCGAAATCTTTCCCGAAGAATAGTTTAAACTCCCTTTGCTCCGTGGCAATATGAATTCATAATTCAAATCTCGTTTTGAGGTTTCTGTACTGACGCTTGAGTGTCTTTTGTGGACTTCCAGTACATTTTCCTATTGGATTTACATCAGGACTGTTTGCTGGCCATGTCATTGATTTTATAGGCCTGACCCGAAGAAAAGTTTAAACTCCCTTTGCTTTGTAGCTATATGAATGAAAGGTATCTCGCTTTGAGGTTTCTGTACTGACGCCAGAGTGTCTTTTGTGGTCTGCTAGTGAGTTTTTCTATTATTTTAATTTGTCGTTCTTTTATTTTCAACTTGTTATCCCCAATCGCTTGTTGAGGAGTACAAGAACTGGTTGATTGACTGATTTTAATGGTATGTCAAACCATCCAGGGTTATTTTATGCCTAGAGTTTAGGGAATTGTGTTCATGGTACATTTATACTTACATTTTTTGTGGAGTTGTTTCTTTAGATGTTTTTTTGCGCACTATCCTATCTAAAATCAATGATTTTTATACAGATCTATTAGATGTGTCCCTAACATCTACAACATCGGGTTAGAGTGGATGTACGAGTAATATTAATGAAGTGGCACTCTACACTTGCAAGATTTCAAGAATTGGGGCTTCACCATCAGACACAGATTAGTGTCATACCCAAAACATATTTTTTTTGTGAGGGAGATTTTTTGCCTCTCCACATGGCATACAGTCAGTGTATTCTAACCCTCATCGAGAGAGCAATATTGAAAGATTCTCTTTTAAAGATAGACTGGTCTGGATATCGGGGCTTCAGCTTGTATTTGTTTCAGGGATGCAAATTTGAAGATGATTCCATAATTCTTTCCATGAAATTAGGTCATTTCATGATATTTTTCTCTGCACAACATTTGCCCAGTCGGCTGGGGATGTATTATACACCGACTGCTTCTCTGCAGAGGGGTAAGACCCATACAACGAGTATCCTGGATATGACACTAAACAATCTGATGGTGAAGTTCCAGCAATGCTGGAGCTTTGGTGAATGCGGAGTACCCCTTCACTGCCATCGCTCCCAGGTTCACTCTGGCCCGGAGTGGTAGCACCTGATAAGGGTCCAATCTATGGGTTAAATAGAACAAAACCGTGCTTCTTTCACTATACTGATTTTTGCATTTAAACTGCGTATTTATGCTAAACTGAATTGTTTAAAATAGAACTGTTTTGACATTGAGACTGCGTACTAGTGCTGAACTGAATTGCTCGAAATAGAATTGTTTTTGATGTCTAAACTGTGTACTTATGCTGAACTGAATTATTTGAAATAAAACTGTTTGACATTTAACTCTGTGTATTGCCCAGTCGGCTGCGGCTGTAGAATACACTGACTGCAGAGGGGTAAGACCCCCCCAATGAGTGTCCTGGATATGATACTAAACAATCTGATGGTGAGGTTCCAGCAATGCTGGAGCTTTGGGGAATGCAGAGTACCCCTTCATTGCCATTGCTCCCAGGTCCCCTCTGGCCCGGAGTGGTAGCACCTTATAAGGGTCCTATCTATGGGTTAAATAGAATTAACAGCATACTTATGCTAAAATGAATTGTTTTAGTAAAACTGAATAGTTTGAAATAGAAATGACTTTTACAATTAAATCGTACTTACATTTAAACTACGTGCTTATGCTTAACTGAATTATTTGAAATAGAACTGTTTTTCGACATTAAAACTGTATTTACACTTAACCGAATTGTTACATACAACTACTTGAATAGTTAGAAATAGAAATGTTTTTGACCATTAAACTGTGTACTTACGCTAAACTGAATTGTTTTAAATAGAACAGATTATTTACATAAAAATGGATTTGTCGTTAAGTAACCTACAAAGGTTGATATACCATAAAACCCAACAAACCAACCAACCAACCATCTGCACAACATAGGAAAAGATTTACCATCAGAGTGTTCGCCAATTGTCCTGGAGACCAGGATTCAATCCCAGATTGAGTCATACCCAAGACTCAAAAAAGAAAACGGTAATTTTTGGCTACTTGCTTTACACCCAGCTTTATATGGTACGGATCAGGGGTAAGTGAAGCAATCCAGGGAAAAGAGTAGCGCCCTATTCTATACCTCAGTGTTGTAGCTATGAAAAAGGGAGCCTTCGGGTCACCCACACCTACAATCGACAAACTTAACTAAGACTTGTTTAAGGAATATTTCACGAGGCGAAAATGTTTAGCTTTTAAAGAGGTCTGGTTTCTTTGAGTGATGGCTTATCAAACTTCGTGAATAATTCTACGCCAAAGGTATGGTTTTTGAAGAACAATAGAGAAAATAACTCATAGTTTGAGGAATATGTAGCTTTAGAACTTTTCTATGGGGATAAGTAAAAAAGTAAACGAAATAGTGTGACTGGTATTCGAACTCACGTTGAGGTAGCAGACCAGTAGTTTAGCCATTAAACTACGTGGACTCTCCAACCTCTAATAGAAAAATGTTTCGTATTTTTATCTGATATATGTATATATATATACATATATATAAAACCAGCCGAACATTTTCTAAGAGTGATAATTTCATTATGTTTTTTGTGGTAATTTGGGGTTGACAGTTTTTGCTAGAAAAAACTTAACGGAAGGCAATCAACATTTGTAAATATTTTCTTATGTTGTCACAAAATGAAGACAGCGTTATCATCCAGTCTTCGGGTTGACAGTTAAGATCAATAAACTTTTCTCCAAGAGAGAAGTAATAAAATTCGATTTAAAAAATCCCCACAAAACAAGCATAGATCAGCAGTGCTATAACAAGCAATTCTGCAAAGATTACGATAGTTTGTTAAAGAAGACGTGATTAGCGTATTTGTTATCGTCTTAGAAAACAGACTTAACAGGTAGACTTCAAATTCTTTAAAAGACTGCGTTTCGTTTCTCACTAATACTCTTGGGGAAAAGTATGAATCCAACTGGATTGTTACCCGCGAGCAAAAGATGCACAGTCGGGTAGATTGGGATTTCTTGCCCAGGTTTGATAAGTGCAAGTAGTCTAAAAGAAAGAAAAATGAAAATTTAAACCGTCTACTGCCAGACAAGGATCTTGGATTGATTAATTTTAACGGCATGTCAACCCGTCTAGAGTTATTTAACGTTTAGAATTTCGTGAATCACGTTCATTCTATATTCCTGCTTACGTTTTTGTGTTCCAGTTTCGTAAGCGTTTCTCTTTGTACTGAGTCTGATCGAATATAAATTATTTTAAACAGATTTATTTGATCCACATAGGGAACTATAACAGGTACAACAACTCCAAGTCAGAGTGGACTTGGGAGTAAAGAGGGAACTTGAAAGTGGAAGAGCAAAAACGTGTTGCCGTTCTTAAGACATTGTATTCAACATAGATATCATGAAAAGGGTAATCTTGAGGGATGGGTAACTGACAGTATTCCATTCAGTCTTGCTCTGACCTGTGTCAAGATCCAGGCACACATGATAATTACAATGTTGCTGTCCCGCACACTACCCACTATTTCACGAGGACTTTTCTCAAGCGCAGATCCATAGCGTCACAAGACTCATAGATTTCAAAAAGTGAAAGTTTATTAGATTTTTTCCCCTACAAAAAAGATACTCAAAATGAAGAGCCTAGCAATAGCAAATGAAATTAGCAGAAAGACTTCAAGCTTGAATACAACAATTGTGAAGTGATATATGTTTAAATACACGTATTTAAACTAGTGTGGACACATTATTCCGTTTAGAGAAATCCTTTTTTTCAAAAATACCAAAAGAGAAAAACTTCTATAATACCAATCTAATCTTAATATTTTTAGACGAAATCTAAACTTCACTCAAAAAAGGAAGTCTTTCAAGAAGGCAATATTTACCAGTGGTCGCAGCCATCTCCTTTTATATTCTTAATTCAGTTTTTACATCACTCTCTATTTAGATACATAATCATTATCCCCAATGCTTGCTAAGAGCATAGGTTCTCCTGACTCTCTTTTGCCATCCGTCACAACCAGCTTGCGTTCTAGACGGCCCCTATTGTCCGCACAGACCTGAAAAATATAAATTTTTGATGATCGACCAACACTGGTGTGTCATGTGTGGAATTAAGTGTAAAATAATTAGTTCCTTGGTTTAACGGCATGCTAACTTTTGCTGAGTTATGTAATGCCGTATTTTTTAAAAATATATGGTCTCTAATTAGATATGATAGAAAAATTCTTGCATTTGGTAAAGGCATTCATCCATCTCTTTTTCTGGTAATGAAGATTACGACTCAAGTGAACTCGATGTCACGTTCAGAGACCGACAATAAAGGGTCCGTCACAAGAACTCTCACGGTAGGTGAGAGAAGCAGTCACACACGCGATTTGGAGATTTTAAAAATAGATCAGTTACGATAAGTTACGTCTTCAATTTCGGAGTTAGCGAAACAGTCCTCTTATTGCGGGTAGGCTAAAATTTGTCAATCAATTAATCTTTTCTTCACAGACTTGAACATAGCATTTCACATCTTTCTGTTTTTTTAGGGCTGTTAGGAAGGAATTTGCAACATCAATAATAAAGTCAGTAAGATTTTTTTGTGACCATGTGTCTGGTGTTTTCCCTTTTCCTGATGTGAACTCATATTCATCAGTGGTCATCTGAGACGGCATAATCCATAAGATATTTTTTTTTGTTAAATATTGTAATATAATGGCCGAGGGATTTCGTTTCAGCTTTTGGGTTTAGTTAGGCTGAGAACCTTTCGGCTCAGTGCAACATTAGCACATGTGTTCACGAGCGCTCGGGCAGAGCTGACGTGTCACTCAGATATGTCACAATAGGCCGAGATGGGAAACGGGGCTACACAGTGCGAATGACGTCATTCACCGGAAGCGCGTGGAAGATTTTGGAAGATTTTGAAAAAGTCAGTTGAGACTAGACACCGGACGAGACGTTTGACTTTCGCTTGCTCACGGAGAGCTTGGGCAGGTGTCGCACGAAATGTGGGGGGTGGGTGGGGAGATGAAAAAGCCAGAATAGAAAGATTGTGCCTCTCTCTCTCCTTATCTCGAAAAACCTTTAAACTCAAAGGTAATAAAAAGTTTCGTACCTGAACTGAGAAATCGTAAGTGTTTTTCGTGTTTCGAGATTCTTATGTTCTATCTTTATGGACATTCGATGTACGTTTCACACATATCATGGCTATGGTACAATCATATCATGGCTATGGTACAATATCACTAGGTCTGATCTCATAGCTGGGATCAGGTATTCCGTTTGTATTTCAAAATATCAGAGATTTTTGTTTTTTTCCTTTTTCCCGGGCAGATTCTGTGTTGTTCATATATCATTTGGCAATATATTAAAATTTCAATTTCCTGCACAATTTCCTGTGGATTACTTTCACCACTTAATTGTGTGTAGTCTTATACTCTTTTTGTACTAGTTTGCTGTATTCACTTATTATATTTTTTATCGTTTCATAATTGTCACCACATAAAAAAATTGCGACCGTAGTCGAGGGCGACCCGAAGGCGACATTTTCAGTTGCTACCGCATCGAGACGTAGAGGAAGGTGCTACTCCTTTTCCTGGATTGCTCCAATTTACCCTCGAAATGTACCTTATATTGTTGAGTGTTAGGCAAGGAGGTATCAAGTACCATTATTAAAGTCTTCGGTATGACGCGACCTGGGATTTAACCCAGGTCTCCCGGACCATTTGGCGAACACTTTACCCACTAGGCCAATGAGCCGGTCAAACATAAAATCGACATTTAATATTCTGTTTTACATCATTGATTTTAGCCTATATTATTTAATATATATATATATATATATATATATATATATATATATATATAACTATATTTAATATTATTGGTCCTTATGCCGTTGTTCTGTTTTGCCTTTAGAAGAAATTCAGTTTCTCTTTCAAAGTTTCCCTCTTTCAGTCATGTGAGACTTTACCTGTTTGTCGTTTGAAATATTCATAGTTATTTTTCTTCCAGTTTCTGTTTTTTAGTTATCATTGTTCCGTTGATCTTTATATAGTCTCTGTAGTTTCTGGTCGCTGTCATAAGTTTTTCTTTGTTCTTCTTGGGAAGCCTTCAAGTTTTTGTGCTGATTCATCGACGTTATCTTCGATGTTGGCGAGTCCTCTTTCTCCTCCTTTTCTTGACACATATAGTCTTTCTATTTCATTTCTCGGATGTAAGGCATTAAGGAAGCATCGTCATTACATTTCTTGTTCTCTGGTACATTTGTCGACGTTCTTCCTTCGTCCATTTCAAGAATAATCCCAAGTATTTTACAAGGAGGACAGACCAGGTATTTATTTCTTTTGATGAGATTTCTGCTGCAGAACTTGGTTTCGAGATGTTTTCTTCCTCGTCTTAGATACTCTTTTCAAAAATTTTTCCGTTCATCCCCACATGTATGAAGGTGTCATCTTCCAATATTCCTGGGTATTTGCAAATTTCTTTTTCTCCTAGCATTCCGATTATTTCTTGATTTGGTGGTTCTTTTCCATCTGTTATTTGTCGTTTTCCATTTCTCATTATTAGCATGGCACATTTTTCTATGCCAAATTCCATCTCTGTAATTTCTTATTCTTTCTATTAGAGACTCCAATTCTTTTTCATCTTTTTGCTCACAGCTTGATGTCATCCGCGTATATTTGTCATCCATGTACATTAGGTGGTTGATATTTTTTTGCGTGTGAGTAAATTTGTAACGCCTTGTTCATTTTCTGAGTATATGATTGTGTGGCATCATCGTCATTACAAATAGTAATGGTGAAAGCTAATCTGTTTGGAAAATACTCATCTGGATTTTCACCACAGATAAACTTTTTTCTCCAGCCGTCAATTCCACATTCCAGCAATAAACAGCAATACTAGTGTGTAAACAAATGACTGATGACAAATCGGGACAGTTATATATCTTCCGTGATGAACTTTCTATACGTGTTTCACCCTTGCTTTAACTCTGTAGTCTCTTGATAGAGGCTGAGTGACAATAAATCTTGACAGGTCTCCGGGACTCTTCTCCAAATTCTTGAAAGGGCTATGGCCTTGATAATCTTGATTCCCTTTGATCTCCAGTTCCTTCAACCTTTTTTACAGGCCTTTAAGGACCGCATCAAAGGTACCCACTACAACTAATAACACGTGAGTTTCCTGTTCCTCAGCGTTTTTTTGCCGTCTTTTAAGGTTCAGGTTCAGGCCCAGTATTTCACTTTTTTATTTTCACGCGATAGTTGACAGGAACTGCAAAATCTACTAGATGGTGAGTTATTTTCATCTTTTTAATGAATCTGATCTTTTGCTCGGGATTAGGTGATCCATTTTTATCTCAAAATTCGAGATAATTCTATGCATCCCATATTTTGGACAGATTCTGGTTTGTGCAGATACCTTTTGTTGGAATGTTTAAATCAATCTCTTACTCATTTCCCAGGGTATCACCTTGTTCCCCCAGTCGGCTGGGTACGTAGAATACACCGGCTGAATCTCTGCACAGGGGTAAAGTAAAACAACTCCCCTAATGGCAAGGCAACAGTAATGCTAGAGTTTGGAGGAATGCGGAGTACTTCTTTATTGCCATTGCTCCCAGGTCCACTCCGATCCGGAGTGGTAGCACCTGATAGGGTCCTATTTATGGGTCAAGTAGAACTGTTTGATCATTTAAGTGCGTGCAAAAAATCACTGATGTTTAATTATGTTATAAAGTGGATCGTACCATGTGACTTACGATATCGCGAAGGTATAATCGACGCCGTGTTTCTTAAGCACGGAGGGTTCTGCAAGATCTCGGCCAGTTGCAAGACCAACTTCGGACGTAACAACCACAGCGCGAGACTTATAATATTTGTTGGACTGAACAACTTCAGTTAATAAGTAATTATATCTTTATTTCACTATCTCTTCCTTACCACGATACAACAAATTGTTAGTGCTAAATAGCAATAATTGAAACCATTTAACGGTAAAAACAGCAATACTAGTGTGTAAACAAATGACTGATGTCAAATTGGGACAGTTATATAGCAATTCGTGAGGCCATTTAGCTGTGCACAGGCAAATGATTGGTAGTACATAAAAATACTTAAACTCATTTAAGTATGTACAAATAAAGAGGTCAGAGTCATTTAAAAATGTTATCAATAAATATATTTACAAATCATTCATATTTCATATATATGTATAAAGAAGATTTGGCATTAAATAACTTATAATGGTAGATATTCCATAAAACCAACGAAACAAACCACCCTTCCCACCCACTCATGTATTCTTTTATGCAGATTTATTGCATACGCTCAGTATGTGATTAATCATTTTATCTCTTTCACTCCATACCGTAGACAGGATTAAATTTGATAATTTTAAGAAAGCTAAAATTTCGAGATATTTGAGATGTAGGTATAAAATGATTTTTTGCGTATGGGATTTCATCACCTGTTTTGGTCTTTGAACTTTCGATCTTCGTCTATTCATCTGACATACACCTTTTGGGCCTTGACTGTCCGTCTCTGGAGTCTGGAATAACTTCCCTTTTGGTTGCGTAAAACTCTTCTAAACTGTTCAACTGAATTCTCAAGGAGACTTTTTGGCAGGCACTCTGCTCGATTTGAAAGTATACAATATCACCCATAAATTAGTAAAACTCTACAATTTTCTATGAATAAAAATAAGTTATTTTTCTTCTAAACCAAATATACAAGGATTTTATAATTTCTTCAAAAATGTTATTATTTATTGCCAAACTCTGTAGACTTGAAACTACTAGAGGAAATATATACCCACTTTTATTTCATTTGGTTAGCATTATCTGTCTTTTTATGAAGCCAGTGGTTTTGACAACTGGGTAACATAGTGTTCTGTTGCTGAAAACTTGCTTTGTCTAACGGTATTATTGTTCTTACTGTATTTGTTTTAGCTTCTGTGGAAATAAACCGGAGGTATTATTTTCGGAACATTCCTTTTAAAATAAACATATTCCAAAATGAAAAATATATCGCAGATGGTCTGTTTTGAAATATCAGAAGGTAAAATGATTTTAGAAATGTAATTCCGACAATTATTAACAATATGAAAAGGAATATATATATATATATATATATACATGCACACACACACACACACATATATATATATATATATATAGAGAGAGAGAGAGAGAGATATGTTTTTGGACATTTACTGGAAAATACGCATTTGAAAATCGTTATCTGTCATCTGTTTCCTTCAAATTTCTATTGGATAATTTTTTTGATGAATGATTGACAAGTTATACTAACCAATGGGACATAGGTTTATCCAATCGTTATGATTTACGCCATAAAACTAGTAATATTATTTTTTTTTCCTGAAAGAATAGTTGGTATATTCAAACAAGGATAAAAGTTTATTGCCTGTATATATGTTAATGGAAGAATATTATTCTCGGATGTTTCGATAAAGCAACACTACCGGCTTATGAATATGCATATTTGCACGCACACACACGTGCTATGCAAATATATCCATAAAGCTCACATATAGTTGATATATAAGCGGCGTTCCCAATAACAGTACGGCAGTAGTAGTTGAACAAGTCCAGTCGGCGTCACGCTGTACGCACCACCAACGGTCCTATCCGACCTCAACTAATACTGCCGACCTCAGTCAACCCAACACTGTAGTGATAGAAATGGTGCGTTTATTTCAAATATTGCTGGATAAATGGAATTATTTCAAAGAGTATGAAATCTAGAATCGCCAAAACATTAATAAGGAAAAGGAATGACCACAAAAACGACTATCTTAAAAACTATCAAATATAAAGTTTAAAAAAATATTGCTCTTTATTGGCCAGGTTGTATCCATCTGTTGGTGAGGCTCTAGTCCTAGATATTTAGGGAATGTGGTGCATACCTTCATAGCTATTACTCCCAGGTCCACTCAGATCCGGATTGATAGTGCTTTGGGGGTTCTATCTATTGTTAAATAGAATTGTTCAATTATTTATTAAGGATTATTATTTGTCATTTGGAACCATACAACTGTGTGCAAATTATTCATCTTACGTACGAATACTTGATAAATTGACTTATTGTTAATATTTACCCAACCCTTCCGCTCGGGCAGGATATGACACAGGGTCAATTTTTAAGCGGAGTTTAACAGGTTTGAATTCAGAGTTTTCCTTCTCCTAGACTAGTTGCCTTACCAAGGCTGAAGAACCTAATCTGTCCCACTATTTACCCATAGCTGGAGGGAGAATAATTGGATTCATACCTTTCCCAAGTGTATTAGTGCTATGTGAAATGCAATCAGTCTCGTCCAGGATTTGAACTCGTATCGTCGTGTCAAATTCCTACGGGCACCTCCTATCTAATTGACTAAAATTGACTTATTGTTATTAGATAGGAATACTTCAAACAGTTCGACTGTGTGCAAACAATAGAGTGGAATTAAATAGAATGATGACAGTTAGATAGTAATAGCTGAAACGTTGAACTGTGAGAAAATAAATTAACTCTAACAACGCTTTCAATTATAGATATACATATAAACTATTCACTTACCAAACCTCTATACGAAAACAGTATTCGGAATTATATAACCGAAAATGGGCCCTAAAAACCAACCAACCCACCAACCAACCATGCGCTTCAATTCCACTCTTCACCTTGCTCTTCTTTTTGAAAGTTGATTCGAGTCGTTTTACGATTTTATCTTTGTATCGCTGCGAAGGTCTTCCAATTGGTTGTTTTCGGTCTCCTGAATACCACTCGATATCTTCACGAATCCATCCGTTGTCTTTCAACATGTCTGGCTAAGTGTAACTTGCTTTCAATATTCCTCGATCACATCATCCACTCTGAACCGCTCGCGAATTAACTCGCATCGTACGTGGTCATGCAACAATATTACCAGCACGGATCTTTCCATAGCCGTTTTTGTCGTCTCTTGTCGCGGTTCAACCTTCTTCGTAATCACCCATGTCGCTTGCAATGAACATCGCAGAGAAAACGATGCTATTGGAGAGATTGGTTCGAAGAGTCTTGTATAATTTTACTTGAGCAAAACTTTTATAGTTGTAAATGTCTTCCACCAAGTTTTTATTATGCATTCTGTATTTGCAGGTATTTACCTTCTTTTCTTATATATATATATATATATATATATATAAAGATGGTTGTTGTAGGTCCAAAGAAAGAATAAAAATATATTCTAAAATAAGAAGGTCCACGAAGAGATTTGTATTTTTTGATAATAAATAAATATATAACTGAATAAATTAAAAAAATACAGATATCTTCGTGGACCTTCCTATTTAAATATATATATATATATATATATATATATATATATATATATATATATATATATATATATATATATATATATGTGTGTGTGTGTGTGTGTGTGTGTGATTTCAAGAAAAATATCATTTCCAGAAATATTTCTAGAAATAATATAATTTGCTCTGTGAATTTATTTACGTTGAGCTCTCTCAGGAATATTTAAATATTTGAAATTTGAATAATTCATTTATCCTTACTGAATTAGTCCCTTCACCGGATTTACTGGATTGAAGAATACCTATACCATCTGTTGTTATTATATATATATATATATATGTATATATATATATATATGTATATATATATAATAACTCTTGTAGCGTAAAAAAAAAACAGATGATACAATTAGTAAATTAAAAAAAAAATAGACCATCTGATCTCTGTGAAAAAATCAACAAAAAAACAAACAAACAAACAAAAAAACACATTCATACTGATTGGATATAATCAAAAGAACCACAATGTCTAGCCAAAATAAGAAAAACACTGACAGAGTTACCTAAGCTAATAGGTAAATTGAATATTGTGTCTCAGAATCGTTTTCATGATCCGGTGGGTGAAAGCTAGGCGGTTAGCTTCTGGCTCTGTAGGTATTCTCTCTCTCTCTATCTATATATATATATATATATATATCATCATCATCATGTCGTGCTGGTAGCACGGATATCCCTGACCCTCTCTTGCCACTCCTCCCTATCGTTCATCGCCCTAGGCAGGTCTTCAGAACAACATCACGTATCCTCACATAGCTGCTGAATGTATGTTCGTGCTGGTCGTCCTGCTTTTGCACGGCCACGTGTGGGGGTCCATAAGAGTACATCTCTTATGAGTTCGTCCCTGCTTCTCCAGCAGTGTCCTGCATGTCTGGTTCGTCTAACTTGAATAGTTTTCGTGATAGGAGGCAGGTGGCCGTACAGTTTGTGTCTTGTGGGGTGTTGCTCGCAGCATTCTTGTGTAATTGCCGTCCAGCTTCTACTCCAGCTGTTTTGTTAGAGTCCATGTAGTGCATCCATATAGCAGTATCGATGTGACTGCTGCCTGGAAGAAAGTGCGTTTCATTTTATCGGTTAGGTCTGATATATATATATATGTACGTAAACGTAGGAGAAATGTAAAAAACAAAAACTATTAAATTTATAGTATGATTAGTTTAATATAGAGTCTCATTGATTAAATTTCGATGAAAGATTAATAATGTTAAAACGAATATTAAAAAAATATGCTAAAATAATGGTATTTCCTAGTCTTGAAAGAAACTTGCTGACATATTTTAAAAAAGAAGCTTCCTACTTGAGGTTGTGTGCGTGTGCCTAAATTTAAGAACGCAAGCTCAAAATTTATCTGCCTTTCTATCTTTTTTTTTTTTTCAGTTTTTTCTATCTATCAAGATTTCTAATATCTATCTATCTATCTATCTATCTATCTATCTATCTATCAAGATTTTTAATATCTACCTATCTATTAGGTTTTTTAATATCTATCTATCAAGATTTTTAATATCTATCTATGAAGATTTTTGATATCTATCTATCTATCTATCTATCAGGTTTTTTAAAATATCTATCTATCTATCTATCTATCTATCTATCTATCTATCAAGAGATTTAATATCTATCTATCTATCAAAGATACACTTGTTCTTATGACAGGAAGCAGTAAAATGTTCTCCGCCTTTTTCTTTTTGTGTCTACACATTGTTTCATCCTTATACCGCCATTTTATCTCTCCACCAACAAAATGGACGCATTTCCTTTCCCCTTTTTCAGTCAATGTAGTGCATATCTAAGAACATCAAGTGACTTGAATGTATTTACTCTTCTCCTCCGCTACGGGCAGGATGCGAAGCAACTCACTTTTTTCAACGGAGTTCATTGACTTCAGACATTTCCTTCTTCCAGACCGGAAAAATAGGCCTGAATTAATAACCAGATAAAGACACTTGAGCAAACAACTTCTATGTTTTTTAACTCCTGAAAAAAAAAAAAAATTAAATTAATAAAAAATTTTTTGCAAGCGTTAGTATCAATTTTATGAATTGGACGTGAATAATTGATTTTGATGGCGTGTCAACCCGTTTAGGGTTATTTTATGCCTTGACGTTATATTTTTTGTTTGGGTTTTATGGCATATCAACCTTTGTAGGTTATTTAATTCCAAATCCATTTTAATACAAATGAACTGTTCTATTTCAAACAATTCAGTTTAGCATGAGTACACAGTTTAATTGTGGAAAATATTTTATATCAAGCTATTCAGTTTAGTCAAACATTTTATTTCAAACAATTCAGTTCAGTATAATTATAGTTTATTTTTACACACAGTTGATGCCAAAACAGTTCTATTTCGAAGAATTCAGTTTAGCGTCAGTACAGTTTCAATGTCAAAAATTTCTATTTCTAATTATTCATTTTCGTGTAAGTACACAGATTTAATATCAAAACAGTTCTATTTGAAGTAGTACGTAGTTTAGTTCTATTTAACCCATAGATAGGATCCTATCAGGTGCTACCACTCCGGGGCCAGAGTGGACCTGGGAGCGATGACAATGAAGGGGTGCTCTGTATTCCGCAAAATTCCAGCATTACTGGAACCTTACCATCAGATTACTTACTTTCATATCCAGGACACTTGTTTGGAGGGGTGTCTTAACCTTTTGCAGAGAATCAGTCAGTATATACCACAGCCCCAACCAACTGGAAAATTGTATATGGACGATAGCAAATTGCCAAAAATGAAAAAGAATTGGAAAATCTAGTCTGCCCAACTATTGCCCAGTCAGCTGGGGCTGTAGAATACACTGACTGCACCTCTACAGAGGGGTAAGAACCCCCCGACGAGTGTCCTGGATATGACACTAAACAATCTGATGGTGAGGTTCAAGCAGTGCTGGAGCTTTGGGGAATGCGGAGTACCCCTTCATTGCCATTGCTCCCAGGTCCACTCTGTCCCGGAGTGGTAGCACCTGATAGGGCCCTATCTATGGGTTAAATAGAACTAACGGCGTACTTATGTAAATAATCAGTTCTATTTAAAACAATTCGGTTTATCATGAGTACACAGTTTAATTGTCAAAAAGAAATTTCCATTTCAAGCCACTCAGTTATATATAACAATTCAGTTTAGTGTATGTACAGTTTCAGCTAAACTGAATTGTTTGAGTAAACTGAATAGCTTGAAAAAGAAATGTTTTTGACAATTAAATCGTACTAAAATTTGAACAGCATGCTTGTGCTTAACTAAACTGTTTGAAATAGAACTGTTTTTTCGACATTAAAACTGTATTTACACTTAACTGAATTGTTACATATAACTGCAACTGTTTTTTGACATTGAAACTGTATTTAGACAGAACTAAATTGTTTAACATAGAACTGTTCTGACATATAACTGTGTGTAAAGAAAATCTGTACTTTTACAAAACTGAATTAGCTGAAGTAGAATTGCTTGACTAAACTGAATAACTCGAAATTAAAATTTTTTTTTTTTTTTACAATTAAACTATACTTCAATTTAAAACTGCGTGCTTTTGCTAGACTGAATTGTTTTAAATTGAACTATTTTTGACACTGAAACTGTACTTACACTAAACTGAATTGTTATATATAACTGAGTGGCTTGAAATGGTAATTTCTTTTTGACAATTAAACTGTGTAATCATGATAAACCGAATTGTTTTAAATAGAACTGATTATTTACATAAACATGGATTTGGCGTTAAATAAGCTACAAAGGTTGATATGCCATAAAACCAAACCAAACAAACAAACCGCCCTACTAGTAACTCATAGCTGAAGTGCAATAGTTAGATGCATACCTTTCCGAAAGGGTATTAGAGCTGTTGTAATGGTTATCGTTGCAGGAAATGGACACGGTGACACGAGTTCAAATCCTGGACGAGACTGATTGCATTTCACATAGCACTAATACCCTTGGGAAAGGTATGAATCCAATTATTCTCCCTCCAGCTATGGGTAAATAGTAGGGCAGACTAGGTTCTTTAGCCTTGTTGAGGCAACTAGTCTAGGAGAAGGAAAACTCTGAATTCAAACCTGTTAAACTCCGCTTAAAAATTGACCCTGTGTCATATCCTGCCCGAGCGGAGGGGTTGGGTAAATATGATTAGAGCTGATTTATTTAACTAATAGACTGGAAACTTTCGGTGACTATTACCAATCGACCCGGAAGTAACAGCAATGAAGTGGTACTAAGACTACCGGAAGTGGATTCCCACCATCAGATGCAGGATACAATTTTCTGGGAGAGTCTCACTCGACAGGGTGGATGAGCGGAGTAACATAATTTGCGCTCTTAGTAATTTACTCTTGATTTTTTGTTTTGATGAGGCATAAGGCCGAATGAATGGGGCACCCAATTAGAGTTAGACTCACTCGTAAAGGTTTGCTAATCTAGCTTGCTAAACATTACAGCACCCGAGGTGCCCGAATTTGTGCTTGTAGGATATAAACATAAAGTCAATTTGACGATTGGCTAGAGCTCATGAAACTGACATTAATACAAAAGAAGTCTTTGTAAATGAATATTTTAAGTGTGCTTGTCTGTTTGTTAACTTGGGACATGGAAACGACAAAAAACAGCAAGTTATTCTTTAATTCTACCCATCTCCCGTCCTCTCGATAGAGATTAGGATTTACTGACAGTAGTCCGTGCAGAGGGGTAAGATCCCCACAAAAAAATGGGTAAACTAGGTGTGGTGATGAACTGCATCTGATGGTATGGCTTCAGTTACGGAAGTCTGAGGGAGTGTAGAGTACCCCTTCATTGCCTCTACTCCCAAGTCCATTTAAAAAAAAATAATATTGATTTTCTGTGGTTTAAGAGGTTGGAAGTGGTCTTATGTACAATATTGATGATGTAACAGCCACAGATCTATTTCCGTTCGCGAATCAATGCTTCCGCCAAGAGAGTCGGTCACTCACTGACCAATCAACTGTCAGAGCGCATTAACTCCTTCTTCCTCTCAAGAACTATTTTTTCTAGTCCCTTTTTTTTATGTGTCGACAGCCAGAGAGCCATGAGCCAGCAACACAAACAGATCTCTCTCACATCACTGCTACTGATTCCACTCGGAAACCATCGCTGAAGAACACGCTGCTGCCAGCTTCACACACATTTCCTACAAACCAAGGACCAACATACTGACCAGCGACACAAAATGGATACTTTCTCACTCTCACTCCTTTACGCCAGCTACTACAATAAACATCTCTTTGTTGTGTTGTTTAAAAGAAGTTTCGTAATTCATTTGTTTTGCCCAATAATTTATAGTGTTAGAGAAATTAACCATTTCCCGAAACACTAAAATATCATATAAAAACAATCATTGACTTTCCCTAGCTCTGTCAGTGGACTTAGAATATGCTGGCTGTAGCCCAAATAGAAAAGTAAGACCCTCCTAAAAACTTAACTACATCGGATAATGAGGCTCCAGTTTTGGAAACCTAGAGAGTATCGAGAACTCTTAAATTGTCATTACTCTCACGACTATTCGGATCCTGAATGAGAGTACCTGTTAGGGTCCAGTCGATTGGTCAAATAGATCTTTTCAAGTATTATTTGTATTTGATAAGAATACTTGATACAATGCTAATTATTGTTTCAAAAATAAGTTACTTGAAGCTATAATTGTTTACAAAGGATTATTATTACAATTAGATACTTGATACTATATAACTGTGTATAAACAAACGACTGTTATTAAGAATAAACCATATAATTATTAGTCTGAGATAGGAATACTTGAAAACATACAAATGGGAGAAAATTATTTCAGTTAGACAGGAACACTTGCGATATACAGAATGCAAAAAGAAATCTGTTAAGAAACAACTATAGAAGAAATTTAAATATAGATGTACAATTTAAGCTATTCCCTAAAACGTACGCGTTAAAATAACCCTAAGCAAGTTAAAATTTATATATAACAATTATCATATATTGATAGATTTTTTGCCCGTATAGGATTATTTTATGCGTACATTTTTGGGAATTGCAAACATTTTACATTCTCAGTCTATATATTTTTTTATTATATTTACAAATAAATGTGTACTCCTTATCTGTGATAGAGCACCTATATTGAAGTTAGAAAAGCGTGTAATTTTCGGCACTTTTAGAATATCTGCTTCTCGCCAAAGAGTACATTGGTCCGATAATCGCACCAGCGGAAAACTGATCGTCACCTAGCGCAATTGATTCGACGCTATTCTAACACACACACACACACACACACACACACACACACACACACACATATATATATATATATATATTCAAGCTTTTTCCTGATAAAACCTCTGGCTCGGTTAAGCGTTGCTTTAACTCTGCTAAGGTGAGAACGACCTTTACCACCGGACCTGCATTTCAAAAAGACGTCCTACCAATACTGCAACAAAGTAAGAGGGTTTATAAATTTCAATGTCAGTGTGATGCTGACTATATATGTTCGACTATTCAAAGGCTTAGAGTGCGTCCCACAGGAATAATTAAGACAGCCTCAAAACGCTTCATATGGGTCTTCCAAATTACAAGTGTCGGCCATTGGTGATCATTTGGCTGATCACTATATATGAAGGACTTACTATTCAGACGACAGTTTCTCTATTTGGTGCAAGGCCAGCTCTAAACAACATCTTTTTAGAGGCTATGGTTATTTCGTTATATTGCCCTACCTTGTGCTAGCAGAGAAGACAATTTGACATTTGTTTTGGGAATAGGGTGGGAATCATGGATATTGATTTTTTTAAGTTGCTCCCGACCACTGTGTTTTAATATCTTTATCTTTTAAACAGTTCCGGTGTATTTTGTCGAACGAAAGGGCCCGTCCAATTTGTTTTTTAGTATATTAGTTAATCAATAAATAGGATTCCTTTACTTTTCGTCATGATAAATTTTCTTGTGCCAAAAATCTATCTATCTATCTATCTATCTATCTATCTATCTATCTATATATATATATATATATATATATATATATATAATACTAACGAATTTTCATAAAGATGGTGAGCCAGACATAGAGATATTTAATACCAAATTAAAGAGAGTCAGAAATGAGCTGTTTTAGTGAAAATAAATCTATAGGAAAAATTGTTGAAAAGAGCTGGGCTTTACGATGGAAGCAAAAGAAAAAACGTTATGAAATAATCGGAAAGAAAAATGTTGAACTGCGTAAAAAAAACAAAAAAAACCCGACAAAAACTACAAAGCATAATAAACGAAAAATGCTAGCCTTTCATGATTTCCCCAAGAGGAAGAGATTTTGGCTGCTGCTTCGAAACGGACTGATAAGGGATTGGTGAGAATTTCAATAACGAGACTCTTAGCCTCCATACATAAATGGCTTCTCTGTTAAGAACGAACTAAAGTCAAGCAGGTTCATGTAAACAAAAAATCAATTTAATTATTTATACTTCCTTTCGAACTACTGAATGAAAAATATTTGCAAAAATGCAGCTTTATATATATATATATATATATATATATATATATATATATATATATATATATATATATATATATATATGTAAAACTGCATTTATATATATATATATATATATATATATATATATATATTAGTCCTACATGATTCGTATAAAATATAAAAAGCACTAACTCCACATTCATTTAAGAAAAAGGATTTGGTAAAAACACTTTCTTATCTTTAGATATTTTGTCAATTATATATATATATATATATATATATATATATATATATATAGTTGACTAACAGGATTCATAATAAATGCATCAGGTAACTTTAATTTTCAGACACATTCTATGCTGATAAAAGGTGCATAAACGACTGAGGATTATATTTCGCATCTTTTGAATATACATTGTAGAATATATGTTAAATATATGTTACAATGCACAAATATATATATATATATATATATATATATATATATATATATATATATATATAGAGAGAGAGAGAGAGAGAGAGAGAGAGAGGAGGTAATGGAGAAAAATCTAAATATATTCGATGGTTGGTAGATATAAAATTAGAAAAAAGAAAAATTTTAAGACGTTGTATTTTTTATACATGATAATGTGTCGATGTAACGTTTCGATTTTTTTCTTATTTTAAGAAACCATTTTGTGGGCATCCGAAAAATATTTTCAAATGAAACAATTTATTGAAAAAAGTCTTTGTGTTCTTTTAACATCCATTTCAATCGGACTGACGTCATTATTGTCTTGGAAATTTCCTTTTTAAAAACGCTTAAATTTTTGTTATAGATTTATCATTTTTAAAAGCCTTTTTAAGAAGTAAGAATTTCTTAAAAGAATTCTTAAAAATAGTGTCTTTGGAGTTTTGAAAAAACTTAAAATTTAGGTTTTATCTCAAATAAGATAAAGCCTTTCGATTTACGATCTAAGATTTAGTTTAAAATATTTTGTCTAGAAATGAATGTACAAAATGAATGTAAACAAAATTAAAACCTAATTTAAGTTAAAAATAGTGTAACTTTCTAGTATTGATTTAACTATAGAAGATAATATTTTGGAAAAGTGTGTTTGACAGAATTATAATAAGAAATAATGTAAGAGTCAACAATCAATCTCTCTTGTTTATAATATATATTATCTAATATTTTAGAATCTTTTAAATCAAACGATATTTGATCTCTAAATTTTGTTCTACAAGTGTATTCCGATTGTAACTTATTTTTAAACCTTTTCATGAATACGTTTTGGATAGATCTGTGCAACAACTACTAAAATTGATATGTATAAACGCTATCTTCTAATTTTATAGGATTCTTATTTTTCTTATTATTTTTAATTATGTTTCTAATTGTTTACGAAGGGTTTGTATCAGTTTTGATACCGAAGTCTTTCAGATATTTTTTGGATTAAATGTGTGTGATTGGATTTGTTGGTTAAATGATATGCCTTGTAATAGATTATTATGGGAAAAAATTATATTGGAATTGTTTGTGTGACAGAGAACTTTAAAATCTTTTATTTGAGAACGTTATAAAAGATTTGGGTCACTTAATGAATTTTCTATATGATCAAATTCCTTATTCAAAATTTTAGGGCTACAAATTCTGAGGGCTCTAAGTTAAAAACCTAGGATTACTCAATATCTTCTATTGATATTATGATGTAATTAAAAATTGATATAGTTATTTTTAGTGGATTTGTGATAAACTTTACATAATAATTTGTTGTTATTATTTATCTATAAGGTAATGTATTGTTAGTTTCTAGTTCGTAGATAAAACGCATGGTAGGTTCTTTTTTTTATTTATCCGCAATTTTTGTTAAGTCTATATTTTGTGTATATATGATAATATATCCCTGAAAGGGGAAATGACTTTAATCATTAGGTATTATGATTTTAGAAGGAACTGATTCAAGATATTCAAGAAAAAGACTAGTAAGAACTTGACTAAGAGGCGAATAGGCAAACCAAACATTTGTTTATATAGTAAAGTAAGTAAAGTTGGCGACCGTAGTCGCGGGCAAACCGAAGGCTCCTACTACACCGAGTTTTAGGGAAGGGCGCTACTCCTTTCCTTGGATTGCTCCACTTTACCCTTGATCCGTGCTTTATAGTGTCGAGTGTTAAGCAAGGAGGTATCAATTACCATTTTGGAGGTGCCCATGGTGTAATGGTTATCGTCGCAGGATATGGACACGGCGACACGAGCTCAAATCCTGAACCTGACTGATTGCATTTCACGTAGCACTAATACCCTTGGGAAAGGTATGAATCCAAATATTCTCCCTCCAGCTATGGGTAAATAGTAGGGCAGACTAGGTTCTTCAGCCTTGTTGAGGCAACTAGTCTAGGAGAAGGAAAACTCTGAATTCAAACCTGTTAAACTCCGCTTAAAAACTGACCTTGTGTCATATCCTGCCCGAGCGGAGGGGTTGGGTAAATATGATTACCATTTTGTGAGTCTTTGGGATTGAACCCCGGTCTCCCGGGCATTGGCGAACATCTACTCACTAGGCCAATGGGCCAGTTAATGTGCAAATATTATTAGTGTTCTGAAAATGATATTCTAAACGTCTAATGCATTTACTTCCAGGATTATTAATACATAATGATTTTATGTCTAGACTGGCTGAAGGTTTTTTTTTTCATATTTATATTATTAATTTTGTTGAATAAATCACAAGAATATTTGACACGAGAATTACTAATGATGCCTAAAAAAAGGAATTAATATTTTGGCTAAAGATTTGACGATTTTATGAGGAGTGTTGAATATACAAGAATTGATGGGTCTTAAAAGAATTCCAGGTGAGTTTTTAGTTGTCCATATTTTAGGAATTAAAGAGCAGTAACAAATTATCGAAGACCAAAATTTCTCTTCTTTTATGATTATGAGGCTTATTGAAATTACAAATATTTATGCAGGTTGGGAATTTTTTTCCGGTGTTTTTGTCTTGTAATAATTTTTTCAATTGAAAAATTTTTCGAATGAAACATCCATCATATGCCCTGAAAATGCTTTATTAACCTCCCGCTAAAAATGCCAAAAAAAAAAAAAAAAAAAAATCAAAAACAAAACAAAAACAAAAACAAAATCCTCAAAACAAACATTACATTGGCATATAATTTTATATAAAGAATGCATCCTCTACTGAGTGGTGTCCTCGTGGTGTAATGGTTAAAGCGATGGACTGCGGAATTATAGTAAGCGAGTTCGTACTCCAGTCGCGCTATTACGTTTACTTTCGGGCAAGTACCCTTAGGAAAGGTATGAACCACCTTATTCTTTCAGCTATGGATTAAATAGTACTATTACTGTTCTTCTCGGAGAATGGCTTTGGCATTAAATAACCTACAATGGTTGATATGCCATTAAACAAAGAAAACAATCCTATAAATCTGTTTGTTCTTATTTTATATTGAAGTAAATATCACCGTATTTGGGTTTGGTTGGTTTGTTGGGTTTTATGGCATATCAACCTTTGTAGGTTATTTAACGCCAAATCAATTTTTATGTAAATAATCTGTTCTATTTAAAACAATTCAGTTTAGCATAAGTACACAGTTTAATTGTCAAAAACATTTCCATTTCAAACTATTGAAGCAGCTATATGTAACAAATCAGTTAAGTGTAAATACAGTTTTAATGTCGAAAAACAGTTCTTTTTCAAATAATTCAGTTAAGCATAAGCACGCAGTTTAAATGTAAGTACAGTTTAATTGTCAAAATCCTTTCTATTTCAAGCTATTCAGTTTACTCAAACAATTCAGTTTAGCATAAGTATACTGTTAGTTCTATTTAACCCATAGATAGGGCCCTATCAGGTGCTACGACTCCGAGCCAGAGTGGATCTGGCAGCGATGGCAATAAAGGGGTACTCCACATTCCCCAAACTCCAGCACTGCTGGAACCTCACCATCAGATTGTTTAGTGTCATATTGTTAGGGGGGTTTACCCCTCTGCAGAGGTATAGTCAGTGTAATCTATAGCCCCAGCCGACTGGGCAATACACAGAGTTAAATGTCAAACAGTTTTTCTTCAGATAATTCAGTTCAGCATAAGTACACTGTTTAGACGTCAAAAACAGTTCTATTCCGAACAATTCAGTTCAGCACTAGTATGCAATTCTAATGTCAAAACAGTTCTATTTTAAACAAATCAGTTTAGCATAAATACGCAGTTTAAATGCAAAAATCAGTATAGTGAGGGAACCACGGTTTAGTTCTATTAAACCTATAGATGCAGGACATGGCTGGAGAAGCAGAGATGAACTCATAAGAGATGTACTCTTATGGATCCCCACACATGGCCGCGCAAAAGCAGGACGACCAGCTCGAACGTACATTCAGCAGCTATGTGAGGATACAGGTTGTTGTCCTGAAGACCTGCCTAGGGCGATGAACGATAGGGAGGAGTGGCGAGAGAGGGTCAGGGATATCCGTGCTGCCAGCACGATATGATGATGATAAAACCTATAGATAGGACCCTTATCTGGTGCTACCACTCCGGGCCAGAGTGGATCTGGGAGCGATGGCAATGAGGGGGTACTCCGCATTCCCCAAAGCTCCAGCATTGCTGGAACCTGACCATCAGATTGTTTAGTGTCACTCGTTGAGGGGGATCTTCCCCCTCTGCAGAGAAGCAGTCGGTGTATTCTACAGCCCCAACCGTGTTTGGGAAACCTCGTCTTAAATGGCTACAATATATTCCATCTTTAATCAACTATTTTCCATACAAATTTTCACAACTATTTTCCATACATATTTTCACAATTTTTCCGTTAATACATATTTCTAGCTCACCACCTTTTTTCATACAGATGTCTCAAGTCCCCCCTTTTTAGTTTTTTTCATTTTCTCCGGTAAATATTTTATCGGTTGACTTTTGCTACATTCATTTAAAACTTCACCCACCTTTCTCCCCTAAACATTGTTTTTATACTTTGTAATTTTTAATTTATCGACATATCAATTGAGATTGGTTTGATTTGACAATGATTAGCTATTTACGTATGATATGTTAGCTTATTTCTTTTTCTTTCTTCTTCCTTCTTCTCTTTCCCTACATTTCCCACTTTCCCCTCTTTCTTCTATTTCCTTTCTCTCTTATTCTTTTGTTGTTTTCCTTTCTTTCCTTCCTTCTTTCATTCTTTCAATTCATTATTTCTCTTGATGGTTCTATTTGTTCTACATCATTGTCTTAAACATTTACGGGACATATTTTTTCATACAAACGCTGATTTATTGATTAAACGGTTATCCCTTTCTCTGTAAATATATATAATTTTCCTCTTGTTTTTTATTTCAATAAAAATCCATCGGTGATCTAATGTCATTTGATATCATCCTTTCTAAGTCCTGATGATGGTTCATTAGAACCGAAACGTTATAACATTGACTTTCTTTTACTTTAAATTCTTCTCTTTGGATTACCTGGTTTTTCAAGTTTTCTCTTATCATATATATATATATATATATAGGTCTCCAAACTGTCTTTCAAACTGACTTTGCATATTCTAAAATTTCTATCAAAACGTTTAAACCTCGCTCTGTTGTACTGCGAGACTGTTACTGACTTAAATCAAAACTTTCTCGATTTTTTTTCAACATACATGATCCGTCACCAGTCCATCAATGGCTCCAAACTTCCTTTGGTTTGCTGGAAATGTTGATGAGCGTGGTGTAGTACAAAAATACAAAATTAATCACTTGTCATCGGTCATCAAGACTAATTTGCTAAACTTTAAATCTCGAAGAGGTTTTTTTTTTTAGTTTAATATGTTTTATTTAGTTTGATACGAGGTTAGAAGTATGGAACTTTCACTGAGAATCTAACTCTCTAGAAATTATCAGCTAGCCTAACTTGTCACCTATTACACCATGGGAAGCGCCCAGGCGACAAATGTGATTGACATTCCGTTATCATCACCCTGTGGTGCATTATGGCAGAGCTATTTGTGACGTCAACAAATCGATATAAAGAAGAATCTGCCTCCTCTCCCACAAAAAGAAACGACACAAAAAGAAACAACACAAAAGGAAACAACGACAACAGATATGTTTAGTTGGTTGTTGGAGATCTGACGTAATGTCAACTTGGCAGATGGAATTCTATTCGCTCAAGTTTTCAAGTATTCGCTAAATCTGTAACAGTGAATTTCTGAGACCGACTGGGAGTTTAATACCCAGAAAAAGGGACGAAGATAATACGGATTTTAGAATACTAGGGAAACTACTCTATGAGTGTATAAATGTTTTTAAAGGGGCTGAGTATAAAGAAAGGTATTGTTTACCTTATCATGAAAAGCTGCAACGGAATCGGTTTTTGAGGTTTCAAAAGAACTGTCAAACATCGGAATTATTCGGCGACAGACAAAATTTATCATCGTTCCAAAAGATTTTAAAATTTGGTTGATGAAAAAAATTGTGACATTTCAAAAGTTAACTGATCAATCAAACGATTTTTGAAGCTCAATTAGGCTCAGGAATTTGGGTGGAATTTACTTCGGGCTTTTGAAATAATCCTTACACACCTCATAAATTGACCTAAAAGAGAAAGAAGTTTAGAGTGGCTGGAAGACCAGTCGAGTTCTGATGTAGTGAAATCTAGTCAGGCAAAGTAGGTGAGACCTGGGAGATGAGACGAAATCGGGAGACGAGACGGGTCAAAGTATGACGTAGCGACATGAGGTCAGAACAGGAGAAACCAGAGAGACGTCATCTATCTGGCGACAGAGATTCAGATCGAATTTGACGAGACTAACGTAAGGTAGTTTTTTCCCGACTCTGAGCTATTGGTCTTGTATCTTACTGCCGAAGAGGACGATAGAAATAAGCTAATATCTGTCGATTTCTGAAAGAATTGTATAATGTAAAAAGTTGATAAATAACAATTTCTACTATACATACTAAATTCTATTATCATCGCAAAGCTGTTTTGCTTTGGTTATGATCGCAGTTTTTCCTTTCTTTTTTTTTTCTCTTACGTAATTCGGCAGGGGCTTTTGTTGAATTGTTAAAATAGTTATAGGTTGATTCAAAGTGGGATGATAGTGAAGTAATGCTGGTTGTTCAAGAAATTTCCTGACCCAGCCTTTTAAGGATACAATCCAAAGAATAACCCCCGTGTTAGGCAACTGTTGTATAGCCGTGATACAACTATACGTATACATATATATGCGGAAACATAGTCAACAATAATGACGAACGAACACACTTCTTTAGAAAAATATACCTCTCACACTTTATTCGAAAGGGTTTCGAAAGGGTTGTGTGTGAGAGGTGAGTTGGAGACTGAACAGACTGCATCATATTGACCCCAAGTTCCTCTGTCTTTAGCAGCACTACTTTCTTATTCTGCTGTGCTGCTCAACCGGCGGTCCTGAGGGCCCAAGCCCTCTGCTGGGAGCTGGTTCTCACTGCCTCGAACTGCAACTCGAACTCTAACTAACTGACTCCAACTAACTGACTCCAACTCTGGCACCTGATTATAAAATTGTTTGACATCCACCTGCTTCTCGTCTGCACCAAATTCAACCACGTCCAAAGGGTAAATGTGATATCTTCGATATCTTCGACCGGATGAACCTGTTTCTGGATTGACGGCTGGATCGAAGGTCAATATCTTACACAAACCAGTGAGTTTGAACTTTTGAAGTGCGGGTAGAAAATTAGTTAACAGAAATCAATCCAGTGAAAAATATTTGGATGAAAAAAACAACAACAACAAAAAGCAAAAACAAAAGCAAAAACAAAAGCAAAAAAACATCAACAATTTCACGTGAGATGGAGATATAAATAGACTGACACAGATACATAGATAAGTTAGTTGAGAGATGAGATTCTGAATGATAACAATCGGTAGGAGAAAAATGACTGTATGGAAAAAATCAAATCGGAATTGCGTTATTAGAATGAATTTATTGTTTCGCAAATAAGGAAATCTTCAAAAATCAAGTAATGAAACAGGCTTATATTAATACATCAACGAGATTCGTTCAGAAGATTTTAAGCGATACCCAGAAAGAAGAGTATAGCCGAACCTTTTTACTCTGGAAAAACATTACCACTTCTTCTGATACTTGAAAAACTAATTCAGATGTTTCTTGTTTTATAAAAAGTTGTAGTGTGTTGCTACAATTCTAATGTTCAGCAATTTCTTCTTTTTGGGTGACGTTTTTGAAAAACTCTCGTATTTATTTGATTTATTCATTATTTTTCTGATGCTTAATTTTTACTTTCATGTTTGTTTTTTTTTTTTTTGTTTTTTTTTTGAGCCACTGAACAGCAGTTGACATCGTGTAACAGTCGCAGTTTAAATTGCGAATTTGAATAGCGCCTGCTGATATCACATTACTGTTTGAGAGAGGGTAGAGTTTTAATTCTTAAATACATTTAACATTCCTTATCTATGCTTGAAGAAGATCTTGTTAAATAATATTTTGTATTTTTTCGTATTTTGAATTTAAGGCCTTGAATATTTTGAATCTTTACTTTGTTTTGTATAATATGCAGTTGTTTTTGAAAGGAATACAGTGAATTGGAACTTGTAGTGTATGTTTGTTGAAATGATTTTCGAGAGTGCTTTGGTCTGATAAGTGGTAAGAGAGAAATCTAGATAGGGTAGATATACATTTCATGTATTTCTCTCTATATATACGCTCTTTTCGCGGGGGTTGAGCACTCTGGCGAAGGAATTGATGGCTATCAACCGCGTAATGCAAAGCTCTTCTAACGAATTGAGCACTCCGATATCCGCTAACGCAAAAATATATACAAACAAAAGCTAATACATATTCCATTATAATTGCCGAGCTGGCGTAGGACGCTTGATGGCTGAATAGTAAGATGTTAAGTCTAACGTAAAATTGGGCGTGTTTTGATCCCAGCTTGAAGCGTCCTGCGTGTCTAGCCACGCTGAAGAGCTGTGATAAAACGAAACAGTCTGTCAATTGATGACAATATATATATTATTTATTTAAAAAAATATTCGGTCACATTAGGATAATAAATTCAATTCTATACTGTTAAGAGCATTGATATGAATCATATACTCTAAAATGATTTTAAACAGACTTCATCGGATCTGATGAAGTCCTGTTAAAATTATTTTAGAGTCTTTGATTCACATCACTGCTCTTAAAAGGATGGAAGTAAATTTATTATTCTAATGTGACCAAATATTGGCTATTTCTTGAAATAATATTATTTGCTCTGTGAATTTTATTTACATAGCTCTTTACCAGGAATATCTAAATATTCAAAATTTTAATAATTTATTTGTCCTGAAGGAATTGTTCCCTACTACAGAATAACTGGATTGAAGAATACCTATATATATATATATATATGAAATGCATATGATTTGTAAATTAATTGTTTGTTAGTAAAAGTTCTTGACTGAGCCAGATTTCATTTTTTTACATGCATTTAAAAGGTTTCAGTAGTTGTTATTGAACACTAATAATTCTATTCAACATTATTCATTTAATAGCTCACGGTTAAATGGTTTCCAGCATTGCGGTCTAATACTAATCTATTGGATGCCATTAATTTATTTGCATACAGATCAATGGTTTCCTGCCTAATAATTGATTAAACAGTTCTATTTTACACATTGATGGGACCCTAAGAGGTACTACGACTACGGATCAAGGACAGCCTGGGAGTAATGACGATGTGAGTGTACTCTACATTCCCCAAAGTTCCGGGTCTAAAGCCTTGCCATCGAGATAGTATATTGTCAAATCCGGGCAACTCATTAGGAGGGGTTTTACCCCTTTGCAGAGACGCAGCCGGCGTATTCCACAGCGCCAGCCGACTGGACCCTACATTGTGTATAAGTAATTTGTTCGATTTACGAATTCAATGTGGCTTATACCAACTCGTTAAAAAACACAGAAAAAGCCTTTTTAGATCCTTATCTATATACGTGGTGCATTCAATAAGATTTTTTGATAGACACTAGAAAATTCAGTATGTTATTGCTATACATCTTATTAGATGACTGACCAATTTTTATGATTCCAGGTCTAACTGAACAGCTACAGCAGGAAATGGAATACACCCTACTAAAGCCTGGTTGTCACAGCTGGTGAATTTCAAAAATGCAATCTGGACGTGAGGACACTTTAGAAGAACGATATGCAATAAAATTCTGTTTTAAAATTGGAAAAAATCCCACAGAAACGTATGGAATACTTCAGACTGCTTTTGGGCCATCTTGCATGAATCGAGCATCAGTTTTTGAGTGGCATAAGAGATTCAAGGTCTGTGAGGGATGATGAGAGATTTGGGAAGAGTAAGAAGTCAATACACCAGAGTTGATTGGCCAAAGGGTTAGGGTTAGGGTTATTATGTTGAGGTTTTAAGAGAGTTCAGCAAGAGATTCGGTCGGAAGTGGCCCGCGCTCTTCAAATCAGGTCAGTGGCATTTCCACCAGAACAATGCACCAGTCTACAACTCCATCCTTGTCACAGACTATTTGACCAAGATGGGCATCAAGACAATTGCTCACCCTCTCTATAGTCCAGACCTTGCCCTCAGTGACTTTTTGTTATTCCCTAAGTTCAGAGGCTGTCGTTATGAGACAATTGAGGAGATGAAAGAGGCTGTGACGAATGTCATAGACACGCTCACACAATAGGACTTTGGTGGGGCCTTCCAGAAGTTGTTGGAACAGTAGAACAAGTGCATTGCAACCGGAGGAGATTTCTTCGAAGGGGACTAGAGTTTCATGTGTGTACTATCAATAAAAGTGCCCTAGGAAAAAGTCTGGAAACTTATTTAATGATCCTTGTAGCTCTAGACAATGAAAATTAACCTCGTCTACATTCCACGAAAACAATCTAATCGTCTTAAAGATGGCTGGAAATGCATCCGAAATGGCTCGAAATCCTGAATCTTCGGACGATATCTGCATTCACTTGATTTGGAATTACATTAGAGGATGCATTAATTATAAATAAGGAAATTAATCAACAACAATAATGATAATAAAGAAATAATCGATTATTTCATAATTATTAATTACGGAATTAAAAGTAAACTTAAAAAAAGAAGTTCTTCAGGAATCCTTGTCTCTACTTTTTAACCAAATGTTCATGAACGAAAAACTGTTGCATATATATATATATATATATATATATATATATATATATATATATATATATATATATATAATGGGAGTTCCTGTGACATTTTAGTAACCAAATTCGAACTCCAGTCGTGCAATTACGTTCACCTTTGTACCCTTGGGAAAGGTATGGATCTCCTTATCCTCTACAATGATAGAATTAAGTAACCCATTAAAATTGATTAAGTGACATTAAAAAATGTCAAACCAAACCGACCTATATATATATACATACAAGAGTGAATCAAATATTTTGCAATATTTTGCAGACGTTAAGCACAATTTGGCTGCATGAGATGCTTCTGCTGAAAACATGAAAACATACTGGACTGTGAGATGCTGAGTTCGTCTGATATTCTCCTTTTGTTATTTGCCGGATTTATCTCAGGTACTTCGAAAAAGATATTGAAATCCATGGATTAAGGCTTATCTGACCTTATTTGATAATTGACGTTCTTGAACCATCTGTTTACGGAACTGTGATCAACTGCGCATTCTCCTTTAGTACAGTCTACAGTTTTGGTTATGGCTCCATTTGAAACCCCTAGCAATGCACAACATGTCAGCGCACTAACTACCAAGTACCTACGAAAGCGCATCAATTACTCACACTGCAAATACCTAACATGGGTTGAACTTCTTCGGTGATATATACACCACAAACGAACAAGTACCAAAATATTTCAAAACTTTTTACTTACCGTAGTATATATATATACACATATATATATATATATATATATATATAGTGTGAAACGGTAAAATTGTCGTCCTAAAGAAAACAACACTACAGCTTTATTTTTAAACTTTTATTGAAAAAATCAATTCTGGTAACTTGATTATGTTGTAGAGCTGACATCTCTTCAATGTAGCCGCCATTAGCCTCAATCACCGCCTCGATACGGATCCGTAACTGGGAGCCTGCCTTTTCCACAAGCGCAGGTGGGAGCTCGGCGAATACTCGGCGGATGGCGACGATCAGGTTGGCTTTGGTGTTGAGGGAGGTCATGTTGGTGATGTTCTCGACGTATGACCAAACGAAGTAGTCCAAAGGGTTCAGGTCGGGGGAGGAATGGGGCCAGTAAGAGAACGGTACAAATTCATAGCACTCCGTCTGAAGCCAATCCTGGGTCTCTTTGGACTTGTGGACCGACGCCGAGTTCTGCTGCCACACCCAGAGTTTGCCACCGGCCACCTGATTGCACCAGGGGATCACCACACTATTCAGCACATCCAGGTACACTTTGGTGTTGACTTTCAAGCCGACTTCGAAGATGTGAGGTGGCATGGTGTGGCCCTCACTTGAAACCTCCGCTCCACTACCTCCAAAGGGTCGTCTGATGCGTTGAGCTGTGCCCTCATGCATTCAACCGTCCGGATTTGCATTTTGAGGGTGCTGGCAATAGTCCTGTTGTTATAAGTTAGATAGGTAGAGAGCATGTGTTGTACAGCAACGCATCTCCGATCTCGCTCGTTGAACATTGTGTCACTTTCAGACATGATAGAAGGCTCCTATTGCTCTTGGGATTTGTACACAACTGGTCAACTAGTAGATGGTCTGCAAAAAAAAAAAAAAAAGAAAACCGGTTTTCATTAAGCGGAAATGGAATCATGTCGTCTTTTCTAGGGCGACAATTTTATCGTTCCACCCTGTATGTGCAAATTATTAGTATTAGAAAGAAATACTTGAAACAATATGATAGTCTATGAATTATTTGTATTAGAAAGGAATACCTGACACTGTTCAATAGTCTACAAATTATTAGTATTAGAGACGAATTGTTGAAATCATATAACTGTGTACAGATTAAAATAATTAGGAATATATGAAACCATATATTGTATATGGAAAATCAATTGATTTCTATTCTAAAAAAAACCGTTATTTTTTAAGTAAAAATAAGCCCGAGAAGTTGTAATTTTTGTGTCTGTATTTTTACATTTCTTACCCGATCGGTGTTTACATGGTCTTTTTTAAAAAAAAAAATTGAGATTTCACTGTCGATAGTATTTGACATGTCACGTGGAATTTAAAGGGACAAAAACCCAAAATAATTCAAGAAATTGTATCTTTCCGAGATTGTATAAAATATATTTTTAATCATTTAGATTTAAAAAAATCTAATTTTGAGCCTACCTCTATCTTATAAATAAGCGATGAAATAGGTAAATCTTTCGTAGATCTTCAGTAGATTTATTCTCTACATCTACTCTAAATTTTCGACTTCATTCCTTTTTGTTTGCCCAGTCAGCTGGGGCTGTAGAATACACCGACTGCTTCTCTGCAGAGGGGTAAGACTCCCACAACCAGTGTCCTGGATATGACATTAAACAATCTGATGGTGAGGTTCCAACAGTGCTGGAGCTTTGGGGAATGCGGAGTACCTCTTGATTGCCATCGCTCCCATGTCCACTCTGGCCCGGATTGGTAGTACCTGGGTCTCTTTGGACTTGTGGACCGACGCCGAGTTCTACTGCCACACTCTGGCCCGGATTGGTAGTACCTGGGTCTCTTTGGACTTGTGGACCGACGCCGAGTTCTGCTGCCACACCCAGAGTTTGCCACCGGCCACCTGATTGCACCAGGGGATCACCACACTATTCAGCACATCCAGGTACACTTTGGTGTTGACTTTCAAGCCGACTTCGAAGATGTGAGGTGGCATGGTGTGGCCCTCACTTGAAACCTCCGCTCCACTACCTCCAAAGGGTCGTCCGATGCGTTGAGCTGTGCCCTCATGCATTCAACCGTCCGGATTTGCATTTTGAGGGTGCTGGCAATGGTCCTGTTGTTATAAGTTAGATAGGTAGAGAGCATTTTTACATTTTTGCTTTTTTAAATTAAAAATGTTGGCTTATTGTTGCTATGGGTTAAATAGAACTAACTGCATACTTATGCTAAAATGAATTGAGTAAACTGAATAGGTTGAAATAGAAATGTTTTTGATTATTAAACCGTACTTACATCTAAACTGTATGCTTATGCTTAACTGAATTATTTGAAATGGAACAGTTTTTCGACATTAAAACTGTATTTACACATAACTGAATTGTTACATATAACATCTTGATTAGTTTGAAATGGAAATGTTTTTGACAATTAAACTGTGTACTTATGCTAAACTGAATTGTTTTAAATAGAACAGATTATTTACATAAAAATGGATTTGGCTTTGAATAACCTACAAAGGTTGATATGCCATAAAACCTACCTAACCAAACCAAACCAAACCAATCATTCCTTTTGAGAAAAATCTAACATTCTGTTCTTTCAAGTGAATTTTATTATAATATCACTTTATCATTTTGAATTGAACGAACATAATGTTTTTACTTTCATGCTTGTACTAACATTACAATCTTTTGCTTGCTGATTTTTTATCTGCGTCTGCTTACACATTACTGCATAAATATAGTTTCTCTTCGACATAATGACCGACTTACTCCAAGATCTTTGGCACATACAAAATTCATTAACTAGATTTAGGCAATGCAAACAGCTATATTGAATGCATGAATTTTTCTTTCTTGTAATGTAAATATTGAAGAATATTTAAATTCTAACACTTATTATTTTTTCTTACAAGAAAAGACTTTGTAACTTTTGTTTTTATCAAACTTTTCGCACAATTGATAGAAAGAAAAATTATTAAATTCGGAGATCGGTGTTTAATTCAATCATTTACACACACACACACACACACACATATATATATATATATATATATATATTTATAATTCATAATTACATTTTTGCTTTTTTAAATTAAAAATGTTGGCTTATTGTTGCTTTACGTGTCATCATGTGGGAGCTGGAGTGACTGGACTGAGAGATTGCTGTAAGTGAGTTAAAATACCAATCGGGCTATTAGTTTCATTTTCGGGCTAATATCGTTGGGAAAGGTAATAACCTCCTTATTATAACTACAGTTCTTCCACAAGAATGAGATTGGCTTCAAATAACCCAGGAAGGTTAATATGCCATTAAATAAAGAAATCGAATCGAACTTGTCTCTGCGTGTAACTTTTTCTGTCTCTGTCGACTTTAAAGAATTATTAACGCGAAAATATTTTTCTGCACTTTTCTGGAAACACAAAGATTTCCCATTTCAAATATTCTTTTTTGGTTTTAAAATAAATCAAATTGGCTGTCGCGAATTCATTATCTACTTCTGTCAGCCTAATAGTTTTCTTTACTTTTTATAAAAATCTTCACGAAAACAGCTTTCATGAAGAGGCGAAAATGTTTGTCTCTAAAAGATGTAGGTGCGTTCGCTTTCGAGAAAAGCTCAGCAAATTATTGGGTTGGCCAAACAGATCGATATGTTTGGCGTTAGATCGTATTAGGAGCATTTAGTTCACAATAAAATGCGATGGAAATTTTTTTTCCATAAAGTGCAATGGAAATATAAAAATTCCTGGAAATATTTTTTTTACGATAGAATTTCATGGAAATGATTTTTACGATAAAAATGTAATGGGAGTGATTTTTATTATAAAAATGAATTTGGAAATGGTTTTACTATAAAAATGCATTGGAAATCATTTTTACAATAAAAATGCACTGAAAATACATTTTACTATGAAAATGCATTGGAATTCATTTTACTGTAAAATAAATTGAAAATGATTTATCAATGAAAATAAAGTAGTAATGATTATAGCATAAAAATGCATTTAAAATCACTTTGCAATAAAAATGTACTGGAAATGATTTTTATGATAAAAATTCTTTAGAAATTATTTCCCGATAAAATTAGATTGTAAATGGTTTTACTATTAAAATTCATGAAAAATGAGTATGCTATAAAAATTCATTGGACATTATTCTTACTAAAAAAAATCATTAGGAATTGTTTTGTCATAAAAATGCCAGAGAATTTTATGCGTTGGACGTATTCTGGTTTGTGCCTATATCATTAGGTACTTTGATCAAATTTCAGTCTCTTGCACAATTCCCAGTTGATCACCATTTCCACTCAGTTGTATCTAGTGTTATACTCCTTTTTATGCTAATTTACTATATTTGATTAATATTTGATTAACGGTTTCATTTCTTTCAATTTTGTATGATCTATATTTGCCTTGATAAAAGTGGGATTGTTTTGTGTTGTTGTTAAAAGAGAATCAGTTTCACTTTTGAGATTTCAATTTCGTAGCTAAATCCAGGTCTTCTCTTATGGGAACTCGCCAGTTTGTTGCTTGAAATATCAGCAAAGTTTTTTTTCTTCCAATTTCTTTTTCATAGATTTTTATTTCTCTGCTGCTTGTTCTTATGTAGCCAATACTGTTACTGGCTGTTGTAATTAGTCTTTATTAGCATTTTTCATGTAGTCTTCGAATCCTTATATCGATGCATCTGCACAATTCTCAATGCTTGTGATGTTGTATTTTGGCCTTTGACCCGGCCAAAAATGCCATTCCAAGGTGATGCACCGGAAGGAAGTGACACATTCTAATGGTAGTTATGAGAGGAAATCGCGTGGGCGGAATTTGTCTGATGAAATGGGACGAGGTAAAAAAATTCCCATGGTACACTCATAGACTGATGCACCGGAAGAGAGTGACCTGTGAACTGCATGACAGTTATTTCCGCTTGATGACGATTAAACATGCGATTTCAAAGATCGAGTGGGCGATCGAGTGGGTGTTGAACTATCATATAACTCAGTCAAGACAGAGGTCAAGACAGTTTCAGTTCCAGTTAGAGTTGGAGACGGAGATAGCCGAGATGTGGTAGAGAAAGCCACGCCCGGTCGAAGGGGCCCTCGGGAACCCCGATGGAGTTTGGGGATCGGAGAAGATGCTGATAAGATGCAGTAAAGAAAGCCTTCACCCAGCAGAGTGGGCCTCTGGGCCTCCGGTTGAGGATCTGGAGAACGAGAAAGACACAACGTTGACGGCCATAAGAGTAGGGGTCAAAATGTTGCAGTTATGTTTTCTCCAACTCCCTCTCACACGCAAACCTTGAATAACCTTTTCGAACCCTTGCAATAAAGTGAGAGGTACAATATTTTTCTAAAGAAGTCTTCCTGCGTCTTTATCATTGCATCGGTATGTATCCAGTATATATATGTATATTTCTGCATGAATCAGCAGATGACAATACAACAGAGAGTCCTCTTCCTTCTTTTCTTGACAAATACAGTCTGTTAATGTTATCTTTTGGCTTGCTCATTTTTCTAAGCTACTTTTTTCTTATTTTTCTTTCATCACTGTTCGTTGAATATTGTTTACTTCCAATATTCCAAAGTACATGTAGCTTTTTTTTCTCCGAAATGTCTAATACTTTCCTGATTAGGTAGTTTTATTCCTTCTATTGTTTCTCTTTTTCTTCTTTCATTATGAGCATGCTCAAGTTTCAATACCAAATTCAATTTTATATCCTCTCTTTATATCTTTATTGTTTCTATCAGTTTTCTGTTCTTTTTGATGTTTTGTAAATAGCTTGATGTCATCCATGTACTGAAGGTGATTATTATTTTCTTAAGATTATAAAATCTAGCTTCCTATGCATTTCCCACGTATTCAATAGACTGGTATCATTGCTTTTATAAATATTAGTGACTAGAGTGTGTCTCATTGAAAAAAGCCTCTCTGGATTTAAATCTCTGTTAAAGATTATCCTTTCGATATTAATTCCACTTTCCAGTTTTTTTTTATGGCTACCATGTGAATTTGATGATTTTGTCTGATATTTTGAATATTTTCTGAAATTCTTGCACCCAAGTTTCCGAAACCATATTACAGACATTTTTATTGTCGATCCATGAAATAGCTAAATTTTCTCGCTTTTATTCTACCTCAATTCGTCATCGATTTTGATATATTTGCCATTTCAAGGTATATATCCAATCGCAGAGCCAATCTGTAATAGAAGTATGTAAATTTTGAAAATCAGAATCCAAGTATGCCACTATGTTCAAGTGTTTTCCAATATGTCTGCTTTGGTACCCTCTTTGCGTTCTGGTAATCAGTTTTTCATTTTATTTATCCATTCGGCCTTTCTCTTATTTTCTTTCTTTTCCCATATTTCACTCTGAAACTATTTTGTTTCCTTTCCATCAGTTTATTGGTTTGTTCTCTTGTTCTACTGACTTAGAAATTTTCATCTGTTATTTTCGAATATGCTGCGTTGTTTGTTTCGCTTGATCTTGTTCCGGTATCTTTTACCAATGTCTTTTATTTATTTCTTCAAGTTGTTTCGTCAGAATGTCTGCTGTTTTTGTTTTGGTCTTTTCATCCGAATATACCCTTGTGAGTTTTACCTTCCTTAACATTTTCGATTTTTTTTGCCGTTTCTTTATTTGTTCTTCTAGTCGAATTTCCTATTCAGGTTTTGTATTTTGGATTGGGTTTCCCAGAGGAATACCGATTTTTATGACAGACTAGTTTCTCTACAGCAGAAATTAGCCCGTTGAGTTCACTGATGTTGCCTGTGGAGATATTCTTAATAATTCATTTACCTTTTTCTTAAATTTTTTCCAGTCTTGTGTCTCGTGGGATGGTAATGTAGTCTTCTTTTTTTGTCGTGATTTTCTTTATTAACTCAACATTTAGTCTGTTTTCTTGTGTTAACATTGATGTTGTGGTGCCGATTTCTGCGGTGATTTGTTTTTCGCTATTTTGTATTTCAATTCGTGGAGTTGGGTCTTCTTGAACATATTGTTCACGACCAACCTGTTCTCATATTCCTAGTGTCTTAATGACAGAAATTAAGTCTTTCTTTAATATTCTTCTAGCCAATTTTAGAAAGTTTTTGACGTGTATTAAATCTAGAGAATTCGGTCGGCATTTCGATCATTCTATTTCTATACTCTCTTTATTTAGGATTTTTCTTAAAATAACAGTAGAGTACATTTTTGTTGTCTTCTCTTGTCCATTTTTTTCTATTACGCAGTTGAATTTTTGCTTTAATCTTTGTGTTGATGCCCGTGGTGTAATGGTTATCGTCGTAGGAAATGAGCGCGGAGATACGATTTCAAATCCTGGATGAGGCTGATTGTATTTAACATAGCACTAATACCCTTGGGAAAGGTATGAATTCAATTATTCACCCTCCAGCTATGGGTAAACAGTAATGCAGACTGGGTTCTTCAGCCTTGGTGAGGCAACTAGTCTAGGAGAAGGAAAACTCTGAATTCAAATCTGTTAAACTCCACTTAAAAATTGACCTTGTGTCATATCCTGCCCGAGCGGAGGGGTTGGGTAAATATGGATAGAATGAAAATAGCCATTATGATTATTTGTTTTATAATGTTTGAAAGTAATTCTTCGTCGCCACTTTATTAATGTTTGGTGAGGGGGGTAATTTTGGTCGATGCTTAAAATCTCTTCACTTTCGTAGAATGGCGAATACTGAGTCTGGAATTCTAAACAACACTAACTCGCAATGTTACATTCACATCTATTTTGCATACTCTCTCATATCTCTCAGACCATTTCTCGTAACGTAAACTCCAATAGCCCAATCTATTTCAACACTTGTGTTTGTTGGCTAGAGATCCGTGTTCAAATCACGTAGGTTGCTATCGGCACATTCTACTAAATAACAATGTGATATTCAGGTTTACTCGTGTTTTTTTAATTTTTTTTTTTTTTTACAATCCTTCACTGAGTACATGCTCAAGACCTAGGCTGAGGGAATATAGTGATTACATCTATTCTATGTTCGATCAATACTTTCGGGTGTTATTTTTCCTATCACATTGATAGTACTCTCAGGAGATGAGCAGTTCCACAAAGTGCAATTTCTGTATCTTATATCGGCTGGTATTTTGTCAATTTGTACATCCATCCCTTTCTTGATGATACTCAGGGCTCCCACCATAACTCACACAGTGGCAGTTTTAAGAGCCACATCTTTTCAACTTTTATTTCTTGGTTTTAGTATTGTTTTATAATATTCTCTAATTGATTTGCTATTATCTCTTGCCATTGCCGTATCAGTAGGCACGTTTTTCCTTTATATACTTTGTCCGCTACATCTGGTTTATTGGTCTTTTTTTCCTAGAAGATTGAATAAGTCATAGAGAATAGTAGCCTATTTGGCTTTTGTTATTTGTTCAGCTTGGTATTGGCATGATTGTTAGCGTGTTCACCAATGGCCCGGGAGACCTGGGTTCAATCCCAGGTTGAGTCATACCAGAGACTCAAAAATGGTACTTGATGCCTCCTTGCTTAACACACAGCATTATAAGGTACGGATCAAGGGTAAAGTGGAGCAATCCCAGGAAAAGAGTAGCGCCCTCCCCTACACCTTGTTGTAGTAGCTATCAAAAAGGGAGCCTTCAGTTCACCCTCGACTATGGTCGCCAACATTAATTATAATTGTTTACGAAAGATTATCATTATTTGTTCCTTTGAACCATATCACAGTATACAAACAAATAATGAATATTAAATAGAAATCATTATTAGTGTTAGAGAGGAATACTTGAATCCATACACGCACATGCACATTATTTACAGTTTAGGAATACTTTATATCATATATATTGGTGTAGTAGCTATCGAATAGGGAGCCTTCAGTTCACTCTCGACTACGGTCGCTAACTTTACTCTTACTTACCACTATTCCGTACTATTTGCATATTTTCCAGTAAATACAATTTCATCATGTATTTCTTTTTATTGCATTAGTGTTAAGATTAAGAAACCGGACACTAAGTGGTCAATTGATTCGTTTTTTTATTCACACAATATATATATTGGGTTTGATCCGTTTTTTATAATATTTACTTGATAGTTTTTAGATGGTAGGCTCTGATTCTGGCCGTTCCTTTCAATTCCTTGGACTCCATTTTTAGTCTAACACATTTCGGCTATCGTGTTGTTTTTATCATATCTATATCGGCATCTCTTTGTCTTGTGGGTATCGTCTATATAACGATTTTTGTTCCAAGGCTTTTAAAAATTCATTTAGTCTTTGTTATTTTTGCATCTTTCTTCATATTTTTGCTGCCTCTTTTGCTTTATCTTCTTTTTCTTTCGGTGTGAGGTCGAGTTGATTAGCAAGTTTATTACTTTCTTTACTAACTGAACATTTTTCTTTTGCTTCTTGCGTAGGTTTACCAAGTGTAGCATCCAATTTGATGTAGTGTCTAATTATTTCTTAAATTCGTTTTGTAGGTCAATTCTTATTGGATTAAGTCTCATCCAATATTGTCTCTCTTGATGTAGAGACATTTTATATCTGCGCCTGGGTGATACATTCTATGGCAGGTTATTAGGAGGTGCCCGTGGTGTAATGGTTATCGTCGTATGAAATGGACATGGCGACACAAGTTCAAATCCTGGACCTGACTGATTGCATTTCACATAGCACTAATTCTCTTGGGAAAGGTATGAATCGAATTATTCTCCCTCCAGCTATGGGTAAATAGTAGGGCAGACTGTGCTCTTCAGCCTTGGTGAGGCAACAAGTCTAGGAGAAGGAAAACTGTGAATTCAAACCGGTTAAACTCTGCTTAAAAACTGGCCTTGTGTCTTATCCTGCCCGAGCGGAGGGGTTGGGTAAATATATATGGCAGGTTATTAGGTTCCTAACTTTAGTATTCATCTTTTTTTTTTTTTATTTCAGACTACATCCAGTTTATTATATTCTAAATGTATGTCCCTGCTTGTATTACCAGGGTGTTAATTACTATTGGTTTATTTTTTAACTTTCAGTTTTGTTCTTGATATGGCTCTTATTCTCTAATAAAATTATTTTTTCTTTATCTACAGTACGATTGATTCCATTAGCTTCTTTAATTTCTGAATATTTATAGACTTGATTGTGTTCTAACTCTGTAATTTCCCTATTCATATCTGAGGGGGGTGCGTTTAGAGTTTATTAGGGAATCTACCTTAAATGTGACTTTCACAATTTTTTTGTAAACCAAATTCAAGAACCGTCACAATATATTTTTTACAATGCTTTGTAGACCTTCGAAATTATGATCAACTTATTCTTTTGCGTAAAAAAAAAAAAAAAAAAAAATAAAATAAAAATAATAATAATAATGATGATGATGATGATGATAATAAATAATAATATATAATATAATGAATATGAATAAAATTAAATAGAGTAGATTGTTTATTTTTTGTAGTTTTTTTTTATATCCATTGTCTATGTTTTTAAGTTCTATAGTGAGAAGTATAAAAGCTATGCAAAAAAGAAGAGAAAGTGATTCTCCCAGGAAGATTCCATTGCTAATGTTCAGATTACCAGTTTCGAGCTTGCCTTTTTCATTAATTGATATGGGATTAGTATACCACCTTTTCATATTTTATTTTAGGAATGTTTTTATAACTGGAGATACCTTTAAACTATTTAATACTTTTTGAAACGATTCTCGGGGTAAGGTGTCAAAAAAGTTGTTGCCGATCCCAGCCATACTTTAAAATTTTCTCTTTGTTTCGACAATATTCCGTGGACATCTTGTATAGAAGCAGCTAATCTTTGAAGCGATATGATTCTTTTTTGCAGGCTTTTTGTTCTAAAGGGAAAATGTCCATACATTATATAAATTTGACAACTCTTTCCCTGAGAATCAATGTTACCAGTTTAAATGTTGTGGGAATGTTGATTGATCGGTAGTTCTTTCCGTTCGTTGTCTTCTTTATTTTTTAGTAGGTATATTAGTCTTTTTGTTAGCCAATCAGGCATTTTTCTGCTTCGTTAATTATTTCTGAGATAAGACGTGCAAAGAATACGTGATAGAGACGAAAGTTTGTTATTTTTTCTATTCCAAATGACTTCCAGTTAAGTGAGCGTTTAAGTATTTATAATCTATTCTATTGTAATATACTTGTATGTTTGTGGTTCATAATTTTCATAGGTGTCTTTTATAGTTTCAATCCATTTGATGTTTTTATTATACGATTTCTTATGGATCCATATATTACTCAAAAATATTTTCAATTCTTCAATCGTGGGGGTTTCCTTTACATTAATTGTCTCTTTCTCTATTTTTTAGTCGTTCCTAAATATTATGTTGTGTTTAAAGAATTTATTATTTTGCTCTTTTGAGAGTTTTTCATACCAGTGTTAGCGGATGATTTCTCACAGGAGTTTGAGTGTCAGCAAGTCTCCTCAAGTCTCCAGGACTCTTCTCAGTATTCTGACCGATCTTGTTCGGATGGTCAAATTAAAATTTTTGTACAATTCCCACTCGATCACCTTCCCCATTCAATCATGTCTAGTCTTATACCCTGTTTTTTTTTTTTGTTTTTTTTGCATTTGCTTAATATATAATTGATCGTTTCGTCCCTATCACCACATAACCTACACTTGCTATTTTGTTGCGTCTTATCTAATTTTGCTTTAACGTAATTTGTCCTTATAGCTTTTTTTTGTGCTGCTATTAGAAGAGATTCAATTTCCCTTTTAAAGGTTATCTTTCTTGTTTGTCGCCTGAAATATCCAGACAGTTGTTTTTTCTTCCCATTTTTCTTTTCTAGTTATAGTTGTTCTGTTGATTGATTGTGTTGTTTATGGTCGCTGTAATTGGTCTTTCTTTGTTCTTTTTTTTTTACGTAGTCTTCTTGTTGGCGTATGGAAGTATCAACCGCATCTTCATTGCAAGCGAGTCCTCTTCCTCCTTTTCTTGAACAATATAGCCTCCGTCATCAATTGGACGTAAGGCCTTATGCATCGTCATTAGTTTTCTTGTTCTCCCGTCCATTTGTTGAACGTCTTTCCCCGTCCAGTTTAAAATGGTCTCTGGGATCTTACAAGGGGTACAGGCAAGTGTTTATCACTTTGATAAAGTTTCTGCTATCTAGTTTGGTTTCGAGTAGTTTTCTCGTTCTCCCGAGATGCTCTTTTAAAACTTTTTTTTCATCACCCCTTGTTTGATAGCGCTCGATTCCAATATTCCTAAGTATTTGTAAATTTCCTTTTCTCAAAGCATTCTGATTTTTCTTGTCTTTTTCCGCTTCACATTATTAGCGATGCATATTTTTTATGCCAAATTCCCTCCATATATCCTGAATGTATATCCTCACTGCCTGTTTTAGGGTTTCCAATTCTTTTTCATTTTTTGTAACACAGTTTGGTGTCGTCCATATGTAATATAATGGCCGAGGGATTTCGTTTTATATATCTTGCCTTTGGGTTTAGTTAGGCTGAGAACCTTTCGGCTCAGTGCATGGGTTAGTTAGGTGCAAACATGAGCACAGGTGTTCACGTGTGTGCGGAGCGGATGTGTCATTCAGAGATGTCACGATAAAAATCCCAGATAGAGGATGTGAGTAGGGATGTGAGTGAAGTCACGCACCGGAAGCGTGGACTGAGATTTGAAAAAAGTCAGTTAGTTGAGTTCCAAGCTCGAAAGAAGACAGTTGATTTTCGGAGCCGCATGTGATGGGGGGCAGATGGAAAAGTCAGCATAGAAAGATTGTGCCTCTCTCCTTATGTCGAAAAACCTTTTAACTCAAAGGTAAATAAAAGTTTCGTAGCTGAACTAAGAAGTCGTAAGTGTTTTTGTGTTTCGGGATTCCTATGTTATATATATATATATATGTGCGTTATGGGCATTATGAACGTTTTGCGTACCGGTATGAATATGTTTATTTCACGTATTCATATCTTGGCCGTATCGTGGACTTGGACAGTATGTAACACATATACATTAGGTGATTAATCTTTTTTTGCGACTTATGAAGTTTGTAGATGCCCCTCATTGTGAACTTCCTTAGTATGTAGTTGAATGGCGTCATGACAATCACAAAAAAATAATGGTGATAGTGTATCCCTCTGGAATATACCTCTCTGGATATTTAACCTCAGCTAAACTTTTTCCTCCTGCCGTTAATGCCAATCTCCAGTTTTTCATGGTTTCCTCGATGAACTTTATAAAAGAAATTCAGTTTCTCTTTTCGATGCATCTCCAAGATATCCTGGTTTGGTTTGGTTTTATGGCTTATTAAACATTATTGGTTATTTAAGGCAAAATCCTGTTCTTACATATATTTCAAATATATGATTTGTAAATACATTTTGTAGATACACAATTAAGTGATCAAACAGTTCTATTTCTAGCAATTCAATTTAGCACAAGTCAACGAAGTTGAATGGTCGCTTGTTTTGCTATGTATCACGAACAAATCAAGTAAACATCAATTATTTGTTTAAACACAGTTAAATGATCAAACAGTTCTATTTCAAGCAATTCAATTAAGCATAAGTAATTTGTTTGCGTTGAGTTTGACCCATAGATAGGTCTATCTAAGGTGTTACTACTGTAGGTCAGAGTGGACTTGAGAGTGATGGCAATGGGTACTCTGCATTCCCCAAAGCTCCAGAATTACTGTAGTTTCGCTATCAGATTTTTTTGTGTCATAGGTCACTCGTTGTGTGGGGTCTTACCCCTGCGCAGAGATGCAATCGGTGTATTCTACAATCCCAGCCAACTGGGCTGCTCAGGATACCTCGTGTAAAATTCTTTAGGTTGTCGCTTGAAGTATCCGTACAGTTATTCTTTCTCGCTTCGGTTTCCTAGATTTTCTTGTTTTCCTGTTTGTCAATAAGTTGTTTCTATTGATATTACTGTAATTGGCTTCTCTAATGGGTATTTTATATTGAAAGAAAGAAGCATATATATATATATATATATTCTCTGAGAGAGAGAGAGAAAGAGAGAGAGAGAGAGAGAGAGAGAGAGAGAGAGATAGAGAGTGTGTGTGTGTGAGAGAGAGAGAGAGAGAGAGCGAGAGCAGAGTTGAAAAAATCTAAAAATTCAATTCCATGTATATATATATATATATATATATATATATAGATATACAAGCACATAGGCACACACACACACACACACACACACACACACACACACACACACACACACACACACACACACACACACATATATATATATATATATATATATAAAAGACAGAAAGAGACTAACACAGGTTCTAGCACATAAACACAGATATATGTATATACAGAGAGAGAGAGAGAGAGAGAGAGAGAGAGAGAGAGAGAGAGGGGCCAACAGATTGAGAGACAGAGAGGAAAAAAGAGAAAGAGGAAAAAAGAGGGATCTCGATAAAGCTAGAAATTCACAGAGAGAGAGAGAGAGGGAGAGAGATAGCAAAAGAAAGCTAAAAATTCAAATCAATATATATATATATATATATAGAAGCAAACACACACGTATATATATACACACACAGAGAAAGAGAGAGACAGAGACAGAGAGAGAAAGAGAGAGAGAGAGAATTCCTAAAGACGAAAGAAGAGTAAGAAAAGAGAGCGTGCTTTTTCACTCTGAATGTGCATGTATATATATTGAATATGTAGGGCTGGAGCCAAACTGCTCCGCACTCAAGATAATGGAAGCTTCCATTGTCATGCGATTATATGCACGACTAAAGAATGTTCTTGGCTTCTGTCAAATAAAAGACAGGACGGAGGGATGGGAAGGAACAGAGTATTATTTTATCAGAAAGCGTCACATTCTTACACATGGAGGAAGGTCGGCCAAAATATTGACAAGATACTTACTAAACTTCATTCACGATGTGAATGCGGTTAGCAATCTTCCAAACGAATACGTATTTAGTAAGTTAAAAAGAATAAATGGTTTCCTTTAATTTCTTTTGAATGTTATCTGTGTACGTACAGAATTCTTTTTTGAAAAAAACTTCTGGGAAAGTCACCTGGGTTTAAAAAAAAAAAGACATCTCTTCATCTCTTTCACGATTTACCTTGATGTTCAAAGAAGGAAATTCACAAGCAAAGAAAGAAGCTTGTTTATAGAAAAAAAGAGAAATGAGATAATGAATATTGTCATTTGATTTATCAGCTCGCCACGGATAAATATTCACAATTCTTTGTTAAAAAGACGACGCCAATTTTTTTTATTATCAGAACTCAGTGTTTTTTTCAGTCTTATTTCCCGTCAGAGTGATAGACGCTGTCTAGCGATAGATTAAACGGAGATCTTTTTTTCTTTTTCTTTTTTCTTAAATTTTTAATAAGGCTTATTATTAATTCAGATTATAAAGATCTAAATAATTCTAGAATTTACCAAGATTTGCTTATGTCTAGCACCCAAGTGTATTTAGAGTAATTGCTGTTGTGAAGAATTTGGTTTGGTTGTTTTAGTTTTATGGGATATTAATCTTAGTAGGTTATTTAATGCTAAATCAATTTTTATACAAAAAACAGTTCTATTTCAAACACTTCATTTTAGCATAAGTTTGCTTGCTTTAGTTTTATGGCATAACAACCTTTGTTGGTTATTTAATGTCGATTCCATTTTTATACGAATCAACAGTTCTATTTCAAACAAATCAGTTTCGCATGAGTACACAGTTTAATTGTCCAAAACATTTCTATTTCAAACTATTCAGTTTAGTCAAACAGTTCTAATTCAAATAATTCACTTTAGTATTAGTATAAATTTTGCTCACACACTGTTAAATGTCAAAACAGTTCTATTTTTAAAAAATCAGTTTAATGTAAGTACAGTTTCAATGTTTAAAAAAGTTCTATTTCAAGCCGTTCACTTTAGCATAAGTACGCAGTTTCGTTCTATTTAACCCATAGATAGGACACTTATCAGGTGCTCCCACTCCGGGCTTGAGTGGACCTGGGAGAAATGGAGATGAAGGGGTACTCTGCATTCCCAAATGTTCCAGCATATCTAAGACACTCATTGCAGGGGGGGCTTATCCTTCTGCAGAGAAGCAGTCGGTGTATTCTACAGCCCCAGCCAAATGGGCCATGTTATGAAGGGATATCCATTAATTAGAATTCTGAGCTAACTCACGGTTACTTAACTTTAGTGACCGGATGGGAAATAATCCTTTCAGCATGGCTTAGAATTTACTAAACTTTGATTAGAGTGACACTTGGACCTCAGATTAGATTTGGTACTTGCTGTTCCAAAGTGATTACCATCCAAGTAGTGACCCGATTTATTGCTGTTCAACCTCAATGATCTTGTAAGAATCAGTAGTGTGACTCAATCATAAGAAATCTGTTTGATAATTTTCTTTCAGCTGTTTGTGTTCTTCTCGTGAGCATCTATAGAGGACGGTAGGCGAGCACATCCGTCACGGTCCCGCGTCGACACTTGTCTGTGTAGAACTCCTGAATATATAAAACTTCCTTAATATATCGGTGTAGTATATACCGTTGGGTCATAACAACAACCTGGAACACATATATCCGCTCGGGTAGGATATGACACAAGGTCAATTTTCAAGCGGAGTTTAACAAGTTTGAATTCAGAGTTTTCCTTCTCCTAGACTAGTTGCCTCACCAAGGCTGAAGAACCTAGTCTGTCCTACTATTTACCCATAATGAATAATTGGATTCATACCTTTCCCAAGGGTATTAGTGCTATGTGAAATGCAATCAGTCTCGTCCAGGATTTGAACTCGTATCGTCGTGTCCAATTCCTACGACGATAACCATTACACCACGGGCACCTCTGGAACATATAAAGATACAGTCTTATCTCTTATATATCTATTTGTCAACGGTGACGCTTGTGTGGAGCAGTAGAGTGTTCGGAGAGAGAGTTCTCTCATTTGGAGGGGCTGTCGGAAGTTGGAACTGCCAACGGGATCTGCTTCAGCTCAAAATTTTAAACCTTATATAGTCTTATAACTCCTACATGACCACACACAACACTTGTACCTTACGGGTCACAGCCAACACCCATGTAACGCTTGCCTCTTATCGGATACGGCCTACACCCACACGACATTTGCCCTTCACTGGCCACGCCTTACATCCATGCAAATCTTGTTTCCGAAATCGTTTTGTTGATTTTAGCAATGGCCGGATGTATCTGTCAAAAACATCAGCCAAGTTAATCGCAGATCAAGGTGATATATTACATCGACACCCTAACTTCCTGAAAAGAAAATTCTTTTCTCGCATCGACACCCTAGAAGTAAAGTATTTTAAAAATATCAACTCTCTTCTGACAAGCGGCGAAGATATGTTTATTACGACCATTGAAAATCACTCTTTCATCCACATCGAGAAAGCCTTCTTTTCCAAATTTACTTATACATTAAAAGCCTTCGACCCCGCTTTATTTGTTTAGTGATCCATTTGGTACTATTATAAACACAAGTTCATCTATAGGCATACTATATACCGGTCTATTGACCAAGTGGGTGGAGTGTTCACCAATTATCCTGGAGACTGGGGTTTAATCCCAGGTCGTCAAACCAAAAACTAAAAAAAATGGTACTTGATACATCCTTGCATAACACTCAGCATTATAAAGTACGTATCTAGTGTAAGTGGAGCAATCTAGGGAAAAGAGTAAAGCCCTCCGTTACACCTCGCTGTTGCTTAACTAAATTGTTTGAAATGGAAGTTTTTTTTTTACATTTAACTGTATGTAAACAAAAACTGTAATTATGCTAAACCGAATTGTTTGAAATGGAACTGTTTATATGAATAAAGGCTTCGTTTTCATTAACCTCGTTGGTAGAGTCTTCGCCAGGTCGAGTCATACTAAAGACTAAAAAAATGGTACTTGATACCTCCTTGCTTAACACTCAGCATTAAAAGGTATGTATCAAGGGTAATGTAGAGCAATCTAGGGAAATGAGTAAGGCCCTCCCTTATACCTCGATGTTGTAGCTTATGAAAAGAGATACTACAGTCACTAACTTTACTTTTAGTGATCCATTGGCCTCGTGAGTAGAGTGTTCACCAATAGTCCATGAGACCAGGGTTCAATCCCAGGTTTACCTAGGGTAAAGTGTAGCAATCCAGGGAAAGGAGTAGCACCCTCCCCTACATCTTTGTGCATTAGCTAATGAAAGTAGAGCCTTGGGGTCACCCTCGACGACGGTCACCAACTTTATTTACTTATAGTTGCTTATATGGATATCGCTGTAAGAAATGTAAGTATGCAGTTTAGTTCTATTTAATCCATAGATAGGACTTTTATCAGGAGCTACCACTTTGGGCCAGAGTGGACCTGGGAGAGATGACAATGAAGGCGTACTCCGAATTCCCCAAAGCTCCAGTATTACTGGAACCTCACCATCAGTTTGTTTAGTGTCACACTCGTTGGGGAGTTTCTTGGTGTATTCTACAGCCCCAGCCGACTAGGCAACCCATTAATTGTAATTGGTAACCAAATGCCAATCTCCCCAATTATTCAGGACTCTTCTCAGTTTTCTAGTTAATTCTAACAGCACTGCAGTCAACAAGAGTTACGGATGTTAATGTGACCCAAAAGAATTAGTAATAGTATAATAGAATGAGATTAAATAAGAGCATGGACGTCGTTTTGACTGATTCAGCTACAGAAGTATGCAGTTTAGTTCTATTTAATCCATAGATAGGACCCTTATCAGGAGCTACCACTTTGGGCCAGAGTGGACGATTAAAAGAAAGCATCAAGTGTAATGTAACGGCAACCTTTTCAACCCCGGTGAATCTACCAACAGTCTGTATGACCGTTAAAAAACGGTAAACCATGGGAACTCTCGCGCTAAATGCGAGAAATGATCTCTTGTGTGTTAAGGATTTTTAAATGGTCAGTCGGTCACTCATTGAGAGGTAGAAGAAAAAAAAGGGCTTGAATTTCGGAGCTGGCATCCCCAGTATTTTCAATCGGTTTTGTTTAGTTGTTCTTTTATCGTCTCAAAAAATATCATTTTTTAGTTTTCCTATGTTGAGACTCGTTTAAAGGGAAGGTGAAACACAGTAATAAAGTGAGGGAGAATTTTTTTCTGCGACCATGTGTCTGACTTTTTCCTTTCCTATCGTTGTATCAGTGAGAAAGACAACCACGCTGATGTATGAAAATATAATCTGCTTTTTTTCTTTTTCCTTTCATTCTCAAATATACGTATGGATAGAGTGAAAGAAGGGCCAAAATGGCTGAGCTGCACACGGAGGACCCGAGGTACGAATCTTCGGTGAAATCTCTCCTGTTTCAGATCAAAACCTTCCTGGTTATATAATAAACCGGAAGCCCACGCATGTCAGCTACCCAATTTACGTAGCATTTCCGCCACGAACATCTACGTCATGTTTAATTTAGGTACCAGGAGTATTTCTTGATATTCTTTCTCAGTGACCGACTTCCGCTGCTGCATCGACCAATGTCAAAAGGGGTCTTCAAGTCAATATCCAACACTATCAACTGGTCGTCATCTTTTCATCTCGTCTTTGTCTTCGGCAACTTTCGTCGAGACCCAACGATGCAACACAAGACTGAAGGAGCATTTTTCTTTTAATTCAAAATGTAAAATCTAACAGAAGACTATCTAAGAAAATGATGACCTCTAAAATTCTATCTAGACGAGTCAATATCAATTTGAAAAAATATAACCCCAGTCGCAATACATTTTAAATCAAATGTTTTTGGTGAAACATAAGATTGCACAAATGCATATTCATGAAATCTTGCTTCTTGAGACTTTTGCCTCTTGGTGTGGCCTAGCATATTTTGACCTCCCACCAAAAAAAATAAAAAGAGATGTACCGGGCATTAAACTGAACTTTGTCTAAGGGTGAGGCTCCTGTTCTGGATATATGGGAAATGTAGAGAGTCTCTTTATGGCCATTACACCAAAGTCTACTCTGTCCGGAGAAGTAATGTCTTATAGGGTTTCATCCATGGGTTAAATAGAACTGTTCAATCATTTATTAATGATCATTTATTCAAGTTACTTAAAACAATACAACCGTTTGCAAATTATTAGTATTGAAAAGGAATACTTGATACCATGAGCAAAAAAACAAAACAAAAACAAACAAACCCAAGAACAAAAACAAAACAAAGCAACAAAGATATCTTAAGAAACAGCTATATAAAAATGTAAATATGAACGTCCAATGAACATGATTTCATAACGTCTAAGCATAAAATAGCCGAAGACGGGTTGACATTCGTAAAATCAATCAATCAATCCTCATGATCTTTTAAAATCCTGAAGTGAAAATTTACCTCAATATTAAAATTTGAGTGTTACATAACCTTTTTTCTCTATTCTGACTTTAACTTCTGTCTTCTATTTCAGTACCCATTTTTTTCACCTGTTCTTTCAATCTGCTTTGTGTTCTACCTCTCTCCATATTGTTGTTATCGTCACCTCCTGTCGCATCTCAGGGTCTTCTTAAGCGGCCTTGTTCGTTGCTCCAAGTCCAAATGTCTTAGTTCTTTTTTGCTGGGATAGCAACAACAACACGGACGTCATCTTTATAGACACGTATTTTATTACTTATTCATTTCAGCTGCAGGTCAGTTTATTAGCCAATACACCTATTTTTTTGGCTGAGAGGGTGTTAGATTATTCTAAGCCCCCACCGACAGGCAAAAGTCTTAAGAAGCAAGATTTGGTGGTGACTGCATTTGTGCAATCTTGTGTTTCATAAAAAAAAGAAATTCATTCAAAATGTATTGCAACTGGGGATATATTTTTCTAATGAGTGATGAACCAACCCGCTTCAAATAGTCCTCTGCAATTTAGAAATAATTCAAACTATTTTCTAAACTTCTAGAATTACCTGATTGAGATTGTCCAATCCCAGCCAAAAAGATTTTGGGGTCATCGTCTGTTCGTTAATCAGCGTTGACTCATAGTATCTTTCAGTTCGTTTAACAGTTTATATCTTATCTAAATTACCCACCAATAATATCCATCCATGTATAATATACATAACTTTAGGAAGTTGAGGACGTTTTAAGAAAGGTTGCAGAACATTTCATATATGAAAGGACGATAGGTTTCGTTTGGTTTTATTGCATATTAACCATTGTTGGTTATTCAACGCCAAATTCTGTTGTTACATATATATTAAATATATGATTTGTGAACACATTTCTTGATGGGCACAGTTAAAGAAATAAACGGTTCTCTTTCTTATAATTCAATTTAGTATAACTCAACCGAATAAAAATGTTCCAAGTATTGCTATGTATCACTAAAAACTCAATTAAACATCAGTCATTTGATTACACGCAGTTAAATGATCAAACAGTTCTATCTCAAGCAATTAAATTCATCCTATGTCATTTGTCTGTTTTCTGTCAAACCCTTAGATAGGACCCTATCAAGTGCTAGTACTCCGGGTCAGAGTTGTCCTGGGAGCAATGGCATTGAAGGAGTACTCGTAATCCCCAAAGCTCCAGCATTACTCGCGCCTTTCCATCAGATTGTTTAATGCCATATGCCGGATACTTGTTGTGTGGGTGGGGGTCTCACCCGTCTGTAGTCGGTATATTCTACAGCTTCAGCTTATTGAGTTAATGAAAGGAAGAGATTCAGAGGTGTTTCGATCAACGGCAGTTACCGATCTACAGAAAAGGGTCTAGAATTAATGTACAGGATGCCAAAGGGACTATTATGAAGAAAATAAATGATTCATTCTATGTTTATTATTGTCTTTGTGAATACAGTTTCAGCCAAAATATCTTTTTGAACACACAACGTATAAAATTCTACGGAAATGCTAAATTTTTAGAAAAGTCTTCTTTTTTATCATTATTCTCGGCAATGATTTTTGGGGGTTTCCCTCTGTCGTCTTTGTAAATGAATAAGCAGCAGTGATAAAATTAGATTGTAGCCAAGTGAATACTTTGTCGCTTCTTCACGCAGACATATTTTTTTCACGCTGAAAAAAAATCTCTTCAAGCTCTGGGAAAATTGACAGTAGCGTGAAAAAGTAATATAAATGTAAAAACAGTTTAAGTATTATCTTCTAGCTAAAACCATGGCGTTTAGGCAGCTTTTACTAGATAAAGAAACATCAAATAACGTCTTCTGCTGTGAATGAGGGAGGGATCGAAGAAGGAGAAAGAGTGAGTGATGAAGAGAGTAAAAAATCACTTTGATAATATTTCTTATACTACACACATACAGACATATATATATATATATATTGGTTTCTTTGTAAGTAACTTAATGCCAAAGCCATCCGTGTAGGATAATTATAATGATACAATTGAACCTATACCTATAAGGATAACGGGGTTCTAAAATATCCTAAGGGTATTAGTATAAAAGTGAACATAATAGCGCGGCTGGAGTTCGAACTCGCTTACTACAAGGCCGTAGAACAGCACTTTAGCCATTACGGCACACACACACACACATATATATATATGCTTAAATATTGTGAAATATTCTTCTATATGTAAACTCGAGAAACTGACCAACTGAATGCTCTCATACACCGTTACGTTTATATTGTCGAGAGAATATATATACACATATATATGAAAAAAATCGTAAGGGAACATTTGTATTTTACGTACATTTGTTCATCATGGTATAATGTATTTATTTGGTAGCTCAAATTGCTAATTGTAAAATGCAACCCAATGGTACCTATTTAATAACTGGTTCATCGGTGACTAATGTTGGTTGGTTGTTTGGGTTTTATGGCATATCAACTTTTGTAGGTTATTTAACGCCAAATCTATTTTTATGCAAATAGTTCTATTTCAAACGATTCAGTTTAGCATGAGAACACAATTTAATTGTCTAAAGCATTTCTATTTCAAGCCATTCAGTTTATTCAAACAGTTCTAATTCAACTAATTCAGTTTAGTATTAGTACATATTTTGTTTACGCGTAGTTAAATGTCAAAACAGTTATATATTAAACAATTCAGTTTAGTTTAAGTAGAGTTTCAATGTCAAAAACAGTTCCATTTCAAACAATTCAGTTTAGGATAAGTACGCAGTTTAAATATAAGTAGAGTTTAATTTTAAAACATTTCTGTTTCAACCTATTCAGTTTAATCAAACAGTTTTAATTCAAACAATTCAATTTAGCATTAGTATGCTGTGAGTTTTATCTAACCCATAGATAGGGCCCTATCAGGTGCTACCATTCCGGGCCAGAGTGCACCTGGGGGCAATGGCATTGAAGGGGTGCTCTGCATTCCCCAAAGCTCCAGCATCGCAGGAACCTCACCATCAGATTGTTTAGTGTCATATCAGGACATTCTTTGGGGTTGTCTCACCCCACTGCCGAGTTGCAGTCGGTGTATTATACACACCTTGCCAATTGGGCATTACACAGAGTTAAATATCAAAACTGTTTTATTCCAGATAATTCAGTTTAGCATGAGTACACAGTTCAGATATCAAAACAGTTATTTTCCGAGCAATTCAGTGTAGCATAAGTATGCAGTTTAAATCTCAATACAGTTATATTTTAAACAATTCAGTTTAGCGTAAATACGCAGTTTAAATGCAAAAAACCGTAAACTCAAACCACGGTTTAGTTCTATTTGACCCATAGATAGGACCCTTATCAGATGCTACCACTCCGTGCCAGAGTGGACTTGGAAGTGATGGAAATGAAGGAGTACTCCGCATTCCCCAAAATTCCACTTTTACTTGAACCACACCATCAGACTGTTTTAGTGTCATATTCAGGACACTCGTTGGTGTTTTTTTTACTCCTCTGCAGAGAAGCAGTCGGTGTATTCTACAGTCTAGACTGATGATAAAGAGGTATGAGGCTTATGTGTCTCCTTGCAGTATACCTGTTACAATGTCGAAGTAGTCTGTGTCTCCATCCGGGGAACGGACTTTTACTTGTGTGTTTCTATACAGCATCATTATGGCTGTGACGGTTTCTTCGGGTAGGCCGTAGGCGAGTAGAATTTGTTCCATCTTTCCCATGTGAATGGAGTCAAAGGCCTTGGAAAAGTCGATGATATTGTTGCCTCTTGGTTTTTTGCACATACACCCTTAAAAATTCGACGGATAGTCAAAATTTGAGATGCCGTGGATCAATTCCTCCGAAAGCCATTTTGGGACTTCCAAAGTATCTTCCCAATTTTGGGTTCTATGCGGTTGCGTAGTAGAGGATTGTATATCCTGGCCTCTCTGGATGTAAGGGTTATACCTCGGTAGTTCTTGGCTAATTCGATTTCACCCTTTTTAGGGAAGGGGAGGATGCAACCCTTCGTCCTGGACTTTATTATAACCTAAAACCGTAACTTAGAATAAGGATATGATTATTTATTGAATCCCGTGTCAATGTCGAAATATGTCAATGTCGAAATATGTCGAAATATTCAGTATAATGAAAAAAGAAGGTAAGAGAGAAACGAATAACTGAATAGCCCTTCCTCCCCACTAAAGCAGTAAAAACATATTTCAGTATAAAAGTAAAGTTCAGAAGAGTACTCGAGACGGACCTGTTAAACTTACTAAGAAAATGCTAAGCATAACCACTCCAAGACGGCATAATTCAAAAACTGGTTTGTAATATAATGTCTTTTACTTTATTGTCATTTAAAAATTAATGAATGATTTTATTTATTTTTTCTTTGTAAAATCATTGCTGTATACTATCTGTGTCTTAAATACAAAGACAATTTACTGTAATTCCAAAGTAAACTTGAACCTGGTCAAGATAAGCTAACACTGAGACTTTATTAGAACCTGAAATCCAATGTTAGCGTTAAATAGAATGCATATAAGGATGCAGAGAAACGTAAATAAAGACTGCAATGAATTTCTAAATAATAATAATAATTGTGGACGTTAACTAAGTTAAAACCTAATAATGAAAGAAGGGGGAAGAAAGAAGAGCGGGAAAAAAACAAAACAAAATGCATATTTTTATTTTCGAAAGCCATGGGAAGCAACACGATGGAAATAAAGGCAAACAGATAAACCCGCTGACGGCTCAACGCAATGCCTAACCAGGTCCTGGACGTATGAACCCTACAGTTCAACGGCCAGGATCAAATAGTTCGATCGGGGAACTACTGCTGCTCATCTATAAGGGCAGCTTCCGTAGATGAGAATGAAAACAGTCATCGAAAGATTACCATGACCAATCACACAAACACACACACACACACACACACACACACACACACACATATATATATATATATATGTGTGTGTGTGTGTGTGTGTGTGTGTGTGTGTGTGTGTGTGTGTGTGTGAAAACAGGATTTGGTATTAAATAACCTACAATGTTTGATATGCCGCAAAATCCAACCAATAAAAAAAAAAACAAAAAGAAAAAAAAAAAAAACGAAAACAAAACAATAACAAACAAAAAACAAAAAAGGTATATGCTTTTTACTGACAAGATGACCAGTATAAAAATTCAAATAATTCTTGTCTCACCTTCGTTGGCTCATCTATTACAACTAATTTTTTTATGAAACGAAAAACAAAAAGCATCAATTTGCGTAGCAATTATAGATTCACCGAGTGAAAAACCTTTCGACAGTAAAGGCACAATGTACACTGGTCCAAGTTATTATCGTAAGTGATCGTATTTATTATATAAAAAAAGCTAAGCCATTACCTAGATGGAGCTACGATTACCCCTTACAAAACTTCACTTGACGCCCACAGAATATAGTTTAAAATGTGGCACCCTGTATAATCAGAAGAATACTATGCTTTAGTCATGCTTTTATGAAATAATCTTAGCGCCAGTGTGGCTACTGATCGATCGTCCAGTGAGGATTTCGTTGTTCTTTCTTACACCCGGCTGAGTGGCATATTGCAAGTCGAACAACAACAACAACAACAAAAAAGAATAATAAAAAAATACAGAGAGAGAGAGAGAGAGAGAGAGAGAGAGAAAGATAGATAGATAGAGAGAGAGAGGGGGGGAAGCAAAGGCAAAAACGCGAAGATACAGCAGCACCATAAAAAAAGGAAGGTCTTGCTTGTTGGCACTGTGTGTGTGTGTGTGTGTATAGGCTATCGCAAGATTTTTTGCGAAAATACTAAACAGCTACCAAATAATGCTGACTCACACTGGTCATCGCTTTCACTGCACGACGTCCGATCTCTGGAGGACGTGCTAGCTCCGACTGTGAGACCCTTCTGAGTCGGAGTCCCACTCGTTACTGCTAACCCTTTTGACTGCTCTAGCCGACGTGCAAGCTCTGCCTGCATCTCCTTCCTAACTGTGAGACCCTTCTCTGAAGGAGTCCCACTTCTGTCTGGCTCACTTGACAGCTTTGCCTGCATCTCACTCCGAACAACGAAAACCTTCTCTGCTGGAATCCCACTCTTAAATGACCAACGTCCTTCGTCCTTTTCCACTTCTACTTCCGGTCTCGGATTTTCGCGAAGGTTCCCGCGGCACATTTCATCGTTTATTCTTGGCACCACGACCTCCTACTTGTAACCCATACAAAGAGATGCCTCAAACACTTTGAAGTCGATGCTGAAGATAAAGTCCCTGATTCATTTTATCCACTAACACACACACACACACACACACACACACACACACACACATATATATATATATATATATATATTTAAATGCATATCATTGTGCCACACATTTAGGCCTGAAGAAAAAAAAACATAATATGTATGTATGTGCGAGTGCACTCGCCTCGTGATCTTCTTACCCTCTTCCGTTTATATATCCTAGGCATGAAACTAGACTCCATATGATGGTGAGGCTACAGTTGTAGATCTCTGGGTCTCTGCCATGTTCACTCTGACCTGGAGTGGTAGTACCTATATAAAAACCTATTCGTATTCATTCAGAATATTCACTATTATATAACAGTAACTTATTTGTATTAAGAATTGTTACTTAAAGCTACCTTTATTTACAAAGGGTTATCATTATTAGTTTCTTGAAACCATATAAATGTGTATAAATTATTTGTATGAAGAATAGCAAGTTGAAGATATTATTGTTTACTTAGGGTTATTATAATTGAAACCATACATATGCCAAATCCATTGTTATACATACAAACAGTTCTATTTTAAAGTCTAGGATATTAGTTCTATTAGAGCCATAGATAGGACCCAATCAGGTGTTACCACTCAAGGCCAAAGTGGACCTTGGAGCGATATCAGTGAAGGGGTACTCTCCATTCTCCAAAGCTCCAATATTAGTGGAGACTCACCATCAGATTATTTATTGTCATATGCAGGACACTCGTTGGGGATAGTGTTACCCCTCGGTAGGGATGCAGTCGGTGTATTTTACAGCTCCAGCCAACTGGGCAAGTGTATGAAAAGTGGTCACTTGAAGTTATTATTGTTTACAAAGGATTATTATTATGAGTTACTTGGAACTGTTATTTCTTTTAAAAAGAAAAAAAAAGCTGTCTTCATCATTACATAAACCAACAAGTGTTGAAGTGTTGTAAAGCCATTCAACCATCTGAAAGTACTTTAATTAAAAGCTTTAATTCTTGCTTCATTTATTTTTCCTTTCTATTCTTTGACAGTTAATTCTATTCCCTCCATCAAAAGCAAACACTCTCTCATATCTCTAATTAGTTACTTTAAACCATACAACTATGCAAACAAATGGTTTTTGAAGAGAATCGGTTTCTTAAAACCATATAATTGTATATAAACGTTAAGTTTTAGACAGGAATACTTGTAATTATACAATTTGGTGCAAATTATTTGATATATCACAATGTGTAAAAACTCTAGAACTAAGATACACAAGTAAAAGTAAATTTGTCTCCCTTTAGTCGAGGGTGAACCAAAGGCTCCCTTTTCAAAAGCTACTACGCCCAGGTGTAGGGCAGGGAACTACTCCATTCCCTGGATTGCTCCACCTTATTTTTGATCCTTACCTTATAATGCTGAGCGTTAAGCAAGGTGACATCAAGTAGCATTTTTTGAGTCTTTGGTATAACTCGACATGGGATTGAACACTGGTCTCACGGACCATTGGCGAACACTCTACTCAATAGGCCAATATCCCGGAAAAGATAAATATTAACCAACAATTTGCGCAATTCTCTTTTCTCTATACATAAAAGAAGACTGGGAGGGTTGACATGCCGTTAAAATCAGTCATATACAAGTGTGTTGATATCGATCCATTTATCATGATCGTCCTAAAAGAAATCTCATATCCAAGCCCAGTCAGCTGGAGTTGTAAAATATACCGACTACATCTCCGTAGAGAGGTAAGACCCCACTTCAACGAGTGTCCTGATAATGACACTAAAACATCTGATGCTGGGGCTTCAGTCATGGCGTTTTGGAGAATGCAAATTCGTTGCCCTTCCTCTTAAGTCCACTCTGATCCGGAGTAGCAGTGCCTGTTAGGGTCCCATTTACGGTTAACTGTGTAACAGTGAGCCAACAAATGACTGAAATGTTAGTGTTGAACAGCAATCGTTGAAACTATTTAACTGTGAGCAAACAAATAATTAACATTAAATGGAACAATTTGTGTTAGATAGCAATACCTGAAATCATTTAACTATGTGCAAATAAATATGCCTTGGCTTGTTTAAAATGCTATATAGAAACTATTCATAATTAAATCACACACACACACACACACACACACACACACACACACACACACACACACACACACACACTCATATATGTAAACAGGATTTGACATTATAAAGCTACAATGGTTGATATGCAGAAATCTTAAATACATACATGGCAGACTAATCCTTTCTTCTGTTATCCAGTTCTTTTTTAGCTGTAAGTTCTCAATGCCAGACGTTAGAAGGCAACGTAAGATTAAGATTCAAGAGTTTAAGAAATGATATCCGCACATATCTCAGCCCAATTGAAGAGTGTGAGATCTATTTTCTAGGTAGCTTTTATCTCATGCCTTTGGCTTAGTTGCCGTATCTCTTCTTGTATGCTATCACTACTTTTTGGTGTCATCGTAAAAATATTTTTCATTGTCTATCTTGAATAAAATATCAAAAATAAACAATGACAAAATCAAAGTGGTGTTCTTTTTCATAGGATTACTCGTGGCTTTGAACAGGATTCGGTATTAAATTACCCACAACGTTTGATATGCCATAAAATACAACCACCAATCAATCAACCAATCATCAACGAACATAAAAATGAGACACTGCTCACAATGCAAAAAATCACATTTTGATTCTCATTCACCGTTCAATGATTGGTGATCGATAGAAGATTTAGATAAAACTTTGGTTGTGAAATCAATTAATTGATTGATTTTAGTGACATGTCAACCCGTGGCGGGGGAGCTAATTTATGCATAGAGAAACAACATTCATTGTACGCTTAAATTTACATTTTGGTGCTGTTGTTTATTAAGAGTTTTTCTAATTTTTTGTTCACGGTTATGTGACATCAAGTATTCCGACCTAATACAAATAATTTGCAAATTGTTGAATGGTTTCAAGTAATTAGAAAAAATTGGTCTAGTGGGTAGAGTGTTCGCCAATGGTCCGGGACACCTGGGTTCAATCCTAGGTCGCTTCATACCAAAGACTTTGAAAACGGTACTTGATACCTCCACTCAGCAATATAAGGTAAGGGTCAAGGGTAAAGTGGGGCAATTCAGGGAAAGGAATAGTGCCCTCCCCTGCACCTCGGTGTAGTTGCTATTGAAAAGGGAGCCTTCTGATCACCCTAGACTACGGTCGCCAACTTACAACAAATAATCCTTGATATATGATTGAACAGTTCAACTTAATCCATAGATGAAACCCTAGCTGGTACTATTGCTCGGGTTTGAGTAAACCTAGAAGTAATGTCCATGAAGAGGCATGACACTCTTTCCAGATCTCCAGAAGTGGAGCCTCACAACCAGATGAAAATTTGAGTAATACCTAGGACAAGTTTTTTTTCCAGCAAGAAGGGGGAGGAGAAAAGTCTTAAGGAGCAGGGTTTGATGGCTATGGAGGATACTTGTTTTTGAGGATGTTTTTGTTCTGCACTCAGTTCAATCGAATCAAAATTCTTTTTAAATAGATCTACAGGGTGCGGAAGCAAAATTAGGAATATTCTAGTTTAATAATAAAACAGATTAACTTTTATTAGACCCCCCCTCAAAAAAAAACAAAATAAGAAGACAGACGCAAAACTGTAAATTTCCTCAATATGGCCGCTATTTTTTTCAATGATTGTATCATTACGCCTTCGAAACAATATGCATGCCTTCAAAATAAATTCTATAGATATTTTATTCCATTCTTCGTCAATAGCAAGCTTAAGCGAACCAATATTTGGATAGAAAGTTAAATTTATTTTGTTTTCTAAAATACCCCATATCAATCAAGGGGGTAAGGTCTGGGCTTTTTTTTTTTTGGCTTTGTTTTGGTGTTTAGCAAATCATAGATTCTTTGTTATTTCTTATATTGCTTACTCATATTGGGCTTAATTTTAATGAAAAAGAGTTTGAATAATTGAGCTGATTATGAAAATTTAGATTTATCGAATTTTTTTCGAAAATGGGGCTAATCAGACTGAAAAAATAAGTTTCTAAAATTATTCAATATTTTGCTTCCTCACCTTGTATTTCACCCATAGATGGGAGTTTAACAGGATCAGTGTGGATCTGAGTGTAATGGCACCGAAGGAGTACTTTGAACTCCTCAGATATCAAGAACTAGAGTCTCAGCATCAGAGCTAGTTTAATGTAATATCCAGAACATATTTTGGCATGAGAAGTTCAATGGGGAATAAGAAGGTTAAACTTCTTTGTCGTGGAGATCGCCGGTGGTCAGGGAATTGTTGAGTTCTATCGGGTTGATTATGAATTTCGTATCTAACTCCTTTTTCTTCTTCTTACCTCATTAACTTGTTGTCGTCTTTTGTCTGTGGGAAGCTGTAAGAGGATTGAGAACGGAAGTAAAGAGACAAGGATACGAGGATCATAAAATAAGTTTCCAGACTTTTTTCGTATGGCCACTTTTATTGATAGTACACACATGAAACTCTAGTCCCCTTCGAAGTAATCTCCTCCGGCTGCAATGCACTTGTATCGTTCCAACAACTTCTGAAAGGCCCCATGGAAGTCCTCTTGTGTCAATGACCTTCGTCACAGCCTCTTACATCCGCTAAATTATCTCATAACGACAGCTTCTGAGCTTAGGGAATAACCAAAGGTCACAGGGAGGGTGAGCAACAATCTTGATGCCCATCTTGGTCAAATAGTCTGTGACAAGGATGGAGTTGTGGACTGGTGCGTTGTCCTGGTGGAAATGCCACTGACCCGATTTGAAGAGAGCTGGCCTCTTCCGACGGAATCTCTTCCTGAACTCCCTTAAAACCTCAACATAGTAACCCTAACACTAACCTTTTGGCCAATTAACTCTGGTGTATTGACTTCCTTACTCCTCACACACCTCTCATCATCCCTCACAGACTCCCTGCCTTCCTTGAATCTCTTATGCCACTCAAAAACTGATGCTCGATTCATGCAAGATGCCCCCAAATCAGTCTGAAGCATTCTATACGTTTCTGTGGCATTTTGTCCAAGTTTAAAACAGAATTTTATTGCATATCGTTCTTCTAAAGCGTCAGATTGCATTTTTGAAATTCACCAGCTATGACAATCAGGCTTTAGTCGGGTGTATTTCAATTGCTGCTGTAGCTGTTCATTTGAACATGAAATCATAAAGATTGGTCAGTCATCTCATAAGATGTATAGCAATAACATACTGAATTTTCAAGAATCTACGATAATTCAAAATGCCTGTACAAAAAATGTCTGGAAGCTTATTGAAGGCACCACGTACGTTATTCGTAAAACTTTATTTTGGGGTACACGAAAAATTCTGTGGCATGAAACGTTTTCTTGAACCAGTAGAGATAGTCGCGTTTTCCAAAGAAGGTGTCGAAATATATAAGTCATTTTTTGTCAAGTTGTAGGTTAGAAATTTGTCCAGTAGGTGTGTCCGGTGAGGTATGTTTAGCAGATATAGCTGCTAGCAGGTTACACGGGACTTGGTGAGCTACCTTGCAAGGAGGTGAAGGAAAAGTGTCCTTTTGATAACAGTGATAACAGCTTAATGAGAAATTTTTTTTCTTTCGGCGCCAGGAAGCCTCTCTTTTTAGGCATGCGGTGATTTCGCTTTCTGTCATAGGCCTCTAGGAAACTGCTACTTTGGAATTCATGTTGTTTCTTTTTCTTTTTCTCGAAATCCCCACAATTCTTACTTATCTACAGGAGATATAGTCAGCTTATTCTAAGCTCTGTCGACTGAGTAGCTTGTTAAATGCAAGCGTTAATTTTTTTAAAACATTATATCCACATTTCTGGTGAGGAGACAATGGTAACAGGTTAAAAAAAAAAGAATGGTAACACCAATATTGTGATGGGTTCTTGTGACGAAGGTAAGGTATGTTGATGTGGATGAGAGTCGACTGGAGTGATTGACGGTGTGGTTATTTACTAAGCTTTTTGCTGGGATGTGGCACGAAGCTGCATAAATGAAGCACTGAATAAGACTTGAAGGTTTACTATTCTTGCTTGCTAACTATTACACCACCCAAAGTGATTGACGGTGTTGTTTAGGATCTATAACATCAGTCTGGATCAGGAAGACGGCTAGCTGGAACGCCATAATTGGTTTATTTGGTTGAGTTTTATGGCTTATCAACTTTTGTTGGTGGTTTACTTTAAAATCACACACACACACACACACACACACATATATATATATATAGATAGATATATATATAATTTCTAAACGAATAGTTTGCATGCAACTTTCATTTATTTGCACACAGTTAAATGGTTTCAAATAACGTCGACACGAATAATTCTAAATGGCTTCAAGTATTACAATTTAACACTTACAATTCAATCTAATATTAATAATTTGTTAGCGTGCAGTTAAATGGTTTAAGGTATTGCTAACACTGAAAATTCTTAATAGTTTCAAGCATTGCTATTTAACACAAATAATTCATTTTAACATTAATTATCTATTTGGACTCAAATGGTTTAAAGTACTGCTATCAAACATTAATAATTCAACTCAACATTATTCATTTATTTGCACACAGTTAAATGTTTTCATGTATAGTAAATGATGAAGCATTTGTATTTGAGTCATAGATGGGACTCTAACTGGTAATACCGCTCGGTGATGGAGTATTCCTCTCTCTCGAAAGCTCCAGGACTGTAGCCTCACCATCAGATGGTTTAGTGTCCTACCCATGAAACACGTTCGAGAGTTGTTACCCTTCTCTAGAGGTACAGTCGGCATATTCTACTGACCCAACAGACAGGGCGGACTCTGTAATTGAAATGGTAAAAAATCGATTGAGCCAATATGTAACATGACTGAACTACAATGAATGAATTATATCTCGTATTCACCGTACTTTTTCTGTGCTGCAGTCGTTGCAAATTGTTATGTGCCTTGTGGTCAGAGGAGTGTGTGATGGATTACCACTTCGGATGGTTATGATGAGTTAGAATTTTTCGGAGAATGGCTCAATTTTTCGTTGTCCTTTGATTTGGTTTTATATTATATCAATCACTGTAGCTTATTAAATGCGAAACGCTCTTTATACATACCTATTAAATATACATGATTTAGAGACATTTTCTTGATACTTTTAAACGAGCCTTAGCTCAGTTTTTGTCCACTGTTAAATGATTTCAAGTAGTGCTATCTAATACGATTATTTCTAAATGCAATTAATCATTTGTTTGCACACAATTAAATGGTTTCAAATATTGCTATTTAACAGTAACAATTTAAAATTGGTCATTTGTTTGCGCACATTTAAATAGATATACAAGATATGTTAGAGATTAGTTAGTCGGCAGTATCATTTTTAAATGAGTTAGAAGTAATTTGTTCTAACGCTAGTATTGCTATTTTTCTATACAGTTTAATGTTTTCAATTATTGCTATTTAACACTAATTTTATTCAATATTAATAATTTGTTTGCACACAGCAAAGTGGTTACAAGTATTGCTATTTAACACTAATTTTATTTAATATTAATCATTTGTTTGCACACAGCAAAGTGGTTACAAGTATTGCTATTTAACACTAATTTTATTCAATATAAATAATTTGTTTGCACACAGCAAAGTGGTTACAAGTATTGCTATTTAACACTAATTTTATTCAATATTAATCATTTGTTTGCAGACAGTAAAGTGGTTACAAGTATTGCTATTTAACACTAATTTTATTTAATATTAATCATTTGTTTGCACACAGCAAAGTGGTTACAAGTATTGCTATTTAACACTAATTTTATTCAATATTAATCATTTGTTTGCACACAGCAAAGTGGTTACAAGTATTGCTATTTAACACTAATTTTATTTAATATTAATCATTTGTTTGCACACAGCAAAGTGGTTACAAGTATTGCTATTTAACACGAATTTTATTCAATATTAATCATTTGTTTGCACACAGTAAAGTGGTTACAAGTATTGCTATTTAACACTAATTTTATTCAATATTAATCATTTGTTTGCACACAGCAAAGTGGTTACAAGTATTGCTATTTAACACTAATTTTATTCAATATTAATCATTTGTTTGCACACAGTAAAGTGGTTACAAGTATTGCTATTTAACACTAATTTTATTCAATATTAATCATTTGTTTGCACACAGTAAAGTGGTTACAAGTATTGCTATTTAACACTAATTTTATTCAATATTAATCATTTGTTTGCACACAGTAAAGTGGTTGCAAGTATTGCTATTTAACACTAATTTTATTCAATATTAATCATTTGTTTGCACACAGCAAAGTGGTTGCAAGTATTGCTATTTAACACTAATTTTATTTAATATTAATCATTTGTTTGCACACAGTAAAGTGGTTACAAGTATTGCTATTTAACACTAATTTTATTCAATATTAATCATTTGTTTGCACACAACTAAGTGGTTGCAAGTATTGCTATTTAACACTAATTTTATTCAATATTAATCATTTGTTTGCACACAGCAAAGTGGTTGCAAGTATTGCTATTTAACACTAATTTTATTCAATATTAATCATTTGTTTGCACAGAGCAAAGTGGTTACAAGTATTGCTATTTAACACTAATTTTATTTAACATTAATCATTTGTTTGCACACAGTAAAGTGGTTACAAGTATTACTATTTAACACTAATTTTATTCAATATTAATCATTTGTTTGCACACAGTAAAGTGGTTACAAGTATTGCTATTTAACACTAATTCAACACTTCTATTTCAAACAATTCAATTTATCCTAAGTCATTTATTTGCTCTCAGTTTAGATATTAAACAGTTCTATTTGACATAGATGGGACCCTATCAGGTGCCACCAATCCGGGCCAGAATATACCAGAAGTGATGGCATTGAAAGATTACTCAACATTCTCCAAACTTATACATATGGACAGTTCTATTTCAAAGTATTTTAGTTTAGCATAGTACAGCCTTTTGTTTACACACAGTTAAATATAAAAACACTTTTACTTCAAATAATTCAGTTTAGCATAAGTACAGTTTAAATACAAAACACTTCTATTTGATCCATAGATAGGACCCAATCAGGTGCTACCATTCCTGGCCAGAGTAATGGTGGGGCTTTGGGGGAATGTGGAGTAACCCTTTATTCCCACCACTCCGGGCTAGAGAAGACCTGGGAACGATAGCAATAAAGATGTACTCCACATTCCCCAAGCTCCAGGACTACTGGAGCCTCACCGTCAGATTTTTTAGTGTCATAATCAGATTTACTCCTCTGTAGAGATGCAGTTGGTGTATTCTGCAGCCCCAGCCGATAAGGACAGAAAATATGGAATTTGTTATTAATTTTATCTTTGTGTGTGGACCGACTGGTGACTTATTTAAACCAAGCGGCAAAATTCACTCCAAAATAATATAACAAGAAAAGATCTGACAAAACATCTAAAAATATTATGACTTGAATATTATTTCACAAAATTCACTAACACTTCCGGTACAAAATAACCCGGATACATCAGGAAGACATTGCCCTTAAGCTCATGATACACTATAAAGATTCTTAGCAAGGTAATAAAGTAAGAAGGATGTTTCCCGTAAGCTTTACTTTTTTATTTTCTGGACCATTTTACTGTTTTTAAGATTATGTTAAGTACTGCTTGGTTTGAAAATACTTAGAAACTAAAGACCTCTTCGACATTATCATATGTAGTGAGGCTCTGGGGAATCTAGTTGACTGTTTTCAGGTGGTGGATTACGAAGTTTTAAAAAAAAGTTGTGGGGGCTGATATTTATTTTTTCAGTTCAAAATGAACATGAACATGGAAATGAATTTAAAAAAGTGTTTTCCAAAGTAAATCTCTCCCCTTCTCAATCGGTATATACTTTTATCTTGAGTACTGTTGTGTCCATTAAGAACAATAATTCACTAGCGAGTAAAATATAGATTTATACCCCTTATATCAAAAGAACACTCTTGTTGAACTTTACCTCCTCTGTTTTCCTTTATCGCCATCTTTAAATGAATTTGTTATTTTGTTCAACTCCGAGATCTGGATTTATCAAATGCAATTGGTAATTTTATCTTAGGTATTTTAAATGTTCCGTTCTAAACTGGTGTATATCCTGTAAACTTAGTTTTCAACGAGAATTGCTTTGTTAGTAATGAATTTGGTTCATGTCTTTTTCTTGTGTAGCGATTATTTGTAGAACTAAGTGGCTATGATTCAAACTTAACTATTTTATCATTAGATATACTTGAAACCAATTAACTGAGCGCAAACAATAAATAGCCATTTAACTGTGTGCAGAAATCACAATACTTGAAAACATTTAACTGTGCGCAAACAATTGCAATACTTGAAGCCATTTAACTGAGTACAAAAAAGCAATACTTGAAGCCATTTAAAATTAATTATTAACAAACGTTATTACCCAAATTTTCTTGGCCTAGTCGGCAGAGGGCCGTTGAAAATAACGACTACTTCTTAACATAGTGGTGAGACTCCCTCAACAAGTGTCCTGGTTATGACACAAAACAATCTGATGGTGCGGCTTCAGTAATGCTGGAGCTTTGGGGAATACAAAGCACCCCTTTATTGCCATCGCTCTAAGGTCCTCTCTAGCCCTGAGTGGTAACACCTGATAAGGTCTCATCAATGGGTCAATAGAACTAAACTGTGTGCACATGCAAAACTGAATTGTTTGAAATAGGACTTTATATGTATAAAAATGGATTTAGCATTAAATGACCTACAACGGTTGATATGACATAAAACTAAACCAAACCAAACTAACTTTTCTATTGTTTTACAGGAAAGCATCATATCAGTTTATGATATGGCTTGGTTTCTTTTTTTAATTGAATATCAGCCTTCATGGGTTATTTAATGCCAAAGTCATCCTCGAATAACTGTAGTAGTACCATTTAACACAAATCTGGGAGAAGAAGGAGTTTCATAGCTATAGCCATTTTGCTACCCCGTTTTATTTTGCTTAGAGATAAACAACAAATTTAATTGTATATTAGAGGTATACATTTTCAAAGGTAAATGTCTGTTTACAAATTTCAAAAAATTGTAGCAAATAATTTTTCTTGGGAAAGCAATGCATAAAATCCTTCTTCGGAATACGCGTCTCTGATTATATATATATATATATATATATATATATATATATATATATATATTTCCTAATCTAATATCTACCAGCATTCACGGTTACCAGAAAAAAAGAAAAAAAATCCCGCCAGGAACAAGAGATAAAATATCTCGAATCACCGCCCGGGGGAAAAAAGAAAAAAAATATTATAGGACAAAAAGAAAGAAAAGGCCAACCCCGTCACACCACTTGAAAAAAATCAAGAGATATGCATTCAGTTGGTCAAAAGAAAACTAAAACCCTCCGTAAACACTGCAATGCTACAAATTACAATTATATATATATATATATATATATATATATATATATATATGCCTATTGCCTAGTATGTTTGCCAATGGGCCGGGAGACCGGGGTTTAATTCCAGGTCAAGTCATAACAAAACTCAAAAAATAGTATTTGATACCTCCCTGCTTCACACTGAAAATCATAAATTACGAATCAAAGGTAAGAGTGGAATTCCACGGAAATGAGGAGCGCCCTTCCCAATACCTCAGTGTAGTAGATATTGAAAAGGGAACCTTAAGGTCACCCTCGACTACGGTCGAACCCATTATATATATATATATATATATATATATATATATATATTATTTATAATACAACTACAGGCGGGATAGGACGCAAGGTCAATTTAAGTGGAGTTTTAACAGGTCTGAATTTAGAGTTTTCGTTTTCCTTGACCGGTTGCCCAATCAATGATAAAGAGGCCAGTCTCCCTTACTATTTACCCATAGATGGAAGGAAAACGGTTGGATTCATACTTTTCCCAACGGTATTAGCATTATGTGAAATACAAGCAGCCTCGACTAGAATTTTGACTCGGGTTACCATGTCCATAACCCCTCTCTCTCTCTCTCTCTCTCTCTCATATATATATATATATATATATATATATTATAAGTTATTTAATACCAAATCCATTTTTATATAAATGAATAGTTCTATCTCTTGCCCAAGTCCACTGGGATTGTAGAATACACCGATTGCATCACTACATAGGGGTAAGACTTCTCCTACCAACGAGTGTCCTGTAAATGACGCTAAACAATCTGATGGTTAGTTTCAAATAATGGAAAATGCGCAGCACCACTTTATTGCCATCGCTCCCCGGTCCACTGTAGTACGGAGTGGTAGCATCTGATAAAGTCCTATCTAGAGGTCATATAGAACTAAAATACGTACTTATACTAAACTGAACTGCTTTAAATAGAACTTTTTTGACATTAAACTGTTTGTGGACAAAAGCTATACTTATACTAAACTGAATTACTTGAAATAGAACTGCTTGACTAAATTCAATAGCTTGGAATAGAAATGATTTGACAATTGAACTGTATACTCATGCTAAACTGATTTGTTTGAAATATAACTGTTCAATTGTATAAAAATGGATTTGGTATTAAATAACGCTCAAAGGTTAATATGCCACAAACCCAAACAAACAGTTCTATTTCAAACAATTTAGTTTAGCATAAGTACACCGTTTAGATGTCAAACAATTCTATTTGACCCATAGATAAGACCCTATCAGGTGCTACCACTCTGGGCGAGATTGCTTTGTATCATATCTGGGACACTCGTTTTTTTTTGGGGGGGGTACCTATCTGCAGTGATGCAGTCTGTGTATTTTACTCCCCTAGCCAATTGGGCAAATTCATATATCAACATCATATATTACGGTATTGACGAAATGTACTCAATATATATTCTAAACAAATAAATATATTTTCATATGCATAATTTAAGAAAATATATCGTTAGATTATTCATATAATGAAAAAAAAACAGTTTTAAATTGAAATATATTCGTACAATTTTTTTTTCTAATTTAAAAATGTGAAGCTTGCCAAAGAAAAAAATGTTACGGTTGTAATGCATTTTTCTTTTTACAATTCAGGGCAGATTTTTACTGCAAGTCGCGAGCAGAGGAGTGGCAGGCGTCGTTTTTCAATTTTTTCTTTTTGCAATTCAACTGCTTTGAGGACTTATCCTTATTAGAAACAGAGATATTTTTCCATGCAGTATTTTTTTCGGTCTTGATTTGATTTCAAAAGATTGAAAGACAAAGAAGATTATTGCTTTGCTTTGTGTAAGACCTGACAAATTGCCAAGTTGGCATACTTCAAAATTACCCAGGCCTGAATCGACTCTAAAACAATTTCACTTTTTTCGCCGGGCAAATGTAGATGTATTTTATCATAGAAAAGTGCATGTTAAAATATATCGTCTTCCCAATAATTCGGTTGCAAACAAATATTTAGTTCTATGAATAGAATAAGTACAAATATTTAATTTTATAAATAGATTGACCAACTAAAGGAAATAAAAGTGTTATACTTTGTGTAGGGGGCGCCTCAGGTGGTGTAATGGTAACAAGTTAGACGAGCAAACCTTCACGAATGTGTTCGAGTCTAATTGAGTACCCCATTCATTTGGTCTTGTGCCACATCTAAGCAAGAAGCTTGGTAAATTACGACTACTTTGTGTAGGAGTTTGAATTTTCTTAGATTAAGTCTAATGAGTATAGTGTTCGCTGGTGGTCCGGGAGACCGAGGTTCAATCTCAGGTCGAGTCATACCAAGACTCAAAAAATACTTGATACCGCCTTGCTTAGAACTCAGCACTGTAAAGAAAGGGTCAAGGGTAAAGTGGAGCAATCAGGGAAAGAGTAGTGCCCTTCCCTATACCCCAGCGAAGTAGATATTGAAAAGGGAACCTTTGGGTCACCCTCGACTAAGGTCACCAACATTACTTTTAGTCACAAGGAATAACGACACTGTATTAAATAACGATCAAATCACGCTGAAGGCAACGCTTTTCCGCTTGATCACCAGGGTCAAGCAGCGATTAGCCGGGTGAAGACTTGGATGGGCGACCATTAAAAAACAGCAGGAACCATAAATCAGCTGAGGCCGGTGTGACATATCTAAGCAAAGCTTGCCCAGTAGGCTGGGGCTGTAGAATACACCGATTGCATCTGTGCTGAGGGGTAAGACTTCCCACAACGCGTGTCTAGGGTATGACACTAAACAATCTGTTGGTGATTTTCCAGTCAAGCAGGAGCTTTGGGGAATGGGGAGTAGTCTTTCACTTCCAATGCTCCTAGGTCGACTCTTGCCCAGAGTCGTAGCACCTAATAAGGGTCCTATCCATAGGTTAAATGGAACTGAACCGTGGTTTGAGTTTTCTGTTTTTGGCATTTAAACTGCGTATTTATGCTAAACTGAATTGTTTAAAATAAAACTGCGTACTTATGATAAACTGAATTATCTGAAATGAAACTGTTTTGATATTAACTCTGTGAATTGCCCAGTCGGCTAGAGCCGTAGAATACACTGACTGCACCTCTGCATTGGGGTAAGACCCGCCCAACGAGTGTCCTAGATATGACACTAAACAATTTAATATTGAGGTTCCAGGGATGCTGAAGCTTTGGGGAATGAGGAGCACCTCTTCATTGCCATTGCTCCCAGGTCCAGTCTGGCCCGAAATGGTAACACGTTTAGGATATTATCTATGGGTTAAACCGAACTAAACTGCATACTTATGCCAAGCTGAATTGGTTGAATTAAAACTGATGGACTAAACTGAATAGCTTGAAATAGAAATGTTTTTTTACAATTAAACTGTGTACTCATGCTAAATTGAATCGTTTGAAATAGAACTGATTATTTGTATAAAAATGGATTTAAATAGAACTAAACTGCGTACTTATGCTGAACTGATTTCTTTGAATTAGAACTGTTTGACAAAATCGAAAAATTTGAAATAGAAATATTTTTGACCATTAAACTGTGTAATACTGCTATACTGACTTGGTTGAAATAGAACTTACTAAGTTACATAGCCATATATACGAATATGGCCATGTGCGAAATGGACATCGAATGTTCATAACGATAGAACATATAAAGAACATAGGAATCTCGGAATTCGAAAACACGTAACGACTTCTTGTTCAGGTACGAAACCTTTTTATTAACTTTGAGTTAAAGGTTTCGACGTAAGGAGGAGAGACACTATCTTCTATGCTGTCTTATTCATTTGGCCCCCCAACTCGAGCGGCCCCCCACCGGGCGCAAGTTCGCCTCGCGCCTGCGAGCTCCATAAGTCGATCCTTCTCGTTTGGCGTCTAATTCTCAACTCTGACTTTTTTCAGATTCTCACACAAACCTCCGCGCGCTTCCGGTGCGTGACGTCACCCACACCCCGTCACCCGTTTTGTCTCGGAGTATTGTGACATCTGAGTGACACCTCCATTCGCCCGTGCGCGCTCGCGTTAACACCTGCCTCAATGTTGCACCCAACTAACCCATGTGCTGCGCCGAAAGTTTCTCAGCCTAACTAAACTCAAAGGCATGAACCGAAATCCCTCGGCTATTATATAACAACTATTTGTAAAAAAGAAAAATGGATTTGGCGTTAAATAACCTATAAATGTTGATATGCCTTAAAAACCAACTAACCGACCAACTAAGCAAAGCTTTGTAAATAATTCCAAAAAGGGGATACGACCTACGGGCAAGTCACACTTGAAAGCACCGGTTCCCGCTAAATTACTAATAAACAGATGCAAAGATTTTCTTTTGTAAATAGATACATCTCCTCGGGGAAATAAAAGTGCAACAGATAGAATAGATGTTTGAGTTTTCTTAGATTAAAACATTCATTTATCTTAAGTTGGATAACAATGAATTATTATAATGTATTGATTTAGTGTTATTTGATAGGGTGTAGATTCATAGTTTTCCATCCCTTTTTTTAAGGAGGAATTTACTGTTCAGATATAACGAACTTTTCTCGAATGAAAAATCTACTTGATATTTGTTTGGTTGAGTTTTATTGCATATCATTCTTTGTGAGTTATTTGATAGCAAATCGTCTTTATATCTGTTATATGTGATTTGTAAACGCATAGTTTATAGACAGCATTTTTTAAAATGAGACAGAACTCATTTGTTTGCATACAGTTAAATGGTTATACATGATTTATTAGGGAATAGTTTGTTGGTAATTTTACTTTTAATATGAGTCAGAACTAATTTGTTTGTAAACAAGAATTTCTATTGTGTTCACATATTTAAATGGTTCCAAATATTCATACACGCATAGTTCTACTTATTTGTTTGCACTCAAATGCTTTAAAATATTCATACACGAATAGTTCTATTTTGTATTAATCATTTTTTGCACTCGCTTAAATGGTTCCAAATATTCATACACGCATAGTTTTACTTATTTGTTTGCACTCAAATGCTTTAAAATATTCATACACGAATAGTTCTATTTTGTATTAATCATTTTTTGCACTCACTTAAATGGTTCCAAATATTCATACACGCATAGTTTTACTTATTTGTTTGCACTCAAAAGCTTTCAAATATTCATACACGAATAGTTCTATTTAGTATTAATCATTTTTTGCACTCACTTAAATGGTTCCAAATATTCATACACGCATAGTTCTACTTGGTATTAATCATTTGTTTGCACTCAAATGCTTTCAAATATTCATACACGAATAGTTCTGTTTAGTATTACTCATTTTTTGAACTCACTTCATCATCATCATCATCATCATGTCGTACCACCAGTACGGATTTCCCTGACCCTCTCTCACCACTTCTCCCTATCGTTCATCGCCTCTGGCATGTCTTCAGGGCTACATCCCGTATCCTCACATAGCTGCTGTATGTATGTTCGAGCTGGTCGTCCTGCTTTTGCTCGGCTATATGTGGGGATCCATTGGAGTACATTACTTATGAGCTCGTCCTTGCTTCTCCAGCAGTGTCTTGCATGTCTGGTTCGTCTAACTTGGATAGTTTTCGCGATGGGAGGCAGGTGGCCGTATAGTTGGTGTCTTGTGGGGTGTTGCCGTCAGGACTTGTTTAATATTACTCGCAACATTCTTGTGTAACTGCCGTCTAGCTTCTTCTCCAGCCGTTTAGTTAGCGTCCAAGTAGTTCATCCATACAGCAGCATCGACACGACCGCTGCCTGGAAGAAACTGCGTTTCGTTTTATCGGTCCGGTCTGATTTCCATATGATAGCCTATCGATAGCTGTCCATGCCTTCGTTAGCCACGTGTCGATGTCTTTTTCGGTTGATGAGATAATGCTTCCTGGGTAGGTGAAGTTGTCTACCAGTTTCAGAGAGGTTCCGTCTACAGTGGAAATGTCGCCTGTTTGATTATTATACATATATTCAGTTTTGTGTGCATTGACATGGACGCCAATGCCTGCGGCGGCTCGTTCCAAGCTATGCAGTAGTGTTTCGGCTTGGTTGGGTGTTTTTGCTAGAAAAGCTATGTCATCGGCGTAGTCGGCGTCGGTAATTGTTTTTGCAGGGGACTATTTACCAACCCCTCCGCTCGGGCAGGATATGACACAAGGTCAATTTTTAAGCGGAGTTTAACAGGTTTGAATTCAGAGTTTTCCTTCTCCTAGACTAGTTGCCTCAACAAGGCTGAAGAACCTAGTCCGTCCTACTATTTACCCATAGCTGGAGGGAGAATAAGGGGGTTCATACCTTTCCCAAGGGTATTTGCCCGAAAGTGAACATAATAGCGCGACTGGAGTACGAACTCGCGTACTACGATTCCGCAGTTCATCGCTTTAACCATTACACCACGAAAATTGTTTTTGCAGGGTACCTTCTGCTTCTTTTCTTTGTCATCTCGAAGCCGTTTTCTCTGATTTTATCAATCGAGGTTCTAAGCAGATTGTCTAGACACATGATAAAGAGGTACGGAGCTAGCGTGTTCCCTTGTAGTACTCCTGCTACAATGTCGAAGTATCCTGTGTCTCCATCCGGTGAACGTACTTTCACTTTGGTGTTTCTATAGAGAATCGTTATTTCTGCTACGGTTTCATTTGGTAGGCCGTATGCTAGTAGGATTTGTTCCATCTTTCCTCTGTGAATGGAATCGAAGGCCTTGGTGAAGTCGACAAATAGTAATGTCGCCTGTAGGCTTTTTGTCCGTACGCCTTCAAGGATTATATGGATGGTTAATATTTGTGAGGTTGTGGATCTATTTCTTCGGAAGCCATTTTGGTTTTTCCTAAGGATGTTGTCGATTTTGGGTTCTATACAGTTTCGTAAAAGGGCAATGTAAATTTTGGCTACTATGGATGTGAGTGTTATACCTCGGTAGTTCTTGGCTAATCCGAGGTCACCCTTTTTAGGGAAGGGGAGTATGCATCCCTTCTTCCATCTGTCTATCGGATTTTGATTGTAGACCGCGTTGCAGTGTCGGAGCAGTATGTCATCGAATTGTCTAGTCTTCCATACATTTGGGGGAATCTCGTCAAGCCCAGCAGCTTTCCTATTTTTAATTTTTCTAAGAACCGAGTCGAGTTCTTCTTGAGTGAAATGTCCTAGTTTAAAGTCCAATTGCTTATTATTGTTTGCATTCACTTAAATGGTTTCAAATATTCTTACACGAATAGTTCTACTTAGTATTAATCATTTGTTGCACTCACTTAAATGGTTCCAAATATTGATGTCACACAAAAATAGTTTTATTTTACATAGGTAAATGGTTTCAAGCAATGTTGCGTTACACAAACAATTTAGACTCTCTGTTAGAGCATTTCAAGTATTGTTAATCAACACTAATAATTCAAAAATATTCTTTCTTTTGCACACAGTTAAATTGTTTCAAGTATTACTAAGTATAACTAATAGTTCAATTAAACATCAGTCACTTGTTTACTCTTTATAACAAAAACAATTGTTATGATAATAAAGGTTTTGGGAAAAGAGGGGGGTTATGCTTTCCAAAGAGAACCTAGCAAGCCACAATCGCAGACCTATTCACACAGTACAAAAATAATTCATCCATTCTCCTCAGACACACCAGACTCACGATAATACCACACTTTCTATGTGAAAGCCTACTTTAAAAGAAAAAAAAACTATTTACAATTGTAAATATGATTGCAATGAATTCAAAATGGTTTACAATAAAACACACAAAACATGAAAAAACACACGAAAGAATAAATGGGAATGGGGATGTAAAAAAAACAAATATAAAAAAAACATTCAAGAAATTTTTTATATAAATAAAAACAACAAAAATCCTGTTTGGTTATACACCTAACCTCCTAAAAAATGGGACGCCGACTGTTTTCCAGGACTCGGAAACAAGCCAGACGACCTCTACGTGGGAGAGGAGCTATGTGATTGAGATAAAACAAATTGTAAGGGGAGGGGCACTGACTGAAACTGTAGTATGAGACATAAACATATGAAAAACCAAGATCTTTGTCAAATATCGGGGTGTGATCATAAGAAGCGGAGATACAAAAATTTGGAGACGGGAAGATCTTGGGAACTAGATGACGGGGCCGATGACACTCATCACATTGCTTACTAGAGACAAAGGGAAACAAAAGCTAAACTTACCCGGGGTGGGGTCCCCAATGACCCGGTCCGCCACAGGTATGAGCAGGGAAGGGAGGGAAGGATGACTCCAACGTTGCACTCACCTTTTGTCAAATGTTATGCCGTCCAAGTGATTTCTGTCGGATCTGATTTCGACCCTAAGCTTATTCAAAAAGAAGAGAATCAGACCCCGAAAAGAAAAGTTTATACCGGCATACAATCATTTCTTTCGTATCTCCCAAACCACCATTCGGCCAGAGCTAGGATTGCGCGAAACACCACCTGTTTCTCACCATTCCACGGAGTATTAACATTGTCTACGACGTAACTAACATCGAGCAGCGCTAACTGTTTGGAATTAGTGTGTGCCGTCCACTCCCCGACGTGACTCCCAAACAGGCGGACCCGGTCGCAGTAGTAGAAGGCATGCAAAACCGTTTCTTCCAGAGCACTGTTGCAGCGAGCACAATCGGGCATATCTGTCAAGCCCGCCTTGAAAGCCCAGCCGGTGAGGGGCAACGCGTTCCGAATGGGCCGCCAGTTGTTCAAGAAGCCCGAACCTGGCACCCAATTCCTCGAGCGGATCCGAAGCGGTGTCCACCGCTAATTCTCAATGTAGTTCCTTCGTAGACCGCAAAGGTCACTGGACACGGGAAGGTTACGAAGGGCCTTGCGCCATTCAGCAAAGAACAGTGCTTCACCGCTTGGCCTTTGATAGCTCTCGGCTTTTGGATTGAACTTCAGTCGACGAAAGGCCTTCTTCACCTTCTGTCCCCACACTGAATCTCCCGTCAAGGATCGATCCAGGAAAGCCATTCTTTCAGGGAGCCAATGGATCTCCAGATCAGGCATTTCCAAGTCCCTCGAGCAAAGACGTTGATGACAGACCTATCTACGGATCATCGGGTTTCGATCTGCCAAAAGCAATTTCGAGAGTGATTGGTTCTGTGCCAGCCCAGGGCCCGTAGGCAGAGGGAGAACAGCCAGCCGGTAAAGGATCAGGAGGAAAACCTATGTGGAGAACGCCACAGCCCTGCCCTTTTAGGACAAGCGCCTTCGAAACCAGGTATCCACCTGCGTTTCCACCTTTGTCTTTACTTCCGATCAATTTCGCTCCAGTTGGTGGTCTAGCCCGAACTATACCCCAAGGATGCAAATAGGTCCGTCACTCGAGCGGGAGGGTCCACGTAAGGGAACGCCACCTCACCAGACACTTAACAGCAAATGTTCACTCAGGTCAAAATTGACTTTGGCTCCAACCACCTCTTCATACCTTGCAATTGCCTTCTTCACAGCCTCTATGTCCAAACGTTGGGACACCAAAACTATGATATTAACGAAAACGGAGACCCTCACTCTAAAAAGGCCGACGAAGTGGACTTCGATTAGGGCTGGATTTGCCTTCTTATTTCTAAGCCTTCGGAGCAGGAGCTCCAAGACAAGGATGTGGAGAAGAGGGGACAGGGGTCAATTCTTCCAGACCGATTGCTTAATCGAGAAGGACCCCAAGCGCTTTCCGTTCACCTGCACCACTGTTTGAGAGCTGCGGTACAGAATGCTGATCCATCTGCAGAGCTCTAGTTGAATCCTGTGGTCTCCAAAACCGTCACCAAAAACCGATGTTCAATCTTATCGAAAGAATTGGACTGATCTAAACTGATCCGAGCGGTTCAATGTAGTCTTCTATTCCCCCTAGAATCCTGCGGACCAAGTATAAGTTGTCTGGTTTCGATCTTCCTTCCACAGCGTAATTCTGCTCAGGTCCGATCAGATCACTAATGACAAGCTTCAGACAGTTCACTAAAAGACCTCGGCCAAAATCTTTAACTCTCAGTTTAGCAGAGTTATTCGCCTGTAATAATCTACTTCCTCCCAAACATGCCCCTCGCCTTTCTTCAGTATGTGATCACTCCCTTGGTAAAGCTGCCAGGCATAGCTCCCTGGGTAAACTCATCTGTCAGAATTGGGATAAACATTTGTAAGAGCCTCAAATACACTTCGTAAGGCAAGCCATCCAGTCCCGGCGACTTGTTGAGGCCAACCTGCTTCAACTCATCACGGACTTCGCAGTCTGTAACCAACCCCTTGTAACCAGCCGCTTCTGCTTCCTGAAGGTGGGGGAAGTCAGTTAAATAGCTGTGAAACTCCTGTATTGGGAGATCAGGCAAGCGGGCTAAACGATCCCGAAAATGTGCCCGAAAATGTTTCACGTATCTTGCGGTCCGACTAGAGCACTTGCCCATGCAGGGACTTGACGGACTCAGTATACCAACTACTTTTCCTCATGAGCAAACGCGTTACGCTTCATGGTTTCAGTCAATTGTTTACTCACTGTTAAATGGTTAAACAGTTCTATTTCTAACAATTCGATTAAACGCAAACCATTTATTTGCACACATTAAATAGTGGACCTGAGAGCAATGGAAATGATGGGGTACTCCATATTCCCAAAGCTCAAGGGCTAGAACCTTGTCATCAGATTGTTTAATGTCATATCTAGGGCACTCGTTGGAGGAGTCTTACCTCTCTGAGGGGACCGAGTCGATTGGGCTCTGCTAGATATTTGCCATTTCTATTTGGCAAGTGGAGTTTACTTAAGATTCTGCACGTTGGCATTAGCTGTTTTTTTTCTTTTTAAGTGAAGATGTTATCAAGGTTTCAAAATTCCAGTTACTCCCATAGAACAGTAAGCAGAACGGATACAAACTATACGAAATTGCCAAATGTACTGTTCTGTAGGAGTCACAAGAGGTTTGGAAGAACCTTGATAACTTAAAGAAAGGTCTTTACTAAAAAAAAAAAAAAAAATCTAATGACAATGCGAAGAAACTTAAGAAAACCTAAGGATAGTGGGAGTCCAGGAATTCCGTCCTGTCAGCGTGACTTGAAATTTATTAAGAAATGAACACTTGCTATAAGATGTCGCTAGTTGAATGCTTGGTTTGTTTAATGGCATATCAGCCTTTGTTGGTTATTTAATGCCAAAGCTATTCTCCGAGAAGAACAGTAGTGGTACTATTTAACCCATAGCTGGGAGGATAAGGGGGTTAATGCCTTTCCCAAGGGTGTTTGCCCGAAAGTGAAAGTAATAGCGCGACTGGAGTACGAACTCGCTTACTACGATTCCACAGTCCATCGCTTTAACCATTACACCACGGGTACTTGTTGAATACCTGTAAATGTAGATGTTGTGAAGTCAAACATTGTTGTCTCGTACAAGATCCACATCTTTAAATATTAAAAGGAATCTCAACCTTAATTGGACACTCTAAAGTTATATTTGAATAAAGCTTAAGTAAAAGCAATTACCTTGTTCGTCTTTCATAACTGAAATACAAGCAGAAAGCCGGAGGGTACACAGCTGAGAGTCTTACATAAAAATAACAGATGAGAGGAATAGTCCAATTACATGAAAATAAATAAAAATGAAAACATATCTTTATTTAAACTTTTTATTAATTTCTTACTTTTCTATCCTTATATTTGTTTGTTTTTATTATTCCGAGATAAATATTTTGCTCTGAATCTCATTTCGCTTTGGATTATCAAACAATAGAATTTGTTTTATTTTATTATTGTAATACTCTTTTTTTAAATCTTATTCTTTTTTCTTTCCAATATTTACATTCAATGAAAATGGTCTATTTTTCTTCAGTTTGTTATTTGTACAAAACATATATTCAATTTCTCTGAATGTAAACACAATACTCCAATGCAACCGAAGAACGTTCGCTATGTAAAAATAATAAGTAGGTTCTCAACTTATCGTTGTATATACCTTCACCGACAATTGGATCCTTTTCTTTTTCTCATATATTTGCATTCAAATTCAAATATTTCTTTTTTTTTTTCTTTTTTTTTACAAATTCTGCGATGGCTTTTTTTTCATCTATTCACTTTTTTCCAATTTTTACCATTTTTCGTTGATAGTTTTATTCTATTTCTTTAAAATTTTCTTCCTGACTCTGATTATTTTTGTTCTTTTCACCCAACTGGCGGCTTGGCTTCGTTTTGGAAATAGTCTTCTTTTTTTCTTTTTAAGCTCAGTCAAATTTTTTTAAAAAAGAAAATAAAGAATTTATATACTACAGTGTTATTTGAAACTAGAAGAACCCTAATTCCGATTCTGTACACCTTCACTTCAAAAGGCAAGGGCAGTTATGCAGGGCCTATGCATCATTATTCAAATTATGTGGGGGATGTCTTCGTGGTGTAATGGTTAAAGCAATGGACTGCGGAATCGTAGTAAGCGAGTTCGTAATCCTGGTCGCGCTATTGTGTTCACTTTCGGACAAATACCCTTGGGAAAGGCATGAACCCCCTTATCCTCCCAGCTATGGGTTAAATAGTGCCATTAGTGTTCTTCTTCTAAGAGAATGGCTTTGGTATTAAATAACCTACAAAGGTTGATATGCCATTAAACAAAGAAAGCAAACCATCAAAATATGTGGATTTTTGTTCGGAACATATATAGGCTTATTCAAAACATAAGTATCGTTTTTCAGAGAGTAAAGACTTTTATTCAAAACGTAAGTACCTTTTTTTAGAACCTACAGGCATTTACTCTCAAAGTATGGACATTTATTCAGAAAGTCTCGATCTTTTTCCTGAAGACAGGTACCTTTATTCAGTATGTTTGGTAATTTCTTCAGAGCCTGATGAGATTTATTCAGGAAATATACATACTATTCTAAACTTTAAGATCGTTCATGTCAACACGTATAGGTTTAGAACTAGATTTTTATTCAGATCAAATTAATCTTCATCATGTATATCAAGACCAGAGGAAGTGTGAACTTTTCACGTTTAAGAGCAACATAAAAACTTACAAATCAAAACAGATATACTCTCGTTTTTAAAACATATTTGCAACATAATCTTAAGCTGAAAAAATTAGTTGATATTTGTGTCTACATTTAATTAATATATACTTCTTACATAGAAATGTGGCACAGTCGACTGGGGCTACAGAATACACCGACTGTATCTCTGAAGAGGGATAAGACCCCGACCAGCAACGGGTGTCCTAGATATGACGCGAAACACTGATGGTGAGGTTCCAGTAATGCGGGAGCTTTGGGGAATGCGGAGCACCTCTTCATTGCCATCGCTCCCAGGTTCACTCTGGCCCGGAGTGCTAACACTTGATAGGGTCCTATCAATGGGACAAATAGAAGTAAACTGCGTACTTATGCTAAACTGAATTGCTCGAAATAGAACTGTTTTGAAATCTAAACTGCGTACTTACACTAAACCGAATTGTTTGAAAAAGAACTATTTGAATAAACTGAATAGCTTGAAATATAAATGTTTTTGACAATCAAAGTATGTACTGATGCAAAACTGAATTGTTGAAATAGAACTGATTATTTGTATAAAAATGGAATGGGCATTAAATTTCCAAAATGTTTAATGACAGATCAACTTTCTTGGGTTATATAATGCCGACGCCTTAGAAGATATGCAGTGATACTATTTAAGCCGTGAGCGGATCGAGTAGTATAATGGTTAGCAAGCTTGATTAGCAAACCTGCGAGAGTGAGTTCGAGTCTCATTAGTTGTCCCATTCATTCGGCCTTGTGCCACATCTAAGCAAAAAGCTTAGTATATTACTACGGTTATGTTTTGTCCTGTTGACCCGGCCAAAAATGCCATTCAAGGTAATGCACCGGAAGGAGGTGACACATTCTGGTGGAAAGTTATGAGAGGAAATCGCGTGGGCGGAAATTGGCTGATGAAATGGGACGAGGTAAAAAAAAATCCCATTATACTCTCATAGACTGATGCACCGGAAGAGAGTGATCTCTGAACTGGTTGACAGTTATTTCCGCTCGATGACGATCACACAGGCCATTCCAAAGAAAGCGGAAGTGACACATCCCGGTCCTCAGATATCGGAAGTAGTCGTGGAGGCGTGTCCATATCAGTGCGTGGGAGTTTGAAGGTAATATAAGGCCGACGAGTTGAGTTCCGGTCAGTTGAGTTCAACGAGCCAGTGGAGATAGGCGAGAAGGAGGGCAAGCAGTACAGTGGAAGACGGAGGTAGACGCGTGTAGTAGGGAAAGCCAGCACACAGAAGAGTTTACTCCAGGGTCCGGTTGAGCAGCCATGAAGAACGAGAAAGACAACGCTGACGGCCATAACGGTCAAAATATTTCAGTAATGTTCGGTCTCCAGCTCTCTCTCACACGCAAACTTGGAACAACCCTTTCGAAACTTACAAATAAAGATGTGAGGTAAAATATGTTATGAAGAAGTCTTCCTGCGTCTTTCCTGCGTGCGGCGTTTGTTCCTGTGTCGTTATCATCGGGCGTCTTAATTATTATTGCATCGGTTTGTATCCAGCATATATACATATATTTCTGAATGAATCAGCAGATGACTATATATAGGTATACAACACTACTATTTAACCATATTTACCCAACCCCTCCGCACGGGCAGGATATGACGCAAGGTCAATTTTAAGCGGAGTTTAACAGGTTTGAATTCAGAGTTTTCCTTCTCCAAGACTAGTTGCCTCACCAAGGCTGAAGAACCTACTCTGTCCTACTATTTGCCCATAGCTGGAGAGAGAATGATTGGATTCATACCTTTCCCAAGGGTATTAGTGCTATGAGAAATGCAATCAGTCTCGTGCAGGATTTGAACTCCTGTTGCCGTGTGCATTTCCTATGGCGATAACCATTACACCACGGGCACTGCTATTTAACCAATAGCTGGGGGAATAAGGGGGTTTATGCTTTTCCCAGGAGTATTAACCCGAAGGTAAAAGTAATACCCCGGCTGGAGTTTGAATTCATTTACCACAATGTCACAGTTCATCACATTTAATGGCATATCAACCTTCGTTGGTTATTTAATGCCAAAGCAATCCTTGTCGAAGAACAGCAGTAATATCATTTAACACAAATCTGATTGGAGAAGGACGTTCATACCTTTCCCAAGAGTATTAATCTGAAAGTGAAGGTCATAGCGCGCCCGGGGTTCGAACTCGCTTACTTCGACATCAAATTTTCACTACTTAAGCCGTTACTACCCACGAAGTGAAGGAAACGTGTTAAGTTGAGGACATTTGTGTTGGCAGGTCTTTTATTAAAGCACATGTAAATAGTGAAATTAATAATGTTATTAATTCGGGTTAATATTATGATTTAACAAAAAAGACGTAGTCAAAAGAGGTAAATGATAATTAGTTAATGATATTCATGTTATAATTACCGATTAATTAAAAAAAACGTTATTTCATAAATCAGAAATGTGCTCAAATACCGGCTAGCAAAGCAAAATGGAAGAAAGAATGAATAAATGTACACTCACTGACTAATTACCATCTCATTACTACTAGTCTTATGTATTTTCAAAAGAAAAATACAATCAATAGATGAGACGTGCCAATATGTATATATATATATATATATATGTGTGTGTGTGTGTGTGTCTGTATGTATATGAATTTGAATAGCGTAGACTCAGAATCAACGGCGATTAGTGACAGTCTAAGCAATCACCAGACAAAACGAATATATATATATATATATATATATATATATATATATGTATTTACATATGTGTGTTTGTATGTGTGCATGTGTAAACCAAACACACATACACACATTTATACATATATATATATAATTAAGTGCGTTATGTTTGTTAATGTAATTTTCCGTATTGTCTTCACATACCAACTGATATATATATATATATATATATATATATATATATATATATATATATATATATCATCGTGTCGTGCCGCTAGCATGGATATCCTTGACCCTCTCTCGCCACTTCTCCCCATCATTCATCGCCTCTGGCAGGTCCTCAGTGCTACATCCCGTATCCTCACACAGCTGCTGTATGAATGTTCGAGCTGGTCATCATGCCCTTGCTCGGCCATACGTGGAGGTCCATAGGAGTACATCACTTATGATCTCTTCCCTGCTTCTCCAGCAGTGTCCTGCATGTCTGGTTCGTCTTACCTGGATGGTTTTAATATATATATATATAGTAAAGTTAGCGACCATAGTCGAGGGTGACCCGAAGGCTTCCTTTTCGATAGCTACTATACCAAGGTGTAGGGGAGGGCGCTACTCCATTCCCTGGATTGCTCCACTTTACCCTTGAACCGTACCTTATAATGCTGAGTGTTAAGCAAGGTGGTATCAAGTTCCATTTTTAAAGTCTTTGGTATGACTTGACCTGGGATTGAACCCAGGTCTCCCGGGCCATTGGCGAACACTCTAACCGCTGGGCCAATATATATATATATATATATATATATATATTAGAGAGAGGAGTGTATTGGTTATCGTCGTAGGAAATGGAATCGGTGACCCGAGTTCAAACGCTGAACGTTTTTTTCACATAGTGCTTATGGGTTTTGGAAAAAGAAAAGCGTAGGTCGATATATCTTTGGTCACGCCAGATCGAGGTAATAAGAAGGGCAAACAGACTTCCCATGTCTCGGTAAAACAACCAGTTTAGTAGAAGGAACTCTCTCAATCAAACCAGCTGTTTCCGATTAGAAATTAAAATACAACCCGAACAAATATTTGGTATCATATATTCAGAAAATCACAACAGTAATAAAAAATATTGAATATATAGCTAGGTAAAAATAAAAGTATCCCATTTATATTTTTCATGCAATTTTTTGCTAACAGAAACGTTGCAGTTTAGTTTTTGGTTTTTCAAAATAAATATCTTATGAAATCCGTTTTCATTACTTACTTTTCAACTAGAAATAATAATCAAAAATGGCTGTTGTTATACAATATAACAGGATATTATCAAGTACTAATCATTATCAAAGTTTACAGGAATTGCTAAAAAGTAAAGTAAAGTTGGCGACCAAAGGCTCCTTTTTCGATAGCTACTACACCAAGCTGTAGGAAAGGGCGCTACTCTTTTCCCTGGATTGCTCCACTTTACACTTGACCCTTACCTTATAATGCTGAGTGTTAAGAAAATTAGCATCAAGTATCATTTTTTGAGTCTTTGACTCTTTTTTTGACTCGACCTGGGATTGAACCTAGGTCCCCCGGGCCATTAGCGAACACTCTAAACATTAGGCCAATGTAAAAATCAATGTGTTGCGATCCAAGGTTTTTTGGAATGTATTTAAATTAGAAAATCAACGTTTATTCCCAGTGACAGAAATTGTAATTAATGTTTCAGTCATTGTTCAATTCTGTCTTGGTAAACACTGCTTTCGACGGGGCGGAGTGTCCTCGTGGTGTAATGGTTAAAGCGATGGCCTGCGGAATCGTAGTACGCGAGTTCGTAATCCTGGTCGCGCTATTATGTTCACTTTCGAGCAAATACCCTTGAGAAAGGTATGAACCCCCTTATCCTCCCAGCTATGGGTTAAATAGTATCACTACTGTTCCTCTTGGAGAATGGCTTTGGCATTAAATAACCTATAAAGGTTGAAATGCTATTAAACAAAGAAACCAAACTGCTTTAGTCTCGATACTTTGTGAACAGGCCTCGTTCACAAGGTCAAGTAATTTACAATCAAATTTAGTAATCAGAGTTTGATACCAGATGTATAAAAATTGGTCTGGAATTTTTTTTTTTTTTAGGCCTGGAAAACAGGAAACAGGTCCATAACTCGTATGAAGACTGTGCAGGAGTAGATGAAAATAACCTTAGTAAACATCTCAATGTTTAATAATGTTAGATGTCTATTTCAAGGATGAGAAAAGTAAAGATAATCAATAATGATTAATTTCTTTCCCCAACCGAAAAAAATGAATCGGCTGATCCAATTTTATTTGATTGATCCATCAAAATGTTCGCTATCGCTTTCCCCAAAACGAGGCCATTTAGCGCTATCCTGTCCTTGGTGGCTTTAACAAAAGGAAAATGCTTTTAACGTTTGTTCTCTTCGAGGTACAGATGAATATAACAGAATTTATGGCTTATTGCATTGGCGCCAATTTTATCCACAAGACTTTATAAGGTTGATGCAAAAATATCCAACGCTTCGTCGTTGAGAAATGTTGGAAATTTTTTTAAAGTTTACTTAGTTCGTGGAAAAGTATTTAGTTTTAGTATGTATTATAAATAAGAGTCTTTCAAGTTTACTCAGCTCTTTATTGCTTGTGCATTCAGTCAATTGTTGTACATCTTATAGATCGTCAATAGGGGCTGAAGAATACACCGACAACTTCTATGCAAAGGAGTAAGATTTTCCCTGGATATGACACTAACAATCTGATCGTGAAGCTCCGGTAATACTGGAGTTTTGTGGAATGCAGAGTACCTTTCATTGCCATCGCTCCCAGGTTCACACTGGCCCGGTGTGGTAGCACCTGATAGGGCCCTATCTATGGGTAAAATAGAACTACAGTGTAATTATGCTTAACTAAATTGTTTGAAATGGAAGTTCTTTTACATTTAACTGTGTGTAAACAAAAAAACTGTACTTATGCTAAACTGAATTGTTCGAAATAGAACAGTTTATATGTATAGAGACTTCCTTTTCATTACCCTAGTTGGTTGAGCGTTCGCCAATGGCTCAGGGGACCGGCGTTCGAGTCATACCAAAGACTAAAAAAATGGTACTTGATACCTTCTTGCTTAACACTCAGCATTATAAGGCATGTATCAAGGGTAATGTAGAGCAATCTAGGGAAAAGAGTAGCAAACTCCCTTACACCTGGGCGTTGTAGCAGTTGAAAAGGGAGCCTTTGGATCACCCTCGACTATGGTTGCCAACTTTACTTACTTCATAGTTTGAAAATGGATTTGACATTAAATAACCTACAATAGTTGATATGCCATAAATCAAACCAAACTACACCAAAAACAAAAATCAGTCAACTGTTCTATGTCTTTTACAAGTCTTATAGAATTTCTTTAAATTTTATTCAGCTTATCATTGCTTGTGCAATTATTCCGTTGAAGTTTGTCGTTTCAAGCGTTATAGAGTGTCTTTCAAGTCTAATACGTTCTTTATTTTTTTATGAACTTTTTACTCTGATTACACATTATTTATTCAACCAAGAATTCGTGGGGATCTCACTAAAGCTCCCTTATATGATGATTACAGCCGTAATTAAAAAATGATTTTGGTGGGATTTTCCTCTTTATTGCGTTTGAAAACATCAGTCGTCAACTACTTATAAGCATTCAAATGTCAGGAAAATGGATTTTGTCATGTCATCTCGGTTAATATTCAAGAACTAGATTTATTTTTCTTCTCGTTTAACACAAGGAAAATTCATTTTTGATCAAAATCGATATCAGGATAATAATTAAAAATTGTTTAATTACCAGAATCCTAAACGACGATAATCCTTGCTAAATTCAGACTATATGTTAAAGAAACCAATTGGAAAAGAGTAATATGCATTTTGCCGGGTTCAAAAAGAGCTTCTTACTCTCGAGTGATCAATTGTCTCCTTTGAATGTCAAAGAATTCAACCAGTTATTTGGTTGCATTTGCAGCTCAAGAAAGGATCACAAGAGCTTCTAACGTTCATAATGTATTTGCTGCGTCACATTGGCAGCAATTACACGTCCATTCGATTCTCTACTCTTGCAATTCAAAAAATCATAGTTTAACTTTAAGCAACGCTTCAGCGGTTCAATTTATAGGTTTTATATAATTTCTAAAAAAGAATTATTCAAACCAAAATCGGATATATTATTTTAAGATCCAAAACACGAGTTAGGTGAAAAAATGACACAACCCATCCTATATATATATATATATATATATATATATATATATATATATATATATATATTTATGTGTGTGTGTGTGTGTGTGTGTTTAATATATATCTATTAATTTTATTATGTTCATATTTATCTATCTATCTAGGACCAAGGCTGTAGAAATTAGCAAAGGATAATATCATTTTTGATCACATGAATTTATAGAACAATAAAATTACTGTATTTTTGTTTAGAAGAATAAGATTTTAGGAAAATTTGTTTGGTTCCTACTTATCGTCGGTCGGTACTATATATCTATCGATCCACACACACACACACACATATAATTATTATCATCATCAAATCCTGCTGATAGCACGGATTCCTTTGATTCTTTCCCGCCCTCCATTCCTATCTTTCATCACATTTTGCAAGTCCTATAGACGGAAGCCATTGTCCACACAGGGCTGATGAATGCAATTGTTTGTTGGTCAGTCAACATTGGTGAGTCTATGCTTGGGAGCCCAAAGAAAAACGTCGCTTATGGGGTTGTCTCTGCTTCTTCAGCAGACACCCACACGTCTTGTTCGTCTTACTTTGATGATTTTTGTGATGAAATGCAAGTAGCAGTATTGCAGCATTTTTTTTGGTACTGCTCCCAGTATTTTTGCAAAACAGCACTCAGTATACTTTTGTAGTCCCCATGTAGCTTTTTTCCAAGCGCTTTGTTAAAGTCCAGGTGATGCAGCCATACAATAGTACTGACACAGCTACAGCTTGGGAGAATTTCCGCTTTATTTAAAAGAGAGGTTAGATTTCATATGGTCGATGAACTGTTAATGACAGAACACGCCTTACTTGTGCTGTTGTTGATCTCCCTTTCAATAGTTAATATATATATATATATATATATATATATATATATAGTATATATATATATATATATATACGTATGTTTGTGTATCTGTGGTATTGTGTGCTTTAGGACCAGAGTTTGACAGAGATTAACAAAGGAAATTTTGTTATTTCTGACCAGAAGGAATCAGTGACCACCGTTAAGATTAAATGATTTAGTAAGGACCTGAGGGTACATATTTCGGCTGCCCACATTTGTGCGAGAAGACTGGCAACACTATATCCAAGCAATTTCAAGTATTTGGTTCTGACAGTTCAAAACATGATTAAATTATTCAAGAATGTCCCATGCCGTGAAAAAACTAAAGAAACGAGAAAGGAAAACCTGTAGATCGTCTCATGGGATAAAAAAAATGTTCTCACAGACGCCAACAACAATCAGAGGATTCCCATGACAGTTAGATAAGACACATTCATGGATGTATAATGGCGTTTCAAATTTATGTGAATTATATTTTTGTTAGAATACGGTTGGGAACTTAAAGGACTAGTTTCTGGTAGATGAAAAAAGTTAAGCAAAGATGGGTCAGCTCAGTACTTAGATTGGTGACTGCAAAGTAACAGCAAATATGGTAAACAATCGTGTGCCAAACTAAGCAGAATTTAATAAACTGCAAAACCTTCTTAAAGCACTAAAAGCAAATTTGGTGACCGTAGTCGAGGGTGACCCGAAGGCTCCCTTTTCAATAGCTACTACACCAAGGTGTAGGAGAGGGCGCTACCGTTTCCCTGGATTGCTCACTTTGCCCTTGATACGTACTTTATAATGCTGAGTCGACATCAAGTACCATTTTTTGAGTCTAATAACTTAGATCCACATAAAGACTTGTTAATTATTAATATTAGACTTGAATAATAACATGAACATTACCATTTGATAGAAATAATTATTTAAAACCAGATAAAAGTTAAGTTGGCGACCTTAGTTGAGAGTGACCCGAGGGCTCCCTTTTCAATAGCTACAACACCAAGGTGCGGGGGAGGGCGCCGCTCCATTACCTGGATTGCTCCACTTTACCCTTGATCCGTACCTGATAATTCTGAGTATTAAACAAGGCAGGATCAAGTACGATTTTTTATGTCTTTGGTATGACTCAACCTTGGATTGAACCCCGGTCTCCCAGACGCATTGGCGAAAGTCATATAAAGCCTCGTTAATTATTAGTATAAAGTCGGAATAATTTCTTAAAACCAGATGAAGGCTTTAAATTATTAGTATTACATAAGAATAATTGCTTAAACCAAATAAAGGCTTGTAAATTATGAGAGTGAAGTAAGAATAATTACTTAAAGCTAGATAAAGGCAAGTAGATGATTTGTTTTAGATAGGAATAATTATTCAAAGTCTTATAAAAGTTTGCAAATTATTTGTATAGATAGGAATAATTAAAGATTTATAAGTGTCAGCAAATTATCATTATTACTGAATAAAGAGATATACGAAATAACTGAAAATTGCTTATATAAAAATAATATCTTGAATTGATTGGTTTCTTTACTTAATGGCGTATCAACCTTTGTAGGTTATTTAATGCCAAAGATATTCTCCTTGAAGAACAGTTGTTGTACTATTTAACCCATAGCTGGGAGGATAAGGGGGTTCATACCTTTCCCAAGGGTATTTACCCGAAAGTGAACATAATAGCGCGACTGGAGTACGAACTCGGGTTCTACGATTCCGCAGGCCATCGCTTTAACTATTACACCACGATGACATCCATCATCTTGAATTGAATCCTTTATTTAAGGAGATCTTTCTATGATTCTTAACCAAAGGTGATTTAGAAAAAGATCAGCTGAATCCATCACAAAATTATACACCTATGTTCACGTTCGGTTTTGAACGACGAATATATATATATATATATATATATATATATATATATATATATATATATATATATATATATGTATATTAACAGATAGATGGATAGATAGAGAGAGAGAGAGAGAGAGAGAAAGAGAGAGACAGAAAGAGTGAAAGAGAGAGAGAAAGAGAAAAAAATAGAATATTTAGAGAATGATGATTGATTTGGTTTGGCTAGGTTTAGTTTTATAGCATATCAATATTCGTAAGTTATTTCGTTCCACATCCATTTTTATACATATAAACAGTTCTGATTCAAACAATTCGTTTAGCATAAACACAGTTTAGTTCTATTTATCCCATAGATAGGACCCTATCAGGTGCAACCACTCCGGCCCACAATGGATCTGGGAGTCGATGGCAATAAAGGAAGTGCTCCACTTTCCTCAAAGCATTACTGGAGCCTCACCATCAGATTGTTTAGTGTCATATCCAGGACACTCATTAAGTGAGTCTTACCTCACTACAGTGATGTAGTCAGTGTATACTGGACCAGAGAATGAAGAGTTGATCAAAATAAGATATCAAACGTTGGTCATTTTTATCATGAAGGGTTTTCGGACTATTGTCTACATCTTTATTGTTATTTCCACAATGTTTCGGCCGATATGTCATTCGGCCTTCTTCAGGTGTTTGTCGAACTCGGGAACTTCACGGACTTCGAACTACATCCTTTATTGAATCCACGGGG